>CM048745.1:650794683-651394683 GCA_026315105.1 Locusta migratoria | reverse complement strand
CATCTTTGCCTTGGTTCTCTGGACAGAGCCTCTGCCTCAAGTGGCATCTCTGTCTAACTTCTAACTTCTTTGCTTTCTACAGTTCTACAGTATGTCTGCCTAAGTGTACTTGCGTCTGTGTAAATGTGTGGGTGTGTGTGTATTTGTTTACCCTCCTTTTTTCCCTCCAAGGTAAGTCTTTGCTGTCCTGGGATTGGATTGACTCCTTATCCACTCCCTTAAAACCCTCATCATTTCCTTTTCCCTCTCCTTTCCTTCTGCCTGACGAAGCAGCTAGGCTGCGAAAGCTTGTGTTTGTGTGTATGTGTGTCTGTGTGTTTATGTGTTTATGTGTGTGTTTATTTGTTGCTATCACTGCCTGTGCCCCTTCGCCTGGTAAGTGTACTTCATCTATTTCTTACGTATATTTTTCCTGTTAGGTATATATATATATATATATATATATATATATATATATACACACACACACTAGCTGGTACCTGCTACCTGGCACATTGCTACCACAGAAGAAATAATTGTGCAAATAACGTTTGAAATTTGAAAGTGTTAGATTGTTTAATTATGAATGATAGAAATAAATATTCATTTTATAGTTGATAATAAATACATTTATTGAAATTCAATGATGCATGAAAGAGAAGTATAAATGACATTCATTTCATTTTGTTGACATCATTATTCAAGTGCTTTACAATATCCCTTTTTTTTTTTTTTTTTTTTTTTCATCTACATCAAAAACAAATTTTATGGTGACCAGTCAAACACTTTGGATGTAATGTACACTCCGCCATGCATCTCGTCCTTTCCCTTCTCTCTGTTCACCTGCTCCTCCCCCCATCTCCTCCTGTCCCTTCCTCGGTTCATCTCCTTTCATCTCTCTGTCACCACCTCCCCTCTCTCATTGTCCTCCTCTCCCCTCTCTCTGTCCGTCTCCTCCTCTACCCCATCTGTCCATCTCCTCTCTCCCCAGTTTGTCTGTCTCCTCCTCTACTTACTTCTCTCCCTCCTATATATGAAAACATACATTTATGTGCTCACTTTCATGGTGACCAAACAATTTGGATGTTTGTAGTGACATACCCTCCATCATGCACCTGCGGAGAATTAGAAAAAGTAGCCTATGTATCACTTCATGGTACAATCTATCATAAATCCACATTTCATTCAATTCCGTCTGGCCATTTCACCGTGAAGAGTAACAAACATGTTAACCCCCTGGAAGGTACCCTCCCCCATGCACCATATGTTGGCTTCATAAAGGTAGGTCATGTGTTAATTAAGGGTATAAGCTATCTGCATTCCAAATTTCATTCAAATCTCTCCATCCCTTTCAGCATGAAGCAGTAGCAAACATATTAACCCATTGTAAGGTGCCCTCCACTATGGACCATATGGTGGCTTACGAAAGGTCACCCATGTATTAATCAAGGAGGTTAGAATCTCTGAAAAAGTGAAGCCAGCAAAGTGGACACTCCGGCATTTCTTTGTGCCCAAAACATTGGGCAAAGTGTACAAGAGATCTAGTTATTGAAATGTACATAATATATAAGTAAATACTCCAATATGACTGTCAGTTTAGTTGCTTTCTGTAAAGAAGGCAATATTCACACAAGGTTTTAACCATGAAATCTTTGTTTTGGGCACAAAAACATGGCTCTCTGGCTTCAACCAATGCCTGTTCTCAGCATAGGTACTGCCACCTACCTTTATTCTAATCCCCTTGGTATTAATGCAGGGTATAAGCTATCTCAAATTTCATTCCGATCCATCCAGCTATTTCAGCATGAAAGTGTAAGAAATGAATTAACTTATTGTAAATCACCCTCTGTCATCTGTCAAACGAAGACAATTTTAGTATACCTATAACCTTCTCACAAATGCAAGCAGTGAGTTGACAAAGACTTATTGAAATCAGATGCACAGTATACCCGTGTATAAAGTACGAACAAAAAGACAAACAAACAAACATTGTTTTCATATGTTAGTTTTGTTATTTATTTTCAAATTTGCATTAAGACCATTAGTTGGTGATTTTCTCCCCAATGATTCCGTACGCTTGGTATGCATCAAAGCTGACAGCCAAAAAACAGTTATTTAAAAATCTGACTGAAGTATGCTTTCCAATGAAGCATATTTAAAAAAAAAAATCTTACTTTAAACTGCTTACATAAAATTCACATGATGTGAACAATATTTATGTTTTAAATGTTTCTTTAATGATTATCATCCTGAAAAATGTAGCTTAACTTCCAAAGAGATCTGCTAGAATTTTCAGAAATTTTATTTCATTTGAAACTTTGCTGAAATCTGAAAATTAACTGCTTAGTCACATTAATTAATTGAAATATTTGTAGGTAATCTGAATACATTGATACTGCACTGATAAACTGAATTGTTCAATCATATTTAAAAATTTCATCAGGTTCAGAATACTACTGTAGAATCTGACTAAGTTCATATGTAAAGTATCCTCTGTCATGGACCATCAAAAATTTTATGTAACAGTAACCTTCCTCTTGTTTTGAAGGTCAAGTGTCCAAAATGTCATGATGATTTTAAGATGAATACAATGTCCTTATTCGAATGTCGCATTGTTGCCGCAGTTTTTCAACCATATACAGTAATTGTTTATGACATCATATCTCCTGAACTATATGTCGTAAGCAGTTCTTACCCCTCAATCAATTGTTACCTCATGGAAGAAATATGTGTACCAAATTTGGTTGAAATCGGTAAAGTGGTTTAGAAGCAGAGGTCGCATGATGCAGCACTTTGCCGTGCATTTCATTGTTTATTATGTCATATCTCCTGAACTATTTGTTGTACAGTCATTTAATAGTGACTATGACCATATATACATACATATGCAAACTCAAAAATATATAATGAAAGGAAGACATGGGAGGAGGCGAGAAATGAGTCAGTAAGTGAGCTGAGAATGGAGGAGGGGGATAGGTTAATGTAGTCAGGCCAGGAGGCTGGTGGGAGTAGATGATGGAGGGCAAGTTCCCAACTCCATAGCACTGAGGGACTGGTGTTAGATGGAAGTATCAAAACAGCATGTGTGGTGTAACACATGCCAAAGTCCCTGAAGTCATGTAGCAGGGCATGCTCTGCCACAGGATATTGGGTGTTCCCCAGGCGAACAGTCTGTCTGTGACCGTTCATGGGTTCAGCCAATTTTTTGGTGGTCATGCCAAAATAAAAAGCTGTGCAGTGGACACATGTTAGTTGGCAGATGAAATGTATTGTTTTTCATGTTGCCTTGTCTTGAATGGTGTAGGTTTTTCCTTCGTCATTGAGGGCCTGATCTACAAAAAAATCAGGGCGCCAATTATGGGAACCAGGATAACCCCTTTCTATGCCAACCTCTTGATGGGACACATGGAACAGGCATTCCTTAAGATGCAGTAGTTGCAACCCCTGGCTTGGTATAGACTCATAGGTGACATATTTGTGGTCTGGGCTCATAGTGAAGAAACTCTTTTGAACTATCTTCAAGATCCTTCTCTAACCTAAAATTCACTTGGCCTTTCTCCAGAACTGAAGCCACATTCCTTGATTTTAACCTTCACCTTAAAAGTCCCATATATACACTTCAGTCCATACTAAACCCAAAAACAAACAACAGTAGGTCCACTTTGATAGCTGCCATTCTTTCATATCAAATGATCCCTTCGCTACAGCCTAGGCACCTGTAGAAAACGTATCTGCTCCAGCGACGAATTCCTCATCACCTACAACAACCTGTCCAATACCTTCCTTTCCCGCAACTATCCTACAGACCTTGTCTGCAAGCAGATCTTCTGAGCAGTCCATTCCTTCCTTTCCATCAACATCCCATTAGTCACGCAGTACTATTCTGGCCTGAAATGCCTCAACAAATTGCTTCATCAGGGTTATGACTTTCTCAAGTTATGCTCTGAAATAAGATCTAAACTCCAAAGTATCCTCCCCACACCAAATAGAGTAGCCTTTTGCCATCCTCCACACCTCTGCAACATCCTCATCAAACCTTCCAGCATCTCAGAACCATCCTCCATCCTAATGGTTCCCCTGCAAAAACAGTTGGACTATGAATTCTCTCACAATCTCGTACTCAAGCCCCACCACAGGAAAAACCAACACCTTTCAAGGCACAGCCACATTAGGCCTATCTTGTGGCGGAGCATGCACTCCTGCATGACTCCATGGATCTTGAGCGAGCTTTACATCATGCGTACCATCTGGATACTTCCACCTAATACCAGTTCCACAGATTACAGAAATTGGAACTTGCCCTCCAACACATCCTCTGCTCCCGCCATCCTCCTAGCCTAAATCTGTGCTAACCATGCCCCCTTCTCCACCCTCAGCTCACTTATTCATCATTGATTTCTCACTTGCTCCCCTGTCTTCCTCTCTGGTCATCAAACCTCTTTTGTTTGTTATTGGCATGGCTCAGTACTTGTCGTAGAGTATCTCTGACTTACGCACATCACCCATCATCACCCCATAGCCTAGCTTACGAGTAATCTTCCCCTCCTGTCCCTCTGCCCATCCTCTCCTACCTGATGAAGGGACAGAGGTCCAAATGCTAGTGTCCTTTTTTGTCTCCATTTGCAACCCCCCCCCCCCCCCCATTTTTTCAGTTATACTGAACTAAGGCCAGCCAATCTATCTCTTTTGAAGAATAAATTAGAAAATGTATATATCTTTTTTTAAATATTAATGTTTGTAGTTGTTTTCCTTTTTGTGTAACTGGTGGGCAGTTATGATCTCAATGAACTCCCCCACTCCTGCCTTGTATCTGTGTCCGACTACATGCTCTAACAGCAATGAGTGTAGTGATCACACATTCTTAGTTGACTGCTGAGTGGAAGATGTTGTGCGCTGATTTTTATTTTTAAACAAAAATAAAAATAGAAAACAGATGACTTACCAAAAGGACCGGCTCGTCAATAGAAACAAATAAAATAAATAAAATCACACACAAACACACATACAAGCTTTCGCAGCCTAGCTGCTTCGTCAGGCAGAAGGGAAGGAGAGGGAAAAGGAAATGATGAGGGTTTCAAGGGAGTGGATAAGGAGTCATTCCAATCCCGGGACAGGAAAGACTTACCTTGGGGGGAAAAAAAGAGGGTAAACAAAAACACACACACCCACACATTTACACAGACGCAAGTACACTTAGGCAGACACACTGTAGAACTGTAGAAAGCAAAGAAGTTAGAAGTTAGACAGAGATGCCACTTGCGGCAGAGGCTCTGTCCAGAGAACCAAGGCAAAGATGTTAAGATGGTGGGTGGGAATTCAAATTTAGCGGAGGTTGAGACCAGGTGGGTAACGGGAAGAGAGAATATGCTGAAGGGCTAGTTCCCATCTCCGGAGTTCTGAAGGATTGGTGTCGGTGGGAAGTATCCAGATAACCCGGACGGTGTAACACTGTGCCAAGATGTGCTGGCCGTGCACCAAGGCGTGTTTAGCCACAGGGTGATCCTCATTACCAACAAACACT
This sequence comes from Locusta migratoria, assembly GCA_026315105.1. Taxonomy (NCBI): domain Eukaryota; kingdom Metazoa; phylum Arthropoda; class Insecta; order Orthoptera; family Acrididae; genus Locusta; species Locusta migratoria. The sequence goes on along the minus strand of CM048745.1, from coordinate 651,389,183 downwards.
GTCTGCCTGTGACCATTCATGCGAATGGACAGTTTGTTGCTGGTCATTCCCACATAGAACGCTTCACAGTGCAGGCATGTCAGTTGGTAAATCACGTGGGTGCTGTCACAAGTGGCTCTGCCCTTGATTGTGTACACCCTCCGGGTTACGGGACTGGAGTAAGTGGTGGTGGAAGGGTGCATAGGGCAGGTTTTACAACGGGGGCGGTTACAAGGGTAGGAGCCAGAAGGTAGGGAAGGTGGTTTGGGGATTTCATAGGGATGGACTAGGAGGTTATGGAGGTTAGGTGGGCGGCGGAAAGACACTCTCGGAGGAGTGGGGAGGATGTCGTGAAGGATGGATCTCATTTCGGGGCAGGATTTTAGGAAGTCGTATCCTTGCTGGAGAGCCACATTCAGAGTCCGCTCCAGTCCAGGAAAGTATCCGGTGACAAGAGGGGCACTTCTGGGGTTCCGTTGAAGGTTCTGAATTTGGGGGGATGAGGAAGTGGCTCTGGCAATTTGCTTCTGTACCAGATCAGGAGGATAGCTGCGGGATGTGAAGGCTGTTATCAGGTTATTGGTGTATTGGTTCAGGGATTCAGGACTGGAGCAGACTCGTTTGCCACGAAGACCTAAGCTGTAGGGAAGGGAACGTTTGATGTGGAAAGGATGGCAGCTGTCATAATGCAGGTACTGTTGTTTATTGGTAGGTTTGATGTGGACGGATGTGTGTAGTTGGCCGTTGGATAGATGGAGGTCGACATCGAGGAAAGTGGCATGGGATTTGGAATAGGACCAGGTGAATTTGATGGGACCAAAGGAGTTGAGGTTGGAGAGGAAATTCTGGAGTTCTTCTTCACTGTGAGTCCAGATCCTCAACCTCCGCTAAATTTGAATTCCCACCCACCATCTTAACATCTTTGCCTTGGTTCTCTGGACAGAGCCTCTGCCTCAAGTGGCATCTCTGTCTAACTTCTAACTTCTTTGCTTTCTACAGTTCTACAGTGTGCCTGCCTAAGTGTACTTGCGTCTGTGTAAATGTGTGGGTGTGTGTGTTTTTGTTTACCCTCTTTTTTTCCCCCCAAGGTAAGTCTTTCCTGTCCCGGGATTGGAATGACTCCTTATCCACTCCCTTGAAACCCTCATCATTTCCTTTTCCCTTTCCTTTTCCTTTTCCCTCTCCTTCCCTTCTGCCTGACGAAGCAGCTAGGCTGCGAAAGCTTGTATGTGTGTTTGTGTGTGATTTTATTTATTTTATTTTATTTTATTTATTTTATTTTATTTGTTTCTATCGACGAGCCGGTCCTTTTGGTAAGTCATCTGTTTTCTATTTTTATTTTTGTTTATCCCACCGGGAAAGTTTCCTCTATAATTTTCGTTTCATCAATTTGAATCTAACAATCACGATTTTTATTTTTATTTATTTATTTGTGCCTATTGGTGGTACAGAACTAAGTTAAGTAATGGACAGCCAATCTATCTCTTTTGAAGTATATTTTAGCATCTCAGAGGAGAATTTCCATCAGTAACTGAAATTTTTAAATTTCTCTGCTAACTATGAAAGAATTTGTCAAGCCGGCCACGGTGGCCGAGAGGACTGAGGTGCTACAGTCACGGTCTGCACGGCCACTACGGTCGGGGTTTCGAATCCCCCCTCGGGCATGGATATTTGTGCCGTACTTAGTATTAGTTAGTTCATAAGTATATTGTAAGTTTAGGGACTGATGACCCCGTAGTTAAGTCCCATAAGCTATACAAACATTTGAATTTTTTAATTTCTCAAGCAGGAAAATTTGAAGCCCCAGGGTAAATTTCACCCTTTTCTTCCAGCTTTTGATAAATGTATATACAATGGGTGGATGAAATAATAACACCCCACAATACAGGACATCTTGCTGCCAACTGACATAAATGCTTAAGTGAAAACACTGTGATGCAGCTGCAGTCTACACTGCACGTGCATCACAGAGGAAGTTGTCTTGGGGTGTATTCTAGACTTTGTTCTATGATGGTTAACAAAAACAACAAATGAAATGCGTGATCTCTCAGACTTCTAGAGGGGGCAGCCCATAGGTGCCCTGTTAGCAGGAGCATATGGGATGAAAACAAATGCTCTGTTTCATATTTCGTGAGTGACAGTATCCACTCTAATGACAGAATACAGAAAACATGTAATGTCATCAGTGAGGAGGAATAGTGAGTGAACTCAAAGTTAACTGTCATAAACTGACAAACATTAAGAATGACTGCGACCAGACAACTGTCAAGGAATCCATTATGATTAGGCTGGCTCTGGCTGCATCATGTTATTTAGGTGGTTTTATCATTATCCCAACTGGCCTGATTACTACAAATCCTCCCCATTCTTCAGGAATGAAGTGTTTATCGTGTAGCATATTGCTAACAAATACTGTCATATGCCAAGATCAAGATGATAATGTGCTTATGCACATAGCCAGAAAGGTTCAGGTTTAGTTTGTGGATCATCAAAAATCTGCTCTGGACAGCACTATTACCTGACCTCAACATCATTGAAATATTAGAGGGAGTTCTACAGAAGAGTATGAGGAGCAAATTTTTAGTTTCAACATCAAGGAACTAATTGAGGGATGTTTTGGTGGAAGAGGGGCTGACATTCCACTGGAAAGTATTTAGAAATTACCAATCTGTTTTATGAAAACCTGCAGCTGGTCCCAAAACTAATGGTGGCCCAACTCCATAATAATAAACATTGTGTTCATGTCAGATGTTTATATTATTTTGTACACCCCTTGTATCTGCTTGAATAAATTAAAATTTTTAGGTAACACAATGAAATTAGTTAATATAAAATCACACACTCTAAATTTTTAATAATTTCACAGTTGTATAAAGTTTTAAGCAGGCATTACATATCTTACAAATTAAAATGTAAATATGTTATAACTCCAGAAGAAATGGTTAATATTTAAAATAGTTAATATTTTCTTGAGCAAGCCATACATATATCGTCTTACAAATTTAAAGGTAAAAAGTATCTTAGTGTAGAAGAAAGAGTCAATCCAGTAACATGATATTGAATGTTCAGATTCACATATGTAGTTAATGAGGTTCTTGCCTGACTCTGTTAACATCACAAACAGTTTTAACAATTAAAAAATTACATTTCTTTGAAACAGGGTATCATTGAGCCCCAATCTTTCTTCTCACAGAGGCAGCATTGCCCCCCTCCCCCCCCCCCCCCCCCCCAAATCACAGTTTACAAAATGAAATTGCAGTAACAATGAATTTAAATTTGCAGTTACTCTTGGACAGTAAGGCCTACCTGTTGTTGCAAGAGTTTTGTTTCTTGCAAATGTTTTATATTGAGATTGGTGTTTTAACTGTAAAGAATGGACACAGCAGGCTACGGCTTTATAACACACTGAAATTAAGAAATTACATGCCAGTTTAAATAGCTAAATTAAAGCCAAAAAATGGTAAATAAAAATTAAGCTGAAATGCCTAGAACCTGACTTATGGAATTATCTTCCGGGGAATCTCTACAACAGCAACGAGCACTTTCGTTATTCAGAAAAAGCTATTAGAATAATTACAGGAAAAAGAATAGGGAATCATGTAGGCCTCTATTCAGACAACTTGAAATACCAGTACTACTGTTACCATGCATGTATATTGCTAAAATATTAAAATTTCTAAAAATTAGTATCTTAAGGTGTGGCGCCAGATTGCAAAGAAATAGCACTGTCCAGACCACAACTCTACAGAAAAAGACAATCTCTATCTAGTTCATGTAAATTCAAGTTTATAACAGAAATGAATATTTCATATAGGAATGAAGCTGTAGGGCCTACAATAAACTACCAGTGAATATTAAAAGCATTGAGAACATTAACTTATTTCAGAAATCAATCAGGGCGTATCTGCTGCATCACTTTGTTAATGAGTAGGGCCTACAAGGAGGTGACCTAAAATTTCCATTTTTTTTATTGTAATGTATAATATTCTTAATTATGCACAATGCACTTGAATCTAGGTGTAGGCTGTATTCTGACTCTTATTTTAAAATCACATTGAAAAATCATTCATTGTATTGCCATAATGGTAAGATGTTTCTACCCTATTGTCCTATATACTGTAAAAAAATATAACAGAAATTTTCTTTTTATGAGTCATGTAACTGTATGTGTAATGGTAAGATGTTCCTACCCTATAATTGTCTACATACTGTAAAATACTATGACAGTTACTTCTTCTTATAAGTCGTGTAACCTAATGTAACCTCCAACATCACATGGTACTTCTGTGCTGTGAAAATGATCTAATGGATGAAAATAAATAAACTTAGCAAATGTGGTACCTCATTATGAACAAGGAAATACTGGAAAAGGTTATCTTATAAATTAAAAATAAACCAGAGACAATACAGGTTGCAGCCAACAGATTAGATAGAAAACACTGTGAAAACCCACTTGTGGATAATGGACCAAATAAGATAGGAAATGCAAATGTACTAACATCAGAAACAGAAACTATACCAGCAAATTCTATTGCCACTACAACTGATGGGGGTTACCTTCACAAATTACTGACAATAAAGTTAGCCCATAACAAAACACTCTTGGACTAAGCTGGATTCAATGAAAGATGATTCCATAATAACTATACAGGTAATGATTGGGCCATTCTTTTATTAAAAGAAATTATGTTACCATCACATTACAGTTTGCAAACAACCTGACTCTCAGCAAGGCAGAGAGTGAAAATGCTGAGAGTGACAAAAGACCAATTTATCAAATTTTCAACAATCTAGAAGCAACTAGCACAGATAAACCAACCTGTAATGCACATAATTGTAACCATTCTAATCTCTCACATGATCCTGGAAGGAAGAAACTGACATGTAGTCAAGGAATTACAAATCCTGAATGTGTTCTCAATCAGACCAAATGATCTACAACTATTATGATGTGTGGTTCTGCTTTTGGCGTGTTGTTGCCAGTTTATGTTGTGTATAAAATTGAAAATTTGGACTCAGGGAAACCAAAGGGTGTGCCATGTTTCAATGAACGGAGCTGTAGAGGCGGAACACCAGAGTCAAGTTGGTTTGCCAGTGCAGTTTCAACATTTACTGATTGGTTTAAAAACAGCAACCCCTCTCTTACACGTCAACATACCTTATCTATTAGTGACACTTTCAAGATCTCACATTTAATTTGCGTGGTAAATTTCACTTTACTACTTTGTACCAGTTTAAAGGATTGAAAATTAAACCTTTGCTTCTGTTGCAATCTCTACTCAAAGAAAATAAAGTGGACAGTAAATGGAACCTTGCGTTTCTTTGAAAACCGAAGCGAATACCGCGCGCAGTTTGTTGTTGCATAAACTTACTTTCCGTAACTAATAACAACTGATTTCACTGATGCCACCTATATAATTCTTGTCAAGAAACTGCCTATTTCTAATAATAAATCACATTACAGTTGTAGGAAACTTATTGTCCGTTTTAAATTACGAACTCTAAAAAATAGTGTTAAATACGAACGGTAAACCACAATGTGGGGAGTTCAAATATTCATATGAATTCTACTACTACACAGTTATCATACAAAGAACGTAGGTATCAAATATAGCGTCCGAATTTTAAGTTCAACTACTTTTTAATTTTTATTAGCTTACAATCTGTTACCTTGCCGGGAGTTTATTAAAATTGGAATTCCAGAAGATTGCGGTCGCGTAATATTTTCTTTTCCGAAATCGTGTTTCTTGAGTAATTAACTGATCCTTTTCCAAGATTCTCCTCCGCGTCGTAATTCGTTAACTATAGTTGTCAGCTTATCAGCAAAAATAAGGTATACTGGTATGGGAAAATAACAATTGTCGATATTCAGTTATTTCATGCCATGGATAAGGCCGGATCCACACATTGGACCCAACGTTGGCGCTAACAGTGTTGGTCCAATGTGTGGATCGGTGAAATATCGTTGGAACCAACGTTGGCGCCAACGTTGGTACGGCTCCGTTGCTTGTCGGTATTTCGACCAAACATCAAAGAACGTTGGGCCAATATGGGTACGTCGTACACACATTGGCGCCAACGTTTCATTGTCTTTTTCGTCTGCTCATCTCGAAACTGTTTCTTTCTTCGTCGTCGTTTTAAAGTTTCGAAATCTCTTTGTAAATATTAGAACTGTATCAGAAAGTGATTCATTTGTGAAAGAAACCTCAAAAAACGAAATGCCACAGAGAAACTTAGGCGCGAACTGTAAAATAAAAAAAATAAAAAAAAAACTCTTTAGACTTTCGACGCACTACATTACTGAATTTAATTTTTAAAATTAACAGTACAGTACTTAATATTTCCTGTCAAGCTTTAAATATTGTTTTGCAAACTTCAAGCACTACTAGTGATATCAATTACATGGTTATTTAAAAAGGGAAGTGTAGGCTTCTAAAATTGTCTCCTTTAGCAATAAATGGAAGCGTAATACCAAATCCCTAAAACATCTTTCTTTTTTTTTTTTTTTTTTTTTTTTTTTTTTTTTTTTTTTTTTTTCAATTTTAAATAGCAGGTCTAAGTTTTTATAAAGTGTATCGTTTACTTGTAGCATATATTTAAAAATTAATGATTTCGTACCGTAATTAATGTTCGGTAGGAAGTGATACAACACCCCATCATCTTTTACGTATGTATCACACTTTGATTTACAATGATAAAACGTAATTATTCACACTCAGGAGCGTTAACGCATTGACCGCGATTTGTGCGTCAGATATTTTTTTCGTTGGCTCTCGACGAATTCAACTGAATATTGGCTCCAATGTGTGGACGCAGTCTCAAAAATATTGGCCAATGTTGGCGCTAGCGTTGGTACCAATGTGTGGACACGGGGTAACAGACTCAGTGTCGCCAACACAAAATAGGTACCGGTAGTTGACAAACAAAGACTAAGATAAGACAATGATTGGCAATTTATATTATTTTTGGCTGATCAATCTTGTTCTATTTACTTTTTTCTTTTAATTTTGCTTTGTTCCGATACGTTATGCTGAAGAGTTTTCGATTGCACCACAGGCAATAAATAAATAGGTAAGTAATGCTTTACCGTTTCTGTATTTATGAGTCATTGAGAGGAATGCAGGAAGCGCCCTAAAAATTGGTGATCCCGGAGTCCATTGATATATATACTATATTTAAATATCACTGCTGGAGTCACGAAAAGAAGCACACATCACAAGCTTTAAGCCCGGCGCACACTTCACTCAGAAGAGGCAGAGCAGTGCCTCTGCAGGTCAGCGCACACTTCACGCAGCATAGGCGCAGTGCGCAGCACAGGAAGAGGTGGGCAGCGCTCACGCAACACGGCACTTACTGCGTGTCCACTGCAAACCTCTCGGTGCTATTAGATTTAATTATTGAGTGCCTTCTAAAACTCAATTTATGTATGTGTGCTTTCGTAATGTGCGCATAAGATCAGTGAAAGATCTGTTGATCAACAGGCAAAAGAGACGAGTATATGGCGAACTTGTAGTCTATGGAAGTTCATTATTAGCTACTTAGTTTTTCTGACAAAAAAGACGACAGTTCAGAGAAATTCAGATGCTGATTCAAAATGTTCAAATGTTTGTTAAACTTAAGGAATTTATCTACGGGGTCATCAGCCCCTAAACTTACAAACTACTTATGAACTACCGTATACTAAAGACGGCACAAACATCCATGCCGAGGGAAGATTCGAACACTCGACCGTAGCGGCCGTGCAGACCGTGACTGGCGCGCCGCAGACTGATCGGGCACTGCGGCCGGCTCAGGTGCTGATTAAGGAAGACTTAAAAGAGAAGCAAAGTAGTTTGTGAGACGTCATACCTACTAAAGAAAAATTAGGGATATAATTTAGGAATATAATTAAAATGAAATTCATTTTAATTCATTTTTCTCCAATTTCTTTTATAATTAAGAGAATCTAGTGTCACTGCAAGTTTAATAATTGAAGAACCTTCATAGACCTGACATATATAATCATGATTTTGGTACATCTTATACTATTTGAAACACTTTTCTTCTCAGTAACACATGTTAGGATCTTAATATGTCTTAAGTCAAAAAGATATATCGATATGAAAAATATTTGCTAATTATAGTTTCATTGTTTAACTGCATTTGCACACAGAGATTTTCACTACTAAGGTCTTTATTCGAAGCTCTTTATGGTCCTGAGGACTATGACATTGACGTCTGAAATTTTTTTCTTCTTTGTTTTTTACAGCATCTCTTCTTGTATTGTCCAGTATTTTATTATATTGCCTTCATAATTGTCTCTCAAATGATTTATAATGATAATTACCATAAATAGCCATCATGTTTGTTAGTAATTAGTAAAGCTATGCCAGTATTTTGGAATTATTGAATTTCTGAAAGTAATATAGAATTCAGCTTGAGGAATACTGACAAGAAACGATATTAGATTTGTAGATGATTCATCATCTATGGTGTAACATTGATTGCTGAACTCTACGAAGGGGTGGCCGTTGTGTTTCAAGAGGTTTTTGACAATGTTGACTGGAATACTTTCTTTCGAATTCTGAAGGTAGCAGGGTTGAAATATAGGGAGCGAAGAGTTATATTCAATTTATACAAAAACCAGACAGCCATTATTAGAGTCGGAGGGCATGAAAGGGTCGCAGTGGTTAGGGAGTAAGACAGGGTTGTAGCCTTTCCCCAATGTTGTCCAATCTGTACATTGAGCAAGCTGTGAAAGAATGCCAGGAAAATTTTGGAGAATGAAAGTCCAGGAAGAGGGAATAAAAACCTCGTTGAGCATCCCTCCTGGCTTCGCCGAGCTTATCATTCTGCGTACATAGTCCTTCCATGTTTGTCACAACGTTTACTGAAACCAGTGGCAACAGACCGAAAACATACACAGTCAGCGTCTTCAGCCTATGAATCTCGGAGTCTTTTTATTTCAGTAAGTTGGTCTTATCCAGCTTCGGTCTGTTTCGGCAGCAAACGAAGAAGAGAAACACGAGGCAGCTCTTTACTATGCACAGTAAGCGGCAACAGCCACGCGAGTGCCGCGTTGCTGCCGACCGCGCCGCGCGAAACGTATCTCATGTATTTTCTCGAGAATGGAAAGAAGTATGGCTCTCCTTCCACCATTAAAAAACAATTTCGACGTGTTAGCTATAATTCGTACGCAGTAATGTATGGTTTAAAATCCACCAAACGCAAACTGGCCAGCGACTACATTTTTCACTGCAAACTCTCAAAATATGCGCGGCGTTTACTTCATATTATAACAAATACTGTGGACAATAACTGAAAGAAAACCAGTCCAATATCATGCAGTGACTTTTGGCTATAAGATACAGAAAAATAATTTTTTCTACCGAATAGTTTTTGCTAAATCGATTGAGGAAACTGCGTTAGCGCAGAAAACGCACAAATCGAAAAATTGTATTTTTTTTTTTTTTTTTTTTTTTTTTTTTTATCTTTTTACGTAAAAAGTAAAAGTCTTGGAGAGGAACTAAATACAGGTCAAGATATAGCTTATATTAGTCTACATAAAACTTTTTTTTAAGCATATCGAATGAATTGAAATTTCTCTTTGCCACAGAGGTGGAACAGAGGTGCAAGAAAACTGTGCTCCTCGGACAACCGGAGAGAGGCCTGACCAAGGAAAACGCCTGCCCTTCGCCTCGGCTGCGTTAAGGCCCGGCGCACACTTGACGGAGGAGAGGCAGAGGATAGGCCTCCGTCCGTCTGTAACGCATGCTTTCTAATGGGGCAGCGCACACTTAACGCAGCCGAGGCGGAGGGCAGGCGTTTCCTCGTCTGTCCGGTTGTCCGAGGCGCACAGTTTGGCCCGGCGCACACTTGACGCCACAGAGGCAGAGGAGAGGCAGAGGATAGGCCTCTGTCCGTCTGTAACGCATGCTTTCAAATGGGGCAGCGCACACTTAACGCAGCCGAGGCGGAGGGTAGGCGTTTCCTCGGTCACGCCTCTGTCCGGTTGTCCGAGGCGCACAGTTTTCCTGCGCCTCTGTTCCACCTCTGTCGCAAAGTGAAATTTCAAGTCATCGGATATGCTTCGAAAAAAATTGTTTTATGTGGACGAACATAAGCTTCATCCTTCTCTGTATTTAGTTTCTTTGTAACACTTTTACTTTCTGCGTAAAAAATTAAAAACACTATTTTCCGATTTGTGCGTGTTTTGCGCTAATGGAGCTTCCACAATCGATTTTGCAGAAACTACTCGCTAGAAAAAAATTATTTTTCTGTATCATATAGGCAAAAGCCACTGCATGACGTTGGGGATGTTTTCTTTTCGTTATTGTACATATTTATTTTTAGAGTAATAAATAAAGTACAACGCCGCGCATATTTTGAAGAGTTTGCAGTGAAAAAAAGTAGTCGCTGGCTAGTTTGAATTTGGTGCGTTTTACACCATACATTACTGCATATGAAATGTAGCTAACATATCGAATTTGTTTTTAACGCTTCAACGAGAGCCACACTTCTATCCGTTCTCGAGAAAATAATGTGACAGTGTTTGAGGGGACGCGGTCGGCAGCTCCGCGCGGCTGTTTCCACCTGCAGCGGCCAGCCTGCGTCCACTGGGAGCCGACATCCTGTCCGTTTTCAGTGAAGAAAGGGAAGAAAAATGCAGATGTAAAGCAAATCATTCTTCAAAGCATTAATAGCTATGAGGAAAGAGCAACGAAAAGAGACACTTTACGCGAAAGATCACTACAAGAAAATGACGCCTTATACCAGTTTTTCATGTCGATATACCTGTCTACAAAAGAGATGCCGAAAGCCGACCAGGAGTCTGTAAAGAAAAAAGTGTTTCAGATAGTGTCTGAAACGGAAGAAAGGATTTTAAGTACACCAGTGATTCAACGTGAATCATGCAACACTGAAAACACTTCGTCTGCCACTTCATTATCGTACACTCCTGAGATGGAGTTTGAACCTTTAGAGCATATTCATTATAAGCAATGTTATGATGTGTACTATTTGTGTACGTTTTCATATGGAATTTATTTCTTTAAAGTTCAATAAATATTGAGTGAAAAAAAATTTCAATTATATACCTTAAACATACAGCTAATTTTTCTTTTGTAGGTATGGGCTCCAACATGTAACTTGCTTTTCCTCTTATGTCTTCTTCTATCAATGTGTGTACCTCTTTGAACTGCCGTCTATGTAGTCGGAAGCTTTCCTTGAACACTTTATCAGAAACTTCTGTAGACAATACGTGTTCCCCAACTGTTTTTCGCTTTTGCGTGTACTTGCTTCTACTCAGAGATCTTTCTGTGTTTTCTTGTGCACTGTACAACAAAACTACATTCCTGAATTCCGAATCAGAGTCGCAATCTAAGTCTAAAACTGCATAGACAAACTCGTAGTGGACATAGCTGCGTGCTCTGTGCTCTCCTCTGCCTCTCCTCTGCCTGTGCTGCGTCAAGTGTGCGCCGGGCCTTAAAGGGTGCGTTCACATTGCCAGCCGGGCCGAGCCAAGCCGGGATGTTCAAATGTTTGTATAGTCTATGGGACTTAACTACGGGGTCATCAGTCCCTAAACTTACAAACTACTTATCAACTACCTACAACTAAGAACGGCACAAATATCCATGCCCGAGGGGGCATTTGAGCCCCCGACCGTAGTGGCCGTGCAGACCGTGACTGAAGCGCCGCAGTCCCCTCGGCCACCGCGGCCGGCTGACCAACTCTTTGTGTTACCATTAATATTCATGTAACCGTCTTGTTTGGGCTATAATATGGACATTTTAGTTGCATCATTGCTTTATGTACCTCATTCGAGTGTAAGAAATGTTCACGCTATATTAATTTTACGAATACAGGAAGTGAATGATGATGGGAAGGAAAGAAGGCTGACATCTCCTCTTGCTTGAGCACAAATGCGATGGTTTAAACTGTGGATCTACTAAATCGTGAAGGATATCAAGGCTGGCGCCTAGCCAGCGCGCGCCGACGGCAAGGGTGTTCACAATGCGCGCCGGGCCGAGCCGAGACGAAAAAGAGGGGGAAAATCAACTTCTCCTATTTGCAAGTTGTAAAAAATTTTGATGGTATATAAGACTACGCCACATCGATTTCTCAACTTAGTTTTTCCTTAATAGCTTTCCCTTGTCTGTGAAAAAATAAAAAGTCTACTTTTCATTCCGCATGAGTTTTTAGCTTCGTAACGCTCCTCGCTCGATTTTGATGAAAGTATGCGGTTAAAAAAAACTGATTTTAGGACACATGGTAGGACTACATCTTATCATTCGTATAAAACTTTCACCTTTTCGAAATTCGTCATAGTCTTTTCCAAATTATGCTTTTTGTCAAGTATGCGCACTTGATTTACAAATCGTGTATTGAAAAGTTCGATAGCGGGCAACGTACTGTTCTATGCATTTTAAACCATACATTACAGCGAGTGAAATTGAGCTAAAAGTACAGAAAAGTTTTTGAAATGGTAGCCGCACTAATATCTACCACCTATCACAAGTAATTGCGAGTTATCTGAGCGGCGTCATTCCGCGGTCGCAAGCCTTCGATCTCGGCGTATGTTGGACGTAGCGCGAAGCACTGCAGCGGCGAAAAAATGAATAGCTGGTCACGTTTGTTGCTTCCTCGTGATTTTTTAATGATCTGTAACCAGAAAGCAAGTATAAATTATTTTTTCATGGGTTGCAACTGATTATAACTGACAATGTCCTGCAATGGTTTTACATGAGGTCATACTTTATGAATGACCTACGACTGATTTCTTGTCCACATTACACAATAAATGGAATTAGAAGTGAAGAATAAATTAATGTTAACTGTTACTTTGATAGATGGACTGAAATAAATTTTTTGACATTATACTTATTAGGTTTCTAGTTGGAAATGATAAAAGGAAGAAGACCAAAATTATACTGAAATTTATAGGTATTTCTACACTTAAGTCATGTATAATCATTTTTTCCCTTTAATTTTCGCTTTTGTAGCTCTCAGAAAATTTATCACAAGGTAAAAATAATTCTATACGGCTTATCCCACATAAAAACAATATCACTCACACCCAATATTAAATTAAGAACGAACTAAGTAAGAAATAATAGATGATATTAACATTAAAAATATGTAGTTACCTCCTCATATGGGATGTTGCAAGTGGTGGCATACGTGAGGTTTACCTGTTTTATGTGGGACACGCTGTACTGTATTTCAACCCATCTACACTTTCAAAGAATTCAACAAATGTCTCAGAATTTTATTATTTATTTATTTTGTTAAGAAGGTGTCTGAGGGTAACTGCGTTTCTACGAACATTTTGCTGAATCATTTGCTGACAATATTGTTTGTATCAATGGTACTTCGATTTTTTAAAAATGTTAACTGAAAGAAAAACGTGCTGATATAGTTTAGACTCAGACACTGCAAGTCACGTCAGTAAAGGATGAGAAGCGTGTGCCACTTTATATCTGGCTGGTTTTTTTATTTTTATTTTTATTTATATATATATATATATATATATATATATATATATATATATATATATATATATATATATTTTTTTTTTTCCTCCTAGTGGGCTTGTCCCCAGCTATCCTCACCCACAGTCACCTGAAGATCGAAGTAAACACGATGGTGATCAAAACTTCTTCACTACCGACTGAGCCAGCTAACAGTTCACTGATTTTGTTGTCACAGTAATCTATCTGATTTTAAGCACATAAGAAACAGGTGGTAATGGATTCATCTCATGAATTTCGACTGACATTTAGGAAAGTTTTTCCTTACGAGAACAGCTAAAAAAATTCTGAATTTTGTATTCATTTTACAGAATTAATAGTAATAAAAGAAAAAAAGAAAAAAAAACTATTTTCACAAGTATTATTTAAAAGAAAAAAAAGGTATCATGCAAAGGGACTTGAAAAAGACGTGAGATACTTGCGCTGCAGAAGCAATATCATAGCCTAATCGGCTCGCACCGGCGCCAGCTCGCACCGGAAATATTAAACAATACGAATGTCGTCGGCTCGGCGTGAGCCGGCTGAAGCGCAGTCCTCTCGGCCCGGTCGGCAGAGTGAAAAGCGCAATTTAAAACAATGTGTTTAATCTACCGGCTTCTCTCGGCTCGGCTCGGCTTGGCTCGTCCCGGCCGGCAGTGTGAACACGGCCTTAGGCAGTACGAGGAAGCGGTCCCGCGCGGCGAAATTCAGCAAAATAGAATTGAAGAAGAGTTTTAACGACAACAAAACGAGTTGCAATAGTAGACTAAGGATCTAAAGCCGGCCGCGGTGGCCGAGGGGACTGAGGCGCTCCAGTCACGGTCTGCACGGCCACTACGGTCGGGGGTTCGAATCCCCCCTCGGGCATGGATATTTGTGCCGTCGTTAGTCTTAGCTAGTTCATAAATAGTTTGTAAGCTTAGGGACTGATGACCCCGTAGTTAATTCCCATAAGTGTTACAAACAAAAAACCTGAAAGCATTTGTCTGGAGTGTAGCATTGTATTGGAGTGAAACGGGGACGATAAGGAGTTCTTTTGAAATGTGGTGCTACAGGCGGATCATGAAGATGAGATGGGTAGATCACGTAAGTAATTAGGAAGAGCTCAACAGAACTGGGGAGAAAACGAGTACTAAGAGAAGGGACATCAAGGAATCGTCAACTTAGCATTAGTAGGAAGTGTGTGGGGTAAAAATCGTAGAAGGAGACCGAGGGACGAATTCAGTAAGCAGATTCAAAAGGATGTAGGTTGCCGTTCGTATTCTCAAATGAAGAGGCTTGCACAGGGCCGGCCACAGTGGCTGAATGGTTTGCGGCGCGCAAGACACAGTCTGCACAGCGGCTACAATCGGGGGGTTCGAATCCCCCCTCGGGCATGGACGTTTGTGTATAAGTAGTTTTTAAATTTAGGGAGTGATGACCCTGCAGTTAAGTCCCTTAAGCTTAACATACATTTGAACATTTGAGCTTGCGGAGCGCGGAGAGCTGCATCAAACCAGTCTGCGAACTGAAGACCACAGTAATAACAATGTGGTAACTACTTTCGACTTTGGTCGTTTTCAGTACACAATCATTCAATAGATGGGTCAAAATGGATTGCCAGTTACAGGGCCGGAGCAGGGCACGTGCTGAACATGGCAGCCGCACGCAAGACAAATATATACAGACGGGAAACCTCCATAAGGGCCCGGTCCTACGCTCCGGGGTGCGGGGAGGGAGGGTTTCCAGCTGTTCCGTAAGATGTCCCATGATGGCGCTGCGGTCAGAAGCAGCTCTTTAAACTGGCCAGAGCGTGCGGCAGGTAGCGGCTGTCCCCACCACCACCTCCCCTCAAACGCCAGCAAGCCGGACACAGCCGTGGCCTCCTGGCAGGAGGCACGAGCTCTCCCCTCAGCCTCCCCTCCACGCTACCCTCTGACGTGCGAGAGGCACCCTAAGCCAGCGAACCGCCTGACACCTGCTAGCATCTTACGGAACTACGAGGACAGCGTAGGACAGTGGTTTAGGGTGGGCTGCTTCTATGTATATGTTACTCTGTGCCGTACGGGGCAGCGACGCAATGGCAGGTCTGCCAGCACCCGTGTTGGACACGGCGAGAGGGATCGGTGGGAATTCTGTAACAGCCCATTTCTTTGTTTAGAGAGTATCAATTCTGGCGTTTACATGGTCGCTGTGCTGGCTAAGCCATGTCTCCACCATGTCCTTTCTTGCAAGAGTGCTAGTCCTGCAAGGTTCGCAGTAGAGCTTTGTGAAGTTTGGAAACTGGAAGGTGTGAGAACGAACCGAGAAGCGTGCCGGGATAGCTCAGTCGGCAGAGTGCTCGACTACAAAAGGTATAGGTCCGAAATTCTAATCCCAGCTCTGGCACACAGTTTTAGCCTGCCAGGAAGTTTCATGTCACCGAACAGTACGTTGCAGAGTGAAAATACCATTCATGTTGAACACGTTTGATTCGTCCTACAGCAAGGTAATGACCCTAAACACACTTCAAACCGTGAAATGTATTTGGAAAACTTAGGGGAAAAATAACTGGTAATTTATTATCTAGCCGCCCCAATCCCCGATAGTAAACCTATTGAACTGCTTTTGCATCAATTTGATAGAGTAGTTAAATCAAGGCCTATTGCCGATGTTAGTTACAAGAAGAGTAAACGCTGATGAATCTGACAGCAAGAATGTCTCCCGTATGCAGAGCAGAGATTGAAGCCAAAGGAGGCTGCATTGAGGAGAGTAAAATTTGACTGCATGTATTTAGTTTCAATAAGAGATAATTTCGAAGCTGACTTATGGGTATTTCTAACATTTCTGCTTCCAAATTCCAATTTTTCCTCGAAATCACTGGTGTTGAAAACATTTGGGTGGTAGTGTATACGTCGCTTCTGTTCCTCCGAACACTAACATAACTGATCTAATTTCTTTTTAAATTTTGTTAGTTTTGGTCTTTGTAATGATTTTTGATCAGTTCGACAATGAAATTACTATGCCATGCAGAACTTTACCGGAAGTGTTTTGTCGCAAAATTCTGTATTTTGTCTGGAGTCTGGAATTTGTATGAAATGTCGGAGAACCCAGACGTATCCTGACCATCTGACAACCCTAAATACAAATATTAGTATTGTGCATTCAAGTTAGACTTTTCTTCTTCACGGTTGAAGAGAGAATATTTTTTCTTCTATTATTTGTAAAACTTGGCAGGTTCGTAAATAAGCATACGTTTTCCCAACAGCTAGAACGAAAAGTAAAGGAAAGAAAGGTAAAATGATACGGCGATGGCAATTAGTCTTAATAATGAGACACGAAACAGTTTATTCGCGATTTGGATGGTATTCGTCCAAGCGACTTCTTTTTAATGGGTGAGGGTGGTGCAGAGCGTTAATTTTTTCTTTTTATCTTCCATTACGTTTTCAATTTCAGCATTATAAGGAAATAGTTGTGAATACTCAAAAGAATGTCATCCTGTTTGATTTCAGTCACAAGAAATCCTCTCCTTATATTTGAAGATATTACTACGAATTGCATAGTTTCTGTTACATGCTACAAGTGGATCAGCGAGTTCAAAAGCAAGTGCTAAAAGTATACGGATTTGAGTCTCATTGACGCGTGAAGCAAGACCCTCTCATCAGGATGCACTTTTCTGTGACGCTTTGTTCGTCGTTGTATGGGAAGATTAAAGATAAATCATACGATTGTGAAGTTGCAACCAGGAAGAGCTATTTCAGCTGATTATGACAGAAAGACATTAAATATTTTTATTCTAGAAATATTGTATATACAACAAATCGAAAAAACAGCTTTTTGAAGCAACACCAATGTTTTATACCATCTTATCAGCCCTCCCGCCTCCCCCCCCCCCCCACACACACACCAACTCTCTCTCTCTCTCTCTCTCTCTCTCTCTCTCTCTCTCTCTCACACACACACACACACACTAACTGCCTCCGTTCATCTTCCCCTCCCTTCACCTCACTGTGCGTAACCTCCTCCCCCTTTCTCTGTGTGTGTCTGTTACTGACTGAATTTTTCGTAGAGTATCAAGTAAAAAGTCGAACTAAATCAACCAAGAACTTTTCAAGATTTGTGATGACTACATTTAATTACATACAGAGTGTTCAGAAAGTCCCGTTACAAATTTTGAGCAGTTGTACAGGGGAATTAATACATAATAATCTGATAAGAACCCATGTTCAGGAATGTCATCCATTAACACGATGAGCATTTCGTTACTTTTTGTTACTGTGAAACACTATACTACTGCAAGCTCTTTGGTTTCCACATTATAGAAGGACGCAAAATGGCAAAAAAAAAAAAAAAAAAAAAAAAAAAAAAAAAAATCTGTTAAACATGGACACTAAAATGCATACCATGTGTACAGCAGTACATTATTGGGATTCATTTACCTCTACCAGTTCCTTCCGAAATGAACCGGACAGTTCCTTTTGCACGTCGATCCCGCTATTCTGCGAATTTCGTGTGTGTCGCGTTTTTCTCCGTAAACCTGTTGCTTCAGCACGCGCCTTTACCGACCATGTGCCCCCCCCCCCCGCCCCACTCCCAGCCGTCAACTATGATGACACGTATCGTAGTAGCACCCTTCAGTGCATCGAATACCACACACAGTGAAATGCAGCGGAATCTTAAAAATGTTCAAATGTGTGTTAAGCTTATGGGACTTAACTTACAAACCTCGTACATATAAACTACCTTATACTAAAGACAACACAAACATCCATGCCGAGGGAGGATTCGAATCCCCGTCGGAGAATGGCCTCGCGCATCGGAGCATAGCGGCTCATTGCGATCGGCCACTCCGCCGCGATGTGGAATCTTAATTTGGCGACTTTGTGAAGGGCTACAAACAATGTGACTATTCCAAGCGTTCATCCAAGCCCCAGCAACAGCTGCCAACGTTCGTGTAAGCACCCTCACACGGTCGGTTACATTCAAATGAGCAATTTTTCGGCGGACCAATTTTCTTTCGCGGCCATGTGAAACCTGCCATTTTGCCCACAGTGTGACGCCATTTTCATATGGGCAACGGTATCCTACCCAGTGGATGATCAAGGCTGTCGGAGGCCTGGGGCGGCGGCAAAACAAAATGAGCTCCCCCTCCCCCATCCACTTGGAAATACATGTTTACTATATGAGAGTAACTTTTGAGATTTTGAGGCCCAGGACAAGAGGCACGGGTCAGTCTATAACATAACTTTCGAGATTTGGAGGCCAAGGACGCTGGGAAAAAAAAAGATGTAGAGGAGACCAGGGAAAGTTGATGATGTTAACGATGAAACATATTTTAATGTGTAAATATTATTAGACTGTTCGTAATTATATATTTTTTAAATTTCATATTATCAGCAGTTTTTTTGTTAATTTTATAAATTAATGCAAAACTGTCATCTTACCCCAGTACTGGAACAAGATGACTTTGACCATGGGGCAAGATGACACATAATAAATCTGCAATGAATTTTTATTGTTATACATGTTAATGCATTGTCGTACATCCATCAACAGAAGTCACATACCAATATCTTTCCTTCACGGTATGAGCAGTCTTTGTGCCACTATCCAAAGCTTATACAATACTGTATCCAGTCTTCTGGAGAATGGTATTCATAGATTTCATCAAATCCAGGACACTGAACTAATATTTCTTCGAAAGTATTAGTTGATGTCGCAACTCTGGCTTTTTTCTTCAAATAAGAAAAGGAAAACGTTCGTTTATTAGAAAAACGTCTATTTCTTGCAGCCCCAGGCTGTCGTCTGTATTGCTTTAGAAGTTTTTGTTCCATCTTCTGCTGTAATGTATCTGTCGTAGGTGTGCTTCTTAGAACATTTGCACATTGTAATTTCTATGTTTCCTCATGTTTGGTTATTCTTTTAGCAATGGTTTAAAGTCAAGAATACTTCTGCATAATTTTAGTTTATCCAGATGGACACTTCTTGAAGGTCCTACTTCAGTCAGCTTTTCTGAGGACTGAACATTAGGTTCTTCACTCGGATTTTCATGTTCAGTAGGATTGTCTTTAGCAAGAGCATGGTTTGTGGGTCGTCGACTTGCCCCAGTCAACTTGCCCCGTACGACAACATTAGAACCTTTCCATTATTGCGGCAGTTTAAAAAAGAGAATGGCATTATGTACACAGTCTATATGAGAAGCACATTGTTTAAGTTACTCATGTACGACAAAGTGTAAAACAATATCTTTCCTGTTAGTCTGCGAAATCTTAATTCAGATATATAGAAAATTACAACATGTCACAGAGAATTTTCGATTAGAGTGTAGCGTGCGACGATACGACACGAGCGGCGACAGTGCGCTATGTTTTACTTCCTAGTCGTGTGGAGTGTTAGTATGCACTACTAACTGCTACCTAGAAACGGGAATTTAAACTAAACCATTATTCATCGTGCCCCACTCGTCAACTTGCCTCTGATTGTCCACCTTTTATTCAAAATACTTACGTGTGTGAATTGATGAGAGATTAAACTGGAAGCATCATATTGATGGACTGCTGAAACGTTTGAGTTCATCTACGTATGCTATTAGGATTATTGCAAATTTTGGCGATAAGAATCTCAATAAATTAGATTACTATGACTATTTTCATTCACTGGTTTCATATGGCATTATATTCAGGGGTAATTCATCATTGATTTAGAAAGTATTCATTGCACAAAAGCGTGTAATCAGAATAATTGCTGGAGCCCACCAGAGATCATCCTGCAGACATCTATTTAAGGATTTAGGTATCCTCAGAGTAACTTGACAGTAGATAATTATATTCACTTATGAAATTTGTTGTTAATAATTCAACCCAGTTCAAAGGTTAATAGCAATGTGCATAGCTGTAACACCAGGAGAAAAGATGATCTTCACTATTCAGGGTTAAATCTGAATTTGTCACAGAAAGGGGTGAAATATGCTGCCACAAAAGTCTTCGGTCACCTACCAAACAGCATCAAAAGCCTGACAGATAGCCAACTAGCATTTAAAAATAAATTAAAAGAATTTCTGAATGACTACTCCTTCTACTCAATGGTTGAATTTTTAGATATAAATTAGAAAATCTGAAAAGAAAAAAGAAAGAAAAGAAAAATAATAATAAATATATTTCTGTCATATAATATTATGGGTAACGTAATATCTTGTACATACACCTTTTATTAACCGGACATGTTCCACATCATTACGAAATGTCGTATTCATGACCTATGGAACAAGTATTAATCTAATTTAATACACTCCTGGCTATTAAAATTGCTGCACCACGAAGATGACGTGCTACAGACGCGAAATTTAACCGACAGGAAGAAGCTGTGATATGCACGTGATTAGCTTTTCAGAGCATTCGTAGAAGGTTGGCGCCGGTGGCGACACCTACAAAGTGCTGACATGAGAAAAGTTTCCAACTGATTTCTCATACACAAACAGCAGTTGACCGGCGTTGCCTGGTGAAACGTTGTTGTGATGCCTCGTGTAAGGAGAAGAAATGCATACCATCACGTTTCCGACTTTGATGAAGGTTGGATTGTTGCCTATCGCGATTGCGGTTTATCGTATCGCGACATTGCTGCTCGCGTTGGTCGCGGTCCAATGAGTGTTAGCAGAATATGCAATCGGTGGATTAAAACTTTTCGGAATACTAGTATAAAACAGTGTTAACATTTTCCGTAGGAAGTTGATCTGAAAAGTAACATCTCATCATCATCATCATCATTAGAGACTGATTATGCCTTTCAGCGTTCAGTCTGGAGCATAGTACCTCTAATAAAATTCCTCCATGATACCCTATTCAATGCTAACATTGATGCCTCGTCTGATGTTATGCCTTTTACTTCAAAATCATTCTGCATCGAATCTAAGTACTTTCTTCTTGGACTACCTCGACTCCTCTTACCCTCCACTGAAGAGCTCATGAGTCTCTTAGGTAACCTTGCTTGTCCCATGCGTGTAACATGACCCCACCATCTCAATATGTTCGCTCTAACTGCTTCATCTGTGGTGTTCATTACCAGCTTTTCTTTGATTTCCTCATTATGTACACCCTCCTGCCATTGTTCCCATCTATTGGTACCTGCAATCATTCTTGCTACTTTCATATCTGTAACCTCTACCTTATGAATAAGGTAACCCGTATCCACCCAACTTTCACTCCCATACAACAAAGTTGGTCGAAAGATAGAGCGGTGCACTGCTAACTTAGTCATGGTACTTACTTCCTTCTTGCAGAAGAGAGTAGATCTTAGCTGAGCACTCACTGCATTAGCTTTGCTGCACCTCGATTCCAGTTCTTTCGCTATGTTGCCATCCTGTGAGAAAATACATCCCAGGTACTTGAAACTGTCTACCTGTTCTTTGTTCCTCCTATTTGGCACTCAATCTGTTTGAATCTTTTTCCCACAGACATTACTTTCGTTTTGGAGATGCTGATCTTCATATCATAATCCTTGCACCTCTGATCGAGCTCTGAAATATTAGTTTGCAACCTTTCAATCGAATCGGTCATTACAACTAAGTCATCCGCATATGCGAGACTACTTACTTTCTTTTCACCTACTTTAATCCCGCCCTGCCAGTCTACTGTTTTCAACATATGATCCATGAATAGTATGAACAACAGTGGTGACAGGTTACAGTCTTGTCTTACCCCTGAAACTACCCTAAACCATGAGCTTAATTTGCCATCTACTCTAACTGCTGCCTGACAGTCTACGTAAAGCCCTTTAATTGCCTGCAGAAGTTTGCCTCTTATACCATAATCTTGAAGAACTGACAGTAGCTTCCTCCTAGGAACACGGTCATAAGCCTTTTCCAGATCTATGAAACATAGATACAATTTCCTGTTCCACTCATAGCACTTTTCCATTACCTGCCGTAAGCTAAAGATCTGGTCCTGACAGCCTCTAAGAGGCCTAAACCCACACTGATTTTCATCTAACTTCTCCTCAATTAATACTCGCACTCTCCTTTCAACAATACCTGAGAATATTTTGCCTACAACGCTAATTAAGGAGACACCTCGATAGTTGTTGCAATCTTTTCTGTTTCCATGTTTGAAAATTGGAGTGATTACCGCTTTCGTCCAGTCAGACGGAACCTGTCCCGATTCCACGCCTTTTCAGTTATCTTGTGTAACCATTTGAGACCTGTTATTCCACTGTATTTGACGAGTTCCGGCTTAATTTCATCCACCCCAGCCGCTTTATTGCACTGTAATCTACTGACCATTTTCTCCACTTCCTCAAATGAGACCCTGTTTCGATCATCGTTCCTATCCCATTCTACCTGAAAATCTGATACATCATTGAACGTTTCACCTACATTGAGCATATTCTTCAAAATATTCCCTCCATCTGTCCAAGGCGTTCACAGGATTGACTAGCAGCTTTCCTGACCTGTCCAAAATACTTGTTAATTCCTTCTTCCCTCCCTTTCGAAGATTGCTAATTACACTCCAAAATGGTTTTCCCGCAGCTTGCCCCACAGATTCTAGCTTGTTTCCAAAGTCTTTCCATGATTTCTTTTTGGATTCTGCAATTATCCGTTGTGGCAAGTCTAACTGCACTGAACACTCCCTATTACATCAGTTATAGCTTATAATCGTGAGTTACAACAAATTAACAAGGGCCTACTTTTACAGTATTAGGAAAAGTAATGAAATTTCATCTATTTGGTCTTGGCTCTAACGGCCAACCGCTAATACCAATTCTGTATTTTTCAGTCGTAAATAACGCAATAATTGCTAGAATGGTTCTCCTAAAAATGAAGGCAACAGCTGAAGAAATAGCTGTCAGTCAGCGCCCACATAAAAACCACAATGACTACACTCAGAACAGAGAAGCGAACTGATCCAGAATTTCCTTCTGCTCCTCTCGCGCGCCGTGCCGAAAATTGGACGTCAGACCAGCCGCTGCGTCTGGTGCCGCCCGGTGTGGTCGCACGTGCCTTCCGCCGGCCCTGCTAGTCACCATTTGGTATCCGCCACCCGTTTCTCCTGTGTCGACCATGCATGTTACTCATGTCGAGTCTTAATTACCATTACTGTCGGTTCCTTCGCCGGCCGCGGTGGCCGAGGAGACTGGAGACTGAGGCGCTCCAGTCACGGTCTGCACGGCCACTACGGTCGGTGGTTCGAATCCCCCCTCGGGCATGGATATTTGTGCCGTCCTTAGTATAAGGTAGTTGATAAGTAGTTTGTAAGTTTAGGGACTGATGACCCCGTAGTTAAGTTCCTTAAGCTTAACAAACATTTTATTTTTTCGGTTCCTTCCACACTCCATGTCATTATGCCAAGGCAACAAACACCGTGACACAGTTCCCAACCTGCCACCCAGTCACACAGGCACTGCGTGTCAGCCGATAGCCCGAATCCACCAACGTTGTTCACTCTAGTTCACAATGTGTTTACAGTGCGTGGTATCACCAGCAATAACTTGAGCTTTGTGTGCCTCGTGTGAAGTTCGTGTGAGCACTTACACCTTTTCAGTCACTTAATACTAAACCCACCCAAAGAGGATAAGTTTGCAGATTTGAAACGTACTATTATTTGAAAGACTCATGTCCAGCCGACCAAGCTATCCTGTAGAGGTTTGGAAGGCACTGGGAGAATGGATAAGGGAAGAAACAGAAATCTCGGATAAGCAATTTCGGTTCATGCCAGGCAGAGGAACGATGGATGCAACTTTTATCCTGAGACAACTTATGGTAAAGTGTAGGGAGCGACAAAGAATCCGTATGATACAGTACCGAGAGATGTACTGTGGAGAAGCCTGAGAGCGAGGGGTGTGCCAGAAAAGTATGTTCGACTAGTCAAAAACTTGTATGACGATGCCTGCTCTAAAGTAAGATCTAGTGTTGGAGTCACTGAGAAGTTCCCCATCATGGTTGGACCGCATCGAGGGTCAGCACCAAGTCCATAGCTGTTCAATGTAGTGATGGATTTGTTGACGGAAGGAGTGAAGAGCCTGGCTATATGGTCGGGTAGTTTTGCAAATGACATGGTGTAGTGAAGGAAAGCAAAGAGAAGGTAGAAAGAACGTCTGTGAAATGGAGGGAGAAAATGGAAAATGGAGGACTCAGAGTTAGCAGGAAGGAGGCCGAATACCTGTGGTTTGGTGCAGATTGAAGAGATGGAAAAAATTATGTTGGCAAATGACCAGTTGGAGAGAGTTGAGGAAGTCAAGTACCTGGGTTCAGTGAAGGAGATTTAGGTAAGAAGGTAAGCGACAGGATCCAGGCTCGATGAAAGAACGGGAAAAGGGTGTCAGGTGTGCTCTGCGACAATAATAATAATAAGTAATAATAAAAATAATAAAACAAGAGACAAAGAGAAAATAATAATAATAATAACATCGTGTGGCTCACTGGCCTGGTGCAAGTTTTTCAATTGGACGCGTCTTGGGTGACTTGCGTGTTCTTAGCCTACCCCAGTTATCCAATCGGGGAAAGGTGTCCTACAGCTTAACGTGGAATCCGATCCATGTGTCATTTCTGGCGACTCCCCACATCGTTGAGCGGTGAAAGTTGTATTAAAACGTAGACTAAAAAAGAAAAAATCCGAGGTCCGAGCGCTTTACCCCAAGACCACCGGACCCGACACAAAAAGAAAAAAAAATTAAATCAGTGGTGAGTGTAGCTATGTTTTATGGTAACGACATCTGGGAGTTAAAGAAATTGCTGGAGAAGCGATTAAACTTGAGATTTGATTCCATTTTCAGGATGATTGTGCTTAACGACGACACAATGATGCATAAACTAAACTTGGCCGATATGCGTATTCTGAGGTGGATGATGGGGAAAACGAGGATGGACAAAATAAGAAATGATCTTATCTGAGAGCAGACAAGTGTAGTGGAATCATCGAAGAAAGCCCAGGAACGAAGATTGCAATGGTACCGGCACGTGATGAGAAGGGATGGGGGACACCTGTTGCAGAGAACAATGGGGTTACAAGTGGACAGGAGAAGAAGAGGCAGACCAAAGAGAAGATGGAGGGACTGCATCATGAAGACTTGAGAGAGAAGGGACTGAGCCGGGAGGACACATGGGACCGAGAGAAATGGAAGGCAAAAATCAGGAACAACGACCCCTGAACTGGGAAAAACTGAAGAATACATAAATTCTCCTGCGCATGTGCACCTAGGTCTATTATTTGAGAAACTGGCTGGGTGGCAAATAAGCACACACCGTTGCAGTTGATAGAGTGTAAAGTAAAAGGAAGAAAAGTGAAGTGATACGGCGATGGGGATTAGTCATTAGCTTACTGCGAGCTAAATCATGATAAGGATGAAAATAGGACAAGTGCCTGTTCTTTTTAATGAGTGGGTGCGTTAATATTTATCTATTTATCTTCCATTACCTTCTTAATTTCAGAATTATAAAGCAACACGTTAGGAGAATTGATAATAATGTCTTCCCATTTTGTTGCAGTCACGAAAAATCTTCTCCTTATATTTGTTTATCTTACTGGAAATCGTGTAGTGTCTGCTACTCTCTGCATCTGTAACGGAGAATTCAGATGCAAGTAATGGAAATTTACAAAATTTGACGCTCACTGATACATGAAGTCAGGCCCACTCATCGGGATGTATTTTTCTGTAACGCTAATCTTCGTCGTTGCATGGGGAGATTAAAGAAAAATCTTATGAATGCGTAAGTGCAACCAAAAAGATGGAATTAAGCTGATTTTAAATACCTTTATTATACATATTTTGGACTGCAGAAATCAAATTTTATTTCAAGTTCAACAGTATTTAGAATACTGTTTGGTGAAGTGACAATCTGAAGCGGAACCAATGTTTCAGCCCATCTTTTCAGATGTCCGCCCCGTTCCATTCTCCATGTTCTTCTCCTACTTTCCTCGTCCATTGACGCTATGAGCATTTCTTTACTTTTTGACACTGAAACAAATCTTTGTTTCTGCAAGATCTTTACTGTCCATATTACAGAAGGACGTAACATGGACCAAAACAAGAACAAAATGTCTAATAAACATGGGCTCTAAAATTTATACTTAGAGCTTTGAGCACATCTTCATATTCGGCTCTCTATTGTTAACACGTCTCGCTGGTCAAGTGCTCATAGCTGTTAAGGTATTCATTGTAGAGTCCATGTTTAGGGGATCTTTTTTTCTTTTGATGGTCCGTGCTAACTCTTCCCGAAATAGGGAAAGAAAAGAGCTTGCAGTGGAAGAGATTTGTTTCAAACTGTAAAGGATAAAGAAATAGTGTCACTGGATGACGTGCGTTTCTTATCAAATTACGTACTCACTCTCCAAGTACGAGTTCTCGAAATTTATAATGGGAACTTCCGAAAACCCTTTATATTAAAATAAAAAAAATAATAAATAAAAAAAATTCAGTTCCTGTTCATCAGAGTGTGGTGTAAAAATTTGTAATAAATCAGTCAAAAACTTTCCGATTTTTGGTAAAAACGTTTTCCTTTTATATATTATGCCCGCATATACACTTTTATGTCTTCTGTATAACTGTAAAACGTATTTCTTTAAAGAAAATGTGAGACCCAAAACTGTCGTACAAAAAAGAGAGAGATTTAAAAAAAATTGTTTTTTATTTGTTTAATTATTTTTTTATTTTTTGTTTTCGAAACGGTTCGACAATAGTCGAACACGGAAAAAAGGCAGCACCAAATATTTCGATTTGTGATGTCTTCTTTGTTATTCAGTAATCCCTATGTGAAGCGTTCGCGTGTATTGTCATTTGGTTGTAAAGTCAGTCGGTTTCCATTACGTGCTGTCACAGTGAAAATGAAGATTGAACACAGTTTTTCCCTTTTTTCTGGAACTACAACTGAAAAATTATTGAACAGCTTAAAACCACCCATCAAAAAATGCGTCAAGTTTCTCGTCTTCAACCTTAAAGAGGAAAAAGTCTAATTTACTAGCAACTTCAACACACAGTACTAATTGTACAGACATGAAAATCACTTTCCTATTACATCAATTGAACTTATAGCCTATAATCGCTTAAATAAATGCATAACAATAAACATTGATATGATGTGCAAATCCAATACGTTATGGGATACTGTTCTTCAGCCTTAGCACTCTTCTCTCAGTTATTAGAGTTATCCTATAGTATTATATACTAGCTTAAACCCGCGGCTCCGCTCGCGTATTGGTTGATTATGATAGATAAGCTATCATTTCAGTAGTGTGCTATGAGACTGGTTTTGAAGGATGAAATGAAATGCAATACCTTATATAGAAACAAACATTTTAATCAACATTCAAATAAAAAAATAAAGTTATGTGAAGTGCTTAATGATTTACAATAAATAATACATACGTTATTCCTTATAGCCTGTGTTGCAATATCTCAACACATATGGTGAGAGTAATGTCCAAATTCATTTAAATTTCATTTTAGGGTATTCTGGTAAACCACGTTATTTGTATTAAAAGAAATTTCTTTTTTACTGCTTTATTTATTTATTCTTATATTTCCTTATTCGTATGCTTATCCTTACACAGAAAGATGTTCAAATGTTTGTAAAGCTTATGGGACTTAACTACGGGGTCATCAGTCCCTAAACTTACAAACTACTTATGAACTACTTACGAACTAGGACGGCACAAATATCCATGCCCGAGGGGGGATTCGAACCCCCGACCGTAGTGGCCGTGCAGACCGTGACTGGAGCGCCTCAGTCCCCTCGGCCGCCGCGGCTGGTTACACAGAAAGAGCTGAAGACATTGTAGCACACATAGACCAAAGATATGGTCTGTGGCATCACGTTTCGCCGTATGTAACCTCCTTGCTACAGAGTCGCAAACGTCATCGCTGGCCTTCAGTCCGATTTTTTTTATAACTTGACGGCTTTCAACCACCATATCTTCCACCCCCTTATAGCTATCGGCATGGCACTGCTATGGTGTACAACGGGAGACTTCGGACAACAATTACACACAGACCATTCGTTTGCGTTCTGTAGTTTTCGCTGCAGAGCGAAATATTAACACACACACACACACGTAGAATTTTATACACACCGATAACTTTCCATCCCATCCTTTATCAACCCTCAAGCAACAATGCAACCAATAAAACCATTTTCAAAGAGTAAATATAATTTTCAAAAAGTAATTATTTCTCCGCATTTCGCGTTATATTCTTCAAATTACTAAATATCTATCAGATCGCTATAAAATCTTGCCTAAAACCTCCCTCAGGTATAAATTAGTAACTGTACAAATATTTAAGACTTTGCGTCTTGACGCAGCCAACGTCCCCTTCATCCACACTAGACGGGACACACTCGAAGGAGTTTTTATGACATTTAAGTCAGCTATGTATTTATACGCTTATCTTTCGTGGCGGTATTTCACATACACGTGATCAGACGAAAAAGTAATTTAAAATAATTGTAATATTGTAATATTACCTATTAGGTAATACTCTAAATGTAGATCCCTAGTTCTAAATACCACTTTTACAGTACTTTCGAGAAATTATTTCGTGACATGTTTAATACCGTCATTGATGTTACGCAGCTACATAAACATCTAGAAATACACACACACTCACACACACAGGTCAAAGATCACAGAGTACTCTTTATAGCTATGGTTTCCCCGCGGCGTGGATAGAGAAGTCGTTGATGCTGCAGTAGGCGTGGCGGAACTGGGCTGTTTTGTGATTCAGGCATGTCAGCAGCCTCTGGATGCATCACGTCTGGCGACCTACCAAGGCTACTTGCGCACTGTAGGTGGTTTCGGGCAGCAGGGGGCAGCATTCATTGATGTCCTACGAATGTTATTACAATGAATTTTTAGGTCAGTGACACTTATCTGCTCCTACAAGTTACGAGGAGGCTGGGTCAATGCGCCCGAATCGAAGTGGGAGGAAGGTAGAAGGGGAGTGCAAATGTGGGAACCAAATGATTCATTCGCTGCCACACTTCCACACTTCTGTTAGTATGCCTCAGGAGTATTGTAGTCAGTGGTTAGTCTGCGAAGCCTTCCGGCTGCAGGTGTTTCTTCATATACATGTTGTGACGAATTCCCTCAGAGGAAGAAATAAACACATTAAAAAAAGTGTTTCATCACCTTGGTTCCAAGGTCTCCTGAAATCAGTCGTTGAATGTGTATAGTGAACACAGTTCCTTCGATTGTCACTCAATCTACACACAGACGAAAACAATCATGCATGAACAGTGCCCATGCTACGGAGTGGGTAAAAGGGCTATCAGTTCCAGTTATAACTCCAGGAAGGAAGTTTACTGCTTATGTTGACTGTAAGGTCAAGCCCGAAGTTTGGTGGTATCCGTATTGTTGCGTTGCGTCAGGAGGGACTCTCATCAAAAGAAGTTTCCAGCCGGTACTTTGCCACGCTCTAGACGCCCAAAGGGTACGATAGCAACTGATGAGCACTACTTACGGATTTTTGGCACGGTGAAACCCTGCTGTTAATGGTTTTCGTGCAAATGAGAGGACGTCGTGTTTCAAATGTTCAAATGTTTGTATAGTCTATGGGACTTAACTACGGGGTCATCAGTCCCTAAACTTACAAACTACTTATGAACTACTTACGAACTAGGACGGCACAAATTCCATGCCCGAGGGGGGATTCGAACCCCCGACCGTAGTGGCCGAGCAGACCGTGACTGGAGCGCCTTAGTCTCCTCGGCCACCGCGGCCGGCGTCGTGTTTCAATTCCAACTGTACGCAACAGACAACTTCACACCCGACGTTCATGGTGAGGTCCAGCTTCGACACCCAGACACCATGCAGTGCGCTATAGACGGGCCCTAACAGCATGCTGAATGGACTGATCAGAACTGGCATCAGGTGCTATTAACATATGAAATTTGCATTTGTTTGTAACCTGGAAGTCACAAAGACGTTTTTGGAGGCAGCCTGAACGTCTTAGACACACGGTAGAGCAAGTGCAGCAAGGTGTTCGTTCCCTGATTTTTGGGGTGGCCACCGTACTCCAATGGTGATCACAGAAGGAAATAAAATGGCTGTACGGTACAGGGATAACATCCTCAAACGTACAGTGCAACCATGTCGGCAACATTTTGGTGAGGAATTCGTCTTAATGGACGACGCTACCACAATGACCGGTTTTGACGGATCTCGCAGTCATCATCAGATGTGTGTAACTGTGGTGTATCTAATTATATCATTAACATGTAGCTCCGCCTATACTGACATCACAAGATTTGGATGAACAGCTGGTTCTTCAGACATGAACCCTATCGAACATACCTGGGATACATTGGAAAGAGCTATTTTTGGGCGAGATGACACACCAAACAATCTGAGAGATCTACGCCGAATTGAGGAGCTGGACTATTTGGATAAACAGTCCCTTATGATCTAATGAACAGTATGCCACGACGAGTACAGGCATGTCTCAGTGCATGTTACCGAGTATTAGGAGAACTACTGTTAGCTGCAGTGTGAAACACAAATTTCAGAATGGCTAGGTTATTGTCGTGCAACTTGTCAATTTCTGTTTTCACGACGAAGGAGGAAAACTAATATACAGTTTTTTTATATCTCTATTCCATTTTAAGTAACGGGTCATGAACCCCTGGAATCGCAGGGCTGCAACACTTTTTTTTTTTTTTTTTTTTTTTTTTTTTTTTTTTTTTTTTTTTAAATCAATGGCATTAACATTTGACAGCTCATTAGATATACTGATCTTAGTTTGCCACTTTGTGTATTATTATTATTATTACTATTATATATGTCACAATAATAATAACGAGAATCTGCAAAACTGGCAGTGCCGATTTTGGAGTCAGTCACCTCACAGCCATGGTGAACGGCCTTGCTGTGCGGTCCGTGCATGCAGAGTCTTCTATGCAGCAACGCTTCGCGCTCGCCTCCGCCTGCCGCGCAAAGTTAATTAAAGTCGCGGGAGGCGTTCTTCTTGAGGTGGCCCCTAAACAGCATTTATCAGGCATCTCGCAACGTAGAAACAGACGTAATTGGTACTGACAGCTGGTACCCGACATGGTTACACAGCAGGCCTTGTCTCTAACGGAAGTCGGCTACAGGCCGCGAGTACTAGATGATGATGGTCAGTAGTGTGTGCATAAGTTAAGAATTTGCGCGGTTCGCCTGCGCGGCAGCTAAGATCGCTGTCTTCCCAGAGGTTTAGTCGACAAGTGCGACTGCCTAGGAAGCTGGAACTGGGTTCGAATCCCGGCTGGGCACAAATTTTACACTTTCTCCAATGAATTATTTCAGTGACCACTACCAATAATAGTCATAAACTCTTTTTATGTAAATTATATACTCACAACAGTGTGTAGTCGAGGTTTCCCTGGTTTTTCTGATGGTTTTAGGTCGGAGTCATTAATCCTAGTTTTAAAAAAGGGCAGTATTGAAGCAGATTCAAATGGGTGAGAGTTGTTGCTCTTATGAGGAGATGAAGAGGATTGCTCGGGACAGAGTTGTGTAGAAAGCTACATCAAACCAGTCTCCGGACTGATGATCAAAATAACAATAATGTTCTTAAAAGTGTTCGCAATAAACATAAACCGCGCTATATTTGGATGAAACAAAACATTTAATTTTATTCTTCTGTAGGTCCAATGTGCTACGCCGATTTTCCATGAGTAAAATACTGTGCCAGTGTCACTCAAGCGATCTAATACAACTATGAAACATCTGTTCCGAAGGAACAGACATTTTTGATGGCACCGCAGCTGTATATATGATATTAAATAATCACTTATTTCTTCGCCATTTGCGATTTCTGCCGACAATCGCTGCATTCTTAAAGATGTTATATTATTTGGTGACAAATGAAAATTTGTGCCGAACCGATCGCGAAAAACGGGAGACCCGGGTTCGAGCCCCGGTCCGGCACAAAAAATTTCATTTGTCACCAAATAATAGAGCATCTTTAAGAATGCAGCTATTGTCGGCGGAATTCGCAAATGGCGAAGATTTAATACAAAATTGCCAGTTGGTAGTTGCTGTTTACTCTCTTTTATGCGTTTTATTTAAGAGATGGGTTATATTTTACGCGGTACAGTCAATAAGATCTGAGACTGAGCACATGATGGTCCTGTGGCGCACTACAGCGCATAGGTGGCGCCGTTGTATGGTACCATGTCAGTTCCTACAAGAGGCAGTGCAAGAGACAATGCTTTGGAAGCCGGCGTGCGGTCGTTGTTGTGACGGTGAGTTGATTGTGCCTGTCGGACCTTGACATGGTACAGTTTGAGCAATGGCAAACATCAAGTTCTGACAGAAATTAGGCAAATCTGGTACCGCAATGGTTGAAGCGCAGCAGGTGTTCGGTGAGAATGCATTTAGTCGCATATTGTGTTCGGGTGGCACTGATGTTTTGTACAAGGTCGGAACAGTTTGGAATGCGGTGTTTTTACTGGTCGGCTACGAACAGTTCGAAAGGAATGCAAGAACCAGGAAATTGTAACTTTGGTACGTGCTAACCGTTCCCAATCGAAAGATGGGCAGTACGTGTCAGCCATGTTACTTGCTGCAAAATTCTGACGGATAACAACTTATCTTGCGTTACCCAACACAGTGCCACTACTTCTGTCATAAGACCAACGTGATGATCGCATGACGATTTCTACTGACCTCCGACGTTCATTTTCTACATAATAACTGGAGGCGGAACACTGTGCCTCCTTTACGATCCGCAACTGAAACGACAATCAGACACCTGGAATGCGGCAACTTGTGCATCATACAAAGTAGTGGGGATTCCTTACCTCCAGGCGTCAATTCTCAGAAGTAATTGACTGTACCACGTGTAGGTAGCACCTGATACTGTTTAGGGATCCTCTGGCCTTGTGGTCTGCTGTGAGACGCCGTGAAAGTGAGTCTAAGAATCTCTAATATCCCCCTAGCAGCAGCCGATACCAAATCGTTTGCTGAGAGATAACCAATTCTGGTCTGTTAGTAGGTTCAGGATCCATTATACGAACAACCCAGATATGCTAGATGGGTTTCAAAACTCGGTTCCGGGATGGCCACCTGAGTTTTTGAATAGCTCCTGGATGTACTTGGAACTATACCCGAGTGACGTGAGAGCGAAATGACGTCTGAAGCTCAACATGCCGCGGACCATTCAGTGCACCTTCAAGAACAAATAAGGGGATGATCAATTCCATACCAGGAAAATGCACCACCTCCTTGGACAGCGCCGTCTTGGCAGGCGATATCCATCGATTCAGCAGTGTGCGTCATACCCGTTGCCTTCCATCGGCACGGTAAGGCAAAAATTGTGAGTCTTCCAAAAAATCAGGTTCCGCCATTGTTCCATCGGCTATCCCTTATTATTGACGACCAATGCAAGACGCTGTGCCCGATGACGTCGCGTTAATAGTGGTAACGCTCTCCCACATTCCTACAGAGCAACCATTGAGATACGTTTCAAGCATGTCCTGTGTTAAATTGTCTCAAATGTCTCCGGTCACGGCCATCGTTGTTGGCTGAACAGACGGTAATTCGTCTGTTGTGGACTGTGACGCTCTCATTCAACCAGTTGCGCTACAACCTAGACACGTATTAAATACTTCAGAGCTGGCCGCGGTGGCCGAGGGGACTGAGGCGCTCCAGTCACGGTCTGCACGGCAACTATGGTCGGGGGTTCGAATCCCCCCTCGGGCATGGATATTTGTTCCGTCCTAGTTCGTAAGTAGTTTGTAAGTTTAGGGACTGATGACCCCGTAGTTAAGTCCCATAAACTATACAAACATTTGATTTGAACAGTTACACAGTAACTTGTTCCTTTTCTGATCACGTTGCTCACTGTCATAATAGTAGTGTTCCAAAAAAGGGACAAGTTGTCATGTAAAAAAAAGAAAAAAAAAATGATCTGAAGATGGGCAACTGGCCCGAAACTAGTCATTTAAGAAATATAAGTGATCTAAAGAGACATAGAGACATATGACTAGCTTTGATAAGTCGACGTAGTTGAATGTGTGAAGCCGAATTCCCGTACCACTTCAGAAATCTAAATAATGTGCGTACTTCAAGCACCGACGACCACAACCCCTTCAAACGCCGTTAGGTGACGACGACGTTGCTTCTAAGTCTCAAATGAATTTCTGAATTTTGAAATCCGCAACTTATAGTGTACACAATTAAATAAACGAATATAGAAAAGCCTTTTTACATAAATAAAAGGTTCAAAAATATTCCAATGTCTGCACAGATATGGGACCAAACTGTTATGGTCATGTCCAATTGTCCATAGACATACAAATTACTTAAATTAACTTAAGCTAAGGGCATCACACCGATGCTCCGGCAGGAAGCCGAATTGCATCCCACAGAACTGCGCCTTAGAGCGCACGGCCACTCCCACGCGGCTAAAAGGTTCAAGCCGTCATAACGTTGTCCATAATTTTTGAAACTATTGAACAAAGCAATGGTTAAAAATGCATTGTTTTACTATTCACATTCCTGCAGTATCTTCATATGCAAAACATAATAAATTACGTACACATTTAAAACCTATGAATGGTGCCCAGTATTCTTAAGGAAGTTATTTATTACTTTATAAATACGAATGTATTTTGTAAATAAAAGGCGAGAAGCTGATTTAGAAAGATGGTATCCCATAATCAGCAATCAGAAGTCCAACCTTTAGTGGTTAGATTTGGAACATATAAACAAAAATGTGATTAATATCAACTTACGACAGCCGGCGGCGGTGGCCGAGCGGTCTGCGGCGTGCCAGTCACGGTTTGCACAGCCGCTGCGGTCGGGGGTTCGAATCCCCTCTCGGGCGTGGATTTTGTGCCGACTTCAGTATAAGTTAGTTCATAAGTAGTTTGTAAGTTCAGGGACTGATGACCTCGTAGTTATGTCCCATAAGCTCTACAGACATCATTTCAATTGAACTAAATTGCCTGTGATATCAATTCCATCAATCTGTTTGCAAATTCATGAAAATAAAAAGTAAACAATTAATGTAATTGGTATTTATTGAGTACTGCAAATGTATAGGTTTTATGCGAATGCTATGAGAACAAGTGAAAGAAAGGGCAAAGGCGAAACACGAGAGAATGAAAGACACACACACACACACACACACACACACACACACACACAAAAAGAAAGAGAGAGAGAGAGAGGGGAAAAAAAAGAGAAATCCAAGGTTGTATCATAGCTTTAAAATCGCCTTTCAATTTTGGGAAACATTCCACATCTCTTGTCATTAGACAGTTTCATATCCAGGACAATTCCTAAGGATTGTGCTTGTTGGTCTAATGTATCAACTTCCCATTATAATGGTTATCAAAATAGAAAGGCACTCACAATAGATGAATTGTCCGCTTCATATGTTTACTGCGAATATATTTCGAAAGCACATCTAACGTACAACTGTTCGTTGTTACATTCAATCCTCGATTTTGAATGTTATTAAGGACCCTTTAAGCGCCAGACAATTAATATCATGCGGATGGAAGTGATAAACTGAACTGCCACTGTCTTCGCCACAAATACAGAAGCGTTTCAAGGTTTTCCGGATCTTGACCTGAGGGCAGTGCAGTCTTCTTTTGGAATGTTGAACTCATCCATATAAACGCAAAAGAAGTCAGGCCACTGAGCCTCCACAAGTTGACGGAATCCATTATTGACATTAGTACTTTCCAAGCAGGTCATACTAAAATAGAAGGTTGGAAGCTGTCAGGTGAGTGACGTTACAGGTTACATAACTTGCACAACTGCGTCTCACAAGGTCTCGTATACAAGAGCAGCTGACAAAGGAGGAGCGCGGTGAGCGAACAAAACACCTGTGCCATCAGGTATCCCGTGATATTGTCTAAGTCGGTTAACACAGTAGAAATTATACTGTCCAATACTTTGGTAGGAATCAGCAATAATTCTCATTGCAACCAAGTTATATATCTAACCTATAGCTTCGTTTAGCGTTATTTTTAAAATCTTTTAATCTACAAGATTCTTCACTGAATGATTCGAAAATTTGACAAACGTTGCAGTGTTATACGTGCGTATTTGTGTCTGCCTATTTTTTTAAATATACCCGCTGGGTTAGCCGTGTAGTCTAACGCACCGCTTTCAGAGACGGGTAGGCGTACCGGCCCCGGTTCGAATCCGCCCCGCTGATAAACGAAGGGGGTCGGAGTGCCCAGGCAGCCTGAATGTGGGTTTTAGACGGTTTTCCACATCGCCTAGGTGAATACCGGGTTGGTTTCCAAGTTCCGTCTCAGTTACATGATTCGCAAACATTTCTTAACACTTTACACTTGCACACTTATAACACTATACGCAGACATTTAGAGTAACATTTCGTTCCGGGGGGGGGGGGGGGGCATGGGGTAGCGACAGGAAGGGCATCCGGCCACCCCGTAAATATTAGCAAGCCAAATCCGGATTTAACAATGCTGACCCTGCTTGTTCGGTTCATGTCCAAAGAGAAAGAAAGAAGAATTTTTTAAATATCTATCATATAAGCATTTATATTAATTTTATAATCGGAAAACGATATTACCAGAAATGGCCAAAACATACACAAACACACACATACACACACACACACACACACACACACACACACACACACACACACACATATATATATATATATATATATATATATATATATATATATATATATATATAACCTTCCTCCTTGTACCGATTATGCCTCTCTCTGTATTAGCTAGCTTAAAGTCCCGAGTTGCAGACGTATTTATTTATTCCAATATTCTGCTAGTCCATGTGTTTCTCGCTCCTCTTTCTATCCATCTCCTAATCTTTCTTCCCTCTCTGTCCATCCCCTTCTCCCTCCTCTATCAACTTCTACCTGCTCATCCTTTACGTCACCTCCTTCTCTTCCTTTCCCTTCCCGCTTTATCCAGCCATCCACCTCCTGTCATTACCTAGCCGCGCTCATTGCCAATTCCCCCCCCCCCCCCCCCCGTCTACCTCTCTCTGTTTATCTCCTCTGCCCTTTTATATGCACAATTACATAGTATATCTCCCAAATTTCATGGTG
Organism: Locusta migratoria; assembly: GCA_026315105.1. NCBI lineage: Eukaryota > Metazoa > Arthropoda > Insecta > Orthoptera > Acrididae > Locusta > Locusta migratoria. Next base: position 651,351,729 of record CM048745.1, on the reverse strand, counting down.
ATCGGCCAAACGACCTTGAAGTCATTTTGAAACTTATACAGTGAAACAGCATTTACGGAAACACAGTACTGAAAACTTATCTAAATTTGATTTCAAGGAAACCACAAAAAATGTACTGGATGACATTGAAAACCGGTCTTAAATTCTCAGTCAGCCGTAAGAAACACAGTATATGGCTGTAAGATGCAACAATAAGTATAAATCCCACTGACGATGGAGAAACTTCTCTGAAACATGTTTGGGTGAACAAAAAACATGAATTGTGTTTGCTCAAGCAAAACAACCATCCTTATCATGCAAGTATTTCGATTTTTCAGCGCCACCAATCGTGTCCAGTTGTGAATGTAAACCATCCAGGGACCAACAAACAAAATTTCATCAAAATCGATCCAGTGACGTACACACAGTTCTTTAAAAACTTTGGAGCTGTGCCATATTGATATGCGCATTTAAGGGGTAAGATTTTCTTCGAGCCAGCTTACTGAAAATTATATACCTTATAAATGTAATTAAAATTAAATACACGAAAAATTTATAAAGCATGGTTATATCGCATCTAAATTTGAAGATACGTATAACTTGAAATAAATGGTTGAATCAAGGAAAGGATTTAAGTCGTAAAACAGCGTCGTCTATCGGAGGCTTACCCGACCTAGATAGGCAAATCGCTCCCGACCGCTCACTACAACATTTAATCTATACTAATAATAAATCTGTAAATGGAGGCCTGTCGCTGTTCCCTTCAATTTTCAAAACTACTGGACGAATCTTCATGCGGTTTTCACAGGATACACGAGAAATGCTTGGGTCAACATATAGGCATAATTTTATCAAAATCGGATCGCGGAAAAACAAGATATCGCTATTTTAAGTGTTTTCTGCAACCGTCGTGTCTGTTTTTTCAACTACTAAAAAGCTCTTATCTCCAAAATTACTTCACGAATTTGCTTCGGGTTTCCACAAGTAACTTGAGCATAACTCCGGACAACATGTAGACTTCGTTTTATAAAAATTGGATCACGGAAAAAAAGAATATCGGAATTTGAAATATTTTACCGACTACCGTCATGCCTGCCTGTCTCTTTGAAAACGTCTATCTCCTAAACTACTTGACGAATTTTCATGGGGTTTTCGCACGTAACTTGAGCATATCATGCGCTTACATAAAGGCTTCAATAATTAAAATCGGATCAGACAAAAATAATTTAATCATTCGCTTAAAAGCAATCGTGTATGTCTATTTGTTGAACTTTCGTGGGTTTCCACAGATAAATTGAGAATAGTATGGAGAGTAACATAGGCTTAGTTTTATCAAAATCGGATCAAAGGAAGGAAAGATATCGTAATTTGAAATTTTATATGTATGCTACGCTATGGTGTATGGTGTGAAACAGCAAATCTCTAAAAGTACTACACGAACTTTCATTGGGGTTCCATAGGCCAACTGAGAGTACCTCGGGGCAACATATAAGCTTCATTTCATCAAAATCGTATCAGGGTAAGAAAAGATATCGTAATTTGTAGTTTCTGATTAGAGGTCTGCAAATCGCCGGTATCGCTCGCTCGTACTCGGTCGAGTGCGCAACGCTCGGCGGTGGCGCGCCGAGTGTGTTACGCTCGCAGCGAGCGTGTTGACACTCGAACGAGGCTGCGTGGGGCGGGGCGGGCAGAGGCCGCACAGCGTGGCGCTGCCGCTGTACTCACAACGAAACCTACCCAAGTGTCTCTCCGATTTTTATGAAATTTGCATATTTTATAATATATGATAAACTATCGGACACGTAATTAGCGGCGGAAAAACATACTTAAGGGGTGAAACGATCCCTCCAAAATTTGGGCTAAAATAGAAAAATGCCAATAACTTAGAGATTAGTGTGAGCGATTTTAATGATTTTCGGTATGAAAGTATCTTTTGATAAAAGACAAATTTCATAGATTCAAAACAATTTTTGAGCTAAAAAAATTGGTCACTTTAGGGGTAGCTGCCCCCCTAATTGTCACTTCCCCTGCAATGTACCTAGGTCGATCTCTTATCCCGCCATTCCGAAAACATGCAGTTCATTCTTCTGGCTGGTGCACCCAGGTGACATTCTTCAGATGGCCCTAAATAAATATAAAATTGGAATAAGAGGATTTAAAACAGGTACAGGATATATGATCATATGACCCTGACGACGGAAGAAAGGGCGAATCCTATATATTGTACAAAAGCTTGCATGCGTTCTTTATTATGTTGATAAGAAAGACGACAGAGGCAGTGGGGTTATATAAATGTTGCAATTGGAAAAATTCCCGTTAAGGACTTACTTGGAAAAGGTAGGGGCACAGCAAGCACGCACAGGGCCAAAATTCTACGGGAATATGTGTTAACGGGGTGCAACAGAGGGAGATGCACAAACCTGACCTAACGGGTGCACATGAATATAGGAATACTTAATATCAATGTAAAAGACGCACAAAGTATTCCAGGACTTGAGAGTGATGAGAGGAATGGACATTAAATACAATCATTTCCTCGTTAAGACGGCAAGTTACACCTACCACTAAACAGGCACTAACAGTCCACAAAATGGGAACAAGAAAGAAAGGTAGATCATGGATAACTCATTTAGTAAATCAACTTAGCACAGAAAGTTTATATTAATCACGTATAATAACTTGTATGGTAAAGTACAAAATGCGAAACTGAATGGCTAGTTCAAGTGGATCGAGAGAACAGCTTTCGAAGCACCCGGGAAAGGAAACAATTCCAAATTTCGCAAGCGTCTAGTTTGCTCCCGACACTCGCCTCGGACTCGAGTGGCGCTGCGCTGGGCGACCGAGTGGCGAGCGGGCAGTGTGGACGGTCGGGCCGGTCGAGCGTGCCCCGCTCGAACGAGCGTGCAGGAAGTCGAGCGCGGCCACACGCCTTGCCGCTACCTGCAGCACCGACATCTACCGGACTATCTTAGAACGACATGTGTCACGCGATTCGAGCGAGCAACCGAGCGAGGTGCAGACCTCTATTCTGATGTATGCTTTGCATGAAATGCAGCGTAGTATAGCAAAGACCCGATAGAGGCGCAGTTACTGACATAATATAGCAAATAACTAATAGATGGCGATGCTGCATTATTTATTCTCATAACTAAAGTGTAATACACTGAAACAAGGGCTATGATTTTCCTTACGGCAGCGGTGTAGTGTACTGATGTTGGTAACGGCTACTGTATCCTATTAGAAAAATCAGGAACATACAGTGAGGGAAATAATTCTTAGTGTTAATAATGAAATAAATAATTAATGTTGTTCCGATCAGTAAATTAATGATCCCCCTAAAGCGAATATTTCGTTGCCCACGTTAACATACTAAACCGCTGCCACTGAAAGTAAAATTTAACCCAGGTACGGCATAAAATTTTTTTTTTTTTACTATCTGTATCCCGCATGCCTTGCAATGACATGGAAAGATAGTAAGTGCTCCCTTCCATGGGTATAATTTGAATTTAAAACATAACGACTTTCCTTCGCGTCTATCGATGTCTTCATTTACTAAGAATTCTTTACAAAAAAACAGGAATTATGTTTTTTCCTTTCTGATTTTGGTGCGTACTTATTACATCTTGAGTCCAGTTGAGAAAACGGTGTATTACAGTACAAAACAAATAGAGGCCCTGTTAGTTACGTAAAGTACCAAAGAAAATCGTTGGTGCAGCTGCACTTTTTAATTTTTTATTTCTTTTCGATGGTTATGCCATAGAACAGTAACGAACCACTAAAGGGGCTGTTGGTTTTGTAGTGCTGCAAAGAAACAATACGTGATCGTGTTGTGCTTATTCCCACAGTAACATAAGTATTTTGAACAGAACCTCCTTGATTTTGAATTAAGAGCCGCAATCTTATCTCTGCAAATACAAACAAACCTTGAACAGCGAGTTGCTGATTACACTTTGTATATTCGCAGCTTAACGACGTCTGTGATTATTTTGATAGGGAACATTTGAATTTAAAACATAACGACATTCATTCGTGTTCATCGATGCTCTAATTTACATAAGAATTCTTTGCAAGGAAAATGGAATTTCTGTAGTTCCATTTCTGATTTCAGTGTATCCTCATTACATTTTGAGTGTGTTCTGTTTAGGAACGCCTCGAAAACGCTATAGTACAGGAAAGGACAAAGAGAGGCGACGTTAGTTACATAGTACACCAAATAACTAATAATGGGTTGCTGCTATTTTTTCATTCTCATAACTATGGTGTAATACACTACAAGACAGGGTACAATTTTACTTACGGCGGCGACGTTGTGCGCTGATGTTGGCAACGGCTGTTGAATGCTGTTTTCACGTAGAATAAGGGGAATAATTCTTTGTGTTCAAGATGAAATAAATAATTTATGTTGTTCTGGTCAGTAAATTAATCATCCTCCTAAAGCGAATAGTTCGTTGCCAACGATAGCAAACTAAACTGCCGCCACTGTAAGTAAAGTTTTGCCCAGGTAGGACACAGTTTTTTTCTTCCTAGCTGCATCCCATATGCTTTGCAATGTCATGTAAAGAAAAAAATTGCATCTTTCGACGGGTATAACCACTAAATTATACATAGAGTAGAAATATCTGCGGAGTGAGCATTGCATTATGTGAATCTTTTCAACATTAAGCTAGAATTACCAAGTGATATTGAAACAAATCCACTCTTTCCACACATTTATTTCCTCCTACGATTGGTTTGTACCGCATTGGCTGCAGAGAAGCCCCACCTCATTTTAGCCGAGCAACCACGTAACATGAAATAATATCTAAATAAATGTGTTACAGAAGCAACAAGCAAGTTGACGAAGCGTCGCTAAAAGGGCCAATTACACATAGTCATACATCTTAACCGAACAAAAAATGACCAAGATAAAGTCATCGATTAGTAAATTTTTCCCAATATCAGGTGAGGACAGAAAATCTGTTCTGCACATTTGAATGTTCAGTCCAGAGATATTTCTGCTCTTTGCCTGCCACTAGAGATAACATTCACACGCGAGCGACAAACTCATCAGAAACCTCCCCGCTTTCGTAATTGTTCGGTACAATATTGCGATTAAAATTTGTAATTACTTACTTTTGGTGCATACTACATTACTATAGAGAAAGACATCTTCTTTTGCAGAGACAATTGTACTTTTGAGTTATAATCCGATTTCTGAATGTATAGTTCTATTACGCAAGATCGATTTCAACTTCGTGCTGTACGAAGTAATCACTTCTCTGGAAATATCATATTTAATGGAAAGTTCTATATATACGATCAGTTGACGCCATTCCTTCAACGATTATCCAGACTTACTTTATCGCACATTGACACCACTATGACGTCTTATTTAAACTGACGTGAACTCTTTCAGTATTCGTCGACTTTTCGATAATATGAAACACTGCATACAGAATAACTACATTGTCCCCAGTGCAACACTGAAGCATTCTAATACTTCACCATACACTTACCATGAGAGATACAGAGTTTAGTCCTACACCATAGAACCAATACATGGCGCTGTTATTATTACTATTTCTCATCTCAACGATGGAAGTGTTTTCAGAAGTTTACGCAAAACAGACAATTACACACCGCAGACTTTAAGAACACAACCTAACCTTAATTTACATCGTTCCGGAGTACGAACATAAATATTAATTTCACTTTTTGTGTTGAAACCCTTATGAAAAGTCATTGTTTTCGACAATGTCTTCTACTTAAATTTGACATTTTGGCTAGAAGAACTGAGTTTATTGACAGAGAAATCCAACAAGGATACAGTTTTTGCTGACCTAGGTCTGGAACCCTAAAAAACCATGATATACACAGTCCCTGTTTAACAACCGTTGCGAAGCACAGGCATATATGTTAGTTCACAATAAATATACTGAGATCATTAATCGATATGAAAACGAAAACTATTCTATCTTTCAAGTCAAAGCGCATCAATTACTGTTTGCAAAACATGGTTAAGATGAGTCCAGCAGTTTCCGAATTCATCCCGCAGTAGGTACAGCGGTCACCGGTTCCCACTAGACCATTGATACAATGTGCTGTCGGGCATGTACAGCCCTGGGATGGGTAGTCTGGAGTAAGGTGCACTTCATGAAACTTCCTGGCAGATTAAAATTGTGTGTAGGAACCGGGACTCGAACCTGGGACCTTTGCCTTTCGCGGGCAAGCGCTCTACCACTGACCTACCCCGACACGACTCACGATGCCGCCTCACAACTTTACTTCCGCCAGTACCTCGCCTCCTAGGCGGCATCGTGAGTCGTGTCGGGGTAGCTCAGTGGTAGAGCGCTTGCCCGCGAAAGGCAAAGGTCCCAGGTTCGAGTCCCGGTTCCGGCACACAATTTTAATCTGCCAGGAAGTTTCATATCAGCGCACACTCCGCTGCAGAGTGAAAGTTTCATTCTGGAAACATCCCCTAGGCTGTGGCTAAGCCATGTCTCCACCATATCCTTTCTTCCAGGAGTGCTAGTCTTGCAAGTTTCGCAGGAGAACTTCTGTGAAGTTTGGAAAGTAGGAGGCGAGGTACTGGCGGAAGTAAAGTTGTGAGGCGGCATCGTGGGTCGTGTCGGGGTAGCTCAGTGGTAGAGCGCTTGCCCGCGAAAGGCAAAGGTCCCAGGTTCGAGTCCCGGTTCCGGCACACAATTTTAATCTGCCAGGAAGTTTCATATCAGCGCACACTCCGCTGTAGAGTGAAAGTTTCATTCTAGGTGCACTTCATAATTCGCCGTACTAAATTTTAGCCGCGGCGGAATAGCCATGTGCACTAATGCGCTTTCCTACGGTGCGCGCGGCCTTAAGTAGTTTTTAAGTTTAGGGACCGACAACCACTGCAGTTAGATCCCATAACTTAATACACAATTGAACTAAATCTTATGTAGACGATAATGTTTCTCTTATTTTGACGCTCAAGTGTATAAAATGTTATCGCTGTCGGGTGAACGATATGGCAGCGCATAAACAGTGGTCTAAATTTCGATTTACAGCTATTCCTTTGGTTTTCCCTATTTTTTCTTTATAAACCAACCCTGTATTAAAGCGAACAAATCAAAACAAAATATTACTTAAAGGTGTGAAGCCATTTCTGAGTTTTTGTTCAAAATGTTCAAATGTTTGTTAAGCTTATGGGACTTAACTACGGGGTCATCAGTCCCTAAACTTACAAACTACTTATGAACTACTTACGAACTAGGACGGCACAAATATCCATGCCCGAGGGGGGATTCGAACCCCCGACCGTAGTGGCCGTGCCGACCGTGACTGGAGCGCCTCAGTCACCTCGGCCACCGCGGCCGGCTCTGAGTTTTTGCGAGACTAACGCACAGCAATTGAAAGTCTGTGTAACTGACAAAATTGCCCGAATCATCAGTTTCTAGACTTACACACTACTTAAACTAACTACTGCTAAGGAAAACACACACACCCACATGGCTTGGGGAAGACTCGAACCTCCGGCGGGAGCGACCTTTGCTTTTTACGTATAAAGATAATATTCAGAAAATTAGAATCAAATGAAATACACAAAACTTGGAAAGCACAGTAATGCCTTATGTAAATTTGGCAAAAATATGTAATGTAAATTAAATTATACCAACAAGGAAACGACCTACATCGAATATAATAATAATTTCGTGTGGCTCAGTGACCAGGTGCAAGACTTTCGATTGGACGCTACTTCGTCACCTAACATTCCTAACCTACCCCATTTACCCAAACGGGTAAGGAGGAGCCTAAAGTGGAATTTGAAACACATGTCGTTTTTGGCAACTTTTAACACCGTTGAAAGGTGAATGCTAGGTTAAAAATCATGTTTGTTTTTGTTGTGTTCCTCAGTCCGGAGACTGGTTTGGCACAGCTCTGCATCCTACTCTAACCTGAGTAAGCCTCTTCATCTCCTGTTAAGAAAAAATGTTCAAATGTTTGTAGAGCTTATGGGACTTAACTACGGGGTCATCAGTCCCTAAACTTACAAACTACTTATGAACTAGCTATTACTAAGGACGGCACAAATATCCATGCCCGAGGGGGGATTTGAACCCCCGATCGTAGTGACCGTGCAGACCGTGACTGGAGCGCCTCAGTCCCCTCGGCCACCGCGGCCGGCTCCTGTTATGAAAGGCAACCTACATCCTCTTGAATCTGCTTACTGCATTCATCTCTTTGGTCACCCTCTGCGATTTTTGCCCCAGACACTTCTCTACAATGCTATTTTTTTTTATATTGATGATCACATGTTACTGAGTAGTCCCCGCCCGGATATCCGAATGGTAGACTACATCCGGAATATTTTACCCGAGAGGTTGCCATCATCATACGTTCATACAGTAGAGCTGCATGTTCTCGGGAAAAGTAACGGCTGTAGTTTCCCCTTGCTTTCAGCCGTTCGCAGTACCACATTAGCTGGTACTACATCTCAGTCAATCATCCAGGTTGTTGCCCTTGTAACTACTGAAAAGGCTGCTGCCCCTCTTCAGGAACCTCATGTTTGTCTCACCTAACGATATCAGCAGTTCATACAGTATATCATCTACTCCAGGGGTCTTGTTTCTACTCTCCTCGGTCAAATTCTTCTCGAAGTATCGTACCTCCTATATCTTCCTCTACTTCCTACTCCATTTCTAGAATACTGATTTCCCTTGTGTAGGCCTTCTATATATTCCTTTCTGCTTTCCCTTCTTTGCTTAATACTGGTTTTTCATCTGAACTCTTGATATTCATGCAGCTGCTTTTCTTGTCTCCGACTGTATCTTTAATTTTCGTGTAGGTGGTGCCTGATTAGCCAGTCTACACTTCCTGTCATCCTCATTTTTCAGCCATCTGTAGTACCTTTCAACTACTTCATTTGCTACATTTTTATATTTCCTCCTTTCATCAATTAAATCAGTATCTCTTGTGTCATCCAGGGATATCTATTAGGTTCAAAAATCATCAAATGTTTGTATAGTCTATGGGACTTAACTACGGGGTTATCAGTCCCTAAACTTACAAACTACTTATGAACTAACTAAGACTAAGGACGGCACAAATATCCATGCCCAAGGGGGGATTCGAATCCCCGACCGTAGTGGCCGTGCAGACCGTGACTGGAGCGCCTCAGTCCCCTCGGCCACCGCGGCTGGCTTCTATTAGCTGTTGTCCTTCTATGATCCTCTGCGGGTTTCTCTATCTTTCACAGCTACCCATTCTTTTTCTACTGCATTACTTTCCTCCGTTACAGCCAATCCTTGTCTAATTCTACCTCTGAAACTCTCAACCACCTCTGGTGCCTTCTATTTGTCCTGTTTCCATCTCGTTAATTTTCTACCTTTTTCCAGTTTTTTAAGTTTTAACCTACATTTCATAATCAGTAGCTTATGTTGTGTTTCAGAGTTTAATACCTGGTTTCTAAATCTTTGCCTTACCATTATAAAATCAGTCTGGTACCTTCCAGTAACTCCTGGTCTCTTCCTCGTAGATAACCTTCTTTAATGATGATTAAAGCAAGTGTTTGTGCATATAAAATTGTGATCTGCACAAAATTCTACCACGCAGTCTCTTTCATACCTTTTCCCCCAATCCATATTTACTCAGTACATTTCCCTTCCTTCCTTTTCCTACTACCGAGTTCCAGTCCCCCATCACAATCAAGTTTTCCTCTCCGTTAACTGTCTGAATAACTTCTTTTATCTCCTCATCCATTTCTTCGATGTCCTCATCATCGGCAGAGCTAGTTGGCATATAAACTTGTACTGCTGTGGTCCGTATTGTCATTGTGTATCTTTGCTACGATATTCCGTTCACTATGCTGTTCTTAGTAACTTACCCGCATTCCCGATTTTTATTTATTTATCTTATTCAATATCCAGCGTTACCACCAACTGATTTTGTATATATATCAGGTAGTCATCTGACCAGAATTCCTGTGCATCCTTCCACCGAAATTCACTAACCCCCCCCCCCCCCCCTCATATCTAACTTTAATCTATCCATTTCTCTTTTTAAATTTTCTAACTTACTTACTCGATTAAGAGAGAGAACATCACTCGGTCAGATCCGTAGAATGCATGTTTTTTTCCCCCTTTTGAAGAGCGAAAGAAACTGGTACACTTGCGTAATGTCGTTTAGGGCAGACGTGGAATGGATTCGACTAATGTCTAAAGTAGTGCTGGAGGAAATTGACACCATGAATCCTTCAGGGCTATTCGTAAATCCGTAACAGTTCGAGAGGGTGGAGATCTTTCTTGATCAACACTTTGCAAGGCGTCTCAGATACGCTGAACAGTGTTGATGACTGGGGAGTTTGGTGGCCAGCGGAGGTGTTTAAACACAGAAGAGTGTTCCTGGAGCTAATATGTAGCAATGCTGGGCGTGAGGGGATGGCTGCGTGGTGTGTTGCCCTTAGTTTAAGTAGTTTGTATAGGAACTGATGACCATAGCAATTTGGTCCAATAAGTTTAGAAACATTTGACGTGTAGGGTATCGCATTATCCTACTGGAATTACCAAAGTCTGTTTTCATTAAATTTGATATATGAAGTACAATCTTTAATTAGTAAGTTAACAAACTGCAACAGTTTCTTACTACTTATCTATTATCTACTGCAAAAATGGAACTAAACACTTCAGATTGTTAATTAGTTCATTAAGAAAATTATTTTATTTTTAATCTCTTGTCATTTAGGACACTCGGACATTTACACACTAGGATAGGACCCCTGACTTGGTTATAGGGACAGACAATGGTTATCACAATTTTTTAGTTCAATTCGCTTATTATTGACACAAATCACTACTTTTTGTCTGATCCATTCGCGCTACAATTCCAAAAGTACAAATACCCCGTACTGCGGAGGAGCAGTGCACAACTAGAGGCGAATCGTCGTCAATAGTGGCTCTTGCTGTGTGGCATTGTGTTCTCTTCTTGTCGATGAATAAATTTACTTTGTGCCCATAATACCATGCCACGATATGATAGCCAGTATCCGAGGCTAATTTTTGGAAACTCTTGATACAATTCCAATCCTCCATTTTGCTGCCTCGCTTACGTCTCGCCACATATGTGTTGACTCACTAGCTGCCTACGCTCGACTCTCCAGTTAAGCCACACTCTCTGTATTCCTGCCTCTTTCTTACGTGCCAAAACTTGGCGCCTTCCACGTCAGCAACGGGGAAGTACCAGTGATTTTACATTACACATATCTTATTACATGCCATTCGTTTGGACCAGACATTTATAACAATATTACCATCAAAATACTGTGCAATCAAGATACACAAAAATCATTTTTAACTCTACAAGTACTCCAAATAAAATAATATATGTACTACATTTCACGAAATCAATTAAAGATAAATTCCTAAAATGTTATATATCGATTACAGCAAAAACATTTGTTATTAAATAGTTTTAAAAAGTTATTAAGTATAGTACATTAATGTTTCAGAGTCAGCACATCGATTAAGTTTCGTTGAACGGATCGCACACTGAGTCACTTGTTGACGATCCAGCATTGAATTTGGCAGCAATTTCCGGACGGGTTGGACTTTTGTCACGTTGACCGATTCTCTTCAATCGTCGTTGGTTCCGTTCTTACATCTTTTCGTTGCCGAAGTGATGTCCGAGATTTGATGTCTTACCGGATTCCGTATATTCAAGTTGCTCTCGTGATAGGATCGTACACAAAAAATCACCACCTCATCGCTACCCCTGAGATGCTATCTCTCGTGCACCGACCAAAACACCACGTTCACACTTCGACCGTGCCATTGTAGCAGCAGTACTTCTCCAGATACCTGTTGTCTTATCTAAGCTTTGCCGACTGTAGCACTGTCCTGTCTGCACATATGCAGGTCTGTATGAATTTCTTTGGCTCTTCTGTGTACATCTCGTACTTGGACCGTTCACGTTTTCCGAACATCTTCTTCTTGTAGATCAAGAATGAAAATACTTGATCTACAGTTTCTGAAGGGGCATCCACTGCGTCATATTACCGCCCAATTTGAAGTGTGTGCGATGAGGAGTTTTCGTTTCACAGAGTTTATCATACACTCTCCTTTCGGTCGTAGACCTATGCAGTTCGTAGACATCATAGACGATTATTACATAAGATGATGTAATGCCTCTATTGGAATGTCGCTATATCTGCAGTTCCTGCGCAGGAAAAACACAGAAGCGATTGCGAATGCCCCGCGCGTGTCGTGGACCGGCCGCGGAATGAGTCTGCGGACGCCGGCTCGCCGCATACCGGTTCGCGGCGGCAGCGGCCGCTATGTCAAGGTCTGCCCCCGCCCTTTGCCGGACGCAGCACTGACCGACCGCCACGCTCAACAGGTTCCGCCGCCTCCTCGCCCAGCGCCTGGTTCCAGTCCTCGGCGCCGCGTTCCGCGTTAGGACTGCGATGCTGACAACCTCTACTGTCGCTGAACAACTATACCAGATGGGCCACTACGTTCGCGCTACCTTCCATCCTTTGTTGTTTCACCAGTACCGTAATCGCGTATCAAATATACACCCAGGTGAGTCAAGGGATAGCAACTCGTACACATACATATTGCGTTGGTATTGCGTACTCGAGGTATAAAGACCCTTTTATACTATCCACTTTTTTCTCTCACTTGAGAATGGGATACTAGTTGGGTTTTACAAAGGGTATTCCGCGGTATTGGCCCCTTGCTCAGCTTGCATTTATCGCGAATCTTTAATTCAGCGAAAAAGTTCCTACTGATTGGAAAAAAGGGCAACTGACTCCCGTTTATAAGAAAGGAAAGAGAACTGACCCACATAATTACAGGCCAATGTCGTTGTCATCAGTTTCCTGTAGAAGTTTTGAGCATATTCTTAGAATATAGTAAATTTCCTTGAGACGGAAAAGCTTCTTTCTACGAACCAGCACGGGTCCTGGAAACATCGTTCATGTGAAACTCAGCTTGCCCTTTTCTCACATGACATCTTGCGAGCCATGGATGAAGGGCAACAGGCGGATCGTGTTTTTCTCGACTTCAAAAAGGCGTTCGACGCGGTGCCACACTGCAGACTGCTAACGAAGATACGAGCTTATGGAATAGGTTCACAGATTTGTGACTGGCTGGAAGACTTCCTAAGTAATAGAACGCAGTACGTTGTTCTCGACGGCGAGTGTTCATCAGAGGCGAGTGTATCGTCAGGCGAGCCCTAGCGGACTGTTATAGGACCACTATTATATTATATCTATATAAATGATCAAATAAATATATGAGGAGCTAAAGGAAATTATTCAGACAATTAAGAGATAGGAAAACTTAATTGTTATGGAAGACGGGAATTCGGTAGTAGGACAAGGAAGGGAAGGAAAGATAGTAGGTGAATATGGTCCGGGCAAAAGGAATGAAAGAGGAAGCCGCCTGGTAGATTTGTGCACGGAACACAATTTAGTTATAACAAACACCTGGTTTAAGAATCACAAAAGAAGGTTGTATGCGTGGAAGAGACCAGGAGACACTGCGAGATACCAGATAGATTTTATAATGGTACATCAAACCAGTCTCCGGACTGAAGACCACAACAACATAAATGATCTGATGGACACAGTAACTTGTAATTTGCGGCTGTTTGCTGATGATGCTGTGGTGTATGGGAATGTGTCATCTTTAATTCACTATAATAGCATACAGGATGACTTAGACAAAATTTCTAGTAGGTGCGAAGAATGGCAGCTAGCCCTCAATGTAGAAAAATGTAAGGTGATGCGCATGAGTAGGAAAAACAATCCCATAATAATCGAATACAGCAATACTAGTGAACTTCTTGATGCAGTCGCGTTGTTCAAATATTTATGCGTTACATTGCAGAGCGGTATGAAATGGAACGAACATGTAAGGACAGTTGTATTAAGGCGGACAGCCGGCTTCGGTTTTTTTGGGAGAATTTTGGGAAGATGTACTCCATCTGTAAAGGAGACCCGCGTATAAAACGCATGTACGACCAAGTCCTGAGTATTGCTGAAGTATTTGGGTCCCGCAGCAGATCAGTTTAAAGGAAGACATAGAGGCAGTTCAGAGGCGAGCAGCTAGGTTTGTTACTGGTAGGTTCGACCACTGCGCGAGTGTCACGGAAATGCTCCAGCAACTCATTTAGGGATCGCTGTAGGAAAGACGACGTTCTTTCCGTGAATTTCTGTTGAGGAAATTTAGAGGGCTGGAATTTGAAGCTGAGTGTAGCACGATCTTGCGGCCACCTACTTACATTTCGCGTAGTGATCACAATGACAAGATAAGATAAATTAGGGCTCGTATGGAGGCATATAGGCACTCTTTTCTTCCTAGTTTTATTTGGGAATGGCATAGGAAAGGAAATGCCTAGTAGTGGTACAGTGTACCTTCCGCCACTCACCTTACGATGGATTGCGGAGTATGTATGTAGATGTAGACTGCTCGAGAAAAGTTGGTCTACTGCAGCGCCCCCAGCCAACACCACCTAGAGAGAAGGCCGCGGCGATCTCGTGTGACGTCACGCAGTGTAGGCATCGTTCGCGTGACTGACTGGCTGCACGCTACGTCATTGTGGGCCGCGGCCCAGCGGCAACCCAGTTAGCTACGCAAACGATGCTTGCACTGCGTGACGTCACAGACAAATATATATACAGACGGGAAACCTCCGTAAGGGTCCAGTCCTACGCTCAGGGGTGCAGGGAGGGAGGGTTTCCAGCAGTTCCGTAAGATGTCCCATGATGGCGCTGCGGTCAGAAGCAGCTCTTTAAACTGGCGGCAGGTAGCGGCTGTCCCCACCACCACCAAACGCCGGCACGCCAGACATAGCCATGGCCTCATGGCAGGCGGCACAAGCTCTCCCCTCGGTCTCCCCTCCACGCTACCCTCTAACGTGCGAGAGGCACCCTAAGCCAGCGAACCGCCTGATGGTATCTTACGGAACTACGAGGGGAGCGTAGGACAATGGTTTAGGGCGGGCTGCTCCTCTGTATTTGTTACTCTGTGGTGACGTCACACTACAGCGCCCGGGGCCCACGTGTAATTCCCGTGGGGCCTGACAGCACCACGGCCTTCTCTCTAGGTCGTGTTGCCCTGGCGTGTTATACCCGTACTAAGTCTCGCCTGTCCGTCGATTTCGTTTAGGCCCCTAAACACGTTCCGATTTATCGCGCGATCAACCAGCTGGGAAACTAACCAACCAAATTCGTAGCTACCTTTACTCATTCCTACCAATTGAACACAGGTATTGAAGCGCCTGCCTGCTCTGGTGTCTGGATGTCGAACTGGTTTTGTTTTAGCCTGTTCGCTGTGCAGACACCAGACGATCGGAAACAGTAAGTTGATCGGCTAGTGCTACACAAGTAGAATTTGTCGGGTGGAGCGTTGAGGGGCTCTGGTGTCGGCCAGAAAACTTGGTCAGAAAGCGCCCCGCACGTGCAATTTATCGGACCGCCTATAAATTGGTCCCGACAAATCGGAACGTGTGTAGAGGCCTAGACTAGCGAGCTATGGATAAAGTATAGCAGGCAGTTGCATATTTCTCGAGTTTGACTAAGGGCCTCACTGCTAACGATTGTACGAGCATATGGAATAGGTACCCAAATACGTGAGTGGCTCGAAGATTACTTAACTAATAGAACCCAGTACACTGTCCTCTATGGCGAGTGTTCATCAGAAACTAGGGTATCGTCAGGAATGCCCCAGGGACGTGTGATAGGGCCGCTATTATTTTTTATTTATGTAAATGATTTAATGGACATAGTTATTTGCAATCTGAGACTGTTTTGTGATGATGCTGTGAAGTACAGGAAGGTGTCGTCATTGAATGACTGTAGTAGAATGCAAAATGACTTGGATCAAATTTATAGGTGGTGTGAGGAATGACAGCTAGCTATCAATGTACAAAAATGTAAGGCGATGCATATGAGTAGGAGGGACAATCCAATAATGTTCGAATATGGCATTAGTTGTATGCTGTTTCATGGACTAGCGTAACGCTGCACAGCGATATGAAATGGAACGAGCATATAAGGACAATCGTGGGGAAGGGGGATCGTCGACTTCGGTTTATTGGGAGAATTTTGGTAAGATGTGACTCGTCTGTAAGGGAAACCGCATATAAAATGCTTTTACGAGCCCATCTTGAGTATTGCTGTAGTGTTTGGGATCCCCATCAGATCGGTTTAAATGAAAGCATAGAAGCAATTCAGAGGCGAGCAGCGAGATTTGTTACTGTTAGGTTCGATCAATGCGCGAGTGTTACTGAGATGTTCGGAAACATAACTGGGAAAATGCTTTTACGAGCCCATCTTGAGTATTGCTGTAGTGTTTGGGATCCCCATCAGATCGGTTTAAATGAAAGCATAGAAGCAATTCAGAGGCGAGCAGCGAGATTTGTTACTGGTAGGTTCGATCAATGCGCGAGTGTTACTGAGATGTTCGGAAACATAACTGGGAGGCGCTAGTAGGAAGGTGACGTTCTTTTCGAGAAACATTGTTGTAGAAATTTGGAGGGTTGAAATTAAAAAGCGGACTGTAGTACGGTTCTACTGCCACCAATCTACATTTCGCCTAAAGATCACAAATATAAGGTCAGAGAGATTAGGACTCGTGCAAATGCATACAAGCATCGTTTTCCCTCGTTCTATATGAGAATGGAACAGGAAAGCAAAAACTAGTTGTGCTACCAGTTATCATCCGCCACGAACCTGTGGGTGGATTTCGGATTATGTCTGTTGATGTTGACGTTAACAGTCCACACTTTCCACGAATTGTTTATTTGGTACGTCTAATTTAGTTTCTCTGGCAGTAGGAGTTAGTTTCCATTTCTTCATTAAAATAAATTTATCCATCACTCCTTAAACAGCACAGTCTGCATTTGACAAAAATAAGTGAATTACACAGATCAGTCATGATACTCTGATAAAAAAAAATTAGAAAATCCCCACTACGTATAAGGTAAAGCAGTCAACAATCCGAAGATTGATTTGAACACCACAGTGCTTTACTAGGCATGGTCCTGTTTGGAGGTGGTATGCCGTTGCCTTCCTCCGACCTTCGAACTGACTTACCCAGCCATTTATAGGGGGACCTACAGTTTAACGTGGGTTCCGAACCACGGTGCTACTCGGTATTTTTCATATGAGCAATACTGCCAGAGGGGAAAGAAGAGGAAAGTGACAGATAAAAATCTTGGTATGTGGCGGGGATCGAACTCGGGACCTTTGGATTTGTAGCCTGGCACTCTACCACTGTGCAACGGAGGCACACTTCCAATATATTAATTTCAACTTCATTTTCTAACAGACTTGCATTGGTACCAGCGTTTAAATGCTATGATTTAAGGCCCTCTTCAAGTAGTATTTGTTATTACAAGCTCAATTTTGATAGGTTAATTGGTGTAATGTGAATGATAGAACAACATGATAACATTTATCTTGATTTAGCCGTGTTCACGGTACCAGCTTCCGAGGCACACTCAAATACGGTGCTTAGGAGACATTAAAATATTTGGTTACAAGATGGCACGCACCTGCGTGAAGTTCACAACATTGCCGCCCTATACCTCTAGTTGTACTTCCAGTTGTTCTTCAGTAAGCTGAATTGAAAAAGAGAAGCCAATCTAGTAAGTTTTTTGAGAGCTATTGTTCTGTTTCTCAATAGGTAGAGTTGTGTTCCCACATCCTACTGGATTTTGAGAGAATTTAATTAATTGATTGATTTATTTATTTTTAATTTCTTATTCTTTAGTTATGGGGAAGAAGAAAGACATATCCAAGGAAGGATGGCATGATTCTTGCATTCAGTGCCCAAGGATATCCGACAGGGAAATTGCTAGGAAGTTATTCATTGACCATAAAACAGTGGGTAATGTTTTAAAGAAACAAAATGAGATAGGTATGATACGTTTGTACCATATTCTTAGTGTGTTATGATTCTGACCTTCTCTTGTGTTACCATCAGCCGGCCGCGGTGGCCGAGGGGACTGAGGCGCTCCAGTCACGGTCTGCACGGCCACTACGGTCGGGGGTTCGAATCCCCCATCGGGCATGGATATTTGTGCCGTCCTTAGTGTTAAGTAGTTCATAAGAAGTTTGTAAGTTTAGGGACTGATGACCCCGTCGTTAAGTCCCATAAGCTATACAAACATTTGAACATTTTTAAATTTGAATTTTGTTACCATTAATATTCATGTAACCGTCTTGTTTGGGCTATAATATGGACATTTTAGTTGCATCATTGCTTTATGTACCTCATTCGAGTGTAAGAAATGTTCACGCTATATTAATTTTACGAATACAGGAAGTGAATGATGATGGGAAGGAAAGAAGGCTGACATCTCCTCTTGCTTGAGCACAAATGCGATGGTTTAAACTGTGGATCTACTAAATCGTGAAGGATATCAAGGCAGAATATATTCATCATTGTCTCTATAAGGAATATGTCCTCCGTTGTTACAGTGATATATTGCATGATCATAAATTATTAAATGACATTATGAGGTTCCCTCAGAATGACCTGTTTTAGCAAGCTTTAATTTTTGAACGTCTGGTACCGCAGTGGTCAAGTGGGCTGAGAAGAACGGGTTCAAATAAATTTCTGTCAATGATAATTCAGGATTTCTAAGGTTTTTTTAAATCTAAGAGCCGCGAACTTTTAAAAATAAACGACTAATTTCATGACCCATCGTCCATTTCGATCAAGTGTTCCGCCGCTGACGATCTCCTCGTTGATGAGACATTAAAATTCATTAGAATCCCTCTTCACTGTCCGCAGTAACGTCATGACGCTTTTTGGTATCTTAATAGTGATAATGATTAAAATCATCTGAAGAAGAAAATCGCAGGATATCATGCTGCGTTGTTCGTGGGATGCGCTACAACGTTGGCTTTCAAATTCCTTAATTCATCCATAGTGTAGCGCGAGGATTGCGACAGTGTCATGTAACAAAGCAGTATATTAATCACTTCGATTTGTTATCAAAAGAATTTTGAACAATCGGTGTATTATTGAATAAGGAGGTAAAACTGTCATTGGTCATTGTTCCCAGCATCAATATGGCTAACACAATGTTCTCCTTATGCATTACTTTTTACGCATTTGGGAGACAGAAAAACTCGCGCGAAGCACAACGAATATTCTACACGAACTGGAAACTTATATTCCACAGATGCAGTTCCTGAAAAAAGTTCTTATTCAAAACGTAGAAATAATGCAAAAGTAATATTACTAACTTATCTATTTCTTAAAAGAGAAATGACACTTTTATAACCAACGTGATGAAAATATTTTTAGAGCTCTTAACACAAAAATTAGAGGCAAATTTAAACTAAATCGATCTCTGTATGAAGAAGTTATTAATGAAGTGCCATGAACACGAATTTTAAATTCATTGCTAACATTTATAATTCAGTAGAGTGGTTTCTGATGTTGAAAGACGTGAAAGTGCACACAATACATAAGTACCTGACAGTCTCTAATAGCCTAGAAACGAATTTCAACAGACAATCCAAGACAGTGTTCTGTGACACTTAAACGTAGGTATATACCAGAAGCAAGATATATCAATGAATTTATTATTCTGTGCAAATATACTGTGAACCATCTATTGTTGGTTACTTGAAAAGGCCAACTGCCAAAACGAGATTCGTTCTTATTAAATAATTATCTAATAAAACGCTTTGTGCAGGAAAACCGGAAAAATGCTCAGTACGTTATTCGATGACCTAATGCATGCTGTGGCCCATCTGAAGATAATCTTTCGGATGTATTAACGAAACTGAACTTTAGTGTCGACATGATTCTAAGGTTTTATGAATCATGTACAAACAAGTGTTATTACATAAAGGATTACTTTTTCGGGTGGGGGCATATCGGAAAAGTATTTACCGGGACGTAGTGTGACTTAATACAACATAATAACGCATACAACGTAATACGAAGGCTACTCAAAAACGGAACGTTTTAGGCTGACGCCGCTAGGCGCGCACCGATCGCGTATATTTTGGTTTGTGCGTGCTCGACCAACACCACCTAGAAGACAAGGCCTCACAACAGGCCGTGCCTACGTCACACTTAGAGGCCCCGGCCGCCATTGTGACTGGCCGGCCGCTGCACGGCGGTGGGCGTGCCCCAGCCAACAGCCAGTGAGGTGGCGGCCGCGGCCTCTAAGTATGACGTAGGCACGGCCTGTTGTAAGGCCTTGTCTTCTAGGTGGTGTTGGCTCGACAGGTCAGTCGGCATCCATCCGTAACAACAGGAACGCCACTGCGCTTCTGGTTTTTTTCGATATTCGAATTTGAAATGTGCGCTGCAATCGAAAATCTCGCCAGTGGCGATGTGCGGTCTGTGATACGGTTTTTATTGTCAAAAAAACTAAAAACGATAGCAATTTATCGTGAACTGTCCGAAGTGTACGGAAACAACGTAATGAGTGAATGTTCCGTACGGAAATGGAGCATTCGTTTACAAGTTGTCGAACCAACATTCATGATGAAGAGTGAACGCTCGAGCATTGAGGATTTTGTCGCTAAAGCTGATGAAACTATTCGTTAAAATCGTCGTTTCACAATAACGGAGGTTACCCAAATGAAGAACTGGCTTGCAACGCAGCGCTTTGATGATGACGCGGAACTCCAGGCGGGCGTGACTCACTGGCAGAAGTCTCAGGAGACAGGATTTTACGACGAAAGAATTTCAAAGCTTGTCCACAGCTATGACAAGTGCCTCAATATGTTTGGTGACTATGTGGAAAAGTAGTATTGTAGTCACTCTTTCAGATTTATATAATACTTTTTTGATGCCACAACGGCGGCGGAGTTTACGGACTGATGAACCCGCAGTTAGGTCCCTTAAGCTTAACAAACAACAACAATAACAATGGCAAAACGCCCCCTACTTCCTGAATAGCTCTCGTAAGTTGAATGAGTGTGTCTTTTCCATTCGCCGCGGTGGAGTGGCCGAACACTCTAACGCCTTGCTGCGGAGCCCGCGTTTGCTCGCCGTCGGAGGTTCGAGTCCTCTCTCGGGCAAGCGTGTGTGTGTGTGTGTGTGTGTGTGTGTGTGTGTGTGTGTGTGTGTATGTGTGTGTGTGATTGTGTGTGCGTGCGTGGGTGTTGTCCTTACCATTAGTTTACGTTGGTTTAAGCCTAGGGACTGATAACGCCAGAAGTTAAACCCATTAGATACATTCCAACATTTTTTATTTTTTTTTTCATCTGCTGCTCAACGATCGATATACTCTTCCGGAAAAAAAATAGTAGACCTGGAAAGACGACATATATATATTTTTTAATCCTATAACTGCAGATGCCACCTTGGGCATAGTAGATGTACTAAAACTGTTCTATAAAAAATAAATATTTCTTCACTCACAAAATATGCTGTTTCTGGAAGATGATTCATCCCTAAATCCAGATTTAAACTCTCGTGTCTTACTAAAAATTATCTACGCTATTGTGAAAGGGTTGACAACTGAAGTGTTGGAGATTGTCACCTCGGGTGCATATTTCAAAATAACGAATAGTGGCATTATGGCCAAATGAGTTTGTACCATCTGCCTATGTAACTCTCGAAAAATACCAATGTAGGTTGGAAAGCACCTAAAAAAGCTAGAATCTTTCAGATAAGGAATTAAATATCTGCGTATTGTGGCTTGATAGTTCCTAAACGTATAGGCGCTGTACTGTTGAGAAGAAAATTAACATGCACCGCCCATCACATGTAGCAGTGAACGCAAACGTGCTGAAGTTACCTTTAACAGATCTTGCAGATGTCATCACTCATCTGGCTTGGAATTATGAGAAGTGACAGCTTACAGGCAGAGTAACCGGTTGGCAGCAGTTCGTGGTAACATTTTTTGGCTCTTGTATGTGCAATGGTAGCTGTACGATCCACCACTGCTACACTTACTATACGACGATCTTGGTGGACGTCTGTGATGCATGACGTCAGAACCCTGTTCGCAGATGCAGAATGTTCACGTGACCATTTCACAATTAACAAAGCACTCCAACTCGAATGGTAATTCCCCGAAAGGACCATGCCGCCACTCGGAAGGTCACAGTTAGACCAGCTGCGCAAAATTAGATGATGACGTCAGTAATCTGAAACCTTTTCGCAACATAGTGCCTTGTTCCTGGATCCACTCACATCAACACGTCATGCTACATCAATACGTTGTTATTGTGGTCTTCAGCCCGGAGAGTGGTTTGAAGCAGCTCTGCACCCTACCTTACCCTGAGCAAGTCTCTTCATCTCCTCATCCCACATCTATCTGAATCAGCTTACCATATTCGTCTCTTGGTCTCCCTCTGCGATTTTTGCGCCACACATTTCCCTCCAATGCAAAATTTACTATTTCTTGATGTCTAAGAAATGTTCTACCAATCGATCTAGTCAAAGTATGCTAAAAATCCTTTTTCTCTCCAATTCTGTTCACTACCTCTTCATTACTTAGGCTATCTACCCACCTAATCTTCAACATTATTCTGTAGCACCACATTTCAAGAACCCCTATCCTCTTCCAGTTTGAACTATTTATCGTCAAAGTTTCACTCCCGTACAAGGCAAGGCTACACACAAATGCCTTCAGAAAAGACGACCATACACTCACCAGCGGCGGAGTGGCCGAGCGCATTGCGGCGCTATGCACCGATGCGCGAGGCCGTCCACCGTCGGGGGTTCAGAAATGTTTGTGTAGTTTATGGGACTTAACTACGGGGTCATCAGTCCCTAAACTTACAAACTACTTATGAACTACTTACGAACTAGGACGGCACAAATATCCATGCCCAAGGGGGGATTCGAACCCCCGACCGTACTGGCCGTGCAGACCGTGACTGGAGCGCCTCAGTCCCCTCGGCCACCGCAGCCGGCTCGGGGTTCGAATCCTCCCTCGGGCATGGATGTTTATGCTGTCATTAGTATAAGTTAGGTTATAAGTAGTTTGTAAGTTTAGGGACTGATGACTCCGCAGTTATGTCCCATAAGCTTAACAAACATTCGAACCGTACACTTACATTAATATTCATTGTTAGCAAGTTTCTCTTTTTCAAAAACGCTGTTCTTTCCATTGCCATCCTACATTTTATATCCTCTCTAATGTTACCATCATGTGTTATTTTACTTCCTAAGTAACGAAACTCATCTACCACCTTTATTGTTTCGTTTCTTAATCTAATTACTTCATCATCGCCTGATTTTCTGAGACTGCGTTTCGTTACCCTTGTTAATGTTCATTTTATACGCTCCTTTCAACACAATTTTCATTCCGTTCAGTTGCTCTCCACGTCCTTTGCTGTTTCTGACAGAATTAGAATGTCATCAGCAAAACGCAATGTCTTTATTTCTTCACCCTCAACTCTAATTCCTTCACCCAATATATCATTGTTTTCTTACACAGCTTGCTCAATATAAAAATTGAATAACATCGGAGGAAGGCTACAACCCTGTATTAATCCCTTCCCAACCACTGCGTCCCTTTCATGTCCTCAAATTCTAATAGCAGCCGTTTGGCTAATGTACAAGTTGTATACAACCTTCCGTTCCCTATATCTTACCCCTGATGTCTTCAGAATTTGAGAGTGTGTATTCCAATGAATATTGTCAAAAGTTTTCTCCAAATCTAGAAAAAGTAGAAGTGTAGGTTTACCTTTCCTTAATCTATCTTCTAAGATAAGTCGTAAGGTGAGTATGCATCCCGTGTTCCTACAATTCTCCTGAATCCGAACTGATCTTGCCAGAGGTCAGCATTTTTCAGTCTTTCCATCCTTTTGTAAATTTTAAAAATGACTTATTAAAATGATGGTTCTGTAATTTTCACACCTGTCTACGCCAGAGTTCTTTAGAATGGGATTATTACATTTTTCTTAAAGTATGAGTTTATTTCGCCTGTCTCATACATCTTAATCCTCAGGTGAAATAGTTTTGCCATGTCTGGTTCTCCCTAGGACTTCAGTAGCTCTGAAGGAATGTCGGAATGTCATCTAGTCCAGGGGCCTTTTTTCCGTGCTTTGATAAATTCATCTCTCAGTATAGTATCATCTATTTCATCTTCTTCTACTTCCTACAATATTATCCCTTTGTAGAGCCCCTCTATATATTCTTTCCACCTTTCAGAATTCCCTTCTTTACTCAGAACTGGTTTTCCATCTGAGTTCTTGATATTCATGCATTTATTTTCCTTGTCTCCAAATGTCTAATTTTCCTGCAGGCGGTATCTGCTTTTCCCCTATTTATACATTCCTCTACAGATTTGCATTTGGCTTGTAGCCACTACTGTAGAACCATTTTTCACTTCATGTCTATTTCATTTCTTAGACATCTGTGCTGCATTTTACATGCTTCATTTACTGCATTTTTATATATCCTTTATTCATCATTAAATTTAACATTTCCTGTAATATCCAAGGATTTTTTGTAGGTCTTGCTTTTCTACCTATTTAGTCCTCTGCTGCCTTGACCATTCCATTTCTTAAAGCTATCCATTCCTCTTCTACTGTTTTATTTCCCCAATTTCTGTCAAATTTTGTCTAAATCTTCCTGTGAAATTCTCAAAAACTTCAAGTTCCTTCATTTTAGCCACGTCCCATCTCCTTATAGTCCTACCTTTCTGCAGTCTGTCTACAGTTCACAACCAGTAAGATACGGTCTCTATACCTGCCTCTGGATATGTCTTACAGTTTAAAATCTGGTGAACATTATAAAACCTAACTGGTACCTTCCGATGTCTCCTGGTCTCTTCCACGTACACAACTTTCTTTCATGATTCTTGAACCAAATGTGCGTTATGATTAAATTATTTTCCGTAGAAAATTCCACCAGGCGGCTTCCACTTTCATTCCTTTTTCCCAGTCCATGTTCATCTACTACTTTCTATTACCTTCCTTTTCCTACTTCCAAATTCCAGTCCCCCACCACAATTAAATTTTCATCTCCCTTGTTTGAATAATTTCTTTTATTTCCTCGCA
Organism: Locusta migratoria; assembly: GCA_026315105.1. Classification (NCBI taxonomy): domain Eukaryota; kingdom Metazoa; phylum Arthropoda; class Insecta; order Orthoptera; family Acrididae; genus Locusta; species Locusta migratoria. Next base: position 651,326,798 of record CM048745.1, on the reverse strand, counting down.
CATTTCTTCAATTTCCTCGTCATCGGCCATATACAAAATACATAAACTGAACTCCATGTTTGTTGTAGGCACGATTGGTCTCTCTAATTACATTGTCACGCTTCAGTAGTGCCAGTACACAGTAAATGGCAATTTTTTATAGTAAACTTCAAATGCTAATAAAACAGATTACAACACGACCCACCTATAGTGTGAGTCCTACGATTACAGAGTCCAGGACTGTATCTTTACATCCTCAATAGTGTGAACATGACTTGTACAACTTCTGGATCCTTTGACGGAGATATGAACCGAAACTCACTATTTCTTCTTCGCTCTCTGGTTGAAACTACGTAGTTCACCTTCTGCTTAACAATGGTACCAGCAGTGTTCAAGAAATTCTTTCCTTCAGTCTTATGGTACTTTTAAATACAATTAAATGTTTTAGTTTATGAACTAAATATTAAATACGCTAACACGAAACTGACGGTACAGATTTTTAATATCAATCATACAAGAAGGCCAATGAAACGTACATAATTCGAAAGTGGTTTGTCATAGAGGTTATTCCAAACAACACAATTCCCAATTATTCCTGCATTTGCAATTACTATTAATAAGTCTCAAGGACAAATATTTCTAAAAGTTGGGGGTCTATTAAGAAAACAAGTTTTGACACATGGTCAGCTGTATGTTGCAGCAAGTAGAGTTCGATCCTTTAATATTTTATATTTGTGAACAAGGAGAATAAGGACATTAGCGAATGATGAAAGGAGTTTTACGAAAAATGATGTTTTTGTAAAGTTTTGTAACGCTAAATTGTTAAATAAAGCAATTAAATCCCTCATTTGTGTCTTTCATTCCTCGTGTTTCATCTTTGCCCTTTCTTTCACCTGTTCTCATAGCATTCACATAAAACCTATAAATTTGCAGTGCTCAATAAATTCCAATTACATTAATTTTTTATTTTATTTTCATGACTTTGCAAACACCATTGGTTGAATTTTGATCACAGGCAAATTAGTTAAAATAAATGTAAACTGTTGTCAACACTTTTGCAACAGTTGTAAGTTTGCCAAACTCACAACTGTTTTAAATTTATCAGACAGGCAACAGTTGCACGTTTTTGTTCGTTGAAGTTGGTTCTCAGTGCGAAGGCACCTGGCCCTCTAGCCGAACATGGTGAGTTAGCGCACCTGCACCATTAGGATACGCAGACACAGTTCCGATCCTGTCTATATTATCAACTTAACACACGCTGTGATTGCAGTGCCTCCTGCCCATTACTTCCTCTTATTTCTTTAACTGTATCCAGCACAGAAATTGTCATTGGCTGTTTGAGACGTAAATACGATTAGAGGTTCCTCTATGTACATGTGCAAAAGAACAGACAGCATATCATTAATTGAAAATTTTCTTTCCACTGATATATATATATATATATATATATATATATATATATATATATATATATATATATATATATATATATATAGGGTGTTACAAAAAGGTATGGCCAAACTTACAGGAAACATTCCTCACACACAAAAAAGAAAATATGTTGTGTGGACATGTGTCCGGGAACGCTTAATTTTCGTGTTAGAGCTCATTTTAGTATTTCCCTTTAAATGTAAATCGAAATAATTAGTGCAGATAATTGTCAAAATACCCAATTGTTTCGTTAGTTTGTACTGTACTTCCTCGATTCACCGCCAGTTGGGCCAATTGAAGGAAGGTAATGTTGACTTCGGTGCTTGTGTTGGCATGTGACTCATTGCTTTACAGTATTAGCATCAATAACATCAGTACGTAGCATCAACTGGTTAGTGTTCATCACGAACGTGGTTCTTCAGTCAGTACTGTGTTCACAAATGCGGAGTTGGCAGATGCCCATTTGATGTATGGATTAGCATGGGGCAATAACCGTGGTGCGGTACGTTTGTATGGAGACAGATTTCCAGATCGTAGGTGTCCCGACAGGAAGACGTTCGACGCAATTGATCGGCGTCTTAGGGAGCACGGAATATTCCAGCCTATGACTCGCGACTGGGGAAGACCTAGAACGACGAGGACATCTGCAACGGACGAGGCAATTTTTCTTGCAGTTGACGATAACCCTAATGTCAGCGTCAGAGAAGGGCTGCATCAGGGAGCGCATCAGGGACTCCATGCGCGGGAGGATGGATGGATGGATGCATGTATCCTCGCTAACGGAGGACATTTTGAACATTTCCTGCAACAAACTGTTTGAAGTCACGCTGGTACCTTATGTACCATCTTCAGCATTCTTCTGTAACACCACATTTCAAAAGCCTCTTCCTGTCCGCACTGCTTATCGTTCATATTTCACTCCCGTACAAGGCAACACTCCACACAAATGCCTTCAGAAAACACTTCCTTACACTTAAATTAATATTTGATGTTAGCAAATTTCTCTTTTTCACAAATGCTTTTCTTCACATTGCCATTCTGCATTTTATATCCTCTGTACTGCGACCATCGCATGTTATTTTACTACCCAAGTAACAAACCTCATCTACCACCTTCATTGTTTCATTACCTAATCTAATTCCTTCAGCACCGCCTGATTTTCTAAGACCGAATTCCATTATTTTTGTTTTGCTCTTGTTAATGTTCATTTTATACGCTCTCTTCAACACACTGTCCATTCCATTTAACTGCTCTTCCAGGTCCTTTGCTGTCTCTGATAGAATTACAATGTCATCAGCAAAACGCAAGGTTTTTATAACTTTAATCCCTGTTCCAAATTTTTCCTTGATTTCCTTCACCGCCTGCTCCATGTACAAATTGAATAACATCGGAGAAAGGCTACAACCCTGTCTTACTCCCTTCCCAACTGATGCTTCCCTTTCATGCCCTTCGAGTCTAATAACTACGGTCTGGCTTTTGTACAAGTTGTAAATAACTCTCCTTTCCCTGTATTTTACCCCTGCTGACTTCAGAATTTGAAAGAGAGTATTCCAGTTAACATTGTCAAATGCTTTCTCCAAATCTACAAAAGCTAAAAATGTAGGTTTGCCTTTCCTTAATCTATCTTCTAAGATAAGACGTAAAGTGAGTATTGCCTCCCGGGTTCCTATGTTCCTCCTGAATCCAAACTGATCTTCCCCGAGGTCAGCTTCTACCAGCTTTTCCATTCTCCTGTAGATAATTCGTGTTAAAATTTTGCAACCATGACTTATCATACTGATGGTTCTGTAATTTTCACACCTGTCTGCGCCTGATTTCTTTGGAATGGGGATTATTACATTTTTCTTAAAGTCTGAGGGTATTTCGCCTGTCTCATACATCCTACACACCAGTTCAAGTAGTCTTGTCATGGCTGGCTCTCCCAGAGACTTTAGTAGCTCTGAGGGTATGTCATCTACTCCTGGGGCCTTGTTCCGACCTAGGTCTTTCAAGGCTCTATCAAATTCATCTCTCAGTATAGTATCTCCTATTTCATCTTGATCTACTTCCTCTTCCCTTCCTACAACATCGTCTCTCAGTTCATTTCCTTTGTAGAGCTGCTCTATGTACTCCTTCCACCTTTCAGCCTTCCCTTCTTTGCTGAGAACTGGTTTCCCATCTGAGTTCTTGATATTCGTAGAGTTGCTTTTCTTGTCCCCAAATGTCTCTCTTATTTTCCTGTAGGCGGTATCTACTTTGCCCCTTCTTATGCATTCTTCTACAGATTTGCATTTGGCTTCTAGTCACTCCTGCTTAGCCATTTTGCACTTCCTGTCAATCTCATTTTTTAGTCGTCTGTACTCCATTTTGCCTGTTTCATTTACTGCATTTTTATACTTTCTCCTTTCATCAATTAAATTTAGTATCTCCTGTGATATCCAAGGATAAGCTCTAACATGGAAATTAAGCGTTTCCGGATACATGTCCACTTAACATATTTTCTTTCTTTGTGTGTGAGGAATGTTTCCTGATAGTTTGGCCGTACCCTTTTGTATATATATATATATATATATATAATCACTAAAAACTGGCAGACACAACAGAAAGGGTCGCTTCCATCCAGGTTTGGAGACTACAATTCCAGAGCAGGGTGTGGCCCGTGCTGGGAGCAGCCATCCGGATCGCTCCGGTTGCACCGGTACCGCGTCCACGTGATGCCCGCACCACAACTAATGGCCTTGCTTCCACGGCATCTGTTTCTACAGTCGAAAGCTACGCCGTTCCAGTGCTGGCCGAGAGCTGAAGACGATGAAGACTTACACAATTAGAGATCGCACATCATCTCAGATCTCGAGTGTTGCAACTGTTCTTGCGATTGGTATTTGCGATAACACCAAGTATTGCTCTTAAGTGGGACGCATATGCCGGAAATATGGTGCCACACGATGTCGTTTTAGAGGATTTCATTCTGTAGAAAGTACAGTAAGATATATTTCCACAATTTTACGTATGTTTATCAATGTAGCATCAACTAGTTCATAATTGTCAAAAAAATTTAGTAACACTTTTAAAACGTAAGAAATCTATAGTAAATCTTGACAATTTGTATAAGCGTTCATATTATTACGTTTTAGTTTTCGAGTGGTCATCGTTTCATGGATAGTTTTCTCAGAGACGAACATCGAGTTCGGAAATGGCCATTCCAGAATCACACTTGGTGTGCGTACTATTTGTGGAGGGAATCATTGTCAAAACGATTAACGTGACCGTGAATTTAGTTTCGAAGCACTAACACTCAGGAATGGCCTATTCCTTAATATGAACTGGTGAAAAATGAGTCTTTTAAGTTCGTTATTCAGTAAGCTAATGGTTTCGGTGGTTATGGAAGTCGATTTAACGCAAGTCGACGTTCAAACTTAATACTTTTCCGAGAACTGAGAGATTAAATGGCCTTACGATGTTACGTACTTCTTTATTTGAAGCCATGAAAAGTTAGTTTCTGAGAATCGGCAGTTGTTCGTAATGTGAGAAGAATTTTACTCTGAGTTGTCATAATTTCTTCTTCATCTTTGCTCGACGAAATATTTCACTGACATTTTTATTCAAGTCAGTTTGCTGGGAGCTGCGCAAGTGGACGTATTTCTGGAGTAAAGTCGCCATAGATTATCTTCTGGAATATCCTCAGAGTTTAATGAATAATAATAATAAAAAAAAAAAAAAAAAAAAAAAAAAAAAAAAAAAAAAAACAGGAAAGTTTCTGTCGAAGAATCTTTTTTGGGATTTATTGAAATACATGCTAAAGATGCATCCTCAGTTGAAAATACAATTTTTAGAAAAATTACATTACGATCAGATTTCATTACAAACTTGCAGATCACAGTATTATGATAATGCTACCGTGATGCCAGGTCACATATCTGGCATTCAACAAAGAATTCTGGAAAAAATAATAAAGCATTATTTGTTCAAATGTTTGTAAAAATATAGGACTTAACTGCTTTGTTATTAGTCCGTAGCATACAAACCACTTAAACTAAGTTAAACTAACCTAAGGACAACCCACACACCCGTGCCCAAGGGATGACCCGAGCCTCCGGCTGGAGCGGCTGTTGACTTGCTCCCACTTCCTGCAAGTTTTGTGTGTGTGTGTGTGTGTGTGTGTGTGTGTGTGTGTGTGTTCATTAGACCTTTTTGTTCCGCATGTTCCGCATCCTCTCCTCGATTGCCGGCCGCGGTGGCTGAACGTTCTGTGGCGCGTCAGTCTGCACGTCCACTACGGTCGGGGATCGAATCCCCCCCTCGGACATGGATATTTGTGCCGTCCTTAGTATTAGCTAGGTCATAAGTAGTTTGTAAGTTTTGGGACTGATGACCCCGTAGTTAAGTCCCATAAGTTCTACAAACATTTGAACATTTTTTCCCCTCCTCGATTAAACCCTAGAGTTCTTACATGTTGATAAAATCACCAAATAATGTTCAAATGTTTGGGGAGCTTATGGGACTTAACTACGGGGTCATCAGTCCCTAAACTTACAAACTACTTATGAAGTATCTAATACTAAAGACGGCACAAATATCCATGCCCGAAGGGGAGATTCGAACCCCCGACCGCAGTGGCCGTTCAGACCATGACTACGCGCCGCAGACCGCTCGGCCACTGCGGCCGAAAATAAAAAAAATCACCGTAAAAACAAATTTCTGTCTATATCTGGAAACATTTTCCCTCTTTTTCGCCTGTTTAAGTTGACATTATCTATGGGGTTTTGAAAGTTGGTTGTTAGTCAAGATTGAAAATGTGGTTACGTCTGTGTGTCGTGTCACCGGCACGTGTAGTTAGGTGTCTGTGACGGCGCTTGTTAATTGCTTTCTGCTGCTTGCGAAATACCATTCTCAACGACTGTGCTCATTGCCTGATCTTTTATACCGATCTCGCCAGAACAGGGAAGCCTGCATCAAGAGATGTGTTTTCATTTAACATTGACTAACAACTGTCAAGAACGCCATTGTTTATTTTACTGTTTGTTAGACATTTCCGAGACCGTGTACATTACTTCACCTCCCGCACATCGCGTGAGCCTAACGTATTAATCGTACTGTTTGTAGCTAAGCAGCTTGTATTTTTCTGTTGTTCTTTGCGAAAATTCACGAGTCTTTGATCAAATACTTGTGCCAAATCATTACGTAACTTAAGTGAAATGCCCGAGTATTTTCCTTCGAATATTTTGTAAAATTTTGAAATGTTCAAATGTTTGTAAATCTATCTGACCAAACTGCGTGGTCATCAGTCCGTAGCTTACAAACTACTTAAACCTAGGTAAATTAGCTAAGGACAACACACACTCATGCCCCAGGGAGGACTCGAACCTCCAATGCGAGTGTGAAATTTTGAAAGTTTAGTGATTTCCTGAGTAACTAACTCCCGTCGGTGACGAATTGTGTATTCCATTATTCAAATAATAATCAGAAATGTATCTTCTAACTGCTCCCTCTGAGGGTTTGACCAAACTTGAAACATATTTTATGAAGAGTACAAGGATGTGGTAAAAAGACGTAAGGAGACTTTCTCATAAACTTGTGGAGAAATTGAATAGAATATGCCAGAGAATATTACAACCGTCGACAATAAAGTTCGGTGAATAGTTTCGAAACATTAACGTAGGCAAACTATGAACTGCAGCTACCTTCCAGTCCTTCAAAATAGTCACCTGCCATAACTACGCAAGACTGAGCTCTGCGATACATGGCCTGGGAAATTTGCACGAAGTCTTTCTTGGATGCTGTTCACAAGCCTCGTCATGTTTAGATGGATATTGTCAAATCTCTTTTTCTTTTCAAAGCTAGTTTGAGTCAAGGGAACATGAAGAAGTATAGAGGACTGAAATCCGTCGAGTGTGGGCGAGTCTTGCCGTGCAACCTGAACATCCACCAAACTTCTTTTTCCATCGACTCAAACTCACTTTGAAAGTATATTTGACGATATTCCTGACATCCAATGAAACTTGACGTGGCGTCTGAGCAGCACCCCAAAGGAAGTTTCCAGGATGTGTATCGCAGAGCCCTGTGGTGCATAGTTATGGGAGGTGACTATTTAGGACGACAGTATGGTAACTGTAATCCATAGTTCATCTACGATAATGTTACAGGACTATTCACCGAACTTTATTGTCAGGTGTTGTACAAAATCAGAAGAATACCTCAACGGTTCTTTAGCTACAGTGAACAACCTAAGCTGTTCTGTTAAAAATTCTACATTTCTTTCTAATTTTCTGAACCCTTTCCACTGTCTCCAAGGCATCACAAATTATATATATGATATCCTGTGTGCACTGGAAATTGGCACTTATAGATAGCAAGCAGCAGTAGTTCTAAAATATCATTCAGTTGACCGGTATCTTAAATTTTTTAGGGGGGAAACTGTGACTCCCCACAGTTTATCGAGTTGTTTGTTCTTAAAAAAAAAAAAAAAAAAAAAAAAAAAAAAAAAAAAAAAAAAAAAAAAAAAAAAAAAATTCTCTAAATCACAATATGTTCACAGGGATTCCGATATTGCAGCCACACACACACACTTACAGAGAGAGAGAGAGAGAACAGAAAGGACGATGAGCAAGAGAGTGCGTGTGTGGGGGAGGGATTGAGATGTTTGATATGTTTGTTTGTCGTACAACATACGCTGACTGACAAGTCCCCACACGCTAACTACGATTATGTGGCGTGATAAAGAACGGCCACAGACGGACTCACTCTTCCTGAATCTTAACTTTGCATGACGTCAGTTCTCCTCTATCTTTCTTAATTCTTCTTAGAACGTTTTCCGATGCAAGAGGAAATCCTCTATGACCACCCTCAACAGCTGACTGATTTTCTACACCATGTTGTGTACCGAGATTTCAGAATATGAGATTACACCACGTTGTGTACCGAGATTTCAGAATATGAGATGTCTTTTATTCAAAAGGGATACCTTCAACCTTTCAAATCCTTAACGATCAGGGTTGTCTCGTGGTTGATAAAAATATAAGCTACTGCTACGAGATGCTCAAGAGTAAAGAATCTGTTCTGACTTTCAAGTTTCATTTCTCATTTTCTAAATGAAAATATCCTCAAAATCAAATTAGATTATAAAAATGAGAGAATCAAAATCGTTTCATCTTAAAGATTGGCGCAGGTGCTGTTGTTATCATTCAAATTTAGACGTATCGCACGGTTGTAGCCTAGAGCAGTCTTACACGAGGAGTTACAGAAGGTCATATCGAATAGTAACTTGTCCAACAACGTAGGTAAGGTCGGCTTCTTAGACCTTTAATTACAAAGTCTTGAAGCCTGGACAATATTCTGTTTTATCATTGATATACATAGATTAATTATCCAAATAAATTTGCAGAATGATAATTTGTACTTCCTTTAAGCTCTAAAACTGTGATTGAGTCATTTAAAATGTTTGTTCCTCCGTAACAACGCTGGACTAAACCAATAGCCATTAATTGCGTGTGAATTTGTCTATGAGAACAGAACTGTTGATTAGAAAATAAGAACTGGAATAACAGCCGTAAGCTTAATTTTAGTGATATTTTCAGGCCTTTTTTTTTTTTTTTTTTTTTTTTTTTTTTTTTTTTTTTTTTGGATAAAAACCACATCTAATCCATTTTAGATTTTGTAAAGTATAGTTGCCCCGTATTTGCCATCTTGGGTTCAATAAAGTATAGCTCGGTTCAGATAATTGACTCTGACTATGATAACCACTGGGTCCATTAGCGTCAGAATAGGATATCTGTCAGGATTGATGTCCGGACATTCATGTAGGATTTGCTTCTCCACGACAAGTCCAAAGATAATCGCCTCGCTTAGTTTTCTTTAATTTATTGGCTGGATCTCCAACAGGCTGGTAGGATGCGAGCAGGATAATGTAACTGGTGGGCTATGACGAACTTCCTGCACATAGTTAGCCACTTGACGCGCCTGGAAAACCCAATAAATAAAAAAAGATAATTGTTTTGATTTCAAAGTACCTATTTTTCTCCTGGTATACACTGGAGTACGTAAAATAATCTATAAGTGCTTCCCACAATATTGTCAGTGTGCCTAGATTGACACTAGTAATTAACTCGTACTCATATATTATTCAGAAGCAGTGGCTCATTCTGATTGTTAGTGTGTAACTTGATTTGCGCAACATTACTCAAGCCTCTCCATCACGAACTCACGAAACACAATGAATGAGCGAATTAGCAAGTTTTCAGCCATTAATTGCGTACAGTTAGATCATTGCAACTATTAAGAAAAGGCCATTCCACTTTTCTGTTACCAAAGTACTGTGTCGGAGAATCATCAATTGCTCTTGATTGGGATGTGTCTCGTCATTATAGTTGTGTACCATATAGGCCTCATCATAATATTAATATTTAATTACGACAATTGCAAAACCAATCATTTTGTAATATTAAATATATGAGGAGGTCAATGAAGTTTATAAGTTCAATAGGTGCTTTGTCATGTGTACACAATAAAATCATGTGTGTGTATCTATCACGCACTCAAATCTCTGATAATACGTGAACATCGAAAACTGAAGTGTTACGTACTTCTTACGTGCATACCGATCAGATACAATGGTAAAAATGACACTCGAAAGTGACAACGTTTCGTGATACCTCATTCTAAGAACGTTCCTTTTAAATGGTTTATGAACAGTAACACATACATACCTGTAAAACTACAGCACCTAGGTCGATGAGCTTGTCAGCCGTGGAAGTCAAAACTTCTTAATAACAAACTCTGTCAAGAATATTGTCTGTTGGCTTCATTATTTCGTTTACTATTCTGTAAGATCGACTCTGTCGCCGTTACCAACAAGGGAAAAAGGTAATGGACAGAGAGGAACGAGAAGGAGATGTATATGAGGGAGGACGAGATCGAAGGAAGGGAAGGAGGTGATGGACAGGGGCTGGGTAGAGGGGGGGGGGTGGAGGAGGAGGAGGAGCAGGCAGATAGAGAAATTAGACTGGGCGCAATGATTGGCGATGGTAAATACATTGACATAATGTAGGAAAGATTCCTTTTTTTCAGGGGCAATCTATTGCACGTTGCATACTGCAGATTCAAAACAATCTGAACTTTATGTCTACCCAAAAATGACAGAAAAATTTGGTGAATCCTCTGATTAAACAGTAAATTACTTTTTGAGAAAACTTGTTTCTAGCTTTCCTTTCATTTCACCTACGAACTGCACCACTAAGCAAGGTTCTTACTTCTTTAGTATCGTACAAAATTTTACATCCAAAGTATCTCTGATTAAGTTACAAATATTTACAGACAAACGTCTGTGCTAATATTCGATTTCATTCAATGTTAATGAATCCGAGTCAGAGATATTACTAAGGTACTTCCTTTACTACGACGTCTAGCGTGTATTTGAATACGAAAGGTATCTTTCTGAACTATTTTATGTCTTATTCTAACACGTTGTTGTTGTTGTTGTTGCAGTCTTCAGTTCGCGGACTAGTTTGATGCAGCTCTCCACGCTACCCTGTCCTGTGCAAGTCTCTTCATCTGACAATACGTTCGGCAACCTACATCCTTTTGAATCTGCTTACTGCATTCGTCCCTCCGTCTCCCTCTACGATTTTTACCCCACACACTTCCTTCTAATGCTAAGTTGACAATTCCTTGATGTCTTAGAACGTCTCCCACCGATCTATCCTTTCCCTTAGTCAGGATATGCCAGAAACTCCTATTCTCCCCAATTCGGTTAAGCACCTCATTAGTTACGTGGTCTATCCATCTAATTTTCATCATTCGTCTGTAACACCACATTTCAAGAGCTTCTATCATCTTTTTGTCTGAAATGCTTATCGTCCACGTTTCATTCCCATACAATGCTACACTCCAGACAATTGCTTTCAGAAAGGACTTCCTAACATTTAAATTAATATTGGATGTTAACAAGTTTCGCTTCTTTAGAAACGCTTTTCTTCCCATAGCCATTCTGCATTTTATATTCTCTACTTTGGTCTTCAGAAGTTATTTTGCTATCCAAATAACAAAACTCACCTACCACTTTTATTGCCTCATTACGTAATCTAATTCCTTCAGCATCCCCTGATTTTCTGACATTACATTCCATTGCCCTCGTTTTACTCTTGTTAATGTTCATCTATACGCTCAAGATCATGTCCATTGTCTTCAACTGCTGTTCCAGGCCTTTTGCTGCCTCTGACAAAATTACTACGTCATCAGCAAAGCTCAAAGTTTTTATTTCTTCTCCCCGAACTTTAATTTCCTCTCTAAATTTCGCCTTGCATTGCTTCACGGAAAAGGCTACTCCCTTCCCAACTTCTGCGTCCCTTTCTTGCCCTTCGACTCTTATAACTGCTCTCTGGTTTTTGTATTGGTTGAATATAAGTCTTCGATCCCTATATTTTACCCCTGATACTTCCAGAATTTGAGAGAGTGTATTCCAGTCGACTTTGTCAAAAGCTTTATCCAAATTTACATACACTAAAAAAGTAGGTTTGCCTTTCCTTATTCTATCTTCTAAGATAAGTCGTAATGTGAGTAATTGCTTCCGTGTTCCTATATTTCTCTTAAATCCAAACTGATCTTCCCCGAGGTCGGATTCCACAAGTTTTTCCATTCGTCTGTAAATAATCCGTGTTAGTATTTTGTAACCATGTCTTATTAAACTGATAGTTCTGTAATTTTCACTTTTGTCTGCACTTGCTTTCTTTGGAATTGGAATTACAATATTCTTCTTGAAGTCGGAGGGTATTTCCGCTGTCTCATACATCTTCCATACCAGGTGGAAAATTTTTTTCATGACTAGCTCTCCTAACGATATCAACAGTTCAGGCGGAATATCATCTACTCCAGGGAATTTCTTCGACTTCAGCGCTCTGTCAAATTCTTCTCGCAGTATCACATCTCATACCTCACCTTCCTCCACTTCATCTTCCATTTCTGGAACATGCCTTAAAGTTTATTTCCTTTGTATAGGCCTTCTAATATATTCCTTCCACAGTTGAGCTTTCCCCTCTTTGCTTACTACTGGTTTTCCTTATGAGTTCTTGATATTCATACAGCTACTTTTCTTGTCTCTTTTATTTTCCTGTAGGCGGTATCTATCTTTCCTCTAATTGTGCAATCTTTTACGGTTTGTCTTCTAGCCACTCCTGCTTAGCCAGCCTGCACTTCCTGTCAATCTCATTTTTCAGACGTTTGTACTCCCTTTTGCCTGCTTCACTTGCTGAATTTTTATATTTTCTCCTCCCATCAATTACGTTCAGTATATCCTGTGTTATCGAGTGATTTATTGTAGGCCTTGTCATTCTGCGTATATGATCCTCTGCGGGCTTCACTACCCTATCTCTCAGAGCTACTCATTCTTCTTCTACTGTATTACTTTCCCCCGTTTCAGCCAATTCTTGCCTAATTCTCCCTCTGAAACACTCAACCACCTCTGATTCCTTGAGTTTTTCGAGGTTCCATTTCCTAACTTCTCTACCTTTCTGCAGTCTCTTAAGCTGCAGTTCATAACCAATAAGTTACTGTCAGAGTCCTTATCTGCCCCTGGATATGTCTTACAGTTTAAAATCTGGTTTCTAAATCTATTCCTCACCATTATAAATTCAATCTGGTACCTTCCAGTGCCTCCTGGTCTCTTCCACGCATACAGACTTCTTTCATGATGATTAAACCAATTGTTGGTGATCATGAAATTGTGTTCTGCGAAAAATTCTACCCAGCGATCTCCTTTTTCATTCCTTTTGCCCAGTCCATATTCACCTACCACATTTCCTTCTCTTCCCTTTCCTATACCGAGTTCCAGTCCTCCATCACAATCAAGTTTTCGTCTCCCTCAACTTTCTGAATGATTTATTTTATCTCCTCATACATTTCTTCGATATCCTCATCATCGGCCGTGTTAGTTATTTAAGTTATATAATTTAACTAACACGTATGTAAGTTAAATTAATGAAGGGAACTGATTCTTGTTTTAGTTTTGACACCATCAGGCTTCTTTTCTGTTTTATTGAGTGTAATTCGCCACATACACAAAATTGCTGGCGAATGACTCCTTATAACCATCCCCCCTTAACTATCTTCTCAGTAATTGTTAGAAAATAAATAAATAAAAAAAGATTCCAGGGCACCAACGCCACTTTTGACCCTGAAGAAAATTGAGACAAAGTTGGTTTTAATTTGTCTCTTCAGGCGTTGGCGTCTGTACCACACTAAGATAATTGTTTTATCTTTCCCCACCAATTCCTAAGTCACTCACAAAAAAATACTTGTTATTTGTACTATCACGTCAGACCTTTATTGGTTCCAATTCAGATAAAATATGTTCTTCCCAAGTAGGTTAGAATAAAGGGAGGTGGTGTTATCTATGCTGAGAACAGGATTGGTTGAAGCCAGAAGGGCCATGATTTCGTGCCCATAAGAAAGATTTTTCAATTAAATGCCCTCTTTACGTAATGTCAGTAAATTTACTGTCACATCGGAGTATTTACATAGATATGACGTACATTTAAACGACTATGCCCAATGTTGTGGGCACAAACAAATGCCGGATTCCCAAGTTTGCTGGCTTCACGTTTTCAGTGTTAGGGCATCTCCAGAGATTCTAACCTCCTTGGTCCTTCCGTCCATTACCGTCGTTTCCTGAGCAGAAGAGCGAAAGTTGGCACTTTAGTGAGTAACTCGCGGGTCAAACTATAAACGTAACCATAGACAAAGGCAAGTCAAAAATTAATACAAGCACATGAGCATCTCGGTGCCAAGTAAACACCCCTCAGGATTCACCATAAACAACAAATGACTGCTCCGTCTACGTTGCAGTGTATACTCCCCGATGAACTCACAAAATTCACAAGAAAAACATACACAACGTAAACACTGTCCTTCCCTTTCCTTACTGCTAAATATGGAACGATTTCAAATAAATGAGTCGTTCAAGACCCGATGGTTTTCCTCTCTAGGTGTCTAGTTGCAAATGAAAACGACGTGATACTGAAACATACTTCAATAGACCTTTTAAACTTCAATACCACTTCGCATATGAAACAAAATATTCTCGTAGGAGAACAAACTGTAAATTGTCTCTAAATTGCATACATCCTTTCGTAAACCACTAAATATTTCCCAGTCTCAACGGTGTTATCACGATCATATTCCCAAAAAGGCATCCGTAAATGATTATAATATTCTCAAACCTAATATCTAAGTAGCAGACCGTTTGCTAAATGTTCAATTGTTCGTTAATATTAAGGGACGTAACTGCGGGGTCAACAGTCCTACTTACAAACTACTTACGAACTACCTAATATTAAAGACGATACAAACATACATGCCCGAAGGGGGATTCGAACCCCCGAAGGGTAGCAGCCTCGAACATCGGAACATAGCGCCTCAATGCGCTCGACCGCTCCGCCGCGGCCTGTTTGCAACCAACTGACAATTTGCAACCAACTGACAATTTGCAACTGACACAGCTCGACGAAATAGCATCTTCGGAAGACAGATAGATTTTACATCAGACAGACGGGAAAAATCTACAACATACTGTAGTTTTACAAATAACAAATCACAAGAGAATACCTCTAGAACAAAAATTAATAATATTCCTTATTTCTCGTAATAAGTTGAAGCGAAACGTTAAGCAAACTCTATAACAAGTTAATACATAATGTTTATCCCGTTACAATTTCTTTAATACATTATTTGTTAATGAGGTAAAAAGTTTTATTATGTAAACACTTAAAGTTTGTGTTTGTTTTGTCTGTTTCATGTGCGGTGACAATGGTGCAACCCGCGAGGACAGCATCTTCTCTGCCGGGACCAGAGATAAAATAGCTGGTCACTAGATGACGCGGTTTGTCAGCCACGAGGCGGCAGAAAATACTGTGGTCCTGTGTTGCGACTATCCATCACAATAAATAAATAAGAAAAATAGAAAAATACTTATTGTAAAAATTTTGAAAAATGTATGTAAGACGAGAGAGCTCAGTTCTTGTTTCGAAGCCTTTGTTGCGAGATTACCAACTTTAACTTTATTACAAAATACCGTGTAACTCGTACAACTTAGACAACTGAATACACACAACGGAATGATTATAAAAGCAGAGAATAAATACAAATGAGAAATATTAATGCCAGACTAAAATAACTGAACACCGCACATCAACTTGTTATGAAGTTCGTGTGAGCATTTTGCACATGAATTTGTGGAGAGGGTTTTTTTTTTTTTTTTTTTTTCCAAAAAGTTTTGTGATAAAACTGACATATTTTTGAATGATATGGGAAGTTTCGGCTTTAAAGATTGAAGGTATAAGATTTTTTAAATTATTAATCGAAACTGAAGTGTAGTGACAAATATCTGTGAAGTTTAAGAAGCAACTGAAAAAACTTTTAGTAGTTTGCACAAAAATCAAGGGGACTGAGGATCGTAGTTTGATTTATATTGCCAGATTTTGCAACTTACTCTCCTATCTCGCAGAAGACTCCTTTTCTTTAATTAAAATAAGACAGTCTAGATCGCAATTTGTGGAGTTTATTACTGGCAACTGTTTTCGGTTTTATAGAACCGAAACAGGTTGCCAATAATAAACGCAACAACTACCAGTTGACGCCTCCTCCGGCCACCGCCACCGTCCACCAACAGGGTTCCAAAGGCCTGAAGATGGTTGCCGGTAAAAAACGTAACAAATTGCGATTTAGACTGTCTTATTTTAATTATTAAATTTTTTAAGATCGCTGTTTCAAAAAATGCTTTCAAAATCCCCTTTTCTTTCTTCAGAAACTGTTACATATAATTTTGAACAAATTGTTAATGTTTAGTTTGTCTGCGGGCGGCGTGGTAATGAAGTTGTATAGGGTCAATTTGAAATTTTGACGGTGTGTTTTTGGTGGAAACAGAACTTAGTTTCAACTGACTTTTGAAAGAAATAAAAGGTTTCGGGGGAATGTAAGTTTCACTGATTCAGAAATCATAGGTGTCAACTACTTTTAGCATGAGCACAAATGACAGACGTCATCACGGCGCACTTGGCCATCTTCAGACATTAAAGCTCGGCGATTTAAATTCTTGAAGCTGCCAGATAAGTGTAAAAGCTGGTTCTCTTCTTTTGCATCTTTGACCGGCACATTAACGCCTTCTGTTGTCCGTTGATAGGAACATTTTTCATTCTTGTTATATATAAAAGGCAAGACCTACAAAATATCCTTGGATATCACAGGAAATACTAAATTTAATCGATGGAAGGAGAAAATATAAAAATGCAGTAAATGAAACAGGCAAAATGGAGTACAGACGAGTAAGAAATGAGATTGACAGGAAGTGCAAAATGGCTAAGTAGGAGTGGCTAGAAGGCAAATGCAAGGATGTGGAAGAATGTATTAATAGGGGAAAAATAGATACAGCCTACAAGAAAATAAAAGAGATACTTGAAGATAAGGGAAACAGCTCAATGAATATCAAGAACACAGATGGAAAACCAGTTCTCAGCAAAGAAGGGAAAGCGGAAAGGCGGAAAGAGTACATAAAGAGGCTCTACGAAGGAAATGAACTTAGAGGCAATATTGTAGGAAGGGGAGAAAAAGTAGACGAGGATGAAATAGGAGACACTATACGGAGAGATGAATTTGACAGAGCACAGAAATATCTAAGAGGAAACAAGGCCCCTGGAGTAGATGATATTCCCTCAGAGCTACTGAAGTCTCTGGGAGAACCAGCCATGACAAACCTGTTTCACCTGGTGTGTAAGATGTATGAGACAGGCGAAGTACCCTCAGACTTTAAGAAAAATGTTATAATCCCCATTCCAAAGAAAGCAGGTGCTGGCAGGTGTGAAAACTACAGAACCATCAGTTTAATAAGTCATGGTTGCAAAATATCAACACGAATTATATACAGAAGGATGGAAAAGCTGGTAGAAGCCGACCTCGGGGAAGATCACTTTGGGTTCAGGAGAAATGTAGGAACACGGGAGGCAATACTCACTTTACGGCTTAATCTAGAAGATGGATTAAGAAAAGGCAAACCTACATTTCTAGCTTTTGTAGATTTGGAGAAGGCTTTTGACAATGTTGATTGGAATAAACTCTTTCAAGTTCTGAAGCAAGCAGGAGTAAAATATAGGGAGCGTAAGGTTATTTACAACTTGTACAAAAACCAGACAGCGGTTGTCAGAGTTGAAGGGCATGAAAGGGATGCAGTGGTTGGGAAGGGAGTAAGACAGGGTTGTAGTCTTTCTCCGTTGTTATTCAATTTGTACATTGAGCAAGTTATAAAGGAAAGCAAGGAGAAATTTGGAGAAGGATTTAAAGTTCAGGGTGAAGAATTAAATACCGACGACATAGTAATTCTGTCAGAGACAGCAAAGGACCTGGAAGAGCAGTTGAACGGAATGGACAGTGTGCTGAAAGGTGCATGTAAGATGAACATTAACAAGAGCAAAACTAGGGTAATGGAGTGGAGTCTAAGAAAATCAGGTGATGCTGAAGGAATTAGAGTAGGTAACGAAACAATAAAGGAGGTAGATGAGTTTTGTTACTTGGGCAGTAAAATAACAAATGATGGTATCAGTACAGAGGATATAAAATGCAGAATGTCAATGGGTAGAAAATCGTCCTTGAAAAAGAGAAATTTGTTAACATCGAATATTGATTAAAGCCCAAGGAAGTCCTTTCTGAAGGCATTTGTGTGGAGTGTTGCCTTGTATGGGAGTGAAACATGGACGATAAACAGTGCGGACAGGAAGAGGATGGAGGCTTTTGAAATGTAGTGTTACAGAAGAGTGCTGAAGATAAGGTGGGTGGATCGCGTAACAGACGAGGGGGTACTGAACAGAATTTGGGAGAAAAAGAATTTCTGGCATACCTTGACTAATGGAAGGGATCGATTGGTATGACACATTCTTAGACATCAGGGAATTGTGAATTTAGCGTTGGAGGGAAGTTTGTGGGGTAAAAACCGCAGAGGAAGACCAAGAGATGGATACAGTTAGCAGATTCAGACAGATGTAGGTTGCCGTTCTTAAGTTGAAGAGGCTTGCTCAGGATAGGATATTGTGGGGAGCTGCATCAAACCAGAATCCGGACTGAAGACCGCAACACCCATAATTGTGTTCATATTTTTCTTCTCCATCATGTTTCAGGGCTTCCCATCGTGCATGCCAATTGTCTGCGTCTATTGTTATCGCAGGTGAGAATCTGAGATGTATTACGTTGTGGTATTGAGCGAACTGTGTACCTGAGACGGCACGTGGGAGTCAGGCCGGATGCGGAAGACTGTCTGGAAACCACATCCAAGCTGGCCGACACGCCGGCCATCGTTCGCTTCCTGTCCACGAATCCCGGAAACAGGTTGCTAACTAATGCACGCGGCTGTCTAGTCGAATAATGGTTTTGAACATACCGGCACCACTAAATTCGCTCGTTTTAGCAGACTGATGCGATCACATCTTCAAAACCTTCAATACATGTGTAATGGAAAGGCGAAGCGTTGACGAACAACTCGCACAGATAGATGGATAGAAAGAGTTAGCCCATATACACTCTGTCGCTGGCAGAAGTTATCTCCGTGGGCGATACAGAGGTGTCTGGATTATGTAATGTATCTGCCTTGCACAGAGCAGTGATTCCTCTAACGTCGACAGCAGTTGTCATTGTAGACTGTTGGTCATAGCACCTTACTGAGCGCGGTGGCGTAGTGGTAACGCACTGGCATTCTGAAGCACAGTGTGAAAATTCATCTCCGGCTATCAAGTTTTCCGTGATGTCCGTAAATCAATCCAGGCAAATGCCGGGATGGTTCCTTTCAAAAGGGCACAGCCTTTCCTTCCTCATTCAAATACTCCGAGCTTTAGCTCCATCTCCAATGACCAAGCTGTCGACGGGTCGACGGGAGGTTAAACCCTACTCTTCCTTCCTTCATAACACCTTGATGTCACGATGTTTGTCCGCCACAAACTCTGCTGATCTTAATGTTATAATGTAAATGTTTGTAGAGCTCATGGGACTTAACTACGGGGTCATCAGTCCCTAAACTTACAAACTACTTACGAACTAGCTTATACTAAGGACGGCACAAATATCCATGCCCGAGGGGGGATTCGAACCCCCGACCGTAGTGGCCGTGCAGACCGTGACTGGCGCGCCGCAGTCCCCTCGGCCACCGCGGCCGGCTCTTAATGTTTTTTCCAAATTTACATACGATATAACAGTTCTTTATAAATTTTTCATTTCAATTCTAATTGTGCTGTGTGTTGTTTTCAGTAAAATACCCCGGAAGAAGAAACTAACGACAGCATTCCACGTAGCAAAAAGGCACAACACAAACGTACTGAAAGAACTGTGTCTTTGTCACCGATTTCATCCTAAGCAGCTGAACTGATTTTGATGAAATTTTTTGCTCAACCACATCGTTCCGAAGACAATGTCGCTGACGCGTGTTTGTGCCGCTCCTCTCCTCTCTCAGGGTCTGATGGAACAATTTAGTACTTACACAGAATTTGTATAAATTTTCTGGGCCAATGGATTCAGTCTGTAGCCTCTCTGCTTTAGTTTGAAGTCTATCATTCGTGTGGGGAGGCTACGGTCGGTAGCCCACCTCCTTTCACTTCACACAACACTAAAGTGAAACGTTGTTAATATCTCTGCTTCACTCAAGCTACGCTATTTCATGTGTGCGGAACCAGACCATCCTTTCCGATTTCATGGTTGCATAATACCCAATAGTTCCGTTTTTTTTTTTTTTTTTTATTGTCTGTCGGGCAGGATTATTATCATCGCTAGTGCCCACACTCTAAACGATATCTACACTGACTCTACATCTACATCTACATGGGGTACTCTGCAAATCACATTTAAATGCCTGGCATAGGGTTCATCGAACCACCATTATACTATTTATCTTCTATTCCATTCTCGAATAGCGCGCGGGAAGAAAGAACACATGAATCTCTCCGTTCGAGCTCTGATTTCTGGTATTTTATTCTGATGATCATTTCTACCTATGTAAGTGGGAGTCAACAATATATTTTCGCATTCGGAGGAGAATGTTGGCGATTGTAGTTCCGTAAGTAGCCCACGCCGCAGCGATAAAGCGCCGTTGTCGTAATAATTCCGCGGTGGAATAGCCGAGCGGTCTAAAGCATCTCGCTGCGGAGCGCGCGGTTGCTTGCCGTGGAGGTTCGAGTCCTCCCTGGGGCATGGGTGTGTGTGTTGTCCGTAGTTAGTTTACCTAGGTTTAAATTTGAACATTTTGTAATGATTCCCACACCAGATCCTGTATCATTTCCGTAACGCTGTCTCCCCTGTATCGTGACGAGACGAGCTGCCCTTCTCTGGACTCTTTCGATGTCCTCCATCAAATACACCTGATTAGGATCTCACTCTGGGCAGCAATAGTCCAAAAATGGACGGACAAGCGTAGTCTTGTATTGCATAAATTTAAAGTGGGTGAAGCATGATTTTTAAAATGAATGTTAAAGTGCATTGCATTAGCTGTTTAAATGATTTTAACCAATATTTTATATGTAAAATTTATAGTTGAAAAATTCTATACTTCAGCTCAGATTGTGTCGCTTGGTGGGTCAGATGTTCATTGCAACACTACAAAGACGAAGGTCTCGGTTTAGAGTCCCGGAGAATCTTAGGGTTATTTGTCGCTTATTTTTCTTCACCTCTGAGAAAGTGTTTTTGATATGAAATTGTCGAGTTACTTCGAAGTTCGAAACTCACATTAAGCTTTACGTCTTCCTACAACGGATTTAGTTAACAGTTTAGAGGACAGACGAAGGTAGAGGCATAGCAACAGAACGAAACTTAGCGAAGCATTGTTGTGTGCATAACTGGATTGATGACTTATTTACTTACTTTTTAATTCCACGAATGAATAAATTGCTACATAAAGGCAAACAAAACCTTCACTATACGACAGTAACGGTGATGTTACGGATAACAGCGTCGCTAAAGGAGAGTTAGTGAGCTTTCCGAAATTACTTCACCAAAGAAGACTAGGTCAACATTCCAGATTTCAAAATAATAATTGCTGCGTACGTAAATTAGAAGTAGATATCCTTGAAGTAGTGAATCAGTTTAAATCGCTTAACAGTAATAAGTCTGCCGGTATAATAATTAGGTTGCTATTACAGTACGTTGATGCAATAGCGTCATACTTAACAGTCATACACAACTGTCCGTACTCAGTCACTGGGAAATTGTGCAGATCACCCCCGCCATTCAAGAAAGGCAATAGGAGTAATCCATTATATTACAGACCTATATCATTTACGTCGATATACTGCAGGGTTCAGGAAGATATACTGAGTTCAAACAGAACCTTATTCTGAAACACAACAAACATGCGACATACTGAATAGTCAAGAGCGACACGGTACTCAATAAGAATTTTGATTACAGTGCAGATATGTGATTGTATGGGAGCTTTGCATTCAGTGAAAAGACAATTCATGTAAAAGTCAGTTTAGATCGTACTTTCTTTAAATTTATTTCTTAGGTAACCGGTTTAGGCCACTTAAATGGCCTTCTTCAGACCACATCTGTAATAATATATCATTAGAGGGATAAATCATTTCTGAAGTATTTAAAAATAAGAATGAAACATATCCGTCATTTTTAAATACTTATTTTAGAAATTATTTATCCTTCTAATGTCATATTATAACAGTTGCAGTCTGAAGATTGTTATTTAAGTGGCCGAAACCGGTTACCGAAGAAATAAATAAAAAATTGCGATCTAGACTGATTTTACAGGAATCAATAATTAAGATCGCTGTTACTTCATGATCGTCTCAAAAATAATGAAAAAAGAGAGGAAGAAAGTTGTATTGAAATGTTTAAAGACTGATTTTAATTGGCAGAATATCTAACAGAATTACCAAAGAGAATAGACTGCCTACGCTTATCCGTCCTTTTGGTGTATTACAGCACAATGAGTAATACTTATCAGGTACGATTAATGGAGAACGTTGAAAGAGTACAAAGGATGGCAGCTCGTTTTGTATTATCATGACACAGCGGAAAGAGCGTCACGGAGATCAGGAGTTGGAGGGGAACATTAGAGTAACTGCTTTTTTCGTTGCGACGACATAGCCTTACGAAATTTCGATCACCGAATTTCTACTTTCGTCTCTGAATTCGGAAATATATTGTTGACTGCAGCCTACATACATAGGGTAGACATTAAAATTTAATACGCTGCCGCTCTCGCTGGTAGAAATGTTTATAAATCTATCGGACCAAACTGCGTGGTCATCATCCCGTAGCTTACGAACTACTTAAACTAAGGTAAACTAACCTAAGGACCACACACACACACACACACACACACACACACACACACACACATGCCCTAAAGAGGACTCGAACCACCGACGGCGAGCAACCGCGCGCTGCGCAGCGAGGCGCCTTAGACCGCTCGGCTACTCCACCGTGGCCCCCGCCAGTAGTTAGAGGCGGCCTCGGGCATGGGTGTGTGTGTATGGCCTCAGCAGTTAGTCCCATAGGATAAATATATCTATATATATACAAAATGAGAGAAGAGAGCTCTAACGGAGAAATTGAAGTTCAAAATGTTCAAATGTTTGTAAGCCCATGGGACCAAACTGCTGAGGTTATCGGTAGATAGAATTCCAAACTATTTGCACTTATGCAAAGAACACACATCCCTGTCCGAAGGAGGACTCGAACCTCCGAAAGAGAGCGGCTGCGCAATCCTTGCAAGGCCCATTAGACCTCGCGGCAATTCTCGCGCGGCAGAAATATAGGTATTCTATGTTCACGCATGCTTTTTGTGAATGGAATGGAATAGCATGAAAGTGGTTTGATGAACCCTCTGAAAGACACTTCAGAAAGGTTTGCAGAGAAACCATGTGTAAGGAAATCACTGTTTTAGGAACGTTTATTAGTGTCGAAAAAGGGTAAAATACGAACTATCGTAAAATTAGTGCTTTTGAGAGATCAAAACACAGACTTTTGACTACAAACCGCTTCTGGTGATTCATTTTTTTTCTTTTAAAGATGGGTGTATTATTATTCCCGCACTTACTCTTTTTTAATTGCAAATGTTTTACGATTCCTAGGTTCTGTTAAGTGTTTTAACGAGATATGAGGCGAACGTAATGATACAACCAATTCTTACTTCAGATTCAGGGGAGATAAAACACACTCCCAACTTTCAAACTAATAAAACATTTTAGGCAGTCAACTTGATACCCTTTTCTTTAATGATTTCGGTCTCAAAATTATAACTCACGGTGAATATCTTATCCACTAGGTTTAAGCAACTGTTAACTTCAAACCTACAGAGATCCACTTCATGTCACTTACTACAAACCTATTTACCTTGTAAGAACTTTAAGGAGGGGCCCCACAAAACTCGGCACCAAACATAAATATTGGGACGTCGTAATACGTCTTTGCACCTCATGTACTAAGGAAGATTTGTGTATAGCATTTTTTTCTAACTTTGTAAATAATAGTTTTTATAAACTATCACTGTTGGAGAAGGAGGAGAGGAAAATTTTAAGAGACATATGGGGCACTAAAAATGGGGATATCTGGATACACAGAACACGAGAGGAACTGTATGAAAAATTTGAACCTATATCGAGCGAGATACGGAAAAGGAGGTTACGATCATGAGGATGGACAATGAGAGGTTGCCTAAGAATATATGGAATGCAAAATGTCATACGGCGAACAACTGGGTGAAGGAAGTCAGAGATGATTGGAAGACTGTAGGAATAAAAGAAAGGAATCTGCAGGCACTGGTGCAGGACAGGGAGAAGTATAAACGGTTAGTAGACAGTCACAGGTGGCCGTACACTAAAATTGAAGTCATTATAAGAGAAGAATAAAGAAGAAGCGAGTGAATGAAGAGGTATTGGGAAGAAAGAAGACGTGCTAAACAAGCCACACGTCATCCTGAAGGGTCCTAACGAAGCAGAAGAAGAAGTTGTTATAAGCCCTGCGTACATTAAGTTTTTTCATTAACACAGATACATGAACATGTACCTTTAATGGTGCAAAACAGGTCGTGACCTAATAAAAGCATAAAATACAGCTCAGGCGGAAAGGAATCCTGGCTGAATTGTCTGTGTTGCCTTCTTGAATCTCTTAACAATAAGGGTAAAATATCCTTAAATCACTGACTCCTCTGAGCCCTCCACTTGAGAGCGTCTCACCCCTGAAAGTGTGCAAAATAAAAGAATGTAAACAAAACGAATTCATTTTCCCCTAACAGTTTAGGAGCGAATTCCTATCTGATGACACCAGTCTTCCGTTCCACGTCGGTAGCATCCGCTTACAATGAGACGTGTCCTCGTCTGTCACCAGAGAAGAATGCAGAGGCTCGGGGACAGCGACCGTGGCGAATGTTTTGTTCTAGGAGGACGCTCGTGTGGTATTCTGCAACACGTGAGGCCAGCTCGTGTGCCGCCGAAAGGACGGGCGCGGCGCCACAATGGGAGCTCTGGGAAGGCGCTGTTGTCTGGTCGCGCTCTGTTGTGTGCTCAGCTGCAGCACACGCGGCTGCGACGCATTCGCAGACGCCGCACTGACCTCCAACAACGCACGCGCTGCAGCCCGTACCTAGTACTTGCTAGGTCTGCAGGCGATCCTATTGCGGCAGTGTCGGGATTGACGTCAACATTCCGTACTACTTCTTCAGGGTGACTGAAAAGTTGTAGTACACCCATTTATTTCAGTAACTGTACATGACTTGGAAAAACTGAATATTTCAGTATTCGTGAGGTGATTTTTTTTTACGGTATGCACCGAAAGTGAGCGCCATTTACAAGTCAACCATCTTAATTCTACTTTTTTTAAAATAGAAAGGGGGTTGTGTGAGATACCAAATAACATCAGCATTTTTTGGGCTAGTTCACTCCTGTAAACAGATTCGACGTAGCAGTTATGGTTCAATATTTACTGCACATTTTGTTTGAAGGTATAGACTGGACTGTTCTCCATAAAAAAAAGTCATTTAATGTGCTCAACATGCTGTTCCTCTTGGTCAACGCAAATTTGAAGGTGTTGAATCCAATTGTCGTTTACTAACAAAAGGATGTGGGCAGAAACGCTGGCACATGTGTGTGGTGTCGCACAAGTATGAAGTGCGTGCACCCTACTTACGCCGCTTGCCGCCATGCACAGACGGCGCAGCGTTCTTACGACGTCAGCCACGAGTGTCCTCTGCTGCAGCTCCGCTCATGGCCACGACTGCTGCATCGGAGACTTGGGAATCAGATAGCCACCAGTTAAGACTTGGCTATCAGATAGGCACTAGGAATCATCAGTAGGCAGGCCTCTGTCTAATCTATGTATCAGCATTCTGCAGTCAAGAACTATGTAAAAGTTAAGTATTACTAAATCTCTATGAAATATATATCTCGTTCTAATTTAGTATTTCTAGTTTCTGCTGTCCCACTGGCTGGTCACCTCCGTATCTGCACACGCGTGCATCCTTTATTCCTGAGTCGGTCTCTTTCTACTCGGCCACTGACACATACGTCAACCGGCGGAAACGAGACACAAAAGTGGCGACGAGGATGGGATACAATAGTGGCGACGAGGAGCGATAGAAGAACCGTGGACCAGCCCGCTAGCAGCAGCCAGAGCACGCAGAAATTGCTCCTGCCCACACACCCTTATTGTAAGATTTTTGGAGGAACATATTCAGTTACGTGTTTTGTGGACTTTTTTGTTGCAGTGCGTCCTCATTTACATTGCATTTGTGTTTTATCTTTTACTTGTAAGCGCAGCGCCTAATCAGTCAGCATGGCCACTACCCCGAACCCAAACTTAATGGAAATTATTCAGTTACAGACGGCGCAAATCACGCTACTACTCCAAGCAGTGTCGCAGTTGACGGCACAGGTGGCTAACCAGCAACAAAACCAGCCGTCGCTCCAGCCACCCACATTTGCCGCCGCACTGCTCCCTACGTTCCGCTGGTACAACAAACGTGAGGAAGAATGGAGCGATTACTTCGTGCAGTTTCAAGAACTCATCGCGGCTCATCAAATTAGAGGTCAGAGAGTGAAGCACCTGTTATTATCCGTTGTGGGCACCAACACCTTAGTATTACTGCAGAAACTTTTCCCCCATGCATCTCCTCGTGATCTAGAATTCGATCAAATTGTAGAAGCACTGAATGCTCATTATGAGAGAAAAGTTCTCGTAGCAGCGGCGCGGTACCGATTTTTCAGACTGAAAAAATCACCGGAACAGACCCACACGCAATGGATTACGTAATTGAAGGGCTTAACCCGCAAATGTAAATTTACTTGCTCTTGTGGACTTTCTTATAGTGATGTTATGTTGAGAGATGCGATTACACAGAACCTTCAGGACCCCAGAATTAGAGCAGCAATTCTAAAACAGTCTGAGCCCTCATTAGATAGTGTAGTGCAGCTTATAGAAGCGCATGATACTTTTGACTTAGCAGAGGTAGAAATGCAAAGCCACAGTTTTAATTCAGTGCGCCGTAATGGAGTTTTCCTAGTCACAGTTCTCTTATAGTTCTACCAGCCGTGCTGAACAGTCAGTACACTGTAGTCAGTGTAAAAGTGCGACACAAATGGCGCACCATCGTGTTAGGCAAAGTAATTTGAGAAACGGGCGCCAACGCTCTTATCAGAAAAATATTCGTAAGTCTTGCCCTCAGTGTGTATCTCGCCACAAATGTGCGCATTGCCCTAGTCGCAATGCAACCTGTTATCAATATGGCCAATCGGGACATGTAAAGTCAGTGTGTATGCAGAATGTAAATTAAAAGAATGGTACCATTAGGAACAGTGCTTTGCAGAGTGCGAGAACAATTCATTCTGTAAATGTCATAAACGCTGTGAACTTGGGCAGTGCTTCTATTGATTCTCACATGCAAGAAAGTTTTTCTGGACCTACGGCAAAACTATATAGTGAGCCACGTCTATGTGCCGGTTCTGCGCTGCTTCCTACCGCACGCAGCCCGCGCATGTGTAAGCGTAGCAAAGAAGCTGTATTAAACGTTGCCCACATTCGAGCACCTGTCGAGCACCACAAGCAAAAACTTTTTGTGACTCTTTCTATAGAAAATAAGACTGTGCAGTTTCAGCTCGACACTGGTTCCGCTGTCAAATTAATAAATAAAGACACTTATGAATTTTTGAGTTCGCCAAAATTGTCGCCATGTCAACAAATGTTAATGGCTTATACAGGTCAAAATATTCCCGTGCTAGGAACGTGTAGCCTGACCGCCTCTTTTCAAGGTGTTACAAAAACCAGGTTGCATAATGATAAGACGTTGTTGTTGTTGTTGTGGTCTTCAGTCCAGAGACTGGTTTGATGCAGCTCTCCACAATACCCTATCCTGAGCAAGCCTCTTCATCTCCACATAAGAACGGCAACATACATCTGTCTGAATCGGCTTACTGTATCCATCTCTTGGTCTTCCTCTGCGATTTTTACCCCACACACTTCCCTCCAACGCTAAATTCACAATTCCTTGATGTCTAAGAATGTGTCCTACCAATCTATCCCTTCTTTTGGTCAAGGTATGCCAGAAATTTCTTTTCTCCCCAATTCTGTTCAGTACCTCCTCATTAGTTACGCGATCCACCCACCTAATCTTCAGCATTCTTCTGCAGCACCATATTTCAAAAGCCTCATCCTCTTCCTGTCCGCACTGTTTATCGTCCACGTCTCACTCCCATACAAGGCAACACTCCATACAAATGTCTTCAGAAAGGACTTCCTTAGGCTTAAATCTATATTCGATGTTAACAAATTTCTCTTTTTCAAGAACGCTTTTCTACCCATTGCCATTCTGCATTTTATATCCTCTATCCATCATTTGTTATTTTACTGCACAAGTAACAAAACTCATCTACCTCCTTTATTGCTTCGTTTCCCAATATAATTACTTCAGCATCACCTGATTTTCTTACACTGCGTTCCATTACCCTAAGACAACGTAATTAAAATCAAGTCTGTTATCCTCAAGTTCTACCTTGAAAGTTTCATATCTACGACAATGCGACATCAGTGAAACATTTTTAGCAGAATGGACAAGAAACTGATCTAATAAAAGCATGTATGTAAATAATTGACTTGTTTTTCAGCGACACTCCTACCAACGTGACACTCATTAAATTGTATCGTACGTAACTAGTTCTTTCATATGTTCTTTCTGTTCTGTTTGGACAGAAGTGCTGCAGATATCGGTGAGTTGTGGGCAGGGTTGCCAGCCCACATGAGACGAGACGTCTCGTTTACACGGCTGAAATAATTCGTCCCGCGAGATGTCTGCGGGACGCTAATTCTTTTTCTCCCGTTTCCATACACTTTGAAGCAGTTCTGGCTGTTCTGTCAAGGCCTTCACGCAAATTTCTGGCTTCCCACATAGCTTCCGGCTTTCTGGCTTTCCGTGAATAATAGTTGGCAACGCTCGTCGCGACATAGTCATTCGTTGTATCCGGCCGCTGCCAACCTCAGCGACGTAACACAGAACCTTGCGTATGTATCAATTACGAAGTGGGTGTTGCGCTGGTCCGTGTCGTTATGTGTCGCAAATTGTCACTTTGGATACGAACTTATACATCGTATGAATTATAGTCCAAGAGACAAGCGACTTAGGTCGAACAGCGGCCATTCTCAATATTGTAAAAACTTCCTGGCTGATTAAAACTGTGTGCCGGGATCGGGACTCGAACATGGGATCTTGGACTTTCGCGGCCAAGCGCTCTACTGACTGAAAATGTTCAAATGCTTGTAGAGCTTATGGGACTTAGCTACGGGATCATCAGTCCCTAAATTTACAAACTGCTTATGAACTTGCTAATACTAAGGACGGCACAAATATCCATGCCCGATGGGGGGATTCGAACCCCCGACCGTAGTGGCCGTGCAGACCGTGACTGGCGCGCCGCAGTCCCCTCGGCCACCGCGGTCGCCTCTACTGACTGAGCTACCCCGCCACTCTTCACTGCCCGCCCTCATAACTACACTTTTGACAGTATGTCGCCTCCTACTTTCCAAACTACACAGAAGTTCTCCTGCGAAAAATTCAGAAGTAACACTCCTGGATAGTAGGATATGGTGGAGACAGGGATTAGCCACAGACTTAGGGTTTTTTTCCAAAATGAAACTTTCACTCTGCAGTGAGGCGAGGTATCGGCTGAAGTGAAGTTGTGAGGACGGACCTCAAAGCGTGCCGGGAGAGCTCAGTCGGTAGTGGGCTTTCCCACGAAAGGCAAAGGTACCACGTTCGATTCCCGGTTCCGACATACAATTTTAATCTGCCAGTAAGTTTCAACTCAGCACACAATACGCTGCTGAGTGAAAGTTTCATATTGTAAATGTCTTTCAACTACAGTCTTCTATCATGTGTATAAAGGTGATCTATGATGTTTGTACTTCCACAGAAAAACACAAATGGCAGCTTCTGCAACTAGTGTTGGGCCTTGGAGGGTAAGTATTACAGTCGACACGGTGTCCGCGCTTTACAATGTCAAACGTAGCACAAAGGGCCTCGACTGCTGTCTGTTACATGCGTATTTATTTTCAAGAGTTTATTGTCCTTATCATAGAAAAATTAACGCTTCACTGTCGAAATAACAGATTTACCGCAAATAAAATACTCCTTGGATAAACGACTGATTACTAGAATAGAAATCCGAAGGTCTCAGTTGAGATCCCCAGTCAATCCTAGGACTTTTAATCATGATATGTCACTTCTTTCATATCTAACACTATCTGCTGAAGCAATAATTGTAATCGAATCTACATTTACGAAACTAAAAACAACAAAGATTTCTTTTATAGTGAAATAAAAACTTTGTTATTTCAGTATATGATATTAATTTCGTTTGGCTCGGTGGCCTGGTGCAAGTCTTTCAAGTGCACGCAACCCCGGCAACGTGTGTATCCCTGGCCTACCCCAGTTATCAAATGTTTGTAGAGGTTCTGGGTCTTAACTACTGGGTCATCAGTCCGTAAACTTACAAACTACTTATGAACTAGCTAATACTAAGGACAGCACAAATATCCAAGCCCGAGGGGAGATTCGAACCTCCGACCATAGTGGCCGTGCAGACCATAACTGGCACGGCGCAGTCCCCTCGGCCACCGCGGCCAGCCCCAAGTTATCCAACCGGAGTAAAGGACCTAAAGATGAACGTGGAATCCGAACTACGTGTCGTTTCTGGCGACTTCTCACATAGTTGAGGGGTAAAGGCTGGGTTAAACCACAGACAGAAAAATTCCATGATCCGGCCGGGTTTTTGGACCCGCAACACTTCAGTTTCCAGTCGAGAGCCTTAGCCCGAGACCACCTGGAGTAAAAATAAAAGTCAACCTTTTGTGTCCCAACTTCGTCGCCGATTTTGTGTCCCAGCCTCGTCGTAGGTGTCGGTGGCCGAGTGGAACGAGATCGACACAGTAACAAGACAGCACGCCGGTGCAGGTACGGAGGGGAGCAGCCAGAAACTATAAACACTAGAGTAAATTAGAAAGAGATATATATTGCACAGAATGTAACAATACTTAACTTTTACATAGTACTGCAGAATGTTGATACATAGTTGTTAGAGGCCTGCCTAGTGCCTGTACAATAGCAAAGTCTTCACTGGTGCCTATCTGATTAAGAAGGTCCTAACTCGTTGCTATCTCCGTCCGAAGTGACTGGTCTCTTTCCGTGGTGGCCACGAGCGGGGTTGCAGCAGAGGGCGCTCGTGGCTGTCGTCGTGAGAACGCCGCGCCGTGCGTGCATGGCGGCGCGCGGCGAAAGTAGGTGGCGCGCACTTTGTACTTGTGCGACACCACACCCCTCCCCCCCAAACCGCCGCGCCGTCGTGGCGTAGGGCTGAAGGCCACGGCGACGGCACTGGGAGGAGGGCCTGGGCGGGGGCGTTACTGGTGGGACGGGCGTCGTAGCTGAGGCCGGGATCGAGACGCCGTCCGCGCCCCGGCATCCGCCTTGAGATCCTCCAGGGAACCCGCCGAAACCTGGGAAAGGGCACCCGCCCCCGCCCAGAGGGAGCAGGTCATCTTCTTCTGAGGTGCGTGGCCCAAGCTCGGGCGGCACGCACGGTCCCGGAGTCCCTCTCGGTGACGCTGTCATCTGCGGCGGCGACAGCGGCGGCGTCGCGTCGATCTCCATCGGGACGATCTCGTAGTCCGGGGACGAACGATGTGGTTGTGCTCCCTGGCGGTGAACTGGGTCTGGAATCAAGAAACCGGAGACAGGATCGCGCGGCCTATGCAGACGCAATTGGTTTGCGTGGCGCCGCAGCTCCGACCCTGTGGAAGAACGTACAACATACATATTGCGACCGAGCACGCGCTGAATGGTGCCCGGTAACCATTTCTTCTTGTTGCCAGCAAACACCCTGTACAGCACCGGCGTAGAAACCTGAAAAGGCGTAGCGCCATACGAACCGACTCGGTGCGTGGGAGGCTGCAGCAGGTGAAGGAGAGTGCGGTGACGGCCGTGTAGCAGCTCGGCAGGAGACGGGCCGTCACGTGGCATGCACCGATATGTAGACAGGAAAATTTGAAGAGCTTGCTGCCTGGAGTGCTGACCTTTCATCTTCTCCATGTGAGACTTGAATGTTCGAACGAAACGTTCTGCTTCACCATTGGACTGAGGGTGAAAAGGTGCGGTGGTGATATGCTGAATGCCATTCACACGACAAAACTGTTGAAATTCCGCACTAACAAACTGAGGTCCATTGTCACTGACGATAGTTTCAGGCAAGCCTTCGATGCAAAACACTGATGTTAAGGCACTGATTGTACTAGAAGCTGTCGTTGAGTTCATGGCAATCACAAAAGGAAACTTGCTGAAAGCGTCTACAACAATTAACCAGCGCGTATTCCAGAAAGGTCCGGCAAAGTCAATATGTAAACGTTGCCATGGTCCCTTGGGGCGTGGCCAGTCTGAGAAACGCTGTGGAGGAGCCGCCTGATGCTCCGCACAAACTGTACACTGTGATGTCATGCTCTCTATCTGAGCGTCCATACCAACCCAGGTACAATGACGTCTGGCCAGTTGCTTTGTCCTAACAATGCCCCAATGTCCTTGATGCAGGAGGCGTAACACGTCTCGTTGCAGGGAACGAGGAACAATCACTCTTGCTTGGTCGTTGTCGGTATGCAACAACAGTACACCCTGACTTAAAGATAATGCATGACGTTGTGCAAAAGAACGTCGAACCAGAGGCCGATCAATGTCTTTGGCTCTGGCAGGCCAACCAAAGCGAACAAAACGTGCTACCACACTTAAGTCTGCATCCGCAGCTGTTTCCTGTGCAACCCGACGAGAGTTTAAAGGAAAGTCTGCGACAGCGGAAGCATCTCTGGAGTCTATCTGACAACATGCCATTTCTGAAGAATCAAATGATACATCCTGGCCAACCGGAAGTCGGGAAAGTGTGTCCGCGTTGGCATGTTTAGTGGTAGGTCGGTACAAAATCTCATACTGATAATTAGACAATATCAAGGACCATCTCTGAAGCTTTTGTGCCGTACGTGGCGGAATCGGCTTTGTGGGTGAGAACAACGACGTGAGAGTCTTGTGGTCTGTCAACAAATAGAATTTTCTGCCATAGAGATAATGATGAAACTTTGTGACGCCGTAAATGATTGCTAAGGCCTCCTTTTCTATCTGACTGTAATTCTGTTGCGTCGGCGTCAGTAGCTTGGATGCAAAGGCAATAGGACGATCATGACATCCAATACGATGTGACAGAACTGCACCCACACCGTACGACGCGGCGTCAACTGCTAGCAATACAGGCTTCTGTGGGTCAAAGGGAATCAAACATGCATCACTGAGTAGTGCAGACTTTAGTTTGTCAAAGGCAACCTGACAATCTTTGGACCATACAAAAGGAACATTCTTCCTACGTAAGTGATGCAGTGGAGCTGCAATCTGAGAGGCATTGGGAATAAACCTGAAATAATAGTTAAGCTTTCCCATTACTGCTTGCAATTCATGCACATTCTTAGGAGGAGGCAAGTCTTTGATTGCTCTAAGATGTGACTGTAAGGGATGTATTCCTTGGGCATTAATCACATGGCCTAGGTACTCTATTTCAGTTTGAAAAAACGAACACTTTGCTTTATTGCAACGTAGACCTGCTGCAGTCAAAACTTTGAAAAGGCACTCCAGGTTTGCTAAATGTTCTTCAACTGTACGTCCGGATACCACAATATCATCTAAATAGTTCGAACAACACGGTACAGAAACTGTCAGCTGTTCCAAAAAACACTGAAAAATAGCAGGGGCGGAAGAACTGCCAAAGGGTAGGCGTTGAAATTGAAAAAGGCCCATGTGAGTATTAATGACGAAAAATTTTTTTGACTCGTCATCAAGCGGAATTTGTAAGTATGCCTCTGCTAAATCAGTCTTGGAAAAGAAGCGAGACTGGCCTAATTTGTCCATCAGTTCGTCAGGTCTGGGCAGGGGGTAAGTGTCTACAATTGTTTGACTGTTGACAGTTGATTTGAAGTCCGCACAGAGACGAAGTTTTCCTGACGGCTTGGGTATAATTACTATAGGCGAGGCCCACTGACTTGCAGAAACAGGAGAAATCACCCCACTATCTTGCCAACGTTTAAGTTCTTCGGCAACTGTATCCCGCATTGCGATAGGCACTGGTCTAGCTTTACGAAATTTTGGAACTGCAGATTCTTTTAAAGTTACATGTGCCACGAAATCTTTTGCACAACCCAGTTCCGGCGAAAACAAGTCACTATATTTGTCACACAATGCATTGATTTTATCCTGAGGCACTATTGACGAAATTTGAAGCACATCTCTTTGAATTGATAAACCAAACAAGTCAAAAGCATCTAGTCCAAAAATTTTCTGTGTCGATTTGGCCTGAAGAACTACAAAAGCAACTGTCTTTGTAACACCTTGAAAAGAGGCAGGCAGGCTACACGTTCCTAGCACGGGAATATTTTGACCTGTATAAGCTGTTAACACTTGTTGACACGGCGACAATTTTGGCGAACCCAGAAGTTCATATGTGTCTTTATTTATTAATGTAACAGCGGAACCAGTATCAAGCTGAAATTGCACAGTCTTATTTTCTATAGAGAGAGTAACAAACAGCTTGTGCTTCTGGCGCACGACCGGTGCGCGAATGTGGGCAACGTCTAATACATATTGTTTTCTGCGCTTGCGCGAGTTGCGTGCGGTAGGAAGCGGCGCATACTCGGCACACAGCGGATTAACCACACTGTCACTAGATGACACTACCGCCGGATCGGCGTCCGCGCAATGCGAGGCTACTGCACTAAAATTACTTTGAGTAGCTACACCAATTCTACTGTCACTAGCTACACAGTACTGGGCACTATTACAAGGAGCAGTTGCAGAAGGCACTATTTTCACTACATGAAAGCACTGTTCATAGTAATTTTGCTTGTCCCGAACCCTTTTCCGTTGCACTGTTTTACGCGCTCGTCGGCGCTTGCTACGTGGTGCACTATATAGTTTTGCCATAGGCACAGAACTACTTTCTTGCAATTGAGATCCAAGGAAAGCACTGTTCAATTCCACAGCCCGTATAACATTTACAGAATGAACTGTTCTCGCACTCTGCGAAGCACTGTTTCTAACGGTACCGTTCTTTGAGTTTTTAATTTGCATACACACAGACCGTACATGTCCTGATTTGCCACATTGATAACAGGTTGCGTTGCGACTAGGGCAATGAGCACGCTTGTGGCGAGACACACACTGGGGGCAAGATTTACGTACATTTTTCTGAAATGAGCGTTGGCGCCCGTTATTCAAATCACTGTTTCTAACACGACGGGGCGACCTTTGCGTCGCACTTTTACTCTGGCTACTGTTCACTGTCTGTTCAGCACGGCCTGTACTATTGTAAGAATCACTAGTGCTACACGGAGAACTTCGGCTAGGAAAGCGTCCGTTGCGGCGCACTGAATTTACACTATGGCTTTGCATTTCTACATCAGCTAAGTCAAAAGTATCATGCGCGTCTATAAGCTGCAGTACACTGTCTAATGAGGAGTCAGACTGTTTCAGAATTGCTGCTCTAATTCTGGGGTCCTGAATATTCTGCGTAATCGCATCCCTCAACATCACGTCACTATACGAAAGTCCACAAGAGCAAGTAAATTTACATTGGCGGGTTAAGCCCTTCAATTCCGTAATCCACTCTTGGTGTGACTGCTGCGGTAATTTTTTAAGTCTGAAAAATCGGTACCGTGCCGCAGCTACGAGAACTTTTCTCTCATAATGAGCATTCAGTGCATCTACAATTTGTTCAAAGTCTACATCACGAGGAGATGCGTTGGGGAATAGTTTCTGCAGTAATACGAAGGTTTTGGGGCCCACCACGGACAATAAAAGATGCTTAACAGTCTGACCTGTAAGTTGATGAGCCGCGACGAGTTCTTGAAACTGTGCGAAATAGTCGCTCCATTCTTCCTCACTTTAGTTGTACTGGCGAAACGTAGGAAGCCTTGCGGCGGCGGGTGTGGGCTGCTGAAGCGGCGGCTGTTGTTGGTTAGCTGCCTGAGCTGTGAGCTGGGACACCGCCTGGAGGAGTTGCGTTATTTGCGCCGTCTGTAACTGAATAATTTCCATTAAGTTTGGGTTCGGGGTAGTGGCCATGCTGACCGATTAGGCGCCGCGCATACAAGTAAATTATAACAAAACACAAATGCAATATGAAAGAGGACTCGCTCTGCAACAAAAAAGTCCACCAACACGTAACTGAAAATATCTTTCCCCAAAATTGTTATAATAAGGGTGGGTGGGCGGGAGCAATTTTTGCGTGCTCCGACTGCTGCTGTCTGGCTGCTGCAAGCGGGCTGGTCCAAAGTTCTATCACTCCTCGTCGCCACTTTTGTGTCCCAACTTCGTCGCCGATTTTGTGTCCCAGCCTCGTCGTAGGTGTCGGTGGCCGAGTGGAACGAGACCGACACAGTAACAAGACAGCACGCCGGTGCAGGTACGGAGGGGAGCAGCCAGAAACTACAAACACTAGAGTAAATTAGAAAGAGATATATATTGCACAGAATGTAACAATACTTA
Organism: Locusta migratoria; assembly: GCA_026315105.1. Classification (NCBI taxonomy): domain Eukaryota; kingdom Metazoa; phylum Arthropoda; class Insecta; order Orthoptera; family Acrididae; genus Locusta; species Locusta migratoria. The sequence continues at coordinate 651,290,332 of CM048745.1, read as the reverse complement.
ACTTTTACATAGTACTGCAGAATGTTGATACATAGTTGTTAGAGGCCTGCCTAGTGCCTGTACAATAGCAAAGTCTTCACTGGTGCCTATCTGATTAAGAAGGTCCTAACTCGTTGCTATCTCCGTCCGAAGTGACTGGTCTCTTTCCGTGGTGGCCACGAGCGGGGTTGCAGCAGAGGGCGCTCGTGGCTGTCGTCGTGAGAACGCCGCGCCGTGCGTGCATGGCGGCGCGCGGCGAAAGTAGGTGGCGCGCACTTTGTACTTGTGCGACACCACACAACCATCTATATTTCCTTATCTCTCCAAACGTATAAACGACTTAAGTTCAGCAGGAGCTGCTATACAAAACGCAGAAAAGCTGAAGAAGCCCACATTCATCAAGTCCACAATAATATATCCCTTGCTGAATGACGAAACATTTTCTGGTACTTCATGAGCAGCGACGGATGCTAGTCCCGCTCCTCGGAGAGGGGCAAGGGGTAGTCGTTTACGTGGTGGAGCTATGAATAGTCAATAACGTAGCTGATGTTATCGTAATTGGAAGGTATGGTCAAGTTCCTCTTTGGAGTTTTGCATTTAATAAAATGCAATACTATAAATGTGCGCCTTCAGATGTACTTATGTTGTAATGCTTTACAGGTTAGAATACATACAATTTCTGATCACTATCCTCTCCCCCACCCCAACCCCCAAATAAAATAAAATCTGACTACGGGCCTGCAGCAGGATACCGAAAATACAGAATTCATGTACTCTTTCACTTAGCCAATGAAGCGAACAGTGACATATGTGCGTCATTGTGAGAATAATTCTGAATTCTCGATGCAACCCTTCTGAAGGGGGGCTTTCATGGATCCCCATTTGCAACAAATAGCGTCCCCTCCCCCCCCCCCCCAAATTATTTTTACGTTGACGTGGACCCCTAGCAGGTTGGAAGACTCCTGGTGGTCTATATAGACGATATTGGGAGTCACTGCACCAGTGCGATAAATACTTGAGTATTGTTCAAGTGATTGCGATCTCCACCGAAGCGGTTTAAAAAAGGATGCCATAGAAGCAATTCACAAGCTATTTGGTAGATTTGCTATTAGTACGTTCGATCAAACCGCGAGTGTTACGGAGGTGATTCAGCAACTTCAACCTGAATCCCTGAAGGGATGATATTGTTTCCGACAAACACTCTTGAGGAAATGTAGAGGACCAGAATTTGAAGCTGACTGCAGAAAGAGTCTATTGTCGCCAACTTACGTTTGGCATATGACCACAAGGATAAATTAGGAATCGCACAGAGGCATATAAGCAGCCGCCTTTCTCTCGTTCTGTTTGGGAGTGGACTACGACCAAAAATGTAAACTTATTGGATCAGATCGCTATGGTTATCAGGCCTTGGACTAACAAAATAGTTCATCTAACTTAAGGACAACACACACAAACACCCATGCCCTAGGGAGTACTCGAACCTCCGACGGCGATCAAAGGCGCGTTCCGGAGCAAGGCGCCTTAGAATGCTCGGCCACTCCACCGCGGCTGGAACAGGTTAGAAAACGAGTGGTAGTGGTACGGGATACCATCCGTCACGCACTGAATGCTGGCCTGCTTGGTTTGTTTGTAGATGTACTGGAATGCTATGCCTTCTCTCTACAGAGGGGGCAAAACTTGGTCCACCAAACAACTGTCTGACCTTATTAATCAGGAAATCACTCTAAAATTGCATTAATCATATATTCAAATGGTGAGCGGTTTCTTCCTCTTAATAGGCCATCTTCAGATCTGCTAAATGTTACAAAAATGTACTAAATTGTTGAGTGAATTCAGATAATTATGTGCTGCGGTGGCGTGGCCGAGCGTTGTTAGGCCTTTGCTGCGGAACGCGCAGTTGCTCACCGTTGGAGATCGAGTCCTCCCTCGAGCATGGGTGTTTGTGTTGTCCTTAGCATAAGTTACTTTAAGTTATTTTAAGTAGTTTGTAAACCTAGGGACTGATGACCAACGTAGTTAAGTCACTTGGATTTACAAACATTTGAACATTAAATAATTACGTGTAAAGGTAAGAGTAAAATTAATATTGCATTACCCATATGACCCTGGCTCGACTACACGCAGCTGGCGTGCGGTTGTCGCAGCTGGTGGCTGAGTTTCCAAGAGCTATGCTCGTACAATGAAAAAGTGTGCGCGTTTTACCGCGTGAAGACAGCTTCAGTTAACGAGCAAAGTTAACATTAAAAGGCGTTAAAATCAACGAATAAAAGAATGAAACAATACTTTTCCTGGTGAATGAATCCACTCTAGTTGTAATTACAGAGCTCTTTTATTTTACTCAATCGTTCACGACCGAACTCGAGATACAAATCTCATTTTTAGTGCTTGTTGAATATCCAAAGATCGCGCCAGTCATATTAGAATACCCATACAATATCATGTTGAGAAACCACGAGGGTTAACTAGTTAACGGAAGTATCTAGAGCGGAAAGAAAATTTCTAATTTAGACCCAAGTGCTGTATAGTGTGACACAGTAACTGACAGTTATCGGGTGGAGAATGTAGGAAGAGAGAACATACTTGTGCAGGTGCTATCAATAGTAATAATAATAATAATAATAATAATAATAATAATAATAATAATAATAATAAATGAGTTAAACACAAACCTAGGAAACAACATAAAAAACTTGACAACAGAAGCAAGTGTTGAACAAGTTGAAACCAAATTTGGAAATAAATGTTTGATCAAAAGGTCGTAAAACTCCGTGATTAATTTTAGATTCTATCTGAGAATGTGCGTAGAGATATAGCCAGTCGCTTGATGAAAAAAATTCGAAGCTCTTTCTTCATTAAGATTCAGGCTGAGGCTAATTCATCACGAGAAGTCGTTAAACAAGTCTTAAAAGTGACGTGACAAAGTGGCTCGTGACAAAGAAACGTCTGAAGGTAATAAATATTCCCTAATTAAAGTAGTATCAGGCGCCCAGCATCAGTGTTAAAGGTTAGGATCAAAAGTCAACTAGTTACAACAAACAATGCGGATAGTAAAAATATCGAATATAATAAGAGACAAAAAAGTAATCAGACATGAAATATCGTAAAATCACTAATACAAGAAAATCATAGTACCCGTTGTTGCATTAATATATTAGCTGAAAGTTTACTGCATTATTGCACAGCGAACAATGTTATCGCTTTAAGTGGATATCTTCTGGATTTAAATATTTCAACAGCGGCGATAATGAGAGCTTTAGATGAGATTATTGATGAGTAAAATTCACAGGTTATTATAATGTACGTCGACGTATGTTTTTATCGCTTCTTGGTCACGGCAAGAACACATGGAGATGTTGGAATAGACTTTTGAACACTTTCAAAGCAGTTGGTGTTACCTTCAATCTATAGAAAATGGAGTTTGGGATGACGAAAATACAGTTTAAGGGATATGTTATATAACTGGCGGGAATTGAACCCAGTACGAAAAAATTGGAAGTAGTTTGGATTTTTGCAGAGCCAACTGAACTCGTTTACAGTTGTTTGTGGATTACGTGTGATATTCAGGAACACTGCTAATCGTCACCTACACTACTGTAGTTGGTGAAGTAGACTTCAGTTTAGAAATGAGGGACCAAATATCAAGAAGCATATGCAAGTTAATATATGGCAATACTGCCTAATTCGTAATGAAATCCTGTACCGAAAAACAGACTTTAACACAGACTCACGGAGACTTTGTATATCACAACAGGTTGTTGTTTTGATCAGAGGCATACATAACAACCTATTCATAAAACTTCAAAGGCAAGAAATCTGAGATTTTCTCAATATGTCTCGACGAACAAGAAGAATGATGCGCGTACGTTAGCGTACTAAAGTACCTATCACGCAACATAGACGGATGCACAATATTCTACCATATATATATTACGAGGTCGTAGGATTGATTTTTGGACCTCTATTAAAGCTCGTGGAAATTTTAGACGTATTAAAATTATTGTGGAATTTTTTCATATATTTCCAGTGACAAAATAGTTAAAATCATTTCACCATAACGTATTCAATCAAATAATGGACCAAAGTTTCGTTCAATCATTTGGCAATCGTTTACTTAGGAAGATAATTTTCGCCACATTTGTTACGTCAACACATAGACGCATGTACAATCTCAGAGAGCGCATTATGCGTGAACTGACAACGTTTCAGACCATATTGCGCAAAGAAGCTTCAGAACAGATCAGAAATTATCTTATTACAGGATGTAATAAACAGTTTAAAGTATGATAGTAATCGTTTATCATTGCACTGTGTTGCATGGAAAATAACCTGAATATTTTTTTCATTAGTGTGTTGATTTTTCCATCACGAAAAAAATCAAGTTTAAATTGTCGTCAGCTAAGAATAAAATCAAAACATTTGGCTCTATTATTTTGAACCATTCAGGATTCGTAACATTATGCATCCGAATGAAGTTGAAGTAGAAACAGGTATAGGCGAGAAACAGGTTGGACTTCATCGCATACTTCTCTACAGGGTGAAGTATATGAATCTGTACCATCACAGTTTGAATATAAATGAAAGCATGTACCAGTGAATTGCTAATGTGTTTTTAATTGCGGTTTTTCTTGTGATCAGCTATGTAGGACACCTAAAGGACACTACAAAAAGTTTCTGACTAAACTGCTACGAAAACTATAAAAACTGAAAAGCGAAATGCAAATGCTCACTGTAGGTTTAGATGGGGTAATTGAAGTGAATGGAAAGGATTTCTGGTCAGACGAATATAGAGTAATATTGAAAACAGCAGAAAATGGTTTGATGGCAGTAGGGTTCGTTGTGAATAGAAATGTATGACAGAATATGTGTCATTATGAACAGTTCAGTGATAGTGTTCTCATCAGATTTGACAGCAAACCAACGCCGACGATAGTTGAGGTACGTATGCTGATGTCAAGCCGGAGAGAAAGAATACGGTGTTATAGAAAGGCATAATTCGGCATGTAAAGGGAACTGAAATGTTACAGGGGAAGGAACAGAAAAGATTATAAGAACGTCTGGGCTTGATGCATGGCTATACCGTACATCTGATGCGATAAAACGCTGTCAACTCATTCCTTGAATTTGCGCTGAGGTTATAGACATACTAAAATTAACTTCATATGGTGCATGTTCAAATGTTTGTTAAGCTTATGGGACTTAACTGCAGGGTCATCAATCCCTAAACTTACAAACTGCTTTTGAACTAACTTGTACCAAAGACAACACAAACATCCATGCCCGAGGGAGGATTCGAACCTCCGCCGCGGGAGGCCGCGCGATCCACAACGTGGCGCTCCAGACCGCTCGGCTTCTCCCGTGCAGCTATAGTGCATGGCAGAGGTGTTTTATAGATAGTTAATTTGTTCCTTATGCCTTCACGCTGAAATGGCTGGACGGATATGAATGAAATTTGGATCAGAGGTAGCTGATACCTTGATTAATACATGGGCTACCTTCCGTAACCCAGCATATGTTGTGTGGTGCAAGGTACCTAACAGTGGGTTAACACGTTTGTCACTTTTCACGCTGAAACGGACGGACAGAATTGAATTGAAAGTGGACTGAAGAAAGCTTATACCCCAAATTAAGGCATCGTAAGGCTCTGTTGGTGCATGGCGGAAGGTACGTTACAACAAACATCCAAATTGTTTGATGTCACCATGAAAGGCAGCACATAAATATATGTTTTCACGAAGGAGATTTTATAATCTGCAAGCAAGTGAATTTAGCATGGCGTATGGTACCTTGCGACTTTGACACCGTTTGGTCACCATGAAACATGGCGCATATATGTATGTTTTCGTATATATGAGGGAGAGGAGTAGGTGGAGGAAGTGACGGCAGAAAGAGGAAGTTTGGAGACAAAGAGAGGGTAGATGGGGAGACGAGCAGAGAGAGGTGAGAGGAGGAGAGTGAGAGAGAGAGAGAGAAAGGGTTGGTAACTGGTGAAAGGAGATGGAGAGGAGGAGGAATTTCTTCTAAGGCAACAGCGCGCCAGGTACCAACTAGTACTTAATATATTTGGCAATACCGAAATCTCTGTTCATGTGTCGTACGAGAAGAAGATGGGGTATACTTTAAACAACCTGGAAACGTGGGAAATTTCCAGCTAGATTATATCACGGTGAAATACAGCTTCAGATAGTGGGAGCAAACTATAGCATGGGGGAGAGTAATGATGAAGAGAGGTAGAAGTTTTAAAAAATTATCCAGAAACCATTCATGAGAACTACGTAAAATGTTGGGCCTCGTTTTAACTTCGCTAGTGACATAGATACTTCGTGTTGTGGCGTAAAGTCAGCGCCATACGCCAGACGCACGAAAACGATCGTGAAGAAGGCAGCGGACGACCGGCAGCCACACGCCGGCGCCGCGCCTCCACGAGGGAGCAACCGAGAAGCGAGCCCTCTACAAGCTGCTATATCTAGGCCGACATGCGTCTGGAAGGGCACCTCTGAACTCGGCCCCGGAATAGGCAGTTATGATACAGCGCAGCTAGCATGGAGGAAGAAGACATCGCCGCGTGAACAATAATCAAATGTTTGTTAAGGTTATGGGACTTAACTACGGGGTCATCAGTCCCTAAACTTACAAACTACTTATCAACTAGCTTACCCTAAGGATGGCACAAATATCCATGCCCGAGGAGGGATTCGAACCCCCGACCGTAGTGGCCGCGCAGACCGTGACTGGAGCGCCTCAGTCCCCTTGGCCACCGCGGCCGGCTCGCGACTAATCCATTGCGGAAAGCAAGGTCATGTTCAAACACCTTTTTTGCAGTACAGCAATTTCCCGTGAGAACAGGCATATTTTCTTAAAGTTTAGTTTTGGGTATATTTCAGTAAATAACTTGTACTACTAATTTGTATAGCTGTTTTAGCTGCCAACGAATTCCAGGCGTCCGGAGCAGATCCTTTCCTGTAAGATAGGCCGGGGAGGACAAAAGCCGGCCGCGGTGGCCGAGCGGACTGAGGCGCTCCAGTCACAGTCTCCACAGCCACTACGGTCGGGGGTTCGAATCCCCCCTCGGGCATGGATATTTGTGCCGTCCTAGTTCGAAAGTAGTTCATAAGTAGTTTGTAAGTTTAGGGACTGATGACCCCGTAGTTAAGTCCCATAAGCTATACAAACATTTGAACATTTGGAGGACAAAACACTTTGATATCGATTATTAAAATATCAAATTCAGTTGCTGTCTTTGAATACGACAGTCACAGATAATGGATAGTCAGTCACAGATAGCAGGAGCATAACCGCGAAGAAAACGTATCATAGCAATGGAAAAAGTGGCGTTGGAAATAGCGATTCTTCAGGTATCATATCTTCGGTTCTATTAACTACAATGTTGAGGGGTAAAATGTTTTCGATAACCCTTTGCCTATCGATCATTTGTTTACATGTAAAGAGTACCTGTCCTACAGTATAGTGTCAAAATTATAAATAGCACACACTCTTTGTAGCCCAGTGAAATTGAGCAAATCCGTTCGCAAATCCGTGTGGTGTAGGGTGGTACTTATATGGGCACCATTTGTTCATGGATTGGCTCCTAGGAAACCAATATTTTTGGTTACAAGATGGCGATGTTTATACTTATTCTTCATGGTAAATCGTAGAAATTTTTACCATCTTATACAGGGTGTTACAAAAAGGTACGGCCAAACTTTCAGGAAACATTCCTCACGCACAAAGAAAGAAAATATGTTATGTGGACAGAAACGCTTAATTTCAATGTTAGAGCTCATTTTAGTATTTACGGATGAGGCTTCATTCCAACGTTATCAAATTGTAAATTTTCACAATCAACATGTGTGGGATGACGAGAATCCGCACGCAATTGTGCAATCACGTCATCAACACAGATTTTCTGTGAACGTTTGGACAGGAATTGTTGGTGATGTCTTGATTGGACCTCACGTTCTTCCACCTACGCTCACTGGAGCACGTTATCATGATTTCATACGGGATACTCTACCTGTGCTTCTAGAACATGTGCCTTTACAAGTACGACACAACATGTGGTTCATGTACGTTGGAGCTCCTGCACATTTCAGTCGAGGTGTTCGTACGCTTCTCAACAACAGATTCGGTGACCGATGGATTGGCAGAGGCGGACCAATTCCATGGCCTCCACGCTCTCCTGACCTCAACCCTCTTGACTTTCATTTATGGGGGCATTTGAAAGCTCTTGTCTACCCAACCCCGGTACCAAATGTAGAGACTCTTCGTGCTCGTATTGTGGACGGCTGTGATACAATACTCCATTCTCCAGGGCTGCATCAGCGCATCAGGGATTCCATGCGACGGAGGGTTGATGCATGTATCCTCGCTAACGGAGGACATTTTGAACATTTCCTGTAACACGTGTTTGGAGTCACGCTGGTATGTTCTGTTGCTGTGTGTTTCCATTCCATGATTAATGTGATTTGAAGAGAAGTAATAAAATGAGCTCTAACATGGAAATTAAGCCTTTCCGGACACATTTCCACATAACATATTTTCTTTCTTTGTGTGTGAGGAATATTTCCTGAAAGTTTGGCCGTACCTTTTTGTAACACCCTGTATATTAAAAGAATCTAGGAAAACTAAAGTCAGTCAGCCAGGCTAAACTATCCGCCCGATTTCCTTCATTTTTGTTTTAAACGAAAGGTATTCATTCACAGATTTGTCATCAAGTATCACAATTTACATAACTCTCGCCTTTCTTTTTCTATACTCAAACGCGATTTCCTTCTATATATTTTTATGGGGATGTCCTTGCTGTAAACTAAAGTCAGTCGATCCGGCCATTTTATCAGACTGATTTCCTACAGTTTTGCTTTAAACGAAAGCTACTCATTCGGAGATTTGTTATCAAGTATCAGAATTAACTCTCCGTCCTTTACATTTATTAAAACGCGGTATCCTTCTGTCCTTGAAATGAATATTTTAATCGGTTTGTTTTACGATATCTTCGATTCTGACCTAACAACAGTCAGCGGCTCAAGCTCTTTGATTTGCGCTTTTAAACACTTGCATTGATTCATTCTGAAGAAATCTATGCGTGAACATTCAACTTCCATTTTTATCTTCCACTAACGATGCGAATTATTCGCATGGGTCCTCTATTATGTTCTTAATGTTATGTTCTCAAACTTTTTTTTTTTTTTAATGTTCTGATATTTTTATCACTTACTGAAATCCAAAGATTCAAAGTTACCATACCTGTGCCCAAATCGCCTTTTAGTCGTTTTTGTAAATAAAAGGTAAATATCTAAATAAACAACCATAGCAAAACGTTCATATTTTAAGGCATTTATCGGTTAATATCTAAATAAACAACCATAGCAAACGCTCAAATATTAAGACTTTTTCATTTTTCAAAAAACTTTACCTTCTTAAAGATACTCCCGAAAATCCCTTATGTTTGGGTAATTAAAGTGTTACTTGCGCTAAGAGATGGCGTTCAGGTTGCTAAGAAAATTATCGTCCTATTTCAAGAAATGTATTGCATATCTATCAGTCTTGTATCTTTGCCCAATAAAGTGTTGATTGTCTTTTCTTTATTCGTTACAGTTTCCATGTAGCATACAATTGCATGAAGTATCATATTTCAAAGAGTTTACAGTTAAAACAAAATGCGTAGACTTTACTATGGTTGATTTGAAGTCGTACATATCAAATATGTAGTACAGAGGAGATATAGAAATTTTGTTTAAAATTGAGAGCACAGCGACATCTCACTGAGTTCTGGAGATACAATGATGAGCCAAGGAAACTGGTATAGACTTGCGTATGTGAAACACAGGGATATGTAAACACAGGAGACGCTGCGGTCGATGAGGCCTATATAAGACAACGTGTGTCTGGCGCAGACGTTAGATCGGTTACTGGTGCTACAATGGCAGCATATCACGATTAAGTGACTTTAAAAGTGGTCGCACAAGAGATGGGACACATCATCTCCGAGGTAGCGATTAGGTGGAGATTTTCCTGTACGAGTATTTCACGAGTGCTCATTGAATATCGGGAATGCGTAAAACATCAAATGTCCGACATCGGTGCGGCCGGGAAAAGATCCTACAACAATACCAACGACGACTAAAGAGAAACGTTCAACGCGACAGAAGTGCAATCCTTCCGCAGATTGCTTTAGATTTCAATGCTGGGTCATCAAAACGTGTCAGTGTGCGAACCATTTAATAATACATCAATTTGGGCTTTCGGAGCCGAAGGATCACTTGTGTACCATTGCTGACCGCACTTCACAAAGCTTTACGACTTGTCTCGGCACAGTTAATACACTGTTGATGATAAAAACATGTTTCTTGGTCTGACGAGTCTCGTTTCCAGTTGTTTCGTTTCATACTGTAACCAGTGAATGGTCGTGCACGGATATCCAGACCAACTCATGAATCCATGGACCCTGCACGTCAGCAAGGGGCTGTTCAAGCTGGTGGAGGCTCTGTGATGATGACACGTGCGTACACATGACTGATCACATCCAACCGTTCATGTCCATTGTACATTCCGAGGGACTTGGGCAATTCCAGCAAGACAATGCTTCAGAAGAGAACTCCACACTCTCATATTCTTGCAGATTTATGGACAGCCCTACTGGATGGATGGCGTCACTTCCCTCCAGCACTACTTGAGACATTAGTCGAGTCCATGGCACGCCATGTTGTGGCAATCCTGCATGTTCACGGAGGCCCTACACGATACAAGGTGGGTGCAGCAGTTTCTTTGCCGCTTATATAGACACGCCTTATCGGTCGCGCTTATCACTTTCGGTACAGTAATTTTTGCGTGGCAAGGGCCTAGTAAAAATAGGGTCCGTGCCTTCCGGTCCACGCATCGAAGTCTCCAAGCCTACATACGTTACTACCTCGGCTCAGAGGTCCCTAACACAGAGCATACCAGGGTACCACTGAGAGAGCTGCAACACCAAGAATCACTTCCCGGCTTTTGGCAGGAACAACGTGTTGGTTTTTTTTTTTTTTTTTTTTTTCAACTTACACTATATGGTAATACAAAGTACGATCACCATTAGAATTAAAATTCTCACAATGTATGCACTCTCACGTTCATCTACCTTACGCCTACTACGAATCCTTGCAAGAAAAGGCATATTTCAACAATAATAATACTTCCAATATCTTTATTATCAACTTCATCAACATTAAATGCCCTATAAGTAATAATATGGCGATTGCTGAAACTTTCAAGACCACCATTCAATGTACCGCAACGAAAAATCATTACATCCTGCTTGAGCAGTGCCATTCTTCTCTATGCTAAAACTGAAAGTAGTAAAGTAGTAGCAACAACAACAGACAGGTCATCAAGTATTTCCTGAGATCTTCTACCTCTGATCTTCACCTTATTGCTCTTTGTAACATCACCAGCTGTAAAGGTAATATTGTCAATAGACCTAAAACGGAAGACGTTTAACGTTAGTGAATTTATTATAAGGATACTGGAAAGTATTATTATTATTGTAATATGCAATTTATTGTAAGGAATCGTAGAGGGCGTAAGGTAGATGAACATGAGAGTCTATATATTTGGGCTAAAGGTTCTGGAGTTTGTCAGAATTTTTATTTAATGGATATTGTACATTCTATTACCATAAACAAAGTGTAACGTTAAAAACTAAAAAAATACACTTCGATCTTGCCAAATGCCGAGAAAACGATTCTTGGTGTTGTAGCTCTCAGGGGTACCCTTGGATTCTCTCTGTTTTCTGGACATCTCTGTGAGTCGTGGTACATGATTTGCGCATGCGTAGTAATGTGTCGTATGTAGACTTGGAGACTTCGACGGCAGAGTGACCCCGTACGGATTGTTCACTTCTACCCAAGTGAAATTGCTGGTAATTAATAATTAATGTAAATCATTACGTTAACTACTCTCTGAAGAAATTTGATACTGGGCATCTTAAAGGCTTAAATGTGGTCTAGGTAAATGACAATTTCTTTATTATTCATAACCTGTATATTAAAACTTTGAAAAAATACGGACGTAAATCTTTATAGCTCTACAAAAGACTCGCATTCCGAAGAACTACAGTTTGAAAACGCCTCCGACCATCCGGATAGAGATTTTCGCCGATTTCGCTGAATCGCAGCAGGTAAAAGTCGGGATGGTTCCTTCTAAACGATCCGTCACTTTCCGTCCCAGAGCTTAATGCAATAATCTGAGTTTTTCGTGCGTCTCTAATGTGCAATATGCGGAATTTCATAAGCAGCTCGTTCTGCTGTAGCAAGGAACCGAAGGGAACCAGCTGAAAAATGCTCCTGTAGGAGTACAAAAAAAGGCAAATACGAGGGTTGGAACTTAAATAGGGGCAATACTGCTGTGGAGACACTATGCAATGGAATCTACTATTGTCGCTGATAGCAAAAGTTGACATACCAACCTTACCTCCAAACAAATGTACTTGCCCGCCCCACGTCACCGGCGTGCACACAATCGAGAGAAACATAGTCAATTGTGTTCGAAATACGAGCAACGGAGTTGGATCAAGGCTGAATGTGCCAGAGGCCGTACAGCACGACAGTCTCATCAAGGTCTTCAAGAGCCGCAGTATGGTGAAAGTTATGATGATTCTTTTGTACGACTGTGATGATGTTGTCCTGACGCATTACGTTCCTCCACGGCAGACCGTCAGTGCGCGGTATTACTATTCATCTTGGGAGCATCATTTGCGACCAGCTTTGCGAAAGAAGCGGCAACACTTTCTGCGCAACCCACCCATCATTTTGCGTAATACGCGAGCGCATACAGCGGAAGCTGTGGCTGCTCTGTTCGGTCGATGGGACTGGGAACTACCGTACTTAGTGGCATCCGCTTCAGAACTGTTCCATAGATTCGACAGACAGTTGACCGATCCATTCGCACCATTAACAGAACAAGCTGTGATAACGGTATGCGAACATATTCGCCCTTTTTTGTGCTGAAAGCGAATAGCAGAAAGTGACGGCTGAGGAGAGAGATGGGAGAATTATATCGGGAGAAAAATGGAGAGCACAGAAGTTTTGTGAGAGGGTGACAGTGGCAGTAGAAAACATAAATCGATTGAGGTAATAATACCGGAAGCAAAGGAGAGAAGAATCAGCGAAAAGAGAAAGTGAGGTAATTGGAAACCGTACATAAGCTTTGGGGCTCTGCATCCTTCAGCCCGGCGAACCCTAACATGAAAAAATGTGTCCACTCTTTCCCTAGTTCCATTAACAACTAGTTTAAGTTTCTCGCTCTAGACTATATTCAGTGGAATGCGCCTTACCCCACCTGCATTCGACCAAATGTGGGCTATGGATGTGAAGTATGGGAAAACACGGCACCGACTCACATCGAGTGTTACAACAACTCCAAAACAGGATCTTGAATCTACATCTACATAGATACTCTGCGAGTCACCTTGAAGTGCATGGCAGAGGGTTCATCGAACCACTTTCATCTTTCTGCTTTCGATTTGATTTATCTTATTTCATTATGATGATCATATCGCCCTATGTAGGTGGGTGATAACAATGTATGTTCTCATTCTGAAGAGAAAGTCGGTGAAAGAAACTTCGCAAATAGATCTCGTCGCAACGAATAATGCCTTTCTATTAGTATTTCTTAACCCAATTCGTGCATCATTTCGTAATCTCCACATTATCGCGATAATACAAAACGATCAGCCCTTCTCAGAAACTTCTCTAAATCGTCCGTCAGTCTCACTTGGTGTGGATTCGAACATAGGACGCCCAAGTGTAGTGTAGACTGTTTCTTTAGTAGAACTGTTGTATCTTCTGTTCTGCCAATGAAACATAGTCTTGGGTCACTTCCCATACAATATTTTATGTGTGTTCTTTCCAATTGAAGTTGTTCGTAATTGTTACTCCTAGGCATTTGGTAGAATTGACGGCCTGTAGGTTTCACTGATTTATCATGTAACTAAAGTTTAACAGATTTCTTTTAGTGGTCGTATGGCTAACTCACACGTATCATTATTAAGGGTAAATTGCCAATTTTTGCACCATACTGATATGTTATCTAAATAATTTTTCAATTGCTTTTGATCTAACCGATAAATGACAGCATCATCAGCAAACAGTCTAAGAGAGCAGCTCAGATTGTCTCCTAAATCGTTTATAAAAATAAGGAACAGTACAGGCCGTAAAACACTCCCTGGGGAACGCCAGATATCACTTCGATGACGTACCGTCAATTACAACGTACTCTGTCCTTTCTGACAGGAAATCACGAATCTAATCGCACAACTGTGACAATATTCCATATACACGACGTTAATCAAGAAGACGCTTCAGAGGTACAGTGTCAAATCTTCCGGAAATCTAGAAATACGCAATCTATTTTACATCCCTTGTCGATAGCACTCATCCCATCATGTGAGTAAAACGCTAGTTGTGTTTCACAAGGACGATACTTTCTGGATCCGTGTTGACTATGGGTCAATAAGTCCTTGTCTTCAATGTAGTTCATAGCCTAATATTTGAGGGAAGTATATGATCTAAAATCCTGCTGCAAATCGACGTTAATGACATAGGCCTGTAATTCTGCGGATCACTCCTATTGCCTTTCTTGAATATAGGAGTGACCTGTGGAACTTTACCGTCTTTTGACACGGAACGTTCGCTGAGCGAGCGGTAGCATATGATAGTAAGGTGTGGGCCAATTGCATCAGCACACTTACGTTAAGTTTTTCACGTCCAGCGAGCATTTTCACATCATTATCTATATGAAGCGGCGCAGAAGAGTCTCGTCCAAGAATGATTACGAATTGCAGTAAGATGACTCCGAGAAAGGAGACGACAATTGGAGAATCCACTCATTCAACGGCTAGGGCAGCCAGACTACCCAACAGACAGCTACAGGCGGCCTGTCGCCTTACTTGAATAAATAAATGGACGACACTGAAGATATAAAAATAGTACCCATTCCCCATGACAGAGGACACTATTTAATAAAGAAGTACACAACCTGACACGAAATCCCAGATATTGTTGTAAATGTCACATGTTAAAAACTACTATTTGCTAGTCTTGGGACCACACCAAGTTCAGAAGTTGAGGGTCGGTGTGGTGTAGAGTTTAAAAGCCCCACCATCTGCAAATACATGTATAGATAGGAAGAAACAGTGTCTGAAAATACAGTTGACTGCTCTAAGGAGTCAGTGACACGAGAAAAGAAGAAGAAAAAGGAAAAGAAAAAAAGAACGGGACATGGACAAAAGCAGACAGGCAGTGAAAGAGAACCGGATGAATGGAGCTTTGCCCGATTTGTGTATAAAAAAAGCGCGAATATCTTTGCATTCTAAAATTTTTGTTGGAGGTGGAATGAGGAGAGACAGCTGGTTCCCCACTTTTCTGTCAGGGTTTTACACAACAACATATTTTTCTTTTTATGCTTTGACAGGAACATTTTTCAATACTTCAGCTGATTGTAGAAAGAAGAAAGTACAAAAATTTTTAAGGGGAATTAAGCCTACATGACTGCACGAAAAATGTAAAGAAATTGAAAATGAAATAATCGTTACACGGGTTGACACAGCGTTTATAAAAGCGGAAACAACCTAAACTTAAAAGCAAGGATGGTAATTTTAAGAGTCCAATGGAAATTCCACCATTAAATGTTGAGGAGAATCAAATAAGAGGAAAGGGTACAATGAAGCATTCTTGAGGGGGAGAACTTATCATTACACCATGTGTGAAAAAATTGGATAAAGGGGATCCAATAATAGTATCAGATTTTAAAAGAGCTCTGGAAGACTTGGCATTGAACAAGGAAGAAAGAATAGATGACATTAAGTAGGAACATCTATGATCAGCGGCAACGATACTAATATTTAGAGATGGGGGACGTACTATTAGCCGTCCGAAAAAAATGTCTTCTCCGCCACTACGAAGAAAGAAAGGATAAGAGTGAGAACTATCGCACAGTCATTTTAACCATTTAATCCATCACATTTTATTTGAAGCTATAACGGCCACCATATTCAATTTGTAGTGTGTACCCACTAAGAAAAGTACCGTGTTTTCCTTAAAATTAGGATGCACTGTTAACAATTAACCGTAGCTGATGAGATATAGAGTGCATTCCTGCTGTACCAGATGCAGTGAATGTTACTATTATGTTGGTCGTCTTGTTAGAAAGACACACTGTTGAATGTGAATAACTACTTTTTCTGGGAGAAGAAACACACTAAATTAACAAAACGCACACGTTAGCAGTAACTCCACGTAGAACACTGTCCAACTATTGCAGTAGCAAACTGCTAATGAATAGTACGTACTACTAGCACGTTCAGCACCGTGAGTACAAGCAGGTAATCTGCAGCATTGGAAAAACGAATTTGTGGTACATTCTTGACCAGTTTGAGAGATACAGAAAAAATGAAGTTTGTAGCCGCTCAGGTACACTCTGCATTAGAGGATCATCCAAGCTCCTGTCATTAATAATATACAGAAGAACAGCAAAGAAAATCCAGGATGTGTTATATGAACATCAGTTTGACTGTTGGTTAGGTGAGGTCACCAGTCAGGCAGATCTGAAGAAAAATCCACTTGCATTGGGTCTGTCATCTTAGAAACATCTTTCGAGAATGCAAAGTAGTGAAGGAAGTATACAGTAAGTATATAATATACAATATGTTAGGCCTACAAGAACCGAGAGAATTGGAATCTAAAAGTAAAGTGCTCGCATTAGTAAGGTTGTAAGATACGTACGCGAACTTACATCCATCAAGGAAGCACTGAATGAAATAAAAAGGATATCATTGATAAAATTCGCTAATGACATTGCTATCGCAGTGAAAGTGAAGATGAATTACTCGATCTTCTGAATGAATTGAACAGAGAGTAAATCGGAAAAACAGAATAGCAGTGAGAAGCAGTAGATATGAGAATTGTGAGAAACTTAGCTTCAAAATTTTTGACCACGACCTTACAAACATTATAACCCATGACGAACCAAGCAACGAGGATATAAAAAGCAGATTAGAACAAGCAGAGAGCCCATTCATTGTGAAGAAAGTCATCTGGTACCATGCATTTGTCTTAAGTTCAGGAAGAAATTTCTGAAAATGTACATTTAGAATACAGCAATGTGTAGAAGTGAAAAGTCTTCTTCTTTGGTTATCAACCCATAGGTTGGTTTGCAGCATTTGTCCACAGTGTCCTGTTGCTCGCCATTTGTTTAATATCCCTGTAGCTGTTACAGTTCATATCGTCTATCACTTGTCTCATATACTCCGGCCTGGGTCTTCACATACAGTTCACACCCTCCACCAATCCCTCCAAGATCATTTTTTAGTAATACTTCCTGCCTCAAGACATGACCAATTCAGATATTGCGCCTTTTTCGCAGAGTTCTAGTCAGAGACGACCCCCTCACCAATTCTTTGCAAAACCCGTTCGTTTGTTACTTTATCAATCCAACTTATTTTCAACATTCTACGGTAAGACCACATCTCGAACGCGCCTATTTTTCGAAGTTCAGGTTTTGCTATTGTGCAATATTCACTTCCATGCAACATTACACTCCGTACAAAAGTCTTAAACAACTTCTTCCTCAAAAGGATGTTCATGTTGTTGGATGTGAGAAGTTTACTTTTCTTATTGAAGGCAATATTCCAATTTGAATGTCTCGTTTAGGTTTAGCATCTGAAATGATCTTGCTACCGAGGTATGTAAATTCATCGACATTCTCATGGGCTGCACCATCGAATACAACACTTGATTGTGTTCCGTAATTATTTACAGTCAAAATTTTAGGTTTGCTTCTGTTGATCTTCATTCCATAATTGCTAAGCATTGATTTCATTTAAGTGAGTAAAGTTATTAAAACTTCTTCGGTGTCTACTACCACTGCAATATGGTCGGCAGATCGAAGCATGTCAGTTCTTTCTCCTTGTATCACTACACCCCCTTCCCTATTCTGCATCTTTTCTCTACCTTCATCCAATCCTATTTGAATATATGCAGTGAATAAAATAGGTGGAAGTGAGCATTCTTGTCTTACTCCCTTTCCTACTTTTTCTCCCTGTATATATTCTCCTCACCTAATTACAGCTGCCAGACGCGGTGGCCGAGTGGTCTGCGGCGCGTCAGTCACGTTCTGCACGGCCACTACGGTCGGGGGTTCGAATCCCCCATCGGGCATGGATATTTTTTGCCGTCCTTAGTATTAGCTAGTTCATAAGTAGTTTGTAAGTTTAGGGACTGATGACCCCGTAGTTAAGTCCCATAAGCTCTACAAACATTTCACGTTATCAAATGCCTTTTCGAAATCCACAAAGTCTGTTAAAGTGTCTTGAACTTTTCTTAATTCTTTTTCCAAAACTAGCCTCAGTACTAAAATTGTTTCACGAGTTCCTCGACCTCTTCTAAATCCAAACTGATCGTCAGCTAGCAAAGCTATTTTGCATTCAATTCTATTCAATATTTTTGAAGCATGCGAGATGACACTCGGTGTAAGATATGTTCACATTTGTTGGCTGATGACTTTCTAGGCAATGGTATGACGGTACATTTCTTTAAATCTGCAGGTTAAAGTTCCTGTTTCATATGTCTCACATACCAAACTAAACAAAGTATCTTTTACGTGAGGTTGCTTTACATAATTCTGAAGGCAGGTGTTCAATTCCCTGGAGCTTTTTTTATCTTTCATTTTATTTAGCGCCTTATTATATTTATCTGTCAATGATGTGGACAGTGGAAAAAACGGAACAGATTAGAATCAAAGAGTGGTGCTACAGAAGAATGTTGAAAATTAGGTGTACTAACGAAGAGGTTCCCAGCATGGAAGATGTGGAAAATACTGACGGGAAGGAGGGAGAGGATGACGGGGCGTACGTTAAGATGATTAGGGATTAACCTCTATGCTACCTATGAGAGCTGTAGATTCGAACACATCTAATACGTAATCGAGGACATAGGGTGCAAGTGCTACTCGGGGCATCATATGAAACCAACATAAAACAGATTACTCTTTTCGTTCGATTTTAAGATATCTAGCATCTCGCGAATCAGAGTAAGCGAATGTTCCAGAGCGAGCCAAACTACCTCAGGCCAAGAATAAGATGCCAGTGACCCTTTTGCGTCAGACGCGGTGAAAGCGGGAAGCTGTTACTACTGCAGACGTCTGCGTAATTGCCGTTACTGGGGCTTCACCGCCAGTCGGACCTCACGGCAGGGGTTATCGCTACTGGAGAACTGCATTCGTGACGGCGAGCTGCTGTGAAGCATACAATCCGAAACATATAATCTGTACCTGAAAACGAAGGGAGGAAGGAAGCTTAAGGTTTAACGTCCCATCGACAACGTCGTCATTAGAGACGGAACTCGCGCTCTGATTTTTGGGTAAGGATGGAGAAGGAAATCGGCCGTGCCCTTTGAAAGGAACCAGCCCGGTATTTGCCTGAACTGATTTAGGAAATCACTGAAAACCTTAATCTGGATGGTCGGAGGTTAATTTGAACAACCTTAAAACGTGCAGGGCCAGTAAGTTGACGATCACGTTACTAGACAAAAATAATCTCACCCGGTTCCCTCTATTTCATCGTTTGTTTACACGGTTTTTTTTCTGGCTCTCATAAGATACAGTACTGAACTATGGGCATAAATATTTTAAAAATATTCGGTATAATTAATGAAGGCAGTTTCGTGTTAAACAACAATCTAATCAAGAAAAAAAGGGGGGAATCCTTAATTGGTACCTAACAATAGTGACTCTTATTATGTACAATATTTCAACGACTGTCATCTAGTTCAGGTGATGTGAGCTGTTCTGTAACGTGTACTCACTTGTAGTACTACCACGAGTCTATACTATCTGGTACATTCTGAACAGAAAAAGGAAAGAAGATCAAGGATTAACGGCATATTGACAAGGATGTAAGAGATTCAGCGCAATTTCGTATTGGAGAAGGATGTGTGTCCACGGTATTGAACTCTGCTCTGTCCCAATATATATGGCCTACAATATCTTAACCACTGCATCACCTCGCCCAGTAAGCTCAGGTAGGTCTTCTACATTTTAGGTTCGATAAATTCAGTATTTTAAACTCTTTCAGTCCATCTTTTGTGACAATGATGCAAATTAGATTAATAATATTTTTCCTCATGAGACATAGAATAGAAAACGCTGTTCAGAAGCATTAAAATATGTGTTGTTGACCAACAGGCCACAGCACAAGTTTAGATCTCATTTTCCCTTCAATTCCTATTTTTCTTTTCCTTTTAAGTTTCTCAAATTTTGCTCCCAATGTATTTTGTGAAGGAACTAGAACAATAAACTTATTTTACCGTTGTTACATACATTTAATGCGGGTCTCATATGACTTGTATCTACTTGTATCTACACCGTAGCAAAGCCTCAGATTTCTTTGAAGCATCCAATCCCCTTCATCTCCACAGGAGAAACCAGAAACAAAGAACACTATACTGGGAGGTTATAGTTTGACACGACTGATTGTATAAGAACTTGGTTGTTTTGACTTATGCTGCAGAGAACACAAGACTTTCCTGCTAACATATATCAGCATACAATTTATACAACTAACATAATACATTAATAATTATTAGTCGCGGTGGAATGGCCGAGCGCTCTAAAGCACCTGCGTGGTTGTTCCCCGTTGGAGATTCGAGTGTGTGTGTGTGTGTGTGTGTGTGTGTGTGTGTGTGTGTGTGCGTGTTATCCGTACGTTTAAGTTAGTTTAAGTAGTATGTAAGCTTATGGACTGATAACCGCGGTAGTTAAGTCCTATAGTTTTACAAATATTTGAACAGATTACATAGGTAAATAACCCTGGGGATCTGAAAAGTTTTTGTCTCTTCCACCTGAACAGTGAAACTTTTTTTTTTTTTTTTTTTTTTTTTTTTTTTTTTTTTTTTTTTTTCGATTAGCGGCTATTCTTATTGCCGTGTTTGCAGTGAAAATTCTGGGTATCATTTCCGCCTGAAATCCACAACACTATTTTATTTTACATTCAAACATTTTTGAGCACCTATGTGCCATTATCAATGAGTTTTTCATTTATTTATTGCTGTGAAAAACAAAATACATTGTTTTTAGGCCTAAGAAAATCGTTTGTCTTACTTCGGTTTTTACCTTCTTTTCACATTCTGTGGTTATGGAGGACCCTTTCCACATAATTACATATTGTTAGCGTTGTCGTCTGTTTGAAACTTGTGAGAATTTTAAATACGCTACTTGTAGTGGGAAAACATAAATGTGGTAAATGGGGATGATTCGATCGTCAGCGTATTGTCTATTACTTACGGTTTCTTTTGGCGTACACTTTCTCTTCCACGTTTTTGTTGACATCACACGTGCGGCTTCTTTCAGAATTTTTCAAATGTTTGTAAATCTATCTGACACAACTGCGTGATCATTAGTCCGTAGCTTGCAAACTACTTAAACTAAGGTAAACTAACCTAAGGATAACACAAACATCCATGCCCGAGGGGGGACTCGAACCCTCTTCGACGAACGGCCGCGCGCACCGCAGAACGGCGCCCCAGTGCGATTTTTTTCTTCCACGATCACTTCCCAACTTAGCAAATTCGACTGTGTACACTTTATTAGTTTGCACACCTATTAGTTGGCCTTCACTTGTTCTCCAGTGGAATGGCGGTGGATTTGAATTTTATTTCCTATATGTCTGATATCTTGAATTTATCTGTTGGTGTTATATGTTTTCTTAGTTTTTTCAGTACTGTGTTATCTGTCCTGTATCCTATTTGCAGTCTCTGGATTCTTTTTTTTTTTTTTTTTTTTTTTTTTTTTTTTTTTTTTTTTTTTTTTTTTTTTTTTTAAATGGGTTGTGTATCCTGTGTTGTTGTAGATGAGTATGTGCCATTTGTTTCCTTTTTTGTGTTGTGCTGTTTGTCTTGAGTCTTGTATGCAGTCCTTTTCAGTGTGTTGTGTTCTTCTGTATTGTGTGTGGTCTTGTATGTGTATGTGGCCTGTTCATTATTTTTCTTTTTCCATATTTGTTGGTTTAGTTTGTCTATTATATATCTTGTGATGGTCCAGCTCCTGTATTTTTCGCGCTTGCTGTATGATTTATGGTTGAATCCGCCTTAAGCGAAGATACCTTGTTTTGCTTTAATACCCAAACAGGTTTCGGCACATGTTTTGCCAGCTTTCGTAGGTTTCTGCGTTTTATTTTCTGAAATAAAATGTTAAGAATTTTTTTATATATAGTTTTTTATATATAGTTTTCACAGCTTGTCATCTGCAAACAACAAGACTTTTTTTTACGGAAACTATTGTACATTCTCCTAGAAGTTATGTGGAAAAAAAGATCAATGTGGCTGTTTAATGGCTTACTTACATTCGAGCTGTGGTGTTCCTGCTTGCAAGGTACAGGGTTCATCGAACCAGTTTTATGATACTTCTTTATAGTTCCATTCTCTAATATCTCGCAGGAAAAAGGAACACCTAATCTTTCTCTTATTATGATGATCATGTCTCCCTTAGTGGGGAGGTAACAATAAATATTCGCATTCGGAAGAGAAAGTTGGTGAAATAAATTTCGCAAATTGATATCGCCGCAACAGATAACGCCTTTCTTTTGATGATTTCCACCCCAACTCGTGAATCATTTCCGTGACACTCTATCCCCTATATAACAATAATACAAAACGACCTGCCCTTCTGTCAGTCCCACTTGGTGTGGATTCCACAACGCAGCAGTACTCCGATATAGGACGCACAAGTGTAGTGCAGGCAGTTCTTTAATAAACTGTTGCATCTTCTAAGCGTTTTGCCAATAAAAAGAAGTCTTTGGTTCGCCTTCCTTACAGTATTTTCCATGTGCTCTTTCCAATTTAAGTTGCTCGTAATTGCTACACCTAGCTATTTAGTAGAATTGATGGCCTGTAGGTTTCATTGATTTATCGTGTAACTGAAGTTTAACGGATTTCTTTTAGTGGTCATATGAATGACCTCACATCATTATTAAGAGTCAATCGCCAATTTTTGTACCATGCATTTATCTAAATCATTTTGTAGGTTATTTTGATCTTAATGGGGCTTTACTATAAATGACAGCATCATCCGTGAACTGTCTGAGAGACTTAACAGTAATGACAAAAGATAGTGACGCGTAACAACCAGCTTAACGTCAGTACGCCAAGAAGAAAGCCTCTGTAACGTTGGCCGAAACGTTGGTTATTAAAGTAATTGCCTTCTTACATTATGATACTGTACAACACCCTGAAAACATTCATCAAAAATTCTACATGATCTGTGGTTGTGATAAAAGTAACAGTAGAGAATTCTAGACCCGATATTCATTTGCCTGTAAGTCCAATATCTTAAGAGAGGAGGTAGTAGCATCTCCTGCAGTGAAAGATCGGTCAAATAGGTTTCATTTCTATATGATTGGCAATATTTGCAGTGTTGTAGAGCCATATCACGTGTGTATTCATAAAAACAAAAGACGTTCATTGATGGGCTGAGGCGAGTTTTACAGTGAAGAGACCTAACGGACAGGGAAAACGCGTCGTGCCTTCTGCTTCCTCCAATGAGATCCTTGAGGCTGCGACTTTGTAGTCGGTATTTCCGTTAGCAAGGTAAGGACGTCACGGGAACCTGACAGGCGCACAGCGTAGTACTTCTAGAATTTATATGAGACGAGAATTCGGCGTACTGCTGTTTTACAGAATGTAACTTGTCATCTAACACCTGTAGTTGCCTAATATTTACCGTGAAATCGGCAATCCTTTATGGACAAATTAGAAAATGTAAATATATAAGTAGGTAAGAAGACTATGACAGCCTTGGCTTTAGGAATATCAAGTTAACTTAATAACAGCGGCGTGAAGCATGACCGATAGCTTCCTACAAAAAGTTATGGGGATTTACAAATACGATTGAAACAACCCAGTCACTTCCAAAGTTCCATAATATCTAGTAATCATTCGACTTATTATGTGATGAAATTGCAGTTTTTACTTGCATATCAATTAGACAGTACACGGCACCCAGTAACAAATTCGTCGGATTGATAACAGTTTTTGGCAATACGTTTTTGGGTTGAAATTCATCCTGACACCAAAGCATTGTGTTAGAGAGTTTGAGGGTGGAAAACGGGTCTGGGAAATGGTAAATGGCAGTTGGGAGGTTTTCAGATAGTTGAGCAAACCTATGATTAACATGCACATTGCAACTAAGTGGAGAGGTGTAAGTTTAGGTGTAGCTAAAATTCGGCAGACCTCAGCAAATCTAAAACGGTAGCAAAGTCTAATAGGAGGAAAACGGTTCTATTGTTAGGGCAGAGGAGTAAGCAAGCAGTTACAGGAAGTGTTGGGGAGTGATCTGGTATTCACCAGTATTGGTTGGATCAATTGGCTGTTAACATAAGGAAGTTTTGCAGGAATGTTTCAACAGAGGATCAGGTAGTGATAGTGGGTGGAGCTGTGAATAGACCTGATGGGGATGGGGAGAAATAGATGGTCTTCGCGGTGGAGTGGCCGAGCGGTCTAAAGCGCCATGCCGAAGAGCGCGCGGTTGTTCGCCGTCGAAGGTTCGACTCCTCCCTCGGGCATGTATGTGTTTGCAGTCCTTAGCTTAGTTTAACTTCGTTTAAGTAATTTGTAAGCAAGGGACTAATAACCAAGCAGTTAAGTACCATAGATTTACAAACATTAGAACTTTCGCCAAATGTCACGTACCCAAATAACAAAGCAATTTGCATATTTCACTAAAATATACAAATCATTGGAGATAAAGTTAGTGAACTGCTTAAAGATGTTGACTCTGATGGTATTGTTGTTTCAGGGCACTTCTTATTAATGTCAAAACTCAGATACTTTCTTTACCAGCGTTCAAGTTAGCTGCCTGTTTTTTCAGGAGTTCTTTGGAGTCTTGGAGAGTGGCCATATACGTTAAAAACGGTATATTACAGTTGATTCCATTGATGTTTCTAAACAGTGCACTAAGAAGGTGTTTGGGCTGCGGTGGAACAGCTGAGCGGTCTAAGGCGCCTTGTTGCGGTGCGCGCGGTTGCTCGCCGTCGGAGGTTCGAGTCCTTCCTATGGCGTGTGTGTGTGTGTGTGTGTGTGTGTGTGTTGTATTTTGGTTAATTTAACTTAGTTTGCAAGCCTAGGGACTAGTAAGCAAAGAAAAGTCTTATAGATTTACAAACATTTGAACATTTTGAAGATGTTTGAGTGTTGTGCAGTAGTGGTCAATTGCAGCGGAGCTAAATTTGTTATTATTGTCCGCTGACTGATTTTAAAATACTCATGCCCAAGCTAGAGAGGTTAATGTGTTCACTTTACAGGAAATACAAAACAAAAGGTACTCGGTGTACGCAAAAACTTCCAGGAACTTCGTGAAGCATCTGGTGACGCAGCGTTGCCGTACAGCACAGTTGCACTGGGGGTTAAAGCGCTCAGATGAGGAAGAGGTTCTGTGATGGATCATCCCCGCACAGAACGATTCCACGTAGAGAACAATACAGTTCCAGTTCTTGCTTCCTTTTTGGACGTCGAACGCCGCTGGCACCCGCATGAGTTAACATCTGAAGCCGGAGTATGCTGCAAAACTGTGCTTCACATTCTGTACGACATACTGGACTACCATAAAATTTCAGCATGGTGGCTACCCTATTGCGAGGGTGAAGATCGGGGTGAGAGTTTAGTTTTTAAAACTCACAACCACCAGCTGCGAACCAAATTCCTAAACATGCAAAAACACTGGAGCTGTGATTGCTACTGTTTGACTCGTTTTGTAGGGGATGATATCACACGTTCGCAGCTTTCCTTCCCTGCATATGATTAACAAAAAATTCATAATAAAGTAAGTTCGTGTGAGAAAAAGGGTGTACTAACTACTATTTTTGAAAACACGTGTAAGTTCACTTTATGTTGTTTATTACACCATATTAAAACCCTCCACAAAGATTACTTCAAATTCTGAGTTCCCTGCATTTAACACCCCTATTTTTCTTGCAAAAGCATAATTTTCTTTTTCCCATGCCACTGGCTCTACTGTTTTTAAATATTTGAGGAATTGGATCCAATCATCTTGCCCATACTCATGTACTTCTTTATTAACCCAACCTGACTTTAACCCATCAATATCCATTTCAAGACACTGTTCATTATTATGAATAATAAAAAATTGTATTTTCTCCTCCTCATCACCTAACCCCTCCTGTACAACTCTCAGTCCCTCACTTATCTCATCATGATCTTGGGTACACATGCCTAATCCCCTTAACTGATCATGCTCATTGTCCCCATTCACAAACTCTTTCAACACATTGTAATAAGTCTGGTTCCGATTGTATTGTTTGCCTAGTCTGTCCAAGTAATCATATTTGTGAAATAGCCAATCATCTGGTGCCCACTTCCTAATCCAGTTTATTTTCCCAATTAAATTTCTGGTTTGTGCATCCACACTGTCAACTTGGCCTTCCTCAGAGATCTTAACATTTATATTAACATTTACAGTAGTTCCAGTGTCATTTATTGTCTCTACTGGACCACATTTATTTACATTTAATTTAGAAAAACATTCACTCCCATTCATGCATTCCACAATTCCTATGCTGGCTCCAGTACCATCAATATTTACATTCATACTTTCACATTCAGTCAACACTTGTGCCTCTGACCTATCCAAAAATAAGACTAACCCAACATTGTTTTTATCCTCTTTAATGTTATTATAAAATAAACTTCCCACATCATACTCTCCTTTATTGTCCTTGTTTCTAGCATTCCTCCTCCTGTTTGCATTTCTATTGTCATGTTGCAAAAACCAATCCAAAAAAATTTCCTCACTACCTATAACAGCATTCATCTGACACATACTTTCCTCTCTTTTCTCCCTTTTCTTGTTTACTCTATTTATGTTTTCTTCCCTCTTTTCTTCATCCTTGCCCTTGTGAACTCCTACTTCCTCATTCCTATCATCATCTCTGTCCATGTGACATAGATTTTCCTCCCTTCTCTCCCCATCTCTATTCCTACTGTAATTATGGTTATTAGATCCCCTGTTATCCCATCTTCTGGTCCTGTTATTATAATAGTTCCTTGTCCCAAAACGGACCTCATTTGGAACAAATTTTAGTTTCCCTGATTCTGTCTCTGATTTTCTCTCACACTGTTATCCCCATTCCTATTTCCACCTTCCTGTCTTTGATTTCGCCTATCATTTTCCCATGTTTCCCTCTGGCTTCTATTATCCCAGTTGTCTCCTCTATTATTGTTACCTCTCCAATTTTCATTTAAATCCCTCTCTGTATTGTGGTTTCCCTGGTTGTGATCCCCATTTCTACTTCCTCTGTTTTCATTGTGGTTCACGTGCTGCGTCCTCCTGAGCTGTTGTTCCATAACTAAACCCTGATCTATCTTTTCTACAAATTCAGTGAAATTCTCAGCTGAATCTGTGGGATGGTGAAGTAACTGCCAATGCAAATCTGCAGGTAACCTCCTACACAAAGTGGAAATTACTGCTAAAAGACTAAGAGGTGTATCTAAATGCACTAGTTTGTCAAGTTCCTCCTGACAAAATTCCTTCATGCTCTGTTTCCCTTTCACATAGTTTGGCCCATTCAAGAATTCATTTTGTATCTTAACTTGCTTGGCCTCCCCCAATACTTATTTAAAAACAACTTTTCAAACGCCTCCAAAGGAACAAATTTATCAGCACACTGATTTGCCCACGTTTGAGCAGAACAGTCAAACATTCTCTTTGCTAACTTCACTTTACACTGATCTGACATACCAGGCACAAATTGGTCCTTGCATGCAGCCAAAAACTCTACTGGATGATATTTACCCACTCCTGAAAACTTTTTGCCATTAGGTGTCTGCACCGTGGACCAATTAATGTTTCCTGATGCAGTACACAATTCTAGATTATTTATTCTAGTGTTCACCTTCTCAATTTCATTATTGTTTACTGTTACTACTTGTTCTATCTTTTTCCTAAAGTTACATTCTGTATTCTCTAATTTTACCATAATTAATAAGATTAAAATTGTGTAACATTTAGTGCATTGGCATGGCCACTGTTTGCACTGAACTTCATACTGTTTAATTATCAAATGCTATTAATTACCAGTATTTCTATTGGGCGGTAATCTCACACTATGAAGGTCCGAGGTACAACAATGGCACTGCTTGGCCGTCGCATAGAAATTGTTGACTCGCTACCAAAGGGAAGGTAACGATTTTCTTCGACACTTACTGAGTATCAATTAAATATGGGACCGGTCTTACGAACCGAACTTACGCCAAGTCAATTAAGGAGGGATCCCTTTTCTCCTCCTACACACGATGAGGCGTTAAAGCCTAAGCTTCTTCTTCGTTCGTCCTTCGTCCTCTACAGCAGGCGTTTGGCTACAAGGAGTGGTGTACAGGTGATGTCCAGTATGGCGTATCAAACCGATTGTGTAAAAATGCATCTGCCACCAAGGGTGAAGGTACATTCTGCTAGTACTGCACGTTCTTGCAACACCACTTTCTTCCAAAGCTCAGATGTGACGACATTTTATGGAACAGCTTCCTAACTTTCTGCATGGCAGTGAACGACGCCAGACCACTGGTGCTGTTTACGACCTCTTGCGCCTCTAGCAATGGGAGATTCTGCAGCATCTACCGTCCTCACCTAAGTGCTTAACACAGCTTTCCGAAATTCCATCACGAAACAAGTCGAAACAAATAACCCAGAGCTCATATCAAGAACAGCTGCCAGCAAGCGTAATTTAGAATTAGATACCCCTGATGAATTGCAACAACTTCAATCACGTATCAAAAGTAACTCTCCCGGTCCCAATTGTATACCAATAAAGTTCCTTTCGATGTGTGCTGATGCAATAGCCCCGTACCTAGATAACATATACAACCGCTCGCTCAGCGAACGTTCTGTACACAAAGACTGGAAAGTTGCACAGGTCATTCCAATATATGAGAAAGACAATGGGAGGGATCCGCAAAATTACAGACCTATTATTATTGACGTCGGTTTGCAGCAGGATTTTAGAACATATACTTCCCTCAGATATTATGAACTACCTCGAAGAGAACGACCTATTGACCCATAGTCAACTTGGATTCAGAAAGTAACGTTCTTGTGTACCACAGCCAGCTTTTTCCTCACAGGATGTGATGAGTGCTATCGACAAAGAAAATCAAATAGATACCTTATTTGTAGATTTCATGTACCTCACAAGCGACTTCTAATCAGATTGCGTGCTTATGCAATATCGACACAGTTATGTGTTTGGATATGTGATTTCCTGTCAGAAAGTCCACAATACGTTGTAACTGACGGAAAGTTATAGAGTAGAGCAGAAGTGATATCTGGCATTCCGCAGTAAAGTGTTATAGGGCCCCTACTGTTCCTTATTTTTATAAACGATTTAGGAGACAACCTGCTCTCTTACACTGTTCGTGGATGATACTGCCATGTATCGGTTAGTAAAGTCACCATTAGATCAAAAGCAACTGCTAAATGATTTAGATATCAGCATAGTGCAAAACTTTGCAATTGATCCTTAATAATGAATGATAAGTGTGAGGTCATCCATATGACCACCAAAAGAAATCTGGTAAGCTTCATTACACGATACATCAGTCAAATCTACAGGCAGTAAATTCAAGCATGTAGCTAGGAGTGTTATTGTTATTGTCTTCAGTCCGGAGACTGATTTGATGCAGCTCTCCACCCTACTCTATCCTGAGCAAGCCATTTCATCTCCTCATAAGAACGGCAACCCACATCTATTTGAATCTGCTTACTATATGCGTATCTTGGTCTCCCTCCGAGATTTGTACCCCACACACTTCCCTACAATGCTAAATTTACGATTCCTCTATGTCTAAGAATGTGTCCAACCAAGCGATCCCTTCTTTTAGTCAAGGTACGCAAGAAATTCCTTTTATAACCAATTCTGTTCAGTACCTCTTCATTAGTTATGCGATCTACCCACCTAATCTTCACCATTCTTCTGTAGCACCGAAAAGCCTCTATTCTATTCCTGTCCGCACTGTATATCGTCCAAGTTTCACTCACGTACAAGGCAACACTCCACACAAATGCCTTCAGAAAAGACTTCCTTACACTTAAATTAATATTCCATGCTGTCAAATTTCTCTTTTTCAAAAATGCTTTTCTTCCCATTGCCATTCTGCATTTTATATCCTCTGTACTGCGACCGTCATATGTTATTTTATTATCCAGGTAACAAAACTCATCTATCACCTTCAATGTTTCGTTACCTAACCTAATTTCTTCAGAATCGCCTGATTTTCTAAGACTGCATTCCATTATCTTTGTTTTGCTCTTCTTAATGTCCAATTTATACGCTCTCTCTCGCCTGATCAATGTATAAATTGAATAACATCGGAGAAAGGCTACAACCCTGACTTACTCCCTTCCCAACTAATAATTCCCTTTCATGGCCTTCGAGTCTAATAACTGCGGTCTGGCTTTTGTACAAGTAGTAAATAACTCCCTTTCCCTGTATTTTACCCCTGCTGACTACATAATTTGAAAGAGTGTATTCCAGTCAACATTTTCAAAATCTTTCTCCAAATCTACAAAAACTAAGGTAAGTCGTAAAGTGAATATTGTCTCCCTGGTTCCTACGTTCCTCCTGAATCCAAACTGATCTTCCCCAAGGTCAGCTTCTACCAGCTTTTCCATTCTCCTGTAGATAATTCGCTTTAAAATTTTGCAACCATGGCTTATCAAATTGATGGTCCTGTAATTTTCACACATGTCTGCGCCTGATTTCTTTGCAATAGGAATTATTACATTTTTCTTAAAGTCTGAGGGTATTTCGCCTGTCTCATACATCTTACACACAAGGTGAAATAGTTTTGACATGGCTGGCTCTCCCAGAGACTTTAGTAGCTCTGAGGGTATGTCATCGACTCCCGTGGTCTTGTTTCGACTTGGGTCTTTCAGGACACTGCCAAACTCATCTCTCAGTATAGTATCTCCTATCTCATCTTGATCTACTTCCTCTTCCCTTCCTACAACATCGTCTCTAAGTTCATTTCTTTTGTAGAGCTCCTCTATGTACTCTTTCTACCTTTCAGCTTTTCCTTCTTTGCTGAGAACTGATTTCCATCTGAGTTCTTGATATTCGTAGAGCTGTTTTTCTTGTCCCCAAATGTCTCTCTTATTTTCCTGTAGGCAGTATCTACTTTTTCCCTTCTTATACATTCTTCTACAGATTTGCATTTGGCTTCTAGCCACTCCTGCTTAGCCATTTTGCACTTTCTGTCAATCTCATTTCTTAGTCGTCTGTACTCCATTTTGCCTGTTGCATTTACTGCATTTTTATATTTTCCCCTTTCATCGATTAAATTTAGCATCTCCTGTGATATCCAAGGATTTTTTATAAGTCTTTCCTTCCTATTTTGTCCTCTGCTACCTTCACTATTTCATCTCTCAATTTTACCCATTCCTTCTCTACTGTTTTATTTTCCCCTGTTTCTGTCAATTGTTGCCTAAAGCTCCCTCTGAAATTCTTAAGAACTTCAGGTTCCTTCAATTTATCCAGGTCCCATCTCCTATTTCAGCCTACAGTTCATAACCAACAAGTTATGGTCAGAGTCTATATCTGCCCCTGGGTATGTCTTACACTTTAAAACCTGGTTCCGGAATCTATGTCTTACCATTATAAAATCTATCTGGTACCTCCCGGTGTCTCCTGGTCTCTTCCACGTATACAACCTTCTTTTGTGATTCTTGAACCAGGTGTTTGTTATAACTAAATTATGTTCCGTGCAAAATTCTACCAGGCGGCTTCCTCTTTCATTCCTTTTGCCCAGACCATGTTCACCTACTATCTTCCCTTCCCTTCCTTGTCCTACTACCGAATTCCAGTCTCCCATAACAATTAAGTTTTCCTCTCCCTTAACTGTCTGAATCATTTCCTTTAACTCCTCATATATTTCTTCGATTTCCTCATCATCAGCAGAGCTAGTTGGCATATAAACCTGTACTACTGTTGTCGGTGTTGGCTTTGTATCTATCTTGACAATGCTCATAGGAGTTTACCCGCATTCCTATTTTCTTATTCATTATCAGTCCTACTCCCATAAAATCCCCAACTGATTTTGTATTTCTAATCCTGTACTCACCTAACCAGAAATCCTATTCATCCTGCCATCGAACTTCACTAATCCCCACTATATCTAACTTAAACATATCTATTTCCCTTTTGAAATTTCTAATTCCACTCGATTATGGAATTTAACATTCCACGCTCCGATTCGTAGAATACCAGCATTGCCTTTCCTGATGACAAGATCCTCCTGAGTAGTCCCCACCCGGAATATTTTACCTGAGAGGATGCCATCATCATATTTTCATACAGTAGAGCTGCATGTTCTCGGGAAAAGTAACGGCTGTAGTTTCCCCTAACTTTCAGCCGTTCGCAGTAACAGTGTGGCAAAGCCACATTAGCTGATATTACAAGTCCCGCTCAGTCAATCATGCAGACTGTTGCCCCTGTAACTATTGAAAAGGCTGCTGCCCCTCTTCAGAAACCACACGTTTGTCTAGCCTTTCCATAGATAACCCTCCGCTGCTGTTGCACTCATGGTACGGCTATCTGTGTCGATGAGGCACGCAATCCACCCCACCTCGGCAATGTCTTTGGTTCATGGGAGTGGAGTAACAATTGCGAAGAACTGAAATTGGGAAGAACACATATATTGTACGGAAAGAGAACGAAAGACTACCTTTCTACTTTCTTTTGCAGACCACGTAGAAGATGCAACAGTTCTACTTGTGTGTCGTATTTTGAGTACTGCTGCGCATTGTGGGATCCCCTGCAAGTGGAATTGACAGTCGATTTAGAGAAAGTTCAGAGAAGGATACCGTAGATCGTTTTGTATTGTTGCGATATAGGGAGGAGGCATAGAAATCATTAAAAGAAAGAAAAGAAAGACGCTATTCGTTGCGGCGAGAGCTATTTTCGAAATTTCTTTCTCCAACTTTCTCTTCCGAATGCGAACATATATTGTTAGCACACACCTCTACATAGGAAGACATGATCATCAAAATAAGAGAAATCAGATCGAAATCGGAAAGATTTAGGTATTGCTTTTTCACGGGAGCTATTAGAGAATGGAACTGTGGAGAAATATAAAAGTGGTTGGATGAACCCTATGCCATGCACTACAATGTGACTAGGAGACTGCCGCGGTGGATTAGCCGAGCGGTCTAAGGCGCCTCGTCGCGGAGCGCGCGGTCGCTCACCGTCGGAGGTTCGAGTCCTCCCTGGGGCATGGGTGTGTGTGTTGTCCTTAGGTTAGTTTACCTTAGTTTAAGTAGTTTGTAAGCTACGGACTGATGACCACGCAGTTTGGTCCGATAGATTTACAAACAGTTGAACATTTGAACTTGGAGAGCATTGATGTAGATGTATAAGCCCCTGTCATTACAATATCTTTGCCAAAGTGCAAGAAATCCAATACAACATTAGAGCTGAGATTATTATCCTTGCCGTAGAACGGTCAATAAGGCACATTAATAGAAATAATCGTGCAGATGGCAAATGACATCCTACGGACATTTGTCAACAGGTCATAAGTTACTATGTCGATTATATTAAAGATAAGTGACTGTAACACCTGTGTCAATAAACTCATTTTAGATAAAAATAATAATTCTCATTACGTTTCATCTATCTATTGTACTCTAAAAGTTTTAGACTTCTTTTAAATGTTTTTGCTGTGGATTTCATATTGCTGATTATGTACCACGTCTAACCGCGATACGATTATTGTCCTATACAGTGTGTTCCAAAAAGGTACGGCCAAACTTTCAGGAAACATTCCCCACACACAAAGAAAGAAAATGTGTTATGTGGACAGGTGTCTGGAAACGCTTGATTTCCCTGTTAGAGCTCATTTACTTTAAATGTAAATTGAAATAATTCATGCAGACAATTGTCAAAATACCCAATTGATTCGTTAGTATGTACTGTACTTCCTCGATTCACCGCCAGTTGGCCCAATTGAAGGAAGGTTATGTTGACTTCAGTGCTTGTGTTGACATGCTACTCATTGCTCTACAGTACAGCATCAAGTACATCAGTACGTAGCATCAACTGGTTAGTGTTCATCAAGAACGTGGTTTTACAGTCATTGCAATGTTGACGAATGCGGAGTTGGCAGATGCCCATTTGATGTGTGGATTGGCACGGAGTAGCTGAAAACCCGGAGTTACCCGAGAATTTATTAATTTATTCAAGCCTTGAGTTGGTTCTTCTCCTATGGCCTCCACGCTCTCCTGACTTCAACCCTCTTGACTTTCATTTATGGGGGCATTTGAAAGCTCTTGTCTACGCAACCCCGGTACCAAATGTAGAGACTCCTAGTGCTCGCATTGTGGACGGCTGTGATACAATACGGCATTCTCCAGGGCTGCATCAGCGCATCAGGGATTCCATTCGACGGAGGGTGGATGCATGTATCCTCGCTAACGGAAGACATTTTGAACATTTCCTGTAACAAAGTGTTTGAAGTCACGCTGCGGTGTGTTTCCATTCCATGATTAATGTGATTTGAAGTAATAAAATGAGCTCTAACATTGAAATTAAGCGTTTCCGAACACATGTCCACATAACATACGAGTATTTTCTTTCTTTGTGTGTGAGGAATGTTTCCTGAAAATTTGGCGGTACCTTTTTGTAACACCCTGTATACCGATAGAGTTCGTTGATAGCAATATGTAACAATATAGTGGCAAACATCGATTTATCTATTCCTAAAAATTCTCTCCTGACTTGCACCATTGAATACGTGTCTTTGTCATCCGAAAAATTGTCAAAAATATATCGTTTACATAACGGTTAAGAGGGCATTTACTTTCTAACTTTGTTGTTGGATCATAACGAAGTTCCCCTTAATCACATTTTGTGTGTAGGTTGCAGTTTCACGAAGGTCTCTGAAATCGTGTACTTTTAATCTTTTCGCTTTTTGAGTAACACTTCACTCTTCTGAAGTACCGAAGTAACCTTTGAGGAATAACTCGTGGCATTTTATTTGCCGGCAGTGCCTTTCCTCATCGTAACATTGTCCATATTATTTTCTGATTGCAGTCACGTCCAGTCTACTGACTAAAATCATTCGAAACCATTGAAACTCTGTCTCTTCGGTTATTCTCCAACTCATACCAGTATGATCGTTACATTTCACCGAAACATTCATCAGCAACAACAGCGTACACTTTACTAATAAAATACAAACATTAAACTTGAGTGTCTTCATTGTTGATAAGTCAATGCATTGTGAATTTTATCCATTATGGATGTTGAAGGACTCCATGACTGTTCCTTATAGGTTGTGGAAATAAAAACCGCCACCAATTATTGGTGGTTTATTAAAACACTACCGGTTTCGGGCTTGTACCCATCTTCAGGTGTTTACATTCAGTGTTGTTGACTGTTTAAAGAAAACGTAAATTAGATTGTGCTTTTCATACAGATATACACACACAAGTATCATATAGATATACATATACATAAAACAAGTATGGTATGTGGTGGAGTGATTTGTGTTAAGGCTTAACACAAATCACTCCACCACATACCATACTTGTTTTATGTATACGTACATCTATATGATACTTGTGTATGTATATCTGTATGATACTTGTGTATGTATATCTGTATGATAAGCACAATGTAATTTACGTTTTCTTTAAACAGTCAACAATACTGGATGTAAACACCTGAAGATGGGCACAAGCCCGAAACCTGTAGTATTTTAATAAACCACTAATAATTGTGACTGCTAGTGGATTTTATTTCCACAACCGAAGTATTTCGTATTTAGTATTGGTAAAATACAAAACTATAAAATCATGTAGAAATTTGCCATCATTCTGCACTATTAACTGCCACGTCACGCATTAATCTGCGTTTCAGTTACCTAATTCTAAAGTTGGTATAGTCTCTATCAGTTAGTTCAGTGATACACAGTTGATTTATTTCCTACAGACGTTGCATGTAAGCAATTACACCAATCACTACTGTACTATTCGTTATATGATTTGGTATTACAGTAAGTGTGACACTAAATACACAATCGTTGGAACAATTTTTTTGTGTTCTCAATTTACGTTAAGACAGCGTTCGTTTATTGCAAGAGAGGTCGACATTAATTAGCTACGTCTCGTGAACGAATGCAGTTTACAGCGAGAAAATAACTTTATTACGAGGCAAGGCCGGAGAAAAAACTACATGCTTGTACCAGTCTGGAGAACGGAGCGAGGTTCTAGGAATGGCCTTGCGTCTTGAGAAACGCATGACACAACACACACATCGAAAGACATGCAGTCTAGTGGCTAACAGACTTCTCGGAGTCTGCGTTGCCTTTTCCTGAAAATCATAAAATGACCAGCAAAGAAGAAGTCGATGCTTCTGATTCACGAAGTAGTCACTGACTTGAAGGAGGCGAAGCGAAGTCCCTACAGACACTGATTCGTTTTCTGTTGCGCGTACGTGGCGTAAGTACGTTTTATTGTTGAATCTCAGACGGCTAGAAGTCACCCAGTCCACTAGAAGAAAAGTGATTACTGACACCACAAACGATATTTCCATCCTAGGTACGAGCAAAGAACTTATTCATCACAATCAACCAGAAAATTTGCCTTTCAAAATCTGAAGGAAGATGAAACAATTCTGAAACCCTGACAGATTGAAATTACTTACCGGTCCCTAACACGGGACTTTGCTTTTCACAGGCAATTCTCTCACCGACTGAGTTATTCAGTCTACACACTTTTATTATCAATCCTAACTTCTATTAATGGGGATTTCCTTCGGTGTCCAGGGCACATTTGTTTTTCCTTGGAGAACTGAGCTAACACAAAATATTTTGTTTCTTGAAATCGTATAGGATTTGCTTTTTATCTTCTCCTGCTATTTCACAGATGTGTATTCCCGGAAAAGAGCTGCGTACGGTAAACTGAAGACCATTATTTTATTTTATTTTATTATTATTATTTTCTAAAGTGGAATTTACGTTTCCATTCGATACAGTGGTCCCAAATTTAACTAGTGTGATATTCGTTCTATCAATAACCATTAATGTGGCAAAGATTAACCAGTTCCCCAGCGACGATGGCACCACTGTTACATGGCAGCAATCATAATGGGCATAAGAAAGCTGGGATCAGATTTCAAAAACGTACCCAAAGCACACAATTTTAATTGGTGGTGACTTTAACTTACCTCAATACTTTGCAAATATATATATATATATATATATATATATATATATATATATATATATATATATATATATATATATATATATATATATATCAAAACCTGACGCGAGCATGAAACGGCGTACGAAATTATACTGAACGCATTTTACGAAAATTATCTCGAACAATTAATACCTGAACCCATTAGAACAGTAAATGGTTGTGAGAACATACTTGACCTTCTAGCTACAAATAATCCGTAACTTAATAAAGAGCATAAAATCAATCACAAGGATTAGTGAACAAAGAGTTGTTGTAGCGAGAATGAATATTGGGCTTTCCAAATCCACCAATCCCCAACTTGCACTCAACTATCATTTCTCTTAGATTTAGATTGTGTGATGATCTCTGAGTTTTAATTAGAATTAGAAATTATTTAAGAATGAATTTTTAAAAACTCTGTTTGGAAACAAGCCTTTAGCAAGTAACTCGTTATCTGGAGTTTCTTCTTGCCTCTGTTAAATAAAAGAGTGATCGTAAACGCGGACCATCATTGGTGTACCCACCCAGTCCTTCCATGTCCTCTCTGTCATTTCTGAGAATTTATTATTAACATATTTTTAATATTTTGAAAATACCACCAATCCCGTCCCAGGAGGGAAGTGAGAGATAAAAATCACAGAGGGAGACCAAGAGATGAATACGGTAAGCAGATTCAAATGGATGTAGATTGCAGGTCTTATGAGGAGATGAAGAGACTTGCTCAGGATAGAGTAGGGTGGAGAGATGCATCAAACCCGTCTCCGGGCCACAACACACAACCTAGGAATAACGATTACCAACAACTTAAATTGAAAACAACACATACGAAACATTGTAGGAAAGGCGAACAAAAGACTACGTTTCATTGGCAGAACACTTAGAAGATGCAACAGTTCTACTAAAGAAACTTCCTACACTACACTTGTAATTTTGGAGCAGTGCTGCACATTATGGGATCCACACCAGATTGGACTGACGGAAGATTTAGAGAAAGTTCAGAGGACAACCGTTTTGTATTATCGCGATATAAAGGAGAGAGTGTCACGGAAATGATTCACGAGTTGGGATGGGAATCATTAAAGAAAGACGTTATTTGTTGTAGCGAGATCTATTTGCCAAATTTCTTTCACCTACTTTGTCTTCCGAATGCGAATATATATTGTTAGCACCCACCTAGATAAGGAGACATAATAATTAATAAAATAAGAGAAATCGGATCGAAAACAGAAAGATTTAGGCGTTCCTTTCTCCCGCGAGCTATTAGAAATTGGAACTATAGAGAAATATCATGAATGTGGTTCGATGAACCCTCCGCCATGCATTTCAATGTGACTTGCAGAATACCTATGTAGATGTAGATAGAAGACTGTGGAGTCATATCTGAAGAACTGCGTGTTTAATTGCCCTTGTCAATATACGAAGATGAAACAAAAAATGGCAGCGGCGGAGTGGCAAAGCGCATTAAGGCGCTATGTTACGATGCGCGAGGCCGCTCCCCGTCGGGGGTTCGTATCCCCCCTCGGGCATGGATGTTTGTGTCGTATTTAGTATAAGGTAGTTCATAAGTAGTTTGTGAATTTAGAGACTGATGCCACGCAGTTAAGTCCCTTAAGCTAAACAAACATTTGAACATTTTTTGAACAAAAATTGGGGGTATCTATTTTTTAAAAAATGCAGTTGATATCCGTTTGAGCTATGGCAGCGCCATCTAGCGGGCTATCCATAGCGCCATCTGTTTTGTTTCTTGCAGTTTTTTCGTTTGAAGTATATTTCGTGAGATATTTGCCCGGTCACTATCAATGGATCACCCAGTATACATACAAAGTCATTATCATCTTCAATACACATAAGACATGTCAACAAATTTACAGAAAATGAAATACTATTCCTCTTAAGGTGTATCATGAAAAATGGGTTACATATCAGTTTTATGAGGTAAATAATTATAAAACAGAAAAAAAGTTTTTTTCATTTTCACGTTACAGTTTTGGTACAAGTTTCGTTTTGTTGTATCTCAAGTAATAAAAGTAAAGATGGTATGTAGTTTGACATCAGAATTGTCTCAGGCAAGCCCGAATCTAGTCGTCAGTAATAATAATAAAAATGCAACTTTTGGTGTTTTTAAATTGGTAATATAAATTTGAACATTTGTTCAGTCTGACTATGGCCCAGAGTGGTGTGAATTGTGCTGCCAAAATCTTTGATCACTTGCCAAATAGCATCAACAGTCTGACAGATGGCCCACAACCATTTAAAAAGAACTTTAAAAATTTGTTTTGAATGGCAGCAAATCAATATTTTTACAAAAAAAAAAAAAAAAAAAAAAAAAAAAAAAAAACAAAGGAATGTATGTCTTCAAATATCACGTAAAGATTATATTAAACTGACAGATCATCATTACGAAATTTCTAATCTTGACCTATGGAACAAGCACTAAATCTAATCTAATCACGATAGAGCAACGACACCGACGCACCAGTGTTAAGATGTAATTGCACGTTGTGCACATCAATGTTCGCACGTCTCGTCGCTATACTACAGCAAAGTGCCGTGTTAGCGAAACAACGCTGAATGCGGAAATTGCTGTACTGCAAAAAAGCTGTTTGAACATGACCTTGCTTCCCGCAATGGATTAGTCGCGAACCGGCCGCCGTGGCCGAGGGGACTGAGGCGCTCCAGTCACGGTCTGCACGGACACTACGGTCGGGGGTTCGAATCCCCCCTCGGGCATGGATATTTGTGCCGTCCTTAGTATTAATTAGTTCATAAGTAGTTTGTAAGTTTAGGGACTGATGACCCCATAGTTAAGTCCCATTAGCTATACGAACATTTAAAAAAAAATTGTCGCGAGGAACACATTATTCGCTTATGCTTTGTAGCAACTTTTCCTCCGCGTGTTTTCGCCTGTATATACCAGTATACGCCAACCTGAGCCGGCTAACCGGAGGCGGTATTTCCTTATATCAGTGTCGGCCAGCTGGGCGGGCCAACTGACGCTCGGCCTGCTTCGGCTTTGTTCGGCACTTCTCGGAAGCCTCATTATGCCACGACATTAAAAAACAAAAGACTTAACTACTGTGGTTATCAGTCCCTAGGCTTACAAACAAGTACTTAAACTAACCCAAGCACAACACCCATGCCCAAGGGAGGACTCGTACCTCCCACGGGGAGCAACTGCGCACTCCGCAGCGAGGCACCTTACAGCGCTCGGCTACTCCCCCGCGACGCCCGACATTTCGTGTTGCACAGCAATGCGATTCCCCCCCCCCTTTTTTTTTGGCTAAAGATTTTTTTTTTTTTTTTCGAATTGCCAACGCCCAGTTCCTTAAGCTGTCTGGCGCCAATGCAAAAATAGTTTTCAAATCTTTTTCAAGGTACTGTCAACGTAGTATACCTTCCACTGAGACGTTTTCCAGACCGTTTTCTATATTACTTGAAAGTCCCCTCCATTTGCTATTGCAACTGATAGGTTTAAAGTGTCATTTAGTTTGTAACACAAATTACAAAACTTTAAAACTGTTCAGTAGTTCTGCGGCGGATTTCGTCGTGTAGAGTCCCCATAGTTTCATAATGATCTGCAGAAGTTATGTTTAGCTCAACTTGTAGGTGAACGATGTTTCTTTCAATAATGAAATTAAACAAGTCATGATTATGTGGCAGCTTGAGTGATGACAATGTAATAAACTGCCTCCGCCTGTCTGTCTGTCGAAAGTGTCTACCAGATATCAATTTTATTACCTCTTCGTTGAATCACAAGTAACTAAATATTCGAAATCTCTGCGGGTTTTCTGCCGGATAATAAAATCAAACTGATTCAGTATTCAGCGGGACTCAGCAGCGGACAGCTGTACCGTCGAAATATTGAATCAGTTTGATTTTATTATCCGGCAGAAAACCCGCAGAGACTTCGAAGATTTGTCACGCCGGAAAAGCTTACGAAGTTACATCAAGTAACCAAATATTTTTTTTCATGTTATATTTGGTTAAGAACTGTAGACATGACACTGTCGCTAGAGATGTGCTAGGTAGTATTTTTCTTTTTCTTTTCCTTTCTCACGTAGTTGTAATTATTTATATATAATATCATTCTATAGAGACTACATTTTGATTTTGCCTCTCTTTCTATGCTTCAGTTAAAATGTAATAATTTCAGCCGCGGCGGAGCGGCCGAGTGCATTGAGACGCTATGCTACGATGCGCGAGTCCGTTCTCCATCGGGAGTTCCAATCTCCCCTCTCGGGCATAGATGTTTGTGCCGTCTTTAGTAGTTAGTAAGTTTAGGGACTGATGACCCCGTAGTTAAGCCCTTAAGCTTAACAAACATTAGAACAACATAAGAATTTCACATAGATTATCGTGCATCTCGCAATTTTACTCATTTAGTGTACTTGGAAAACAAACTTAATTCTACTTCTTTCCTTTTGTACGAACATAGAACATCCTTGCAAAATTTGATCAAAATCGGTGAATCAGAAATCAGAATCTCTCCAAAAATTGTTCAAATGTTTATAAATCTATGGGACTTAACTACTGAGGTTATCAGTCCCTAGGGTTACAAACTACTTAAACTTTGTTCAAATGTTTGTAAAGTGTATGGGACTTAACTACGGGGTTATCAGTCCCTAAACTTACAAAC
Organism: Locusta migratoria; assembly: GCA_026315105.1. Lineage (NCBI taxonomy): Eukaryota > Metazoa > Arthropoda > Insecta > Orthoptera > Acrididae > Locusta > Locusta migratoria. The sequence continues at coordinate 651,248,448 of CM048745.1, read as the reverse complement.
TACTTATGAACTAACTAAGACTAAGGACGGCACAAATATCCATGCCCGAGGGGGGATTCGAACCCCCGACCGCAGTGGCCGTGCAGAACGTGACTGAAGCGCCTCAGTCCCCTCGGCCACCGCGGCCGGCTACTTAAACTAACTTACGCTAAGGAGAACATTCGCACGCGCACACACACACACACACACACACACACACACACACACACACACACACACATTCCCGAAGGAGGATTCAATCCTCCGACGGGGAGCAACTGCGCGCTACGCAGCAAGGCGCCTTAGAGCGCACGGCCATCCTCTGCGGCCCTTGTGAGACACTAAGAAGAAAGGCAAACGACACTCGCCTGATCTGATGCGCCGGGAAATACGCTTCCAGTAGAACTGCGGATTCTGTGCCAGGATTCCTTGTTTTAAGTGAATTCGCGGAATTACGGCACTGCGGTGTACATTGCTGGCGTAAGTTAATGCACTGCCGTTGTTACTACCGGTAGTGTTTGGTTCAGTGTTTCTATCAAAGTCGCTATCTGCTACATCTTCAACTGAACAAATTACGTCAATTCGAGCTCAGTATCGTGCGGGAACCTTGGCGAGGGCATGGCAAAACAGATTACACAAGATTTATTCGCAATAGCGAATTTCTCACAGGTTCACTGTATACGGCATACAAGTTTTACCCAATGGTGACATACGACAATATGTCCCGGGCCGGGACTCGAATCCGGGTTTTCCGCTTTTCGCGAGCAGTCGCCTTACCGTTAGGCTACCCGAGCACGACGCCAGGACCGACCCAAACCTCCGTATGCCACACTGATTGCACATATGGTTCAACTACATTCATCTCTTAGCACTCGCAGCTTATATTGCATTCCCGTACCACGGAAAATGAAAACAACGATGCATTACCCTACACCGTTTGGTATGGCATCAATACCTTATACAGTTAAGCCGTCAAAAAATCGCTCTTTCGAATAAATGTTGATCAAATATTTCATCACATCAAATCGTCACGACACAGTAATGATTACACTAGATGTACAAAGAAATGCGGGGACAGTCGTTTATGAAAGGCAAAATCCGGTCAACAGCTCAGAGCGCGTGTAATTAATACACTGAAACAAAATGCAAAAGAAGTGAAGAAATGGCCTCGTCGCTGTCGTGTAAATTAAGCGATAATCCAATCGCCAACCTGTCGTGTCCTCCGGGGAGAAGGGAACAGTCGGTGGTATGTGCAAAGGACGCAGGAACCAGTAGGCAGACCGCGAAGACTGATCATACAAAGAAGGCTTTCACGGCAGGAATTATCATAACTTTTCCGGACTGAGATGCCGTGGTCCTTGCGTGAGACTTTCCCCTGACGTTTCGCCTTCGACTGCTGAAGCCATCCTCGGAGATGAAGCGGCAACCTGCAATGGAACTAGAGTGAGTGCCATATATATATATAGGCCATCCAGAGAGCACCACTGTCAATCACGTGACGTCGCCTGCTCTATGATCTCTTATCTCTGATATTGCCAACGTTCTCGATTGAAAATGATTCACATTGTCGCTGCAATGTTAACATCCAAATTTTGTTCAATTTAACACCTTCCTCTTTCCTGTTAAAATTATTTCGTTTGTTCGAAAATCTCTACGGCCTCTCTGTACATACGTGCATGATAATCTGATGTCTTTACTATGACGCTCGTCTCATTAAATTTTATTTCATGGTCACCTTCTTGATAAAAATGTTCCTTTCGTTTTTTAAAAGAGCTGACCGTCAGTGACTGAAAGCTGTTATTATTATTATTATTATTATTGTCACAACCTGGTTTCGGCCTTAGGCCATTTTCAAGTGCTGTGTTAAAGTTTCAGACAGGTTTCCTTATGTCATAATAATAGAAACAATATTGTTTTCATTATTATGACATAAGGAAACCTGTCTGAAACTTTTATCACAGCACTTGAAAATGGCCTAAGGCCGAAACCAGGTTGTGACAAAAAAAAAAAAAAAAAAAAAAAAAAAAAAAAAAAAAAAAAAAAAAAAACTTTCAGTCGAATGAGGGTCAGCTCTTTGCCGTTAGAGCAAAAACAAAGCACGTGAGGGCAGCACCTCACCTAAGAAGGCACTGAAAAAGAAATTGATTTCAGTTTACTTTTACTTTTCGACGAATGTGTTAAGTTCTGTACTCACATATATTAATGTTACCAGTATTTGATGAGTGGCCAGCTTCTACTGGTCATTGTGTTTTGTCTTTACTTAAATGGGTAGTGTTATGGTATGTATAAATTCTATTTTGCGTCATTTCTCTTTTTGTATCACGTTTACTTTTGTTTAACTGTACATGTATTACCTTAGTTTTTACACTTACCAGGTACTGTGAAGATGGGCTACGCCGGAAACGCGTCAGTACAAAAGGAATAAAGATTTTATCGTCACCTGCATAGTTTTATTCTCAGCAGCTTATAAGCTTTTTTAACTTCTTTCTTATTACATTGATAATAATGGCTGCACACCTCCATCAAGACTTCAAGTCTGACCTGGAATTATATTAAATTTTCAAGGGGTTGCTATATTTCGTCCCTTTAAAAGTTCAAATGTTTGTAAACCTATTGGACAAAACTGCTATTGTCTTAATAGACTTACAAAGTACTTCAACTAAGTGAGGACAAAACACACACACACACACACACACACACACACACACACACACACCCTTGTCCGAGCGAGGACGCGAACTTTGGCGAGAACGGCCGCCCAGTCCGTACCATGATGCCTTAGATCACGCGGATATTCCGTTTAGCCCCTAAAAGAACAGCCGGAATTTTGCACATGCATTCTTCAACAAGTAGTCAACGAGGCTAGGTATAAAAGTTTTTGCGCTTATGCAGGCCTAATTGTTTGGAGCAAGGACATTAAACCCTATGGAGTCGAATAATTTCCTCTTGCATTTCAAACTAGTCGAAAATTTCACTCGGCGCAACTCGGACAGCTGACCACCAGTCACATTCCACTGTAACCGGGTGATGGCGCAACTCGAATGCTTGAGCGCTGTTTCGACAGTTGTGATCGAAAATTTGAACAAAGCTAATGGGAGCCATTGGTGTCACCTGCGGTCGGTTCGTACGTTCTGCGGTTGTGATCAGGAATCACACTGTAAGAGGAAAGGAAACGATTCGTTACCAATAGGAATGTATGACAGAGAGTGAGCTACTGTGAATTTTAAATACAGTCTAATTCGCCAGCAAATAGACGATAGATCATGTATACAAGCTGACGTCACAAGCGAAAGAAGAAGAAGTAGATACAGTGCATGAGGTCTTAGAGTAACTCGGTATGTAACGAGAGATAAATTATATTATGCTTCTATGTTATGCTTTGTATGGGGGATTAGAACGCGGGTGTAGGGGAAGGAAAAGAAGGAAGTGTTATGGGATAATATTTACTTTTCAGTCGACATGAGAGAGAAGAAAGAATAGGACGTAGCAAATTTCTGATAATAACAGTGAATAGTCTGTCCAAGCGTCAGAAGATAAGGTATACTTGTGAAAGGCACTGACAAACGAAAAGATTTCTGAGAGATTGCGAAATCAGATATTGGTTTGTGAAGTGTACTACATAGCAGCTGATATAGACTTATGATCACAGATCAGTATTTATGAAGGGTAGATTGAAGAGAATCGCCCAAAAGAAGTATTGTAGAATGAAATGGGATACCATTTAAAACTTGATAGGGATCTGTATATTCCAATAAGAAATACCAGAGTATCCTCATCAATCGAAAACGACTGGACATATCTGAAAAAGTACAATCACGAAGGGTTGACGAACAAACTTTGGTGCAAGGAAAGTAACTGCCCACAGACCTTGTGTAACTGAAGAAGTACGTAACTGAAAGATGAAAGAATACAAAAATATCTTGTTTGTTAGGAATAAAGCAATACACATCCCTCAGGAATGAAATAAATAGGGAGTGCAGGGAAGCTAATATGAAATGGACGCAGGAAAGGAGGGGGAGAAAAGTGAAGAAATCGGAATACATATGTCCAAAAATAATGGCTGACTCATAATACACAAAAGTCATAACAACTTTTGGTAACATTAATTGTAAGAATGGTAGTATTAAAATGTAATAGCAATTCCACTGTCAAATGTAGCGGAGTAACAGGATATATGGAAAGAGTACTTTGAAAGTTTCTACGAAGGAGACGTGATAGAAGCAAAATTTGGAGTTGACATGTAAGACATCGGGGATCCAGTATTAGAACCAGAATTTAAAAGAGCTTCAGAGGACTTGAAATCGTACAAGGCAGACTGGCGTATATATCATTCCGTCCAAATTTATAAAATAATTTGTGTGTGTGGGGGGGGAGTAGCAACCAAAGGACTAGCCAAGGTAGTGAGTAGAATCCGTAAATAAGGATGTCGATGTAGTGGTCATTAGAGACGGTAGAATGTATGAGACTGGCGGTGTACCTCTTTTTTTTTCGGGTGAATGTAGGTTCTGTTTACAGCATCATGATGGTAGCATCCGTGTTTGGCTACATCGCGGTGAACGCACATTGTAAGCATGTATTTGTTATCGCCATACTGACGTATCAACCGGCGTCATGGTACGGGGTGCCATTGGTTACACGTCTCCTTCACCTCTTGTTCGCATCGACGGCACTTTGAACAGTGGCAGTTACATTTCATATGTGTTACGACCCGTGGCTCTACCCTTTATTCGTTCCCTGCGAAACCCTACATTTCAGCAGGATAATGCACGACCGCATGTTGCAGGTCCTGTACGGGCCTTTCTGGATGCGGAAAATGGTCGACTGCTGCCCTGGCCAGCACATTCTCCAGATCTCTCACCAACTGAAAACGTCTGGTCAATGGTGGCCGAGCAACTGGCTCGTCACAATACGCCAGTCACTACTTTTGATGAACTGTGGTATCGTGTTGAAGCTGCATGGACATCTGTACCTGTACACGCCATTCAAGCTCCGTTTGACTCAATGCCCGGGTATCATGGCCGCTATTACGGCCAAAGGTGGTTGTTCTGGGTACTGATTTCTCAGGATCTATGCAACCAAATTGCGTGAAAATGTAATCACGTCAGTTCTAGTATAATATGTTTGTCCAATGAATACCCATTTATCATCTGCATGTCTTCTTGGTGTAGCAATTGTAATGGCCAGTAGTGTATATTCTCTTTATGTCCCAAATTTATATCTTCTACGCTTCACTTCCTGACAGAGCTACAGATAAAAAGCTTCAGAAAACACTTCCTATGATAACACTTCTTAACTCTTAAACCGTCTCTGGAGCCAACATGTGAGACCTGTGACGACAAAGTGACACGAAGTTTTCGATTCAATGCGGAAAAAGGGTATTTGCCGTTACAGCAGCACTGAATAGAACTGTAAATAGAATATCAGGAAAGGTAGGGAGATCTTTCTCTCCAGAAAGAAGATAAATAAACACTACTGAGAGTATCTGACACTTCATCAAGAAAATTTTATCTCCAGCACTGCCACTGTTGAACATAAATACAAAAATTTCGAGAATATCGTATATATGCTTACTTAATCTAGATACGGACACTGCAAATCACCTGAGGTGTGTGGTGGAGCGTTGCAAAGTCTCTTTCTTCCTCATGTGCTTCACGTGAAGAAGTCGGTAATTCTATCTGCTTTAATACGTCTAACACTTTACCTGTGTCAATTCTAATTGTATACGATACAAACATAAATACAGTATGTCGACTGACAGATCACTATATCACTGCCAAGGCACTATGCTGCCGCGATCATGATTACCTGCAACTGACGGTCTATAACTCACCATCTAGTGAATCGGTTATGCCTACGTACCAAGCATGGGTTCAATACTCGCAGGATATTCGCGAATATACCTTGTAAGATGATAATCATGTTGGAAATAATTACTGTTGTAATAATAACTGTTGTAAATTGTCGCAGCTGGGCGGGGAAAGTACCAGAGCTCCAAGCGCTAATAGCTAGCACTGAAGTTGAAATCATTATAGCTAGCGAAAGTTTTGTGAAGCCGGTAGACTGAATAAAACTTATTGCTGTCACAAACAGTTTTGTTGTACTGAAGTCGAAGTAGATACACTTGAATAAACTTTAGAGTCTTGACCACTAATTTAAATTTATTGAGGCCTTACGCGTTTCGACGTTGCGTCATTATCGAAGGCTACAGCAAGACAATGGAATTAATATTCATCACACATTTCGATAAAACATAAATGAGAACACAATCATCACACTCACCATATCTTTTAAAACTTATTAAAAAGTGAAACTAAACATTCCTTTTAAAAAATGGCTGTCAAAGACATATGTCAAAAATAAAATAAATTTAAAATTTAAAATTCCCCCAGAACATCCCTGTAGGATAGTTCCTGTGAGTTGATATAGGTAGAGGTTATACATGACAACCGGAATAAATTATTAATTGGTTCTTTTTACCGATCCCCTGACTCAGACGATTCTATTGCAGAAATGTTCAAAGTAAGCTTGGACCAAATTTCAAAAACATACCTACAGCATACAACTTCAATTGGTGGCGACTTTAAATTACCCTCGATATGATAACAAAAATACATGTTCCAAACCGGAGGCAAGCATAAAACGTCGTCCGAAATAGTACTGAACGCGTTCTCCGAAAACGTATCTCGGTCAATTGGTTCATGAACCTTCTAGAATTCTAAATGGTTGTAAAAACATACTTCACCTCTTAGCAACAAATAATCCGGAGTTAATAAACAGCAACAAAACAGACACAGGGATTAGTAAATACGAAATTGTCATAGCGAGACTGAATATCGGATTTCCCAAACCTCAAACACTAAACGAAAAATATATTTATTTAAAAAAGCAGATAAAAATTCGATTTATGTTTTCCTCAATGAGAATCTTCAGTCTTTCGAAACTAACAATGTGAGCATAGATAAAGTGTGGCTTACATCGAAAGAAATAATATCGCAGATCAGAGATTTACATCAAAGAAATTAACAAAAGGAGGTGCTTCCCGGCGTGGTGCACAAAAACGGTTAGTTCACTCTGGCAAAAGCAAAGACAAAGGCATGGCAAATTTAAACAGACACAAAATTTCAACTACTGGAAATATTTTACAGAAGCTCGAAATTTAGCACGCGAGAACTTATAATAGTTTCTACAACGACACCATGTCACGTAATTTGATAGAAAATTCTAATAAATTCCGACCGTATGTAAAGTATCCTAGGGGCAAAACGTAATACCTTCATTATGCGATAGCAACGATAATGCTACTCCAAGACCTTCATATCTTCAAAAAGCATGAAATGTATGCTATTTTTAGAACATTATGGCTTATTGATTTGCAGTGTATTACTTTCGTAAATTCCTACATCATTGTGAGAGAATGAATGGTTTATTGAATAAGGGTAATAAATAAAATAAAACACTGTGCATTTATGTCTAATGATAAAAATAACAATTTGAATGATCTGGTAAAATCTATATCTACATAAATACGTTTTATTGAAGAAAAGAGCCGAGATCGCTTTTTATTTTGTATTTTTCATTAAGAGTACCAGTTTCGGCGGTTTAACTGCCATCTTCTGATCTTAGATTTCATTCTTCGCAACATTATTATTAAAAGCTTTTAAAACACATTTACTCGCCAACTTAATTGTTGGCTTGTCAACATATCAATAAAACATGATCATCAGCATCCTGTAATAAGGTGTGGTCACTAAGTTAAAAAAAATCAGCGATCTTAGATCTTGTCTTCAATGAATTGATTAAAAGATCGCCTCCAAACATGACAAACCTTTACTACATAAATACTCTGCACCTCACATTGAAGAGGGTTCATCAAACCGCTTTTATGATATTTCTCTACGGTTCTATTCTATTATAGCGCGCGGAAAATGAACACCTAAATCTTTTCTTTTTCGATCTGATTTATTTTATTACGATGATCATGTAGGTGGGTGCCAACAAAATGTGTTCGCATTCGGGAAAGAAGGTTTTGATGAATTCCACTCCAATTCGTGCATCATCTCCCGTATAACGCGATAAAACAAAATGATCTGATCTCTGAGCTTTCTCCAAATCGTCCGTCAGTCCCAGTTGGTAGAAATCCAACAATGCGCAGCAATACTCCAAAATCGGACGCACAAGTGTAGTGTAGTCTAGTAGAACTTGTGCATCATTTGTTTTGACAATGAAACGAATCTTATGGTTTGATTTCCTTACAAAATGTTTTCTTTTCAATTTAAGTTGTTCGTGATTGTAATTCCTAGGTATTTAATTGAGTTTACGGCCTGTAGATTTGACTTGATTATTGTGTAAATGAAGTTTAACGGATTTCTTTTAGTGCTAATATGGATGACTTTACGCTTTCTATTATTTAGGACCAACTGTCAATTTTTGCACTATTTAGATATCTTATCTAATCTAATACATCATTTTGCATTTGCTTTTGATTTTCTCGTAACTTCGATAAGTGGCAGCATCATCCGCGAACAGAGAGCTGCTCACATAATCTCCGAAATCATTTATAAAGGTAAGAAACCGTTGTGACTCTATAACACTTCCCTGGGTAACGCAAGGTATCAATTCTATTTCACTCGATGAAATTCCGTCAGTTACAATGTACTGTGTCCTTTCTGACAGGAAATAACGAATCCAATCGCACAAATGTGACTATATTACATAAACACACAATCTGATTGGAAAATGTTAGTGAGATACAGTGTCAAAAGCCTTCGGGAAGCTTAGAAATATGGAATCGATTTGATATCCCTTTCCGATAGCATTCATGTGTTTCACAAGAACACTACTTTCTGAATCCGTGTTGACTATGACTTAATAGGTCGCTCTCTTCGAGGTAGTTCATAATGTATATGTTCTAAAATCCTGCTGCAAACAGACTTCAATGATAATATAGGCCTGTAATTTTGAGGATCACTCCTTTTGCGTTTATTGAATATTGGAATGACCTGTGCAACTTTCCAGTCTTTGTGTCTTGGTGAGCAAGCGGTTGTATATGATAGCTAGGTATGGGGCTATTGCACCATCGTACTCTGAAAAGATCCTAATTGGACAAGGAGACGGACTTTTCGTGATTTAAGTTGCTTTAATATTCAACGGACGTCCACTTCTAAATTCGACTTGCTGGTAGCTGTTCTTGATTCGAATTCTGGATTATTTGCTTCGTCCTATTTAGTGAAGGCATATCGGAAAGCTGTGTGTAGCAATTCTGCTTCAGAACAACTGTGATCAATTTTATGGAATATAAAATATCTTCCGTGGTCTGCAGTGATAAATTTATTTTATCAGATCAATAAACAATTCGAACAAAATAAGTTTTGCGATCAAAGAACAAAATAAGACAAAAGGTCGTATTTTATTGTAGTTGCATAGGGGAACTAAAATATCCTTTATAATTGTGAAGCAAGTACGTACAACATGGTCACACATATGAGGATAGAATAGGTAGTCTATGGGGATAGGACAAATGGCCAGCCGTAGTCTTGATCAAGGAGCCATGCCAGCATTTTCAATAGAATTTTTTTCCGTTTTTTTTTTTTTTACTACTAGAAAACAGAAAAACAGATAGTGTGTTTCCATACTTACCTTTTAATGGATACTGTCGGGTTAAGCTTTCTGCAGATCCTTACAGTCATCTGACGGTGACTGTATTTTACGCAAAGAATCATCGTCAGAGTACAATTTTATTGTCTTAGGGGGACACTTGAAATTAATTGCTAGGATTTGTGAAACTTCCGGAGTCCAGTACAATGAACTGAGTCCTTTTAGATATTCCTCAGGACAATCACATACTCTGTTTGCAAACATTGCACTATTGTTTCTTTCTTATAAATGTATAATATAGTGTCGAGTGTCTCCCTAAAATAAAGAAAGGCGTGATCTATCTATTCAGCTACATCCATTGTTGTTAATGAATGCATGAAATTGATAAACGAGTCAAGTAATTTTTCTGTAAGCATCGTTATTCTTTGTCGAATTTTTTTTCTGTGTTAAAGTCATATTTTTTGAGCTTCATACCTCGTATATGCCCTAGGTACCTGAAATATACGGACGCCAGAGATACCGAAGTAATTTCGTGTCCGCGATGTTTTCCTGGTTTTGTGAGCAAGAGCGGCCTGCATATCTTGCCAGACATATGGGAGTTCTTGAAGCAGAAGAGATCCTCGTTAAATATTAGAGAAATAAGGAGTTATTTCCCAGACGTATTCCTAGAAAATCAAACTGTAATTCGTCAAGGCCTGCCACCTTATGGTGTAAAGTAGTGTTACTTCTTTTCCTTCTATCGTGAATGCTAATATGCTAGGGATCATAAACATCTCGAGTACAACTCTGCTGTTGAAGGTTGAATTCACAGGAAATGAACGCCTCGCTCTTTCGTCAGTGGTGTGCAGGCTACCTTCCTTCCTGCTACGGTTCCGAGTGTATGACGAACCTAGTATACCTGCTGTTTCCCAATGATTCATCTTTAGTGAAGCGTGAGGTAGAATGGAAGTTGTAGTGTAGCACGGGCAGGGTGGGAATTTCCCCATTGTCGTTAAGAGAAGGCAACTAACGAAGCTGTGTTTTAAGAGACTGGATGGTATAAGGCGAAAACTTATTCGTGTATGCAGTAGCCGATTTCTTCATATGAATAATGGCGGGAAATTATCGATTCTACTCACATAAAAACGTGTTGCATCTCCTTGGTTCTAGGGGCTTCTTAACACTGACGTTTAAAGTGTATAATGCATCAGAAACACACTTCCTTAATCCGTCGGCACACGGAGCGTGTGTCTGAACGTGTGTGGTTAACGTGCCGAGTTCTACGTGCAGCTGAACGCTCGGAGACGGCGCGACTTGTGCATACGAGACGTGTGCCTCAACGAGCTACACGCGACCGCAGCGCGCTCCAGCGACAGTTGTCGGCGGTATCAGGTTCTGGAATCACACTGCTTACGAAATCAGAAAACTGGAATTCCTGCTTTACCTCTATTAAATCGCTTATTTCCGCGCTTGTGCACATATTCGTCATGTTTCGTGATATAGACCTACATAAATAACAACGAAACAACTGTGAACATAAAACTCTTAGAAAAGTTGCAGAGACTTATAAAAGTTTCATGACAAACTGTGCAATGTAAAATTAGAATAGACCTTCACACGAGGCAAACATTATTGTAACAGTCTCGCTTTTTCGTAAAACTTGAATGTCATTCTTTCTGTATCAATATTCCAATTTAGTTGTAGAAATTTTAGAACGTGTAAAATGCAAGACGTGAAACAATACAAAGCAATTTTTACTCTAAGTATAATACCAACTGTCCGGTACATAAAACAGATCCAACAAACTCACTCCTCTGAGGATGCACACTTATGTAGCGTCGAATATTATGCAGTTTACTTCTTTGAGTCTAACAGAAAACCCGAATAAAAAGAAGAAATATTTGCTTTTGAGGAGCCTTGAAACACCGCCGTGAGGCATCTATGAGTTCACTAACGACTTAGCTGCCTATGTTGCAGCCACTGAAGTATCTATTTATCATCAACGAAGGTATCAGACGTCTTGTATGCATGACTGGTTGATATGTCGGTTGCTGACATGTAAGTACAACAAATGATGTAAAGAACAATTCGTATCGATAGATCTTTAGTCCGCCTTGCTTTGAAACAGCAGATTACTGTAATAAGTATTTTTTTAACCAGCCTGCAGCTAATCATCCTCTCTTCATTCGGTGCACAACAGATCACGTATTAAAGGAATGACCGGTGCACATTAATTGCGTGCTCAGCCGTCACGCGGGAGCTCTGCTTCAGAAGCAGTAGACAATCACTGTAGTCCGCTTTCCTTTTCAAAAAGCTGCACCTGAGCGTTTTTTAATGGATTTATTAAAGCCACGTCACCCTCGGTAGCGTTTCTTCGTTTATAGTCATTTATTCGAACAAATAGTTCCTTTTCGAGAGATTCTCAATTTACTCAGTTACTTTTACTTGCTTTGAAATACCATAAGACCTAAGTTACTTACATAAAACACATGAAACACGACGACCAATATGGCGTCATCATTTCTCTACCGAAAAGAGCAGCCCCCTTCCCCTGATAGCCACGTGGTATGACGTCAGTGGCGTTCTCCCATCTTATTAGTGGTCGTTCAGACGCACGTTGAGAACATCTGACATGCTCGATACTGCCCGACACGTCGGGAAAGCCTCGCCAACGTGCGGTTCGTACATTGTGACGTCAGAAACTCGGCACGTTGACCTCACTCGTTAAGATACACGCACCGTGTGCCGACACCTTTAAATTGTCATTCAAAGATGTAAACAACCACGTAGGAGTTCTGCCAGGCAAAGGAATGGGTAAATCATTTGATCAGTTCCAGTCATGAAACCAGAAAAGAAGTACACTGTTTGTGTTGATTGGAGTTCTGCCGTGTCTAGAAGGTTAATTCCGAAGTTCGATCGTATCCGCATTGTTACTTCGTGTCAGGAGGGACTCACGCCAAGAGAAAATTCCTGATCCCTCGAAATGAACCAAATCAGTGTTGTTCAGACATGAAGGAGGAACTGACGATGGCTTGCCTCGTTCTGGCCACCCAATGGCTACCGCGGCAGCGGATGATCGCCACCATCATATTTCAGCTCAGAGGACCGCTGAGGGGAATGTCACCATGGTGAATAATAATGTTCGTGCAGGCACAGGACTTCATATTTCGACTCAAACTGTACGTAATGGACTGCAGGACGTCCATGACAATATCCAACTTAGACACCCAATAGCATGCCAGGTTCGAATCCCTGTTTCAGCACACAGTTTTAATCTGCCAGGAAGTTTCTTATCAGCGCACACTCCGCTGAAGAGTGAAAATATAATTCTGGAAACATCCCCTAGGCTATGGATAAGCAATGTCTTCCTGGAATGCTAGTATTTAAAAAGGTATTTATCTAGCCGTCACCGCTCACAGATGTGTCGAGTCACAAGAAACGATACGTGGTTCGGATTATACGTTATTGTGGAAGTAGTTAAGGTTAGGAACATTCAAGTTGTCGAAGGAGCCCACCCAAAAATTATTCCTTGCCATTCACCCACGGGAAATTATCATTCCTAATTAAATACTGCAAAATTCGTTGAGGCTTAGTCTAATGTGAAGTGATTGGGATAATAAATGAAAGAATTCTTACAAATATGGATATACCAAAAATCACATAAAGCAAATCAGTAGCCTGCCTTTCGTGGCTATGTGGAATGAAAGGAAAGTTTGAAAAAAAAAAATGTTTTCCCAGAATGATTTGTTTGAAACAGATTGTGTGATGTCGTGAGGAATATCTATAAGGACTCAGTTTATTGTACCAGACTCCTGATGTTTTATAAATCCTAACAATTAATATAAAGGGTCCCCCAAAGAAATATAATTGGACGTTTGGTGTAGACCACAGCTTTCCAAACTGGGTGTCGCAACACCCCGGGATGTCGTGTAGTAGTATCAAGGATGTCGCGAGACTAAAAAATTTAGACTCTAAACAAAAACAATTGTCATAAAATAACACAAAATATCCTTATTTTCATACTATCTTGAAGACTCGCCTGCAGCTAATCATCCTTCTCTTCATTCGGTGCACAACAGATCACGTATTAAAAGAATGACCGGTGCACATTAATTGCGTGCTCAGCCGTTACGCGGGAGCTCTGCTTCAGCAGCAGTAGACAATCACTGTAGTCCGCTTTCCTTCTCAAAAAGCTGCACCTGAGCGTTTTTTTAATGGATTTATCAAAGCCACGTCATCCTCGGTAGCGTTTCTTACAATTAAATGTCAGTCAATGACACAGTGGCTGTAAAAGCTGTCACAGATTGTAAAAGCAGTTACAATTGTCCACTGACTAAAGCTATTCAGTAGCGATATTTAGTATGGAGTATGGCCGGGTGATTAACGGAGAGTAGTATTTTAAATGCAGTGATCGTTGGTCGAACCCTGGTATGCGTTAAATTTTTTTTTTCTCTCAGTTTCCTGTATGTAACAGATTCTGGGACCAGAAATGACATTCATATTCTTACTTGTCACAATATTTATCCATTTTTTTCCGAATATGTCGGGACTTCCGAGGTCGTGGTGAAGCAAGAACCTAACAATAGAACTTAAATAACAATTCATCACTTGTCATAAATACATCCTCTTTATTTTTGAAAATAATGTGATAATGTTGAACTGAAAGAGAACTGCCACTGTACTGTCTAAATCAGAAATCCGAGCAGCTAATTTCCAGATGCCGTTTTCAATCGATCCAGCAAAATCGTTTCTGGCCCTGACATGTAAACACAACAGCGAAAAACGTCTTCCGAAATTCAATTTTCGTGTTTCGGAAGTTGGGTTGATGTAGAAGAAAGTAGAAGAAACAAGTATTACTCTGTGAGTGTCTACAGTGTTACTCTGTTGTACATCTCCGTAGTTCTTAATGTTTCCTTTTCTTGCGATGAGTGTACGTAATTGCTGCAGTCAGGATCAACATTAAACTTGTCAATGCGTACAAGGATTTCAGTTTCGATTACAAAGCGATGCTTTATTCCCGCCCCCCCCCCCCCCACCCGCTAGAACCATCTTAATTCTACCATATGTATTTATATTAGTGAAAAAGTATCGCGCAAATCTGTAAGCTATAAAAAGGTGTTGCCATGAGGGAAAGTTTGGAAAACACTGGTGTAGACAATAAGATTGATCTCTGACGTGATGCTGTGCGCGCCGGCCGCGGTGGCCGAGGTGACTGAGGCGCTCCAGTCACGGTCAGCACGGTCACTACGGTCGGGGGTTCGAATCCCCCCTCGGGCATGGATATTTGTGCCGTCCTAGTTCGTAAGTAGTTCATAAGTAGTTTGTAAGTTTAGGGACTGATGACCCCGTAGTTAAGTCCCGTAAGCTTAACAACCATTTGAACATTTGAATTTGATGCTGTGCGTACAGACACCGTCAGATGACTGACTGTAAGGAATTGCAGTAAGGTTAATCCGACAGTATCTGTTACAAGCTAAATATCTCCATAAGTATAAAGCTCAGATGTCTTACCTACTACAGTTGAGTCAAAAATCCGAAACGTCAAAAGTCCGAACGCCCGTTGTCAATATCGGTAACCATCTTAATTCTACCATATGTATTTATATTAGTGAAAAGGTATCGCGCAAAACTGTAAGCTATAAAAAGGTATTTAATGAAAGTCCAGCTCCAGTTGCAATTATTTGTGCTTTATTTAAGCCCACACTAGCGGTTTCGACCTCTATGTTAGGCCATTTTCAAGTGTGACAGACGTTATTCCGTAGAGAAAACAACGTCAAGTTTGCGTTCTCTACGGTATAACGTCTGTCACACTTGAAAATGGCCTAACATAGAGGCCGAAACCGGTAGTGTGGGCTTAAATAAAGCACAGATAATTGCAACTGGAACTGGACTTTCATTAAATTTGAACCACAGTTGCGGCAACAGCAACCATCCAATGATGGAGAAACTAACTATAAAAAGGTGTTGCCATGAGGGAAAGTTTGGAAAACACTGGTGTAGACAATAAGATTGATCTCTGACGTGATGCTGTGCGAACAGTCACCTTCAGATGACTGTAAGGAATTGCAGTAAGGTTAATCCGACAGTATCTGTTACAAGCTAAATATCTCCATAAGTATAAAGCTCAGATGTCTTACCTACTACAGTTGAGTCAAAAATCCGAAACGTCAAAAGTCCGAACGCCCGTTCTCAACATCGGTAATTTGTGCTGCAAATGTAATTGCACAGCAAAAGTATGACTGTGACTGAAATGTAGCTGGGAACAAGTTCGCGCGCACTACTGTACAAGGGACAGTAGCCTCGAGAGTGTTTATTTTAACCCTTTCGCTGCTGTGGACGAGTTTCTTCGTCATGCTGCCTGTAGTTCCCAGGATGCTGATGACGAGGGATTTCGCAGCCCCTGTTCTTCCCCTGAACGCTCGGCGCGGAAAGCCCAGGCCTCGGAGGTCGTCTGTGCCTGGCGATGTTCCCTCTCCGCACCACAGCGAGCTGTTCCGCTGTTTCTCAGCTCAATGTTAGAGGTTTAGATCGAGTCTGCAGTGTAGTGCTCAGTTACTTCTTAGTTTGTGTAAGTTAATCGTTGAGTACATTATAGTATCGTTTCGCTCATTGTCATCTTCATTCCTTGATGAAAAGTAATAAATGTACTGTATATGTAAGTAAGGGAAATTTAAGCTTTCCAATAGACCATATGCACGACTTGACGCCAAAACAGTTCAAAAATCCGAACAAATCGATAACCGAACCACGTACGGTCCCAACTGATTCGGATTTTTGACTCTCTACTGTATATATCATTCGACGCCCTAAAGAAAAGCAATCTTTTTTACGCTGGATAACTGTAGCGAATTGTAGGAATATCTGCAGCGGATCGACGATTTGTATGAGTGCAAACTGAACCTCAACATAAACAAAAGGAAGGAATTGTGAGGGTTGGGTTGGGTTGTTTGTTTGGGTTAGTGGGACTAAACTACTGAGGTTATCAGTCCCCCGGTGGGATGGGGAAAGAGTGAGGATAGGAAAGGATGGGAGGGGGAAAGGAAATGCAGTCCGGGAAGTAAAGAAGGAAGGAAGACTGCATTAGCTCGGGCCGGCCACGGTGGCCGCGGGGACTGAGGCGCTTCAGTCACGGTCTGCACGGCCACTACGGTCGGGGGTTCGAATCCCCCCTCGGGCATGGATATTTGTGCCGTCCTTAGTATAAGGTAGTTCGTAAGTTTAGGGACTGATGACCCCGTAGTTAAGTCCCATAAGCTTAACAAACATTTGAACATTTTGAACATTAGCTCGGGGCCCCGTGGTCACCACGCACGTACTCACGAAAGAACCGTGAGCCCCCTGGAGGTGGGATTGTGAATACATGGAAAGAAAGACCATTTATTATACGAGGGTTGCAACTTCAATAGTGGCAATATTGCTATGGAGACACTATGCAATGGAATCTACTATTGTCGCTGATAGCACACGTTGTTGACATACCTACCTCACCCCCGAGCAAATGGACTCGCCCGTCCCACGTTAGAGGCGTGCGCACAATCAGGAGAAACACAGCCACTTGTGAGCGAGCGGTCTAACGTAACGGTGTCACTGTGTTTTCGAAACAAAAATAACGGAGATCGACAATGCACAGTATTACTGTTCGTTTCCGGAAGCCTTTGACACTGTACTTCACAAGCGGCTTCTGATTAAATTGCGTACTTAGGAATATCGCCCCAATTGTGCGATTAGATTCGCGATTTCCTATCTGAAAGGACACAGTTCGTACTAATTGACTGTAAGTCATCGAGTAAAACAGAAGTGATACCTGGCCTCCCACAGGGAACCGTTTTAGGTCTCCTACTCTTCCTTGTGTTTATAAACGATTTAGGAGACAATCTGAATAGCTCTCTTAGACTGTTCGCGGATGATGCTGTCTTTAATCGGTTACTGAAGTCGACACAGGATGAAAAGCAATTGCAAAGCGATTTAGACACAATTTCTACATAGTGCGAAAATTGGCAGTTAACACTAAATAATGAAAAGTGTGAAGTAATACGCATGACCGCTGAAAGAAATCCGCTGAACTTCAATTACACGATAAGACAGTCAAATCTTAAAGTCGTAAATTATACCAAATACATAGGAGTTACAACTACGAACCACTTAGACTGGACAGAACACATAGAAAATATTGTGGGGAAGGCGAACCAAAGGTTACGTTTCATTGGCAGAACGCTTCGAAGATGCAACCGCTCCACCAGAGAGACTGCCTACATCACACTTGTGCGCCCTCTCCTAGAGTACGGTTGCCCAGTGTGGGATCCTCACCAGGTAGTACTGACGGAAGATATTAAGAAGGTTCAGAGAAGGACAGCTCGTTTTGTTTTATCACGTTACGGGGGGGGGGGGGGGGGGGGTCACGGAAATGTTGCACGATTTGAGGTGGAAATCGTTAAAAGAACGAAGTTATTCGTTGTGGTGAGATCTGCTTGTGAAATTTCAATCACCGACTTTTACTTCTGAATGTGAAAATATTTTGCTAGCACCCACTTATATAGGGAGACATGACCATCCCAATAAAATAAGAGAAATAAGATCGAAAACGGAACGATTTAGGTGTTCTTTCTTCCCGCGTGCTATTAGAGAATGGAACGGCAGAGAAAGGTTATGAAAGTGGTTAATGAACCCTCTGCCAGGCATTTATATGTGATTTACAAAGTATCTATGTAGATATAGATCACCAGTGACCAGCTTCGCAAAAGAAGTGGCAACACTTTTTGCACAACACACCCAACATTTTGCACGACAATGGCTGCTCTGTTCGATCTATGGGACTGGGAAGTACTGTACCATCCACCATTCTCCTTGTCACTCTGATTTGACTCTAAAGATGAAGGAACCACTTCGTGGCATTCGCTTCAGAACTGTTCCATAGATTCAACAGGCAGTAGACCGTTCCATTCGCACCCTCAACAGAATAGTCTCTGCTAACGGTATATTACGCTTTCCACGTCGCTGGCAACGGGTTCTACACTACGCATGTGACTTCTTTGAAGGACAGCAACAGGTCCAATCATGTAACGTTTTGTATCCTTTTTTGAATAAATAGTTGCCACTATTTAAGTTCCAACCCTCGTATGATAACGAGAGTACAGAACAATGACTGGAAGCAGTTACTCCCATAAAATATCTGGTAGTATACACAGGGGTAGATTTGAAGAGGAACGACCAAATAAAATTAAGCGTTAGTAATGCAGACACGAGACGCAGGTTCGCTGAAAGAATTCTCAGGACGTGAACAATGCAGGTAGCGTACAAAACACTTGTTTTACTAGATACTTGAATGTTACTGATAACTGTAGGATATGTACCAGGTAAGATGGAGGAGGTAGAGAAGATCAAAGAAGACTAGGGGGCTTCGCTACACGTTCATTTAGCAAGCGCGAAAGCATCAAAGAAAATAATCATCCAATACAACTGACGATAAAAAGAGGATTTGTAGTATTACATTGAAATTTTTATTCAGTCAACAATTTATCTACGACGCTTGTCGCTGACCACCGCATTCTCTGGCAGCTAATTGCGCTCTTCATATATTTTTGGTGTTCAAAAATGTTCAAATGTTTGTATAGTCTATGGGACTTAACTACGGGGTCATCAGTCCCTAAACTTACAAACTACTGATGAACTACTTACGAACTAGGACGGTACAAATATCCATGCCCGAGGGGGGATTCGAACCCCCGACCGTAGTGACCGTGTTTTGGTGTTCATCTATTTTTTACGAGCTGCTTAGAACGCGGTTGCGCACTTCGTCTTTCATGTTTTCTCGCTCGATAAGGATAGTCGCTCATCAGGGATTTCTTCACTACCAATTGTAAGTGTGTGTGAGATCGATTTCTTTGTGAAATATGTTGAAAATATAATCAGAGCAGTTGAAAACTTTTACTCATTTAAAATGACCCACCTTTTAATAATTCATGATGTGTTTCTATTTTTCCAGCAATAATCTTAATTATGTAACATGATGCTTGGAGCCATTGTTGACTTGTATCTATAATTTACTAGAAACTTCTAGATATCATTATATGTAACTTTCTTGAATGTGACTTTATAGTAATGCCAGCAAGGAAATCTTCGAAATCCGATCGATTTAAACAGCCTTTCGTCACAAAAGATAACTTAATATTTGTTTTTCACGGTCATTCAGTTAGTACAATCCGCTCTAAGCAAACCAAGCTTTAGTTTACACAATGCAGCAAAAGTTTTACAGCCTCATCTGCTACAACCAGTCAACTTAATGCAAGTATTCTGGTAAAATAGGTCATCGCGGAATCTGTTAGTTTCTTTGTGTAATACTGTGCTCAGGTGTTGCTTTTATTCCAAATTACTACCGCCGCTAAACTTTATAAAGTCAGATTCCGCCTCCTTTTCGAGTCTGCTATTTATAAAGTTACTTAAATGTGTCAGATCCACCAAGTTACTTCCCTGTAATATTACAACGCTAGTGAACGGCCCCGAACATTAACAACCACTCCAACACCTGATGGGATTAAAGAAAGCCCAATATTACAGATTTCTGCGTAACGATAAGAATTACTTTCACACTTCCGAGAGCACACGTTTCTCGAAGAGTCAACAAATATATTTCTTCTTCCTAGATTAGAGTCCACACGGTGACTTCCGATAGTCTTTTTCTCCGCGAATCATACACGACTGGAAGAGGACCCTCGCCCACACACACCATGACATGGCTAATGGAGCCTGGATGTGTCAATATAAATGAAGACTTTCAGTGAACAACATTTATTACTCAAACTTAAGCAAATAACTGATATTTACTCACAACTAAGGCACAAGCTTGAGTTGTTTTAATGCAGACAGTATGATTTCCCTACAGCTTACTACACTGTTTGTCTTGGGTAGATGTACCACGAAGTCATATTCAATGTCACTACATGAACGAATTTGGTGACTACATTTTATTCTACATCTGAATAACTGAATGCTGTATATGCTTTATGAAGGGGCTAACAAATGTTTATGCTAGTACCTAACCTTACAACATGTGATACCATTCAACTTAAATATGTTTATCGTCACGCTCAGTCTCCTTTTATCTCTTACATAAAATTATTCTTACGTTATGTATTCGTGTATCCTTCTTGAACAACCTTAAGAACTACAGGTCTTTAATTATGTTCTTCGGTATTGCGAGTTGACAATAATTTGGCAATATTATGATTCTAACGTTTACTGTATACTGTCTACTGGTGTTGGCCTTTTAATTATCATTTTCATGTATGTATGTATGTATGTATGCCTTTTATTTATCATTTTTATGTATGTATGTATGTTACTCTACAAATTTTCACTCGGTTTGTAAAGATATAAAGATGTGTGTTGACTCACTGTCAGAAAATCATTTTGACTGTGCATGGGTTATGTTGTAATATATAGCGATCTGAGTAGTTATTTTCGAAACGGAACAACTATAATGACAAAGGTGTAAATAATCGATTTGAAGAAGCCAAGGAAATTTAAGTAATACAAGTACAGAGATCTACATCCGGCTGGAGATTCGCGCACTAACTTTGTCTGGTATTTGTTGTTTTACATGCAGTAATGTACTTTTAATGCTCTCGTGCTAAAGAAACATAGGACTAAAATATGCCCTTTCCTCGTCTGTCCGTATGGAATTCATTACAAAAATCAAATAAAAGATGTAAAAAAGGTCACATTGTTACAGGAACCACTGATCATTCTTTAAAATAAAGAATTTTACAGTCGAGAAAGATGTTAATTACCGTATATGCTCAGCATAAATACGATTACGGAAAAGAGGCCTTAAAAACAAAGAAGAAACATGTACAATTGATTGTCATAAGGGTCATTTGAATCTGAAATCTAGTTATTTACTTACCATTTATTTACTTGATCGCAGCAGAAAACATACATTATAGAATCAAAGCAATACATTGATAACTCCTGTCTGATATTATAAGCATTATGAGCATCCTAGACAAAGGTGTTACATTATAACGCGCATTTCAAATGATTTGTGACCAAATTTAATTACGTCACAGGTTTCATGGGTAGATGGAACCTTATTTGTAGGCAGCTTGTTGTCGGACACAGCTTCTGAATATACATGACATACTTGTTCTTGTGATAAAATAACCACACTAAAGAATTATCACTGTTCTCCTGTTTTTCACATTCTTGTGTAGTTGTAGTTACCAGCTCACCCCATCTCTTAGAAAAGTAAAACGAAGCATGTTGTATTCACTGTGATGTTATTAATTTTATTTTATACGTGTGATTTCAGACAAGGATTTTGGAGAAAATAAACGTGTCCACCAACAAGAGCGCAAGCGCAATTTCGTCACAATAGCAGTGATGACGTAGATATAACCCAGGACGTCCATCATAATGACGCACATAAATGTATATGCGGGCGTTTGGGTTATTTGCTGAACGGAATTCTAGAAAGTAAGCTGTAACGGCCAGGTGATAATATTGAGTAATGGTCGACAACCCACGTCAACATAGCTTATGAGCAAAATCCCTCGGGTCATACAAAGAGAAAAACTGAAGTAACTACCAACAATCCAGTTGTTTCTTCGTATTTAATTGTGAATTCGAGTGATGATATGACACCCTGCGAAGTCGGGTGGGAAGTGGCTGGAGCTAACATACTCCGTTATTGCAGAACTACACGCAGTCATAGCTACATCCATGTACTAAGCCAGAGTAATTTATTGTGAACTTCCGCGAAAGGATACCATAAATTTAACTGCGTAATTCGACAATTGAACGACATAACACCAATATATTAATTTCTTTTTACGTATGTTTCTCGAAATTATATTCATCTGAAATCTTCTAAGGACTTCCATTTTTCCTCTAGCCACTCCGCTTAGTCAAAAATGTTCAAATGTTTGTTAAGCTTAAGGGACTTAACTACGGGGTCATCAGTCCCTAAACTTACAAACTACTTATGAACTACCTACAACTAAGGACGGCATAAATATCCATGCCCGAGGGGGGATTCGAACCCCCGACCGCAGTGGCCGTGCAGACCGTGACTGAAGCGCCTCAGTCCCCTCGGCCACCGCGGCCGGCTTCGCTTAGTCGTTTTGCACTTCCCGTCAATCTCATTTTTAGGGGTTTGTATTGCATTTTACCCAATTAATTTCTAGAATTTTGATATTTTCACTTTTCATAAGTTAAATTCAGAATGCCTTAAGGTATTCAAAGATATCTACTAGCCCTTATCTTTAGAGCTATTTTGTTCCCTACGGCCTTCATTATTTCAACTAGCAAAGCTACCCATTCCTTTCCTGCTGTGCTAGATCACTACGTTTCATCAGTCGTTTCCTGATGCTTCAGTGGCAACCAAACAATACCAGATTACTTCAGTTTATCCAGGTCCTAACTCCTTACTTTTCTACATCCTACTTTCTGACCGCATCTATCGTACCAGTTGCTAGTTGATGCCTGGCATTGTATGAGGTAAATTGAAATAAATACATTTCGTACATGTAAATTGGAAGGCTTTTTGTATGACAAAGATGAGACTGGTATGGAAGACTTGAGTCTGGGCTCAAGCCGGATCGAAAGTAGTCTTCAATCATAAAAAACATTTCTTTTTTTTTTTCAACTTTGGTTGATGAAATATTTATCATAAACGTCAGAAGCTGCTCTTCCCAAAAACCTAGCATGCTCGAAATTCATTTTGTAATTTTACAAAATTAATTGATAGTGGTGGAGGTATTTTGTAGCAAATTTTGACAATACTCTCATTTTGCTAACTATTCTTCTTTATCTCTCGTGTTATCCGATAAAATAGCGTTTTTTTTTTTCACCCTTACAATTGCACCATTTGCGGAAAAGACACGTGTCTGAGCTGTATAGGGGCCGTATGGTGAAAAATCTATTCCAATGGCATATTAAAATATTTAAGCCAAACCTGTAATCAATATTGATGACAGCTTTTATTGGCGCATTTTCACCGGCACAATAACCTTATTTTGTCAATTAAAAGCCATTCTTAGGTGTTCTGCAATCGTGAAAAACTGTATTTAATGAAGGAAATTCTACTGATGTTATACTTAATTTTGTCATAAATGTAGTTACACAAACGTGAGATTTTCTTCCCTTCCCATTCGATGTCATTGGATGTCAATCTGTTAAATGGTCGTACACTGTATTTTGTATTTTATAAAAACAGTGTTTACAAGTAGTTACGATTATATCTTAGTTTGACAGTTGTGTCAATGTTTACATCTTAGGATGTTGTGTATTTTCTGAGTTGCTATGGATCCGGGTATAGATTGTCTTTCACTGTTTTGCTAATTTTTTCCGCTCTCATGCTGGAAGATGTGACTAAAGTTTTCTATGTTTCAGTTGTATCTGTTATTTTAGTAGATTATGGTATCAATATATCAATACTAGCTCATGAAAAAGCAGAAACCTCACAAGCCCTTCTCAGACACACAGCCGAGGAACATCCTAGAAAAATGGCCTCACGGGTAGTGAGGTCTCCCAATCAGGGTGTTAGATATAGGCTCGTTTACGAGAAAAAAACTTTGGCGCTGTAAATGCTTTTATGAATAATGGTTATCAAATCCGATTCACACATTCAAACAAAATTCAAAATCTAATTAATAAACAACACTATACAAATCATAACTTCAAATTTTCTGTAAGATCTAAAACCATGACTAATATTACATTCACTGTAGTACAATAGAAGCTACTAGACAAAGACTTAAAATTCAACATTGAACCCAACCCAAGCGACTCAAAAAACAACTAATTGCCTCAACAAAAGTAGCTTTAGACTAGCACGCACACCAATAAAAAAGGAACAAATAAATTAACTATAAGGATTGCCAATATAATAGGAAAGTGTCAAACAAGGAAAAGAAACGACAGAAAAAATCCCAACATGACAACATTGCTATAGATCAATAAAGAACTTACAAATCAGGGTATTGAAATGGTGTAGCTTAGTCATACTAAAACAAGAGGCTTATGTTACAAAATTTATGGATTTCTTTACAAAAAAAATAACAT
This sequence comes from Locusta migratoria, assembly GCA_026315105.1. Lineage (NCBI taxonomy): Eukaryota > Metazoa > Arthropoda > Insecta > Orthoptera > Acrididae > Locusta > Locusta migratoria. The sequence goes on along the minus strand of CM048745.1, from coordinate 651,223,836 downwards.
CACAGAAATACATAGAAACTCAACTAAAAATACTTGGCACAAACGAAGAAAGTTGCCAAAACATGCACCACCATCCTAACAGATTTTGAAAGAAATACATGAACCCAATGTTTCCTAGAACGCTAAATTTACGAGGGAACCAAAATTACATAAACAACTGCTTCCTATATGCTCAGTAATCAGAAAAATTACTCAAAGAATACTACAATTACAGTAAAAAAAAATACTTCAAAACCTCCCAACAACTTGCTACGAAAATTAGAAAATAAAAGTACCTACGAATGGAAAATTCATATCCTTCGACACTTCTGACCTATATACCAAACTAACTCAAAAACCAGATGCTCAGGTATTTATTAATTTATTCATTCCTGCCTTGAGTTAGTACTTCTCCTATCCCTTCTCTCTCTGTCCAGCTCTTTTTTCTGAAAACATGTCGCATTTATCGGATGATATATAAAAAATAAGGCTGGCTTGCATAATGTACAAAATTATACGTGCAGCATTCAAACAAAGAAAGATAGCATTCAAAATATAAATAGCTTATGAAATTCTCACGATCTCATATTTATTGAGTTATAATTATGATGTACATATATATAATTTTTCACGCATATATTCATTTGTGTAAGTGCTGTATGTCCGTAAAATCTGTTGCGAATACAATTAGTAGTAAAGAAGTAATATATTAAAACTTCCATTAACGTTAGTGTTTATGTGCTCATATCTCATCAACTACATGTCGTACTAAGATATAATTTCTAAGGTTCATTCAGCTATATGTGTGTATACTGTCTGTACAATTTCTTGCGACTACAATTTGTAGCGTAGAAATTATAAATTGTAAGTCATACCTAATGCCGTAGTTTCAGCCCATGAACAGTGGAAAAGTAATAAGCGAGAAACGTTTTTTCCTTTCATAATTTCGCAGTGGTTGTCAGCGAGAAAACGTTCAATAAAGGTTTGAAATTATGTTTAAAGTTGGTTGCAGTACTGTCATTCTCATACAGTGTGTGAATAAAGTTTCGTCGAATTTTGTGGCAGTTTCTTGCAACTATATTGCTTATGACGTTGTATCTCCTGAACCATGTGTCATATGTGGTTCTTATCCCGGCACCATTGTTACGTCACGGTGAGGTCCTTTGGTTTAGGATGTCGTTTGATGCATCTCATTGTTTATAACGTCATATCTCGTGAACAATGTGTTGTATGTGATCCTAACACATACGGCGACCGTCCTCATGGATTGAAGCTTAAGTGTAAAAAATTTCATAAACATTGGAAGAAAACTGTAGATTTGTATACAATACGTACACGCAAACAAACACACAAACACTCTGCTTTATATACGAAGATCACCAGCGCATAAACAATTGACATAATATAAAACAACCTAATTAAACACAGCAAATTATCACCACAAAATATTTCAGAACTCATAAAATCATTAAATGTAATCCTTTCCCAAAATTATTTCGAATTCAACAGAATTCTACACACAAAGAGAAGGTGTTGCCATGGGTTGTAGCACTGCAGGCAGTACTGCAGAGATATTTCTCAATAGTCTTGAAGAAACATTTTTCAATATGGAAGGCACACTAAACCACAAAATCATATACTACCACCTTTACGTCGATGACATCCTAATTTTAATAGATGGGAATATTGCTGACATAAGTAATATCCACATGGCACTGAAAAATCTACACCCAAATATGAAATTTACTTAGAACCATAAAAATATAAATAATCAACATATATTCGAAACACAGAGAAAACCAACAACTACAGCCTGCATCATTCACAACACATCATACCACACAAAATCTCACAAACTATCTTTCTTCCATACCATGATTAGCAGAATAACAACTAACTGTAGTTGAAAATTCCATATCCGCGTCGGAGGTTCGAATCCTCCCTGGGGCACGGATGTGTATGTTGGCTTTAGGCTAGTTTAACTTGTTTTAAGTAGTTTGTAAGTCTAGGGACTGATGACCAAAGTAGTTTGGTCACATAGAAATACAAACAATTGAATTTGAAACAGCCATACAAAATGAAATAAAGATACTGGAATATATTGCACAAGTAAACGGATCTCTCTGTTAGTTACACAATTATACAACAAGAAAACAAAACACAAATTAGACACACATCCACAAGAAAATAACAGTGAAAAGAAACACATTATAATAATGTCGGTAATATTTCGAATAAGATTCAATCTCAATTCAAAAACTCTAATATCACATATGCATATAAGAACAAAAACATCCTAAAATCAACAATCAAATCTGGAAATATGAAACCCCAATATACACCAACCCCTATAACTATCAAATTCGATGTATTAAATTCTATACATGACAGACAGGCTCAAACTTTTAACGTTAAATACAAAGAACACTTACGAGATAGCGAAATCTACCCATCAATATTTTCTCCGAACTTTGTAAACGAAAATCACAAAGTAGACACTATATAAATAGCAATGGTTATCTTTCACATAATAGTAAAAAGCTCATAAATGAACATTATTGAGGAAGCGGAAATATGAACTCTATAAATCACACAAAATCTACTGATTGAACAAATAGAACTGAAACATGCAAATTATATAGACAATTTTATTCACACCTTTCAGGATAAGAATAGACAAAATTAGCAAACCAACCGAAGGCAATCTGTACCCTGATCCATAGTAACTCCTAAAATATACATCACAGATAAATATTGTTGAGACAACTGTCAAACCAAGATCTAACCGTAACTACTTATAAATATTGATTTTATAAAACACAAAAAAGTGAACGACCATTTGATAGATTGACATCCAACGATATCGAATGGGACTCGAAGATAATCTCATGTATTTACAAATAAATTTAAATCAAAATTAAGTATAGCATAACAATTTATGGTAATTGCAGAACACCTGAGGTGTGCATTTAATATTCGAAATCAGCTTATTGTGCCGATGGTAATGCGTCAATAAAATGTGTCATCAGTGTTGAATATCAGTGTCTTGTCTTAATTACATGTCTGTTATTTTCTACTCTACAAGTTTGAATAAAATCGGTAATTAACGCAATGGTATGTTTGCTTGCAAGTGTAAGTGGCGATTAATTTACGATGTGTTTCATTACTTTCTTATCTAATCAGATATCCTGTCGCCGTGGTGGGGTGGTCGAGCGTTCTAAAGCGCCTTGCTGCGAATCGCGGTTCCTCGCCGTCGGGGATTGGAGTTCTCCCTAGGGCATGAGTGTGTGTTGGCCTTAGCATAAGTTACATTAAAATTTAAGTAGTTTGTAAGTCTAGGGACTGATGACCAACGTAGTTCAGTCCCTTACATTTACAAACATTTAAAAATTTTGAGATATTATGTTCACCGAAAGTCACAAATACCTACCATATCTAACTTCAACCTGTCCTTTCTTCTTTTTAGATGTTCTAAGTTACCTGACTGACTTAGGTATCTAATACTCTATGCTACGATCGCGTCATCGAAGATGAGTTGAGTGATAGGCAGGAAGAGATAGTTATCGGACGAATGACTCAATTGAGGCAACAGAAGCTAGATACAAAATTCACTCTAGTTTCTGACCGCCTGGTGAGTTCATACATCTGGCCCTAGCAAACAATAAAGGTGAGGTCCGCGTCCCAGTCCTTAAGGACCTACCTACTACAGCAGTTACCCACCTAACCACAATGTACAGCCAATGCCAATTTCCCTAAAACCAGGAAAACCGCTCAGGTAATAACCATACCTCAACCTAACAAAGACATCCTACCTCAGAACCACAGACCAATTTCACACCTGTGCTTTCTAGGTAAAGTACTGAAGTGTCCAATCCATAGATACCACCATCTTACAAAACAACAACATTCTCACCCCAGAACAGTTTGGCTTCCGTAAAGAGCACAGCACCGTCCACCAATCCCTGTATCTGGTAGAACAGATCATCAGGGGTAGGGGTAGGAAAATAAGTACAGGAGCGGTCTTTCTCGACATCAAGGAAGCATTCGACAAAGTCTGTCATATGGATTAATCTACAAATGATCCCAGTTAGACATTCCAGGCCATATGATCCTCATGACTGACTCGTTCAGGTGCAGAAAACAGTATGGTCAAGGAAGCTGTGGCAGAAGTTCCGCAGGGCTCGGTTCTGGGACCGATACTATACTCTCTCTACACCAATAACATGCCAAAACAGGCAGTTAGTGAGATAGCTTTGTATGCCGACTATACAGGGGTGTTTAAAAGCAGTACATACCTGAATTAATCGATCGCAAATTGCAGGACCACCTAGAAGAAATCTCCCATTGGTGTAACCGCTGGAAGATTAAGATAAACCCAGACAAAGCACTCGCTGTCATGTTCACGACCAAGCTGAAGGAACCTGACAGAAAAATTTCAGTTGCTGGCAGAGAGATCGAGTGGAGTAATTCGGCGGTCTACCTTTGTCTGGAACTTGTCAAGTGACTGACTTTTGCCAAGCAAATTTGCCGAGCGAGGGGAAGGGTTGTGCCGTCTTTAAAGAACTCTACCCGCTCTTAATGGAGGGGGGGGGGGGGCTCGCTATCCCTATGAAGCTCCCCACAACAAGGCCTGCATTCTTCCTAATATGCTTTATGGCTCTGAAGTCGGGTCGACGGCCGCAGATTCCCATCTGAACAAACTGCATAGGCTGCAAAACAAAATCCTCCGAATTATCGCGGATGCGGATAGATACATAACCAACTCACACATAAAAGAATATTTAAATGAACCTACAATATTCACTTGTATAAAAATCAGAAGCTCTCTATGAGACAGATTCAACTTAGACACACAATCTCATCCAACAGTTAAGTACACACTACCCCGACGCTTCGATACAAAGACCAATTTCCACTTTAACCAGACGATTTAGGGCATAACAAGATTGAATTGAAACTGTCGTAGAACGGAAACGATACGTTTCCACGGAACTCGGTCATCGTAAAACGCCGGATGAGTCAAGTAACTGCAAGCTGATGAAGAAATGTGTAGGAACTGTTTGACTTGGTGTGCCTGGAATCACGTTTGCGGCTGTAACGTTTCAACACTTCCCTTCATGTTTCTTCGTAGAAACAGTTTAGTAATTGTCCTCAGTATATGAATACGACGGTGGCACCCTGTTCTTTGTTTGTATCGCACAGTTTACTCTTCCGCTCGCAGAAATTACACGTAACACAGACAGTGAAAGCAACAAGGGAACGGATTCAATATCTAAACGTAGATAACGATAGAGGCTGATGGACAATAATCTTCATTACCAAGTAAAAAAAAATGTGTCTTTGCGAATTTATGGAAGAGCAAATTTGCTGCATAAATATTTATTCATGTTTAGTCAATGTCTAAGATCTCCAAAAATAGTTGAAGGCGCGCCTTTTTTAAAACGCGTAATTTTCTTCAATTGCGAGAGAAAAGTTTGAATTTTAGCTCAAAGGCGCCTACAACATTCCTCTGTAACGATGCGAAAGTAGGGTGCTCTGTGATGTCACTCTTATTCTTGACTACATTTCAAACAGCAGGGGTAGACGCCTTCATAAACAAATATAATAAATAAGGGCCAGCGAAGAAATTTATGTTGGGTTTGAGGAGGATTAATGATGTGAAAGTGGCATCAAATTTCTCCACAAATCTGCCCAATGACAAAATGGATGTGTCTCAGCAAATTTTAACGAGCACAAGAAGGGTACTACAAAGAGCCAGTTAAGCTCTCACACGAATTAAGAAACTTTGCTGGCGGGTAGTATAGCGGTCGGACCCTCTCAGTGAGGCCCCAGGGGTTGGACTTCTGGCTGCAGATGTGGCTCGTCGCCTTGTCACCAACTGGCTAGCATCTCTGCAGACATGGGTACGGCCCCGTTCTTCAAGTTAAGGTTATCAAAGAGAAAAATACGCCAAATATACATATTTTGCAACTTGTTCGTAGTAAACGTGGTATTGCACACTAGGTTGCTATGGCTACAAATTCATAACTTACAGAAGCGTTTCAGAAGCAGAAGAAAATTAAGATGCTGTGGTAACAATTCACGATGCTGTATAAGCAGCGAAAGCTAGCATGACCACACACAAGTTTCCAGAACGCTCAATTCTATGAAACTTCTTTCGTGATTTGTATGCAGGTCTTATCATACAGCTTGGTCAACACGTTGTTAGAAGCTGTGCATATTATTCTATTCCGCATGTCAAATGAGATCGGAAGGTCACTTGGATGGTGATGGAAGAGATGTTCTATAAATATCGCCAAAGAAGGTGATTCTGTTGTTAATAAAAATGTTTCGTAATAATTTCGGCAAATGTGGTATATCGAAACAAAATAACACTTTCTTTTTATTGTTAAGTAGGGTATAAATAATACGTCTTAGTTGAGGACACACCAAGTTGTTTTCAAACTTCCAAATACAGGGTTTCTTGTTATTACATGTAACAGCTGTAAGAAGAGCCCCCAACTCCTTCAAGTGCTCTTACAACTGTCTGTAATAAATTGCTTGTTATTGTAACATCGAAATTTTGATCTGCTGGCTGGTGTCAAAAGGGGCGCTTACTGAACCAATGACTTTCTTGAAAGCGCGTTATTGATTATTAAGCTATTTTTTCCCTTTTTGGTGTGTTGAATCACATCGAAAGGAATATTTCAATTCTGCTCATATAAGCAAACGCATTTTAAGATTAGGGTATTTCTAAACTGTTCTGAGCTCTACTTTCAACTTTTTTTTTTTTTTTTTCCTTCTGCGAACACATTTTTGCCCTCATGAGATATAGTCGTAACCTTGATTTTTTCATCTTATTACAGATATTTTGGAAGCTATTCCCCCTCGCAATCTATGACGTCAATCTACGGATTATGCGGTCGCTCCCGTTGGAGGTTCGAATCCTCCCTTGGGCATGTTGTTCTTGCCGTAAGTCAGTTTAAATTAATTTAAATAGTTTTTCCGTCTAGGGAGTGGTGACCCATGCAGCATGTTTCCTTACGTTTAAAAATATTTGAACGTTTTTGAAGCTTTGTCCTGTTTCTTAGCTTCCTCCCTAGCCGGCTGCGGTGGCCGAGCGGTCTGCGGCGCGCCAGTCACGTTCTGCACGGCCACTACGGTCGGGGGTTCGAATCCCCCCTCGGGCATGGACATTTGTGCCGTTCTTAGTATTAGCTACTTCATAAGTTGTTTGTAAGTTTAGGGACTGATGACCCCGTAGTTAAGTCCCGTAAACATTTGAACTTTTTTTTCTCCCTAGCTGCAATATTCGGTTATAGTAAATAGTTTAAATCACGAAGAATTTCTGAGGCAGTTGACTTTTCCAGTGCGGTTCTCTTCAGAAATAAAAGTGCCTGAGGAATCCTTTTCCTCATTGCTCTGATATTAATTGCGGCGTTCTCTTTGTGTTACGTCGTTTTCTGCGCTGTCTGAATCTGCAGCACCAGTATTTTTCCGTATAAGGTCAGCAACTTTTAAGATTAGAGTGCATTTGATGTGAGCAACTTTTTTATAGTCATGCCCAACAATCCATTTTGTATGTCCCATTTGTAAGCCAATAGACGAAAATATTCGTAAAGCATGCTTGCTTTTTCTATATCTTTCACAACTAGATAACACTTCACATTGGCTTTCTAAAACCTTAGGGAAATGATGGTGAAGAACGCCATTAGTTCTATGCCCAGTGTAGCATGAACACAATACGAAATGCTTTGGGTCATTTTACTCGCAAAATGTGAAAGACTCACAATATAAAAAGAAAGTTCTGGAAGACACCATAGATCACGAATCACGAACAACATGCGAATGCACAATGTCAGAAGCATCAGCGCGCGTTGTGCAGAAAGTAGTCGGATGTTCTCATTCACGACACACTTCGCTAGACCGGGCGACCGGTTAACGCGCGAAAAACCGGAATATACACTCCTCGGCAGCAGGTAGAAGTTGCGGAATTCATGTGTTCAGTTCTGGGACTGATTTGGAAGAGTTGCTGAGTGTTTGTCTTTCCAGCAACAGATAGAAGTTGCTGCATTCGTATGAGCCGGATCATGTCACACAACGAGCAGGGTGTCACATCCACTCTTACCAACATTTTATCCCTCCCTGTGCAATTGGGGTCAGAAACGCGATGCGGGAGAATGACCGTGCGCCCTAAGGCGCCTTGCTGCGGAGCGCGCGTTTGCTCCCCGTCGGAGGTTTGAGTCCTCCGTCGGTTATGGATGTGTATGTGTGTTGTCCTTAGATTAGTTTAACTTGGTTTAAGTAGTTTGACAACCACAGTAGTTAAGACTCATAGATTTACAAACATTTGAACTTTGTTTTTTCTAATGGGTGGCCGAAACAAACATTTCAGACATGCTGCCGCTCAGAGAGGGAAAGATAGAGCATCGAGCATAAAGAGCTTCAATGAGATCATCCGTTCCGTTTCACGATCAAATATGACAGAAATGAGAAGGGAACTACGTTATTGAGAACGTTCGACTATGCAGACACCCAATTTACGAATCAACCCTTCTCTAAAGATATCGTGAGTCTACATCACCCTGAAGGCGATCTGATCCGTTAAGAGTGCCACAACGTCGCAAATATTTTCTTCCGATACACAGCGTGGTACCACTGGGGACAACTGAAAACCTTTCGACGGAATTTGAAAATGATTTGAATCACCAAAATACGTTACTTCGCACCCTCCTATAGCGTGATAGTGGGAGGTAACATTGACACACCAATGAACAATTTTCCTGTTCTGAGACAGCCAGTCATTGATTCCTAGTTTCCAGTGTTACCGCGTTTGATACAGTTCCCCACGGACGTTTAATGAACAAAGAGCATATGGTCTGTCAGACCAATTGTTTGATTGGATTGAGGAGTTCCTAGTTAAAAGAATGCAGCATGTCATTCTCAATGCAGAGAAGTCTTCCGAAATAAGAGTGATGTCAGGTGTGCCACAGGGGAGTGTCGTGGGTCCGTTGCTGTTCACGATATATGTAAATGACCTTACGGGTAATATCGGAAGTTCACTGAGACATTTTGCTGAGGATTTTGTAATATAGAGAGGTTGTAACAATAGAAATTGCATTGAAATGCAAGAGGATCTGCATCGAATTGACGCATGGTGCAGGGAATGTCAATTAATTCTCAATGTAGACAAGTGTAATGTGCTGCGAATACATAGAAAGAAAGATCCTTTATCATTTTGCTACACTATAGCAGGTCAGCAACTGGAAGCAGTTAATCCCATAAATTATCTGGGAGTAGGCATTAGGAGTGATTAAAAATGGAACGACCATATAAAATCAATCGTCGGTAAGGCAGATGCGAGACAGATTCATTGGAAGAATCCTAAGGAAATGCAGTTCGAAAACAAAGGAAGTAGGTTACAGTACACAGCTTGAATACTGCTCACCGGTGTGGGATCCCTACCAGGTGGGGTTGATACAGGAAGTAGATAAGATCCAACGGAGAGCAGCGCGCTTCGTTACAGGATCATTAGGTAATCGAGAAAGCGGTCGATAAACTCCAGTGGAAGACTCTGCAGGAGAGACGCTCTGTCGCTCGGTACGGTTTTTTGTCTAAGTTTCGAGAACATACCTTTACCGAGGAGTCTAGCAGTATATTGCTCCCACCTACGTATATCTCGCGAAGAGATCATGAAGATAAAAATCAGAGGCATACCGACAATCTTCCTTTCGGCGAACAATACGTGACTGGAATAGGAGGGAGAACCGATAGTGGTACTCGAGGTACCCTTCGGGTGGCTTGCGGAGTACGGATGTTGATGTAACCATTTAGATATTGCTGAGTAAGGTCTCGTGGCTGAACCATTGCCTGCTGGTTGCATGCGAACTTCAGTCGGTGTTGAAAAGGTAACCTGCCATGTTGAGAAAAAAAAAAAAAAAAAATGGAAACCTTGGAAGACTAGAGACAAGAAGAACTTTCAAAGGACATGCTCATTGGTATGTTTTGAAGAAATGACTGGCATTTCAGTCTCTAATGTTCAGCATGTGTCGCCTAGTATGCACAGGTTCATCATGAGCGCTGATAACATGTGCCATGCGCGATTGCATCGAAGCATCTAAAGCACCAATTGCGTTTTGTGGTACAGCCATCCATGCTGCATTCACTTGCTTCTATAGTTATCTACTTTATTTAATCGTATGACGATACAGAGCTTAGAGTCAAATACGTAATTCTAAGTGTATAGAGCGTAGAAGGAATGACAAGGAAAAATATAGGTACAAGATCAGATATACAAATTATTATACTAAATTATGTACACATTACACAAGTTCTTAGATTTCTAGGTCCAGTGCGTTGATCCAGTTAGGCCCTTCAGGTGATGCATGGTGGATGTAATTTATTGATTCCCCGAAGATTCGTTTCGGGCATTCACCAACAATGTGATTTATTGTTTACAGGACAGCTCCACAGTCACAGGAAATGTTGTTCTGCTGTACACATCCGCAGTTCCCTTGTCCTGTGCGAATGTGGTTATAATTTTCCACTGGCTTCTGGGGAGTGTGAAACCTCATGGAAGGTTTTTCAACCAGATGGCTGTTGAACGCTGACGATTCTTCCCAATGACTTCATTATGCTTCGTTCATGACAAAGTAGAAGACTTCAAGATGTTGTGCAGTTCGCCAATATGGTTTTCTTGATTTCAAAACGGATGTTCTGCTATTAATATATCGCTGTGTACGGGTAGCTGGGGGATCTTCTGAATGTTTCTAAAGATCATATTCACTGACAGTTCCGTCGGTACTTGATAGAATATTTCACACATTATGAATGAAACACACAATTATACTGTCACATATTTTATCAGCCACGAACTTACACTTCAACTTGAATTATAATAATTCTCTCAAGTTAGTCTCCCTTGATAGTTGTATATTTACCAATTCAAGATCTTGAAACTTAAACTTGTAATGTTTACCTGAGTATGGCGTAACACCCAAAACCCTTCCTTAAACCAACAAATTTCCAGAATATCTCACAGTTATCTTGTGTGTTTCATTCATAATGTTTCTCAAAATCTTCCGGAGAGTATCAAGTCTTCGTAGAGCTGGAGGTTGGATGCTACTTAAAACTGGTAGCCATGCTGTTTGAGTGCTACGTATGTAACCTTGTGGCCTTGTGGCCTTGTATGGTTGAGTAGGACATTGTCTTCTTAGAGTGAACACTGTTCATCCAAGTTGGGCAACAGTATTCAGCAACAGAGTATAACATGTAATTATATGATGGTTGGCATTGGGTCGCATCATTGCATCCGTCGTTTCACAATCCATCTCACATTTTCGATTGGCGACAAGTCTCCTGCTGGCCTGGACAAAAGACTGAATTCCTGTGATAACAAAAAAGACAGGTTTTCACGCAGCAACATGTGGTCTTGCATTGTCTAGGTGAAAATGCCGTCTGGGGCGTTGAGCAGAAAGGGAATGGCTACGAGGCGCAGATGTCTTTCATAGTCAAAGTGTTCAGAGTGCCCTGGAAATGCAATAACTTGTTTTTTTTACCAGATAGCATCTATCTTGAAGCTCGAGGTATTGTGCGAATTAAGTCACTATGACGAAAATAAGTTTTGTTATTTAGGCTATAAAATAACTTATGATGGCTGGGGTGGAGAAGATAAAAACTGGAATGTCAATGGGAAGAAAAGCATTTCTGAATAATAAATACCATAACATATTAATTTACTAGTTAGAAAGTTTTTAAGGATTTCGTGCATCCTTGTACGGGAGTAAAACATGAACGATAAGATGCTTTTGAAATGTAAAGCTAGAGAAAATTCTAAAAAATGTTTCAAACTTTTGTTAAGCTTATGGGACTTAACTACGGGGTCATCAGTCCCTAAACAAACTACTTATCAATTGCCGGCCGCGGTGGCCGAGGGGATTGAGGCGCTCCAGTCTCGGTCTGCACGGCCACTATGGTCGGGGGTTCGAATCCCCCCTCGGGCATGGATATTTGTGCCGTCTTTAGTCTTAAGTAGTTCATAAGTAGTTTGTAAGCTTAGGCACTGATGAACCCGTAGTTAAGTCCCATAAGTTCTACAACCATTTGAACATTTTGGACTTATCAACTACCTTATACTAAGGACGGCACAAATATCCATGCCCGAGGGGGTATTCGAACCCCCGATCGTAGTGGCCGTGCAGACCGTGACTGGAGCGCCTCAGTCCCCTCGGCCACCGCGGCCGGCAGAAAACTAAAGATTAGATAGGTATATGACGTATGAAATGGGAAGAACAGGCGAGAAAATAAATTCATGGTGTGATCCCAAAGAAGGGATCGATTGACAGGACACTTTCTGAGATACTAAGCAATACTCATTTACTATTAAGGGGAAGTGTTGGGGCCTAAGATTTGGGGAGGGAGCTAACGAGACTAGTAAAGTAAGCACGTTCCAGAAGATGTGTGTTGCTGTTATTATTCGCAAATGAAAAGGTTACACAGGATAGTCTACAGCGGAGAACTGCTTCAAAGAAGTCTTCGGACAAAAGAGCACAACAGCTGTGAAGGGACAAAACACTTAGTATTGTCCGACACAAAATCACATTGATCGCAAATGCACCGATTTCTCTGAACAAGACGTCATAATACAACGAATAATTTTACAGACAAAGTTCAGGATTTTACGGTTGCGGTTGCTCCGCTTCCGCGTCAACACAACCGGCTGGTAAATGGTAAGTGGAACCCAGAGGTGTAAATAGAAATTTTCTCGAGCTAATGTTTTATTATCAAGTTAAGACCTGACTTTACTATAAGAATAAACAAAGTCAAGTCATGGCGAGAAATGAAGCTTATTCATTCAATGATATCAAGTTGGTTTACAAATTTATATTATCAAGCAATAACGAAAGTGTGTTAATAAAAATATAGAATTAATCACTCAGAACAAATTGTATTAAGATAAACACAACTGTCAAAACGAAATTCTTTTGGTTTCTCAAAATTATCAAAACACCACCAGTACCAATTAAGGAAAGATTTGAGAGTACCGAATCATGTAGGCGCCCACACACTCAACTTATATAAATACTCCAAGGCAGTAATACTAGGCACAATTTAACAAATAAATTAATCAGAGTGTCCTGATCGGCCAATATAAAAAAATTCCAATCATTAATTAATTACAAACCAAATCCAACATTTGGGTCAGGTACATAGGAAGGAACATATTTTACACACACATTACTGCAATTACATAATCAGCACATTACCTGACACCGACAAGGAATAATACACAACGATATGATCGAACCTTAAGACAAGGAGGTCCCCAGTAATCAGGGCAGCCGGCCACGGTGGCCGAGGGGACTGAGGCGCTTCAGTCACGGTCTGCATGGCCACTACGGTCGGCGGTTCGAATCCCCCCTCGGGCATGGATATATGTGCCGTCCTAGTTCATAAGTAGTTTGTAAGTTTAGGGACTGATGACCCAGTAGTTAAGTCCCATAAGATTTACAAACATTTGACAATTCATTTTTAATCAGGGCAAATAAATAAGACACATGGAGCAAAATATTTCTCCTCAGATGGGGTTGGAGTGTTCGCTAAATGATGTTCCCGACAACCGGGCAGAAAGCCAATGATTAACAAATGCAAGCAACGCTGTTGAAAGACAGCCGTCAATTATGAAACAAATTTCAGGTAGACTCAGCGCGTTACAACCCGTCTTGAATTAGCATGCTATCCTACTCCACACCACCCTCCACATGTGGCTTGAATAAAAATAAATAAATAAATAAAAACAAGGAATTTTAAATCACTTTACAACATCCGCTCAATTTTAAAATGGCAGTACCAATTCTCACTTAAAATACGACAGTTTCTTTAACAACAGTCACTTCATAAATTTTCCAAGACATTTTGACAAATGATTAATTTTTTTCAAAGAGTCGTGACTCAGGCAAAAGTAAAAAAAAAAAAAAAAAAACCTTAATCTCTAACGGTCATTACGAATACCGACACACCGAGCCTGGTAATCCCTTAAACGATAATCAAAAATACTTAAAGTGCCGTAAGATAAACATAAATGCAGGCACTGCTTTCAAATGGCTGAAAATTAGTCAACCGTTTCACATAAAATACATTCTGGCAAATGCGACTGCACACAATATTCTTCGGGGTACACGGTACCAGGGCGGAAGATATTTAAACAAGACTACCTATCAGTAGTTTTCGCAAACACAGGCACAGCTGCCCCCAAACTCGCTAACTAAATATTTACACCAAAAATGGTCAAATGTTCTTATAGCTTATGGGACTTAATTACGGGGTCATCAGTCCCTAAACTTACAAACTACTTATCAAATAGCTTATCCTAAGGACAGCACAAATATCCTTTCCCGATGGGGGATTCGAACCCCTCGACCGTAGTGGCCGTGCAGACCGTGACTGGCGCGCCGCAGTCCCCTCGGCCACTATTTACACATTTACACCCTTTAAAAATGAATAAATAAATAGAATCACAAGACTAACTTTAGCGTGGCGGCATGATAAAAAAAGTTACTTCCAACTCACTTCAAGCTTCAGAACATCAAAGTAACCTGTAATAACCAGACGTTGCTGAACACTGATTGAACAACCGGTGAGCAGCACACAATGGGTTTCTCACGAAATAAACTTTGACACAGACCAGTAATTCAGACCATCCGAGGTGCACGTAATTCCCGGAGCTATTCCGTGCCGCGGCAGATTGACCGTGCGTACTGGGGAGCCGTGCTGCAGTGTGCGCGGCCGTTCGCCGTCGGAAGTTCGAGTCCCCACTCGGGCATGGGTTCTGGTGTTGTCTTTAGGTTAGTTTTCCTTAGTGTAAGTAGTTTGTAAGCTACGGACTAATAACCACACATTAAATAGATTTACAAACATTTGAATATTTCTAGCTATTCCGTCAATCATCAACAGCAACTGCACTATTAGACTCTGGCTTCAAGCAAGACATTCCGAAGGCTGTTCCTGATCTCTTCTTGATAGGCAACAGGCGTCCTAATAACTCCACTGTCAGGACCACAGTTTCGAAGCAGCCCCAGAGCGCAATTGCAAACTCGTGCCTCTGCGCCCAGTATTTCAAACATGAAATCCCGGCCAGATGCGACTGTCAAAGATGCTCGCGTCAGGCCACGTATATCGATAGCGGTCAGATATCGCTGGGCACTGGCTCAAGCGCAGCCATGGTGCCAGCAACAAATGTAAGGCAGCACGGCTCTTCCTCCCCCATATAAAGCAGAATGGCCGCCCAGCTCCCCTCAACTCGTTTAACTACCACCCCCACCCTCCACCCTCGCTTTTACTTGGGATACGTGCACCCTGAATGCTTTTTTAGTATCTAGGTTCTGGACCAAGAGGCTGACTGGGCTCAGGACCTTGAGACCACAGGGCCAAATAAATAATTTGCGGGATATTCCTCAGAGGCTTCCCTCCCATACCCATGTTACTACGAAAACCTCTTCTCAAACATGGAGAGGTTTCCGCCCCTGATTGTATTGCTTGGCCTGCCTCTGTCGTGCACTCCGTATGTTGGCCCGGGCCTTTTGCTAGTTGGATGTCCTGTGGAGAAAAATGTGCTGGAAATAGCTCATCAATTGAACAAACGTTGGCCAGAGGAGAATCAAGCGGTTACTCCAGCATACGGGAGACGGGGGCGGCCATGGTTGCCTCCTGGTGGGCCCAAAACTAAGTTTAGCCATAGCAGAGATAAATCCCACTTGTACTTTGACTGAGCGAGATAAATGGTGAGAGCTGTCTTAAGATTTATTTTTACTCGCTCTGCGAACGATGGCTGGGGATAACAGGGGATGGTTGTTGAGTATTTGATCCCATTGCCAAAGCAGAAATTTTTGAACTACCTGGAAAGGAAGGCTTGAGCATTGTCACTGACTAAGGCCTGAGGGGGCAGGGCGGGGGAGCGATCAGGGAAAAGATTCTGGTCAAGTGGCCAATTATCAGGACGTATTTATCCCCCTACTAGGCACCAACCAGTTAAATCTAAAAAAGTCATTGACAGCAACCAGGATGTAGCGGTTGCCCTGGATGTACGTGGTAATGGTCTCACATAATCGATGAAAAATCCATTCCATTGGTCTATCCACTCTAGTAGATTGTAAGATGTTCCCTAACATTCATAATAGGTTTCTGTATGCTCAAGTGTCCTCCTGTCACCAAACAGTGAAGTACTGAAAGACTGTGCGAATCGTTCTTTCGGCAGGCAAATTTTCCACCTCTTCTCCTCCCTGGTTTGGTAGCATATGATCCCTTTAGTCAGCATATACCCAGGCACCTGATCACCAGTGAGAAGCCATTTCTTCACATAGTGTAAGTTGGGATCCTTTGCCTGCTCCTTCTTAATGTCACTAAATAGTGCGGCACTTCCGTCAACACAGCAGACGCCCAACCGCTGACTTCATCCTTTTCCTCTTTTTCCTCCTGCCTTGTGTTTTCCCTCTCCCCTTCTTTAAACATACGACTTAGTAAAACTGCAGCCTGGTTCTCCGATCCTCCCACATGCCGCACGGTAAATCTGAAGGCGGATATCCTTAATGTCCAGCATGCTGTTCTTCCTGTTTTCCAAGGAAGGGCGACTACCCAACTAAGGGCCTGATTGTCTGTCACGAGTAGGAAGAGGCGATGCTCAAGGTAAAACCACAACAAGGGCCTCTACTTCATACACAGAATATTTGAGCTCTGCAGGAGATAAAGTTCGTGAAGTGTAGGTAACTGGACGACACTCTCCCTCTCACTCTTGCAACAGAACGGCCGCGATCCCCGTGCTGGAAACGTCTGTCTGTACAATAAATGGCTGGTTAGCTTTTCTTAGATTTGGAGAAAGCTTTTGACAATGTTGATTGGAATACACTCTTTCAAATTATGAAATCAGCAGAAGTAAAATATAGAGAACGGAAGGTTATTGCACAAATTCCAGACAGCAGTTATCGGAGTTGAAGGGCATGAAAGGGATGCAGAGACAGGGTTGTAGCCTTTTCCCAATGTTATTCAATTTGTACATGGAGCAAGCTATAAAGGAAAGCAAGGAGAAATTTGGAGAAGAAATTCATGTACAGGGAGAAGAAATGAAAACCTTGCATTTTACTGATGACATTGTAATTCTTTCAGAGACAGCAAAGGACCTGGAGGAGCAATAGAACGAAATGGACAGTGTGTTGAAAGGAGCATATAAGATGAACATTAACAATAGCAAAACAAGAAAATCAGGTGATTCCGAAGGAATTAAATTAGGTGACGAATTAATATAGGTGGTAAATGAGTTTTGTTACTTCGGCAGTAAAATAACATATGGTGATCGCAGTACAGACGATATAAAATGCAGTATGACAATGGCAAGAAAAGCGTTTTTGAAAAAGAGAAATTTGTTAACATCGAATATTAATTTAAGCATAAGGAATTCCTTTCTGAAGGCATTTGTGTGAAGTGTTGCCTTGTATAGGAGTGAAACTTGGACGATAAACAGTGCGGACAGGAAGAGGATAGAGACTTTTGAAATGTGGTGTTATAAATAATGCTGAAGATTACGTGGGTGGATTGCGTAACTAATGAGGAGGTACTAAACAGGAGGAGAAAAGGAATTTCTGGCATACCTTGACTAAAAGAAGGGATCGATTGGTAGGACACATTCTTAGACATCAAGGAATTGTGAATTTAGCGTCGGAGGGAAGTGTGCGGAGTAAAAAATCGCAGAGGGAGACCAAGAGGTGAATGTAGGAAGTGAACTCAAATGAATGTAGGTTGCCATTCTAATGAGGAGATGAACATGCTTTCACAGGATAGAGTAGGGTGGAGAGCTGCAACCAACCAGTCTCCGGACTGAAGACCACAACAAGATTAAATCAAGTGTGACTATGCGCTGTAAGAACCTGTTTAGATGTTTGGCTGTATGTTATCTTAGGGTCGGACCGTACATGTCTGCTTTTATGCCCCAGCAACTACCTTAGTTGCAGATATTATCTTTGAGCTGTGACCCTGTAGTTAAAAAAAAAACACTATGTATAGGCTGTAGTTTGAGAAACAAGAAATATTACATAAAATAACTGGATATGAATCTCTTATGAGATCTTTATCTGCCATAAATCGCTTTTTGATTTTACATTGCTGACTAGTTTCGACTCGTTGAAGAGTCATTATCAAATCTTAATTGTCCGGTCATGGTAAGACATATTTCAGATGAACCAGCATCATAGTGGCAAGTTATAAATGGTGATGTTCACATTATTTATAACTAGATACTATGAAGTTGGTTCATCGAAACATGTCTTACCATGACTAGACAATTAAGATTTTATAATGACTTTTTAACTAGTCTAAACCAGTCATCAAAGTAAAATCAATAAGCGATCTATGGCAAATAAAGATCCGATAAGAAATTCATAAGCATTACATTAAAGATCGCCTCCTATAAAACAACCTGAATAAGATGTCATGTAATTCTAATAAAATAACTGGTTCATTAACAAAACTGGTTTTATTCTAACATTTGTAATTGATGTATGCGAAGACAGAGATATTGTTGAATAAGGTTTATTCAGTGACCTATATACAAATTGGATGTATAACTCTGGTCCCTGAGCATAAAACTACAGCGTTCTTGAACATTCATATTTTTCGCACACGATTTCACATTGTCCTCCACGTCTAAATACGGCAAACGATTTTTCCATCAATTATTGCGTGACAAATAACTATTTTTATCTCTTGATCTGAAATTCATATTAATATGTGGTTAATCGGCTAATATGGGAGAGGAACTGAAACGTATTTTCGTTTCGTATTCTTGTAATACTTCATAACGGCGATATTTAAATTTGGAGAGAATTGAAATATTAACATCTATGAGTGGCACACTCAGACAGCTGAAGTTCAACATCCAGATAGTATAGAGATTAGTGGGTTTATTCAATCAAATTGGTTCCTTATTGGAAATGGTCAGATGAAATATTAATCATAAATTGAATGAAATGTTGAACAGTTGCATTGTCTGCGATAAGAAAATGGTAGCATTCTCCCCCTCCCACATACTAAGTAAACATAACTTTAATAACACCAAACAAACTATTTCGCGAGCACACAACAGATCAAAATAGTTTAAGTTTCCCGAATACCATTTCTACACTCGTAATTTCTTGTGTAAAAACATAACATCCTCGAATTGCTCTTCAACAGTGGGAAGCAAGGAGATGCTTGAAACATCAATACAGGCATGTGCTGTGATAGTTCCACATAAAACAACAAGGGGTGCAAGTCCCCTCCATGAAAAACACGACAGCACAACACCACTGCGTCCGTATTTCAATGTTGGCACTACACACACTGGCAGATGACTTTCATCGGGCATTCGCGCTACACACCTTGCCATCGAATCGGCACATTGTGTAGAATTATTTGTCACCCCAGGTCATCCACTGTTCAATCGTCCCATGTTAATGCTCCTTAGAGCACGCGAGGCGTCGTTTGATGCAGTTTGAAAGTCCTGTATGATGGTCTGGATAGATGCCTGCCTATTACATTGTACGACCCTCTTCAACTGTCAGCGGTTTCCGTCAATCAGCAGACGAGGTCGGCCTATACGCTTTCGTGCTGTACGTGTCCCTTCACGTTTCCACTTCACTATGACATGAGAAAGAGTGTGTAAGATATCATTGTATAAAATATCTTTGATATGCAGAGTTAGGATTTGCAATATCGCTGGTGTGCGGCAGCAGTGGTTTAGTGGTTCAGCGTCTACAATTGAGTAAAGTTGTTGAGTTGGAAATTCGTGGTCTTATATGAGCTGACGCAATTAGGCTGTACATTTTAATAATTAGTGGCACACAGTCTGGTATCAATTTTTTTGGTGAAATTTGTTTTATATGCGTGCAAAGTTTTTTTGAAAGTAAATGTATGATCATGGCTAAGCAGACTGCATTTATCTGTTGAAAATTCTTAGACGTAAGATATTAGATGGTGCAGGGTCTGATAGGGAGTAATAATGACTTCAGTTGTAGGTTCTAATGAGTAGGCTAGCGGGAGCTTACAAGTGGATGTTTAGGAGTGTGGAATGCTCGCGTACAGACTTCTGACTCAAATGACACATAATCACGTGACCACGTTGGAAGTCCTTGAATTCCGCGAAGCGCCCCATTCTGCTCTCTCACGATGTGTAACGACTACCGAGGGCGCTTACATGGAGTACGTGACTGTAGGTGGCAGCACAGTGCACCTAATATGAAAAAAAAAAACTTATATGTAGACCACTCCATGCAGAGTCTGGTGCAGAAGGACCACGTTAAGATAATTAAAATAAGGGAGAATAAGCTTTGGCCGCATTGAAATCTTTATTTTTTATTACAAATCGATTTCAGTCAGTGTCTGACCATCTTCAGTGCTAGAGTCCAAGACCTGTGGATCCACAAATACTCGCACTTTGCACGTTTATTGTATTGGTGTGGTGTCTGTTCTTTCGACGTCCGAAAGAACAGACACCACACCAATACAATAAGTATTTACACGCGACGACGGCGTTAGCTTCAGTTATTTCACCGCAGATGCGGTCATACGTCCGACCTCGCACGGGAATCCGTAATGGCGAGTGTAAGAGGGCATGGACAATAGGGGCGCTACAAACATAGCGTGCGACTTGTGAGAATTTGGTACGGACCGAAGGCGAGCACGGGTGGCCAAGTGGTGAGCCGGGCGCCGTGGCTCAGCGCGCCCGGTCAGAAGGCTCAACGCCCTCTGTAATAAAAAAAGCTGAGCCGAGAACACATCGAACAAGAACAAACAATTCGATCAGCGTCCGCAAGGAATAGAACTAACCATAAAGCAAAAAAGTGGTTAAGGCACCGCTGGCCCGAAGCGGGAGACCCGGGTTCGATTGCCGGTCCGGCTCACAATTTTACTTTTCGCCATTGCTTAATATCAAAGCCCAAATGCGGTCACTGTCAATCCTTTCTTTCCTGTCCTTCTTCCTTCCTTTAACAATCATTTGCACTTTGCATGTTAACATTATATTTGTGGGCCCATAGGGCTTGGACTCTAGCACTGAAGATGGTCAGACACTGACTGAAATCGATATGTTATAAAAAAATAAAGATTTCAATTCGCCCAAAACTGATTCTCCCAATTAAAAAAAAAAAAATAACTTATGTGTTTGGGCGTGTCCGGATGCTCAAAAATCAAATATTTGTAAATCTATCGGACCAAACTGCGTGGTCATCAGTCCGTAGCTTACAAACTACTTGAACCTAGGTAAACTAACCTAAAGACAACACACACACACACCTATGCCCCAGGGAGGACTCGAACTTCGAACGGCGAGCAACCGCGCTCTCCGCAGCGAGACGCTTTAGACCGCTCGGCTACACCACCGCGGCTGTCTGGATGCTTTTGATCACATTGTGTATTTCTCCGCTGTGGTTGCACCCACAATCCGGCTGTCTAAACCTTTCTTTTTTTTTTTTTTTCAACAATGTTCAAATGTTTGTACAGCTTATGGGACTTAATTATTTACGAACTAGGACGGCACAAATATCCATGCGCGAGGGGGGATTCGAACCCCCGACCGTAGTGGCCGTGTAGACTGTGACTGAAGTGCCTCAGTCCCCTCGGCCGCCGCGGCCGTTTTTTTTTTTTTTTTTTTTTTTTTTTTTTTTTTTTTTTTTTTGTCTATGGGTTGTTCCGTTTGTTGCGGACGCTGATCGTGTTTGTTCGTTCTTGATCGATGAGTTCTTGGCTCAGCTTTTTTTTATTACAGAGGGCGTAGAGCTCTCTGACCGGGCGCGCTGAGCCACGGCGGTATTATTTAGGCACGCAAGGCATACATCCGCAACAGGCAGACTTTCTATCAAGTAAATCTTTTCTGTAGCGTGGTAAATACAAGTTCAAATGTTTGTACAGCTTATGGGACTTAACTACGGGGTCATCAGTCCTTAAACTTACAAACTACTTACGAACTAGGTAACAGTAAGGACAGCACAAATATCCGTGCCCGAGGGGGGATTCGAACCCCTGACCGTAGTGGCCGTGCAGACCGTGACTGCAGCGCCTCAGTCCCCTCGACTATCGCGGCCGGCGTAAATACAAGAACTGCATACCAAATGAATACGCGATTTTTTAATCAGTTGGAATAAATGATCATAACCGGTTAGGTAAAAAAACCGTCGGAAGGGAAACTGCGGTCGGTTCCCTGCTCTTCCTGTTTTGGTAGATTTCGCGTTAAGGAAGTTTTAGCTGAGCGGCGTTTACTCCCCGCGTTTGCCGCCTCCTCCTGCAGGTACGGCCAGGAGAGGGGCCGGCAGCGGCCCAACTTTTCCTGCTGCCTTCCGGAGCGGGCGTCGGTTTCGCGGAGCGGAGTCACGTGCGGCGGGCCCGGCGCTGTGGCGGTACGTCAGCGAAGTGGCAGCGGCCGTGGCTGCCACCTGCCTCCTTATAGGCGAGGCCGCCCAGACCGCCAGTCCGCCTGCCGCCGCAGCCCCCAGCGGACGCCAACACCTCGCCGCACCACTCCGCAGGTGAGTCGCGCCGTCTCCCGGCAACCGCTAGCCAGCGTCTGCTTCTGCCGCAGCTTGCGATAGACTGGACAGATAGGCCTGTTTTTCTCCGGATCCTGTCTTTGTGCTGTGTCGTTCGAGTGAAAGAAGCTTAGGGTTTAACGTCCCGCCGACAGCGTGGTTATTAGAGACGGAGCTTACGCTCGTGCCGGGGAAGGATGCGGATGGAAATCGGCCGTGCCCTTTGAAAGGAACCATCCCGTCATTTGCCTGGAGCGATTTAGGGAAATCGCGGAAAACCTAAATCTGGATGGCCGGAGGTGGATTTGGACCACTATCCTCCCGAAAGCGAGTCCAGAGTGTTACCGCTGCGCCACCTCGCTCGGTTGTTCGAGTGAGATAAACAAACAGTGCAGTGGGAATCTGCTTAAGCAGTGAATCCAAAACAGGTTGTCGAATATTTCTTTTCAGTAGATCTTTGCAACGATCTAAAAGTCTGTAAGACATTTATAACACTGATATACAAAAATTGTATGTAACTGCAACATATTACATAGTACCACATTTAACATAAATACCTTCATTTTAATATTTAAAGTCACATAGTAATATTTCGTCACGTTTACTTTCCATCTGTGATTAGACATGGGCAAGCTGCACATAAAATATTTGTATGTCAACGGTGGGCTCACCTGTAGACGGGGATACCGTCCGTCAGCTTTGAACCGTGACGTCATCGCAGCGCGGTAGTTTTTAGGTGGGTTAAATTGTACGACGCTTTTCGCCACGCTGCAGTGGTAATGATGGCAACTCAGATGACCAATATATATTTTTTCGTGACATTTGCAATTAAAACGAATTTTTTTTTTTTTTTTTTTTTTTTTTTTTTTTTTTTTTTTTTTTCTGAACGGACAAGGGTGCATACAAGAACCTGTCGACCATAGAGTGGGTACAGTATTAAATTTGCTGCGAAAGGAGCAGCATTAAAATTTACTCTGTAGCTCGTGGAAAAATATTAACGCAATTCTACACTTCATTATTCATCTGTTGCCAACATAACCACTGGGCCCCGGCGAGAAGCGTCGTAAAATTTTACCTTTTAGGTGCGTGCGTGTTTGTAGAAATAGTGAGTGATTATGTGGCGGTTGAGTTAAAGACGATATTTTGTTTACAAACAAAACACATTAATATTTTATGTTTAAAAAGTGATCTGTAGCTTCTCTCTGATGGTTAGGTTAACGGAGAGATTTTTGTATCGTATGTGTGCGCCGAGGGCGCGAATTTTTGAGCTAAGACTTGTGATCGATGGTACATTCTATTATCTATAATAACTACAGATTATTTGCATCTACAATACAGAAGTATTAAGTTATCCTGTGTACTGGTTTCCGACATGTTGATGACGTCATGGATCAAAGCAGACGGGTGGTATCCCAGTCTACAGTTATGTCCTAGGGTGAAATACGCTGCACCTATATTCAAGCCTATCACTAAGATTCCATTCTAAGAAAAACATTTTACAGTGTGGTATCACAAATCTTCTATAATCGATATTTCAATTGACAAATGAATATATATTGTATACTTACGTCCATTTAGATCATATTTTAAAATAACCCATGTAAAGCAATGTTTTTCCTATTCTGGACTTGTTGTAATATTACAGTTATTTTGTGTTTACAATGTCATGGATAAAATGAATCATTAAAATACCATTAGCACTGTTCAAATGTTTATAAATCTATGGGACTTAATTATTGTGGTTATCAGTCCCTACACTTATAACTACTTAAAGTATCTTATGCTAAGGACAACAAACACTGCACGAGGGAGTAGCCGAGCGGTCTGAAGCTCCAAGTTACGAATCTGCCGCTTCCCGCGTCGGAGGTTCCACTCCTCCCTCGAGCATGAATGTGCGAGTTGTCCTTCGTTTAAGTTGTTTGTAAGTCTAGAGACTCATTACCGAAGTAATTTGGTCCCATATAATTACAAACATTTGAACATTTTTGACACACACACACACACACACACACACACACACACACACACACACACACACACACAAAACCCTGCCCGAGGGAGGACTCGAGCCTCCGACGGGGAGCGACGGAAGCTCCGCAGCAAGGCGCCTTAGAGGGCACGGCCATTCCACCGTGCAAAAGCAATTAACATTTTCTCAGTGTAAAACATCATTTATGCATATCAGTGTCATACATGTCTTACAGACTTGAAGATACATAGATTTGCCGAAACCGGTACCAATAAGAGCTTTAAACAAGCGACCTTGGCTGCTCCTCTTACAGATTCTCATTACAAGATATTAGATCGCGCCCTCTGCTCGAATTATGTCAACGACATAAAATATAGAAATTATGATTAAAGTTCTTCAACTGCGTATATTTTTGTTTATAATATCTGAATAACGTGTGTAATTTAAATGTTTGTAAATCTAACGGACTCAGCTGTGCCATTAATAGACCATAGCTTACAAACTACTTAAACTAAGGTAAAATAACGTAACGACAATACAAAAACCTAAGGCGAGGGTGGGACTCGAACCTCCGACGACGAACGGCCTCGCGCACCACAGCACATAGGCCCACTGCGCATGGCTAATCCGCCGCGGCTTGTGCGATTTACAGTGGGAATAGAGCAATCTCGTCTGTGACGAATTTGAAGATGTATAAATAATAGACGACAGAATTAAACAGTTTAATTTTGACTAGCCACGACGGAGCGGCCGAGCGCATCGATGCGCTATGCTCAGATGCGCGAGGTCGTTCCCCACCGGGGTTCGAATCCTTCCTCGGGCATGGATGTTTGTGTTGTCTTTATTATATGTTAGTTTCTAAGTAGTTTGTAAGTTAGCGACTGATGACACCGCAGTTAAGTCCCTTAAGCTTGACAAACATTTGACCTTTTTTGAATTTTGGCTAATATCTAATTAATATGGAGAGTGACATTCGTGAACATAAATTCGAACCAAAGGAAAAATAAAGTGCTTCATTCAGTACTTCATTCTTTATAAAGGAAGCCAATTACTCTTATGAGCCCATGATCTTCATTTTTTGTTAAGATGAATAAAAGTCTAGATCACTAAAATTCTTTATTTATTATGACGTTTCATCATCAGCTCAAAAAACCTCTGAACTTTGATTTGAAAGTCGGGGTTTTTTAGATCTAATGCTAGCAGGTGCCGAAACATCGAGAATATATATAAATTGTAGCGATCTATATAATGTTATTCAGATCGACATTTTTTGTGTTGCGTCTTCTAGTAGTTAAATCCCGAAAACGTGCAGAACCAGTCAACCTCTTTAACGGTTGAACGTGTTTTTAACTGTGTGTATTATTGAAAAAAAAAATGACATGTCGTCTTAGGAGAGGGTGACTGACTTCTTATAACTTTTGAAAATGCATGGATATTTATTCACTAAATGACGCTTTTAGCATAATGTAGTTAATATTAAAAACATTTTTGGCGCGCCAAACGTTCACCAGGGCCCTACAAATGTACAAACTAGTTTTCATGTTCATTCTCATTTACATCTTCAGTGTAGTTTACATCACTCCCATAATTTATATTCTACTTGTCTGTCAGGGACATATACAGCATGCCATTTTATCAAAAGCTACTGTTTTGTTTCGTATGGCTACGTACGGCACGATGAAAGGTTTGTGGTGAATCTTACATCTATCTATTCATTAAATTCCCTCCAGTACGGAATAAGTTGCCAAGGAGCAACGGATGTTTGTCTCCTTTCTACTCATTGTTGACCTGACGCATACAAAAAATTAATATCTTCATAATAATATTCCTTTGATTACTTCGCTTCGTAAGATATAGCAAGTGGTTATTAATACCTATTTTTTATTTATGAAATTAAATGAACGGCGGAATAATCGACTCCATTGCGAGCAGTATGTATGAATAAACTCTTGATGCAAATTAACCGGTAATACTTGACTGAATGTATTCGCTTGTTTGAATTTGCTTTTAACATACTTCATCTTGTGTCACTACTGGCAAATTTTGTTAACTCAGAAGGTGAAATACTTCCCGCTTTTTGGTGTATGTAATACTCTATCAATCAATAGTGTACCAGCCATTTACTCGCTATGTGAAACCACTGAGCGCTATACTACCTTTATAAATAAAAACTCACAAATAGCAAAAACTGTCATTTATACAAAAATGATGACCGATTGCGCCCTGTCTACAAGGCCATCTTCAGATCCATGTGGCGTAGACTTGACGTCCACAGAGCAGGCGCTATACTACCTTAATGTCAAACTTCAGTTGCCTGAGAGTTCCAGCCATAGATTTTCATATTTCGTTTCTTTACAAATGGCTGTTACATGTTACTAGAGCACAAAAAGGAAATATGTTTCGATTCCGTTCCCATGCCAATCTATTACGTTGCATATGGACTTAAAGTTCAAAACAAGAAGTAAGCTAGCGAATGTTTGTCACGTACAAGCTGATGGAAATTTGTTTGCCAAATTTCACCATGGCGGGCAATTTGAAATTATGTGCAAAACATATGAATGTGCAAGTACGTTGCAGTTCAATGTTCAGAGACCGCTGTTATACATCCTAGTTATATAGAGATTACTGTTTGAAACCCATGTACGTTCTTTGATAGGCAAAGAGATGGATCTCTTTGGTGCGCATCGCACAATCTGGCTGAATGATACGTTTGAAATTAGAATACGTTCTGAGACTCTACAACAAGTGTATGTCAAGAACATTAGACGTTAGTTTGTAGACGGGCAAGAACTCATGTTTTCTACCAAGAAGTGGGTGTAGTGTTTTGCTCAAGAACATGGGGGTAAACTGTGGTGAATTCAGTAGAGAAGCTGATAGGCATTTCATCCCGTTCTGGAGCGATTTCAGCTGTTTCTCCAGTTACTTTGTCCGGTGCGAATCTCTAACACAACAAATGTTTTCAATAACACATATAACCTGGTGGCTTCGTTTAGTCATATGCATATCCCAAACATGCTTTAAATGTACTTTTATTTCAAGCATTCTATTTTAAACACACGAGTACTTCCGTTTCCACATTTCAGCTCCAGAGAAGCGCCTTCTCTAATTTGGTACTACATTTGAGACTAATATCTAATATTTTCTTTTCGTCGACGAAACCGATCTAATAACATGCGAGCTGTTTAGCACATTGTACCCCTATTCGGGAGGACAATGGTTCAAAGTCACATCCGGTCATGGAGACTTGGGTTTTCCGTGATTCTAAACAAATGCCGGGATGGCTGCTTTGAAAGGGCATGGCCGATTTCCTTCCATATCCGTATCCAAACAATCCGGGACAGTCTTCCTTCTTCGTCCTTATCCAAAGAATCAGAGTGTGAGCTCTGCCTTTAACGGCCACGCTGTCGGCGGGACGTTAGACCCTAAACTTGCTTCCTTTCTTCCTTCTGCTGGTGCTTCTGATAGATTCTCTTATCTTTCCGCTTGGGCCACACAGTATTTTACATGGATTCCATCTACAGCCATAAATGTATCACTATTATCGCTTCCAGTTTATTGAGGAACTTTGTTTTAAAATTAAAATGTTGAAATGAAATGCTGAAATATGTTTAGCGGTTCTATGATGAGTGTTTGTACTCCAGAGCTGCGGATTTTGCATGAAGGGCGCAGTTAAATGAGAAAGCGTTTATAGCCTCCATTGGTCTTCAGGCGTTTTAACGTATGTCACAGGAAGAGTTAGGCTAATGCGACCTCTTCTACTTGCCATTGATAAGAGTGAATGAGGAAAACATACAGACGCCAACAAGGCCATAGAATCTAGAAACAGACTATAGAGGATTTTTTACGAACACGTGTGTGTGTGTGTGTGTGTGTGTGTGTGTGTGTGTGTGTGTGTGTGTGTGTGTGTGCGCTTAATGTTCGACCTGTTTGAACGTTGATTATAGTACGCATCTGGAGATGAATGGTGGTTGCTACAAAAGAGTTAAGAGATTTATGACTGCACAGAAAAAGAAACTGAGATAAATATCTATTATTTCAAAATAACGACGTTTGCTCATACTACATTAGTTACTTTTCGAAGATAACAAGGAGTTTTTCGGTCTCGGAAATTTACTATCCAGAAAATTCGAGGAAAAGTGTTCTAAAATTTAAGCGCAACATACAAACCTTCAATGAAAGCAGCTCGGTTAGCCGTGTGGTCTAACGCACAGCTTTCAGAGACGGAGGCGTACCGACCCCGGTTCTAATCCGCCCGGCGGATTAACGGAGGTCGGAATGTCGGCCAGCCTGAATATGGTTTTTAGGCGGTTTTCCACATCCACCTAAGTGAATACCGTGCTGGTCCCCAAGTCCCGCCTCAATTACACGATTCTCAAACATTTAGTAACACGTTACACTTTCACATATGTAACACTATACACAGACATTTGAGGTACACATTCCCTACCAGGGGTCATGGGGGTGGCGGCAGGAAGGGCATCCGGCCACCCCGTCAATACTAACGTGCCAAATCCAAATAACCAAAGCCGACCCCCCATGTGCGGAAAACGGGCTAAAGAGAAAGAAAGATACAAATCTTCAATGAGGGCTGAATACGAATGTGCCAAAATAACATAGGCAGTAGCGTGGTTGACTGTTAGGCAGATAACCTGGGTTGATCCAACTTACAGGAAACACGTTATTTGTGTAAAAAATATGAAATTTTTAAATAAAATAAATTTTATGAAATGTTATCCGATACATCATTTACGAAATGTCAGTTGTAGATAATTAAAATTTTCATAACAATATTTTCTTTTTAAAAATTACAATAAATTCGAATGCATTTGATAGTTAATGTAGGTAGATTAAAGCGTTAAGTATTATTGTCATTACAATTTTATTGCAAGATTAGGCGATATTGTAAGCTGTGAAAAGATAAAAAATATTCGTTGTAATTTCCATGAAACCAGTTTCTTCATGGAAAGACTAAGAAGAGCTGTTTTCCTTTTGTATGTATCCAACAAGCAGGCGGTCATGATGTGTCAAATAATAAAAGTTTTAAAAAATCTTGAAAGTACGTCCGAACCCGGATCGACCTCATGACAGGCGTGCACACTACCACGGGATCTAATTGACTATGCTGCAACCCAACCATCACTGACAGTGTATCAGTTATATACGTGCTTCGCTTGAAACTTTAACCCTTTACTTGGCACACACAGAAATCACGAGAAGTAAAAGTATTATGTTACTTAAATGTGTTGGGCCATGTGAACAGATTTATAAGATTTTTTTCAAAATATAATTTCTGGTTTGTAAGTAACATTGTCCAAAAACTTTGCATGGTGGTACAGTATTAGTACTACAAAAAATATTCAAATGTTTGTAAATCTATCGGACCAAATAGCGTGGTCATCAGTCCGTAGCTTACAAACTACTTAAACTAAGCTACCCTAAGGACAACACACACACACACACACACACACACACACACACACACACACACACACACACACACACACACACACACACACACACTAGGGAGGACTCGAACCTCTGACGGCGAGCAACCGCGCACTCCGCAGCGAGGCGCCGTAGACCGCTCGGCTACTCCACCGCGGCTCAGTACTACAGTGTTGTTGTTAAGACTGTGGAAATTATTGTATTTTGGACTACTTCATGTGAAGCGTGTGAAAACAAATCGTTTTCGGTGCAAAGTTCGGAACATATCCATGATTTCCATATTTTACAGTCAATTATCCCTGAAGACAAAACTTGTAAATTCCTTTTGGCCCGTAATATGTCAAGTGACAACATATTGTCATATGTCATACCGTAAATCATTGACTGGTACATGAAACATGCGGTTTCATCTTCTTTTGGACTTATTACTCATTTTGTAGTGGTCTAGAAGGCCTTCCTCTTCCCAATACATATGAGTCCATATTCAGTCTCGCATATAAGAACTCGTCAACAATTTTCCATAATAATTGAACTTCAAGGCTTCCTCTTTCCCTTTTATAAGCAGTTTTCCATGTATCACGAAGAAAATATCGTCACAAAATTGAAACAAACATGTACTTCAGTAACAAATGCTTGGAGTGCCTGCTAAAGATTCAGTTTATTGCTAAACTTTTCGCAAAAGACAAAGAAACGTCACTTTACTGGCGAACTTAAATGTTAGTTTCAAGCACTGTTGCTCATCCAAGGATGAAACTTCAAACATGTTTCAGAAAACCACGCGCAGTTTCGATGATGCATGAGAGCAACATTGCCAAATAAAGGGTTAAGAGACGGTTTTCTCGAATAGTGCGTTTTAGCGCTTCTGAATGCACTAATATCCTGCGAAGTCCCGAACTGAATTTTCGAGACCTGAGGGTCTCCCTGTTAAACTGCAGCGGTAGTTCGCAGTCTGTTGTCGAAGTGGCCCGCATGTAAATTGGAAAATGTGTCGAAGAACGCTGGGGAGTGTCGTCAGCTCAGTACTGGCGTCCACAAAAGCGAGGAATTGCCCGCGAGCGGCGGTGCTACGCTTTCACCCGCTGTCGTCATTGGCAGCGCTTGCGGCTCTCTACACCATTTTCTGCGCATTGCTCACGATGCAGGGATTTCCCAGGCCCGCCGCGGTTGATAGACAGCCTACAAGTGGCGTACGTCACACGCAGAACTTATCGTTTCTGTTTTAATGCTTTATTAGTTCGTTTAGCCAGTCTATACGGGATAATATATATAGGGTGTTACAAAAAGGTACGGCCAAACTTTCAGGAAACATTCCTCACCTACAAAGAAGGTATATTATGCGGACATGTGTCCGGAAACGCTTAATTTCCATGTTAGAGCTCATTTTATTACTTCTCTTCAAATCACATTAATCATGGAATGGAACCACGCAGCGTCAGAACGTACCACCGTGACTTCAAAAACTTTGTTACAGGAAATGTTCAAAATGTCCTGTTACATGCATCCACCCTCCGTCGCATAGAATGTCTGATTCGCTGATGTAGCCCTGGAGAATGGCGTATTGTATCACAGCCTTCCACAATACGAGCACAAAGAGTCTCTACATTTGGTACCGGGGTTGCGTAGACAAGAGCTTTCAAATGCCCCCATAAATGAAAGTCAAGAGGGTTGAGGTCAGGAGAGCGAGGAGGCCGTGGAATTGGTCAGTCTCTGCCAATCCATCGGTCACCGAATCTGTTGTTGAGAAGCGTACGAACACGTCGACTGAAATGTGCAGGATCTCCATCGTGCATGAACCACATGTTGTGTCGTACTTGTAAAGGTACATGTACTAGCAGCACAGGTAGTGTATCCCGTATGAAATCATGATAACGTGCTCCAGTGAGCGTAGGTGGAACAACATGAGGCCCAATCAAGACATCACCAACAATTCCTGCCCAAACGTTCAGAGAAAATCTGTGTTGATGACGTGATTGCACAATTGCGTGCGGATTCTCGTCAGCCCACACAAGTTGATTGTGAAAATTTGCAATTTGATCACGTTGGAATGAAGCCTCATCCGTAAATACTAAAATGAGCTCTAACATGGAAATTAAGCGTTTCAGGATACACGTCCCCATAACATATTTTCTTTCTTTGTGTGTGAGGAATGTTTCCTGAAAGTTTGGCCGTGCCTTTTTGTAACGCCCTGTATATGGCCATAATCAATCCAGCGCTACGCTTTTGTTTCTGTGGAAACCTGTATGTACCTGATAAGCTACACTGTGCATTAAAGGGTTGAACTATGAACATTGTAGTACCCCATATCCCTTTCAGACCCAAGGTTCTACGTGATATGACAATATAGAAGGACGTTTCAGATACAAAATACAGTAATTCATTAAAAAAAATTGTACACACACAGTCTGTTTTGGTTCTTCACTATAAATTTTTATGCTGCCTTCGACAGAAATGACATCGTAACGTCACAGGATCATAGAATATCAACACCTTGTCAACAAGTCTTCTTCTGTCAAATTTGCCGACTGCTGGTGTCATCCATTGTAGAAACATAGAACTAAAACACGTTGCACACGTTACCATAATCAGTTCATCAACAATTGCCCCAACTGCCTAGCGTGAATCACGAAGAAATAAAGCGAGCTAAACCAGAACCGCACAATTGTGCGTGCAGGGCCTGCAAGAGATGTAGAAAACAGATGTTACCTTTAATACAGATGATTTATAAATAGAGCACCGTGAATGATAAACGTTAGTTTTTATCAGTAAGCTTACGTCTGTTCCGTCTACATACCTCGTACACGGAAACTTCTTATTCATCATTTTTACTTAACGTGTATGTACAAAAGAACACTTACATATATCGTAATCTCGTTTTACTCTTTCAACGCTCCTTCAGTCGGTTCGAATGTGAAAAATGTTCGTTCTAATCCATAAAATGTCTCTTACTGTGCATTTCCGTCTCAACGTGGTAGATAAAGTGGGGACTGTCACTATATGAGTGATTGTAGAGGTACGGTTGTTGTTGATTTGTTAAGGAAACATTGTGACATTTGGTGTTTTCCTGTATGGATGTAGGAAAATGTGATGAACGTTAATAATAAGGGATTATAATTTCCACCAATTTACGAATATTGTCCTTGCCTCCTTTTAACTGTTCCTGTTGTCTGAAATCGCGTCCAGGTCCTGGAAATTACAGTTCGGGACACGCCCCCCCCCCCCCTCCTTCGCATAGTTGTAGCCACCTCCCTCTGTGTCTGCCCCACTGCCATCCTTCTTGTGGCTTTCCATGTCATAGCTTGGGTATGCCACGTGAATATATACTATTTCGTTGATCCTGTGTGTAAGTGGTGTCGGTTCTTTGAGACATGAACTCCTCGCTCGAGTTCTTTAGGGAATCTATGAAACGCCGCGAATAATAAGGATAATGTTCAGAAATGTTTGTAGAGCTTGTGAGACTTAACTACGGGGTCACCAGTCCCTAAACTTACATACTACTTATGAACTAGCTAACACTAGGGACGGCGCAACTATCCATGCCCGAGGGGGGGATTCGAACCCCCGACCGTAGTGGCCGTGCAGACTGTGACTGACGCGCCGCAGAACGCTCGGTTAAGGATAATGAGAAGCCGCCCTACGCCAGAAGTGTATGTTCAAATGTTTGTAAATCTATCGGACTTAACTGCTGGGTTATTTGTGCCTAGCTTACAAACTACTTAAACTAAGCTAAAGTAACCTAAGGACAACACACACACACACACACACACACACACACACACACACACACACACACACACACACACACACACACAAACCTATGCGAGAGGGAGGACTCGAACCTCCGACGGCGAACGGCCGCACCCGCCGCAGCAAGGTGCCTCAGTGCGCTCGGCTATTCCGCTGCGGCCCAGAAGTGTATGGCTAAGAGCAGAATATTTGCCTCACGGGATGCGTGATCCGTGACGACTGTATTCCGATGGCATAGTTGTCATCGATTCTGCCTCGTTATGAAGAGACTCGGGTCTAGTTCCAGTTTGGCACAAACTTTTTCCCTATCGATTTAACTCAATGCCTAGGGGCAGCTGTCTTCTAATTTGCGTCTTAGTGTGTTCTTTGTCACAGTAAATACTGAAGCTTCCTGGCAGTTTAAAATTGTTTGCCGATCCTGTTCAAAATGTTCAAATGTTTGTGAAGCTTAAAGTAATTAACTGCGGGGACATCAGTGCCTAAACTTACAAACTACCTTATGCCGAAGACGACAAAAATATCCGTGCCCGAGGAGGGATTCGAACCCCCGACCGTAGCGGCCGTGCAGACTGAGACTGGCGCGCCACATACCGCTCGGCCACTGCGGCTGGCTGCCGAACCGGGATTCGAACCCTGGACCTTTGCCGTTCATGGGCAAGCTCTCCACCGACTGAGCTATTGTGATGCGCGTCACGGCTTAAGGTCCGCCAGTATGTCGCTTCCTGCCTACCAAACTAGTGCAAGCTCCGCTGCAGAGTGAAACTCTGGTAGCAGAATATCGTCGCTACATCAGCCACTGCTGACGTTGCGGCTCGCTGGCACTCGGCGGCTAGACCGGAGGCGCCCCTGGTCCGGCGCTCTCAGTGGGTGTGCAGACGGCAGCGGCAGCTGCAGCCTCGGCAACCTCCGCCGCCGCTCTCCTGAAGGAGGTCGCGCCGATGCTTCCTACTCGCGATTCCTCACGCGAGGCCTCCGGCGCTGCCAGGGCGCATGGAGATGGCTCCGGTGGCGAAACGCTGCCTCACTGCCCTTCGTGTTGGTGCTGAAGTTCTGGAAACCGAACTGTATGGGTCAAAGCTAAAGCACCGTGTAACGTCATTGTTTTTTCAGCCGTAGTGACACTTCCATATATTTAGCCTATGCCGACCTTTCCTGTAAATATCGACTTTTTAAGATTGGTAGTATCTTCGCATAGATACATACATATACATACATTACGCAATCAGGCCCAGTGGACCGCGCGCCAAAACAGTTAGAGCTCTCCATCTGTCTATGTCTTCTGCTAAATGTCTTCAGTTTTCCATGACTCCCAACTGCAACAAATCTTCTCTCCATCGATCCACCTCTTCCTACGTCATCCCACTGGTCTTGTGCCTGACGGGATCCAGTCCACTGCAATTTTGGGACACCTAGTTCCCTCCATTCCAGCTACCTGTTCCGTCCATTGCAGTCTTTTGCTCCTCAAGCTAGTGCCGCGTACTTATGTTTAGTCCGGTACTGTGAAGTAAAAGCTGGTAACTTAGTTGACTTCTAAGTTATGTGAAAACATTAATTCTCCCCATTTCACTCAACTGTCCCTCACAAGTTCTTATTAACTGTCTGAAGAATTGTGGCCGCGAAGGAACAGCCGTGAATGTTCGAATGTTTGTAAATCTATGGGAATTAACTGCTAGGTTATTAGTCCCAAGCTTAGAAACTACTTAAACTAAAACTAACCTAAGGGCACACACATACATCCATGTACGTCGCTGCGGCGTGGGCTACTTACGAAATTCCAATCGCCAACATTCTCCTCCGAATGCAAAAATATATTGTTGACTCCCACTTACATAGGTAGAAATGACCATTAGAATAAAATACGACAAATCAGAGAGCGAAGGAGAGATTTTGGTGTTCTTTCTTCCCGCGCGCTATTCGAGAATGGAATGCGAGATAAATAGTATAATGGTGGTTTGATGAACCCTCTGCCAGGCACTTAAATGTGATTTGCAAAGTATCCCATTAGGATGTAGACGAATGCCCAAGGAGGATTCGAACCTCCGACACGGGAGGCCGCGCGATCCCCAACATGGTGCTCCAGACCGCTCGGCTACTCCCGCGTGACAAAAACATCATTTCAGTCTCCTTTATTCATCATACGACCTAAAACGACAATTTATATTCAGTCATTTTGAAATTTGTGTTCAAGGCTGCAGCGTACACCAGTATACATAAAATCTGGTAACACGCTCTCTTGCACTGATGCATACCTGTATACGTCGTGGCATACTGTTCACTAGATCACCAAGTTGGTCCAGATTGTTCCACTCCTCGACGATGATTTGGATTAGATCTATCAGATTGGTTGGTGGGTAGTTTCGTTCGAAAACAGACCTTTTGAATGTATCCCAGGCATGTTCGATAGGGTTCCTGTCTGGAGAACATGCTGTCCATTTAGTGAAGGAACGCGTTCACAAGATGTGAACGATGAGCGCGAGATCTGCCTTCAATTAAGACTAATCCCTCACGGAAATGCTGCCGATATGGTTGCACCGTACGTCGGAGGATGTCATCCCTCTACCGTATAGACGGTTTATTGCCTTCTACGACCACCAGTGGCGTACAGTGGCACCACATAATGCCATCCCAAAACATCAGGGATCCAACACCTTGCTGCACTCGCTGAACGGTGTGTCCAAGGCCAAATCGTGTTCGACGACTATCTGCCAGAAGCAGACGGGAGTCTCATCTGTGATGATGATCTGATACCAATTCTGACGAATCCATTCAGTATGCTGTTGGGCGGATCTGTACAACGCTTCTTGATGTCTAGGTGTCGGCAAGAGTGAAGATGCATGTCATGCATCCTATTACATACAAAAATCATTATTGAGAACGGAGACGTTCCCCTCCAGATTCCTCCGAGCTGAAATCCGTAAGTATCGTTCATCAACTGCTGTGACAGTCTTCAGGGGGCCAGATCGAGGCAGTCATCGATAGTTCCTGTATCTCTGTACCTCCTCCACGCCCAAACAACATGGCTTTGGTTCACTCACAGACATCTGGAAACTTCCTTTGATGAGAGATACTCCTGACACAAAGTAACAAAGCGGATACTATCAAAATTCTGGTGTTTTAGTCACGGCAGAAGTGCCGTCAAGACAAGCAGTGCACCACCATCCTAGTGTTATGACCTGAACTGATCGTCCGTCTTACACTCTCCGTCGCATTGCCACTACACACTCGTGGATG
This sequence comes from Locusta migratoria, assembly GCA_026315105.1. Taxonomy (NCBI): domain Eukaryota; kingdom Metazoa; phylum Arthropoda; class Insecta; order Orthoptera; family Acrididae; genus Locusta; species Locusta migratoria. Next base: position 651,186,945 of record CM048745.1, on the reverse strand, counting down.
TTCACATCTTGGTGCGGTGGACACTCTCAGGAACTGTGTTTTTGACGCACTATACACATTGAACATCATATTCGAGATACTTTGGAACCAAGGAAGTCCAAGATTTTTCTTGATGTTTTTAATTTCGAATAGTCATTACCTAACAATGTTTCTACAAAGTAGTTTACCGTTTCCCGGATATAAAGTGACACAGTCTCAGGCTAGGCTATTAATTTGCGACCAAAACATCTAGTCAAAACTTATTTGCGGAAAATCTCTTCGAGATACTCGATGTCCCTGTGCGCGTGGCAGCCGGGACTTAGTAGATCCGCGTGCAGTCCCCTCGCCGCGTTAGTGTACGGCAGCCACAACAAGAGTTTGCGGAGACCTCGCTCCGGCTTCCTGCTGGCCTCCAGCGGACACGCCCAGCGCTCGCTGAACCTCCCGGAAGGCGTCGGCCGTCTGTCGTCTGCCTGGGTCGCCGACGGCCAGGAAACGCGGCAGACTAGGGGCGGCCGTGGAGTCCATACTCCTCTCTGTCCTCTAGCCGCAGGAGGAAGTGAAAGGGATCAGCAAAAAGCCCACCTCTTGCATCAGCGGCGATGGGCACGAGCTGAGGCTCTCAACAGACCTACGTCCCATTAAAATGCTCTTCAGTCGTAACAAATGTGCTGCGACCATTCCTTCCTGGATACAACTAGGGCGACCAACTCTCCCGAATTGCATCGGTTCTTCCGTATTTTAGCACTTTTGGCCCACTTTATGTTACGGTAGTAACACCAAAAGTGGGCCTTCGCGATCGTCTTTTGACAGCTCGAAATTTAAATGAAAATAACGTCTTAACTATTCAACTGACACGAAAATTGAATAACCGAATTGGTAGAGAAGAAAATTCTCTACAACTTAACTCCCTTACGTTTTTCTTTCTTCCTATATCGTATCGTTTGAGACATATTTGCAAAAATAGCGGAGATTTGACACCCTCCATTGAATTAACGAAAACCAGCCGTTCGGAGACGTCACGTGACATTCATCGCCCAGAACTCTCTGGCATCTTGCATTGCGTATATGATGATTTTCTTATTGTAAATTACATTCAAAGCAATGGCGCACAGAAGAATTAACAAAAACACATAGTTCTTCGTATGATAATCTAGTGTCTACAAATGCCATGTTAGCATCAGTTAACAATGGCCATCAACAGTATGAGATTAAAGGACTCATCTTTTGATTGAGAGCCGTAGCGTAGTGGGTGAAACGTTGGACTATGACACTAAAGGTCGGTGGTTCGAAACCCGCCACTAACTAAATTTTTCCTAAAAGTTTTTCAGACCCTCTTATTAATTAAATTTTTATTATTTAGATTATTATTTTGGTTCAAAATGTTTGCACAAACTTATAAAACTACAAATCTAAAGGGGGGCCGTAAAACACGCCAGTGCGATTTTTTTTTTAAGTCTCCCGTCTCCCTTATTGCTCCCCTGTTTCTCCCGTATATTTCGTCACACCCCACCTCCGGCCACCCAGATTCAGGTTTCTTTTTCTTTTTTTTTTCTTCCTCGATTATCCTATCCCTCGAGGCAAATTCCCGGATGGTTTCTTTCAAAGGGCGCGGCCGATTTCCTCCAACATCCATCTCCAAACCTCCGAGCGTGGGCTCCGTCCTTAATGACCACGATGTCGACGTGACATTAAACACTAAGCTTGCTAAGTTATTTTGTCAGTGATCGCAGTTATAACCCCTGAACCGTGAGGAACTATCAATAGTTAAAATTACCGGCCGCGGTGGCCGAGCGGTCTGCGGCGCGCCAGTCACGGTCTGCACGGCCACTGCGGTCGGGGGTTCGAATCTCCCCTCGGGAATGGATATTTATGCCGTCCTTAGTATTATCTAGTTCACAAGTAGTTTGTAAGTTTAGGGACTGATGACCCCGCAGTTGGGTCCCATAGGCTCTACAGACATTTGAACAATTTGAATAGTTAAAATTCTCTCATCAATTGAAAATTATTATAATAATAATCGATAGTATTCTCGCTTACTGACCGTGCTTCTACGACCTGCGGAATGTATGGCACTGCGAGGGAAATGTTTGTTTGTTGGTCTATACTGCCAACTCAAGGATGCGCTCGCGTCGCACCAATCGGCATTTAACGTTTCTAAGACCATAACCAGAAACTGACGTAACGACTCGAAAAGGCCGATTGTAAAGACAAGGTTTAAACAGAAGCGTTTCGTTAGCTATTTCTCAATTGACTCAGACGACATAACATTCAGCAACGCTTCGAAAGAACCAGTACTAATAGATCGCTTACTTGACTATTGTAACCAAGAGACAAAAGAAATACAATGGTCATTTACACCTAAACCATTCTATTCAATCACTATGGGGTAGATGGAATTGACCAATAAGATACTCTGAAAACAATTCTTTATACTATGCTTTGCCTAAACTAAAGTTCTTAATGGCTGCTGGGAAATTTGAGAACATATGACATTCTGAATAATGGACCCCCTTTTAACGAAGGTAAGTGATTTCGAGACTTCTGTACATTGTTTTTATTCCTAGTATTGATGTGTGTACTGAGATCTTAGGTGGGAAAGGAAACTTGGTTAAGAAAAACTATGTAGCAGCAGTCAGTGGAACCAGTACGTTCGATAGGTTTTTGGTATAATGTTCTAGAATTTACTCCACAAATGAGTTTTACTTATGTCATTGCACTCTGAAAAACGCTCTCTCAGCTTGTAGAGCTAGCATAAAATATGATATACTAATAAAGGTAAACCAAGTTTGCCTTTATGTTTGCAGCGCCATTGTCATCCATACGTATAGTTGTGCTGTTGAAAATTACTGTCACTAAATCTCCCTTATCCTCCCTTACAAACACGACCAGATTTTGGTCATCTCCCTTAAAAGCACGATCCAAATTTGGTCACCCTAGGTACAATTCTACTTTTAGGAACGTAATTACAAACGAAATTTATCCTATCCCATTTATTTGTGATTACTTGTGTAATTAATACTATAATTCAGTGGCTGCAGGAAACTATTTTATATTTCAGTTACTTGGGCTTTTACATAAGAAGTTTTGTACAAGTCGAAATTGTAATTGTGAAATGAATCAGTACTACTATGCAATATTGTAACTTTTCAAAGATCTGAAAATGAAAACAAAAACGTGCAGAAACCGGCTGTGAATAAAATTTAAGTTTAATGGAAAAACTTTTTGGAAACTTTCTCGATTCATCTGCCCAACTCGAATTATATCGAGCAGATAGTAAAATATTTGATAACTTTGTACTCTTCATTGCGTTACTGCAACGACATAACACTGAAGACATTATTATAGTTCGTCTCGCAAACGATGGCGAGTCGCGCATGTTTAGACGAAGATTGCAAAACTATCTTTGCCGATTTCAAGCGACAGTTGAAGTGCGCATGTGTACGTGTTTGACACTTGAAGGACCCTTATATCCTGCAGATAATGGCTCTTGCTTGCTTAGGTAGAATTTGTTGTATGCCAGCACCATCAGATAAAGTTTAATTTTGTAACTGCTTATGACAGTCGCAGAAGAGCGTTCATAATAATACTGAACGCTCATTCGCTGTCGGAGAATGCGTGACGTAGATACGCAGACCAAGCCTAAATTAGAGCGCCGTCGTTCCTGGTTCGAACTATAGACATTGAGTGTCCTATTTTTCTCTCTTTTAATCCAAAAGAAGGGTCGCAGGACGGATATACCTGACCTTCGTGCTTCTCTCATTGTCGACAGCAGAATTAAGAGTTTTGTAACATTTTGGTGGCTATGTAGGTCACAGATATATGTCTAAGAACACGAATGTATGAATCAGTGATGGTTTGGAGAACTGCTTACTCTGTTTGTTCCTTTAATGCAAATAGCCGTAGTTTTTACTTTTATTTTCGGAAAGCCTTCGAACTAGATAGTAAACAAAACAAGTGCTTACGAAATATCCTCTTATTGAGGACACAACAACAGAAGTGAAAACAGCGTCATACATCAGTCTTTGGCTAACCTCGCCGGAATATCTCGTCGACTCCTCGTACCAGTCCTCCACACACATCGCTGCGACTCTCCTAAGCACCTCTCGCTGTATCAACCATTCCAGAGCAGGTCTTTTTAGTCATCGTGGCACAGAGAGTGCTCAGTTTTACCTATAGTGTCTTTTCCATCGTGCTCAAGTTAGTGTTTCTCCAGTGTTCTAGACTTCACTTAAGGTGTGTTTATGTGTTTCTGCAGTGAGTTTTTCAGTTGTTGGCCTTTTATTTTTATCACAATCCTCTTGAATGACCTCCTGTCACGATCACTCAACATACATTGTTATCTGAGTTTTAACGAAACTTTTTTCGGCACTTTCCCTAAATGCAGTATAAATCTCTCTTCAAACACCAAATGATTAGGCTATGTTCTTTACGAAAGGACCCTCTACAGATATACAAACAATTCGGCCACTTTTGAACTTACTTAGCTCTTACGCATTGCGTTCAAACCTACTCTGAACTTTACTTTCTCCAATAAAGACTTTTATTGAGTATTCATAGAATATATGACTGCAACTGCGATTGGGCGAAGCTGAAAATGTGTACCCAGCCGGGATTCGAACCCGGGTCTCCTGCTTTCTAGGCAGCTGCGCTGACCCCTACACCACTGGGGACACCGTGATCACCGCACCTGCAAGGACTACCCATGCACGCCTCCCGTCAGATACAAATTCCCAGCTTCGCCCTGCCCATAGTACTCAAACTCGTAGTTTAACTAATTCCCGTAAGAGTACGGGCTTCAAACTTGCCCACCCCTCCCCACTAACGATAGGATCATTGCCCGTCACCGGCATATTATATATATATATACATGTGGCGTCTGTTCGGAAAGAACAGACGTCACATTCTGATCCTGCAGCTGTTATTATTTAATATTCATAGAATATATGACTGCAACTGCGATTGGGCGAAGCTGAAAATGTGTACCCAGCCGGGATTCGAACCCGGGTCTCCTGCTTTCTAGGCAGCTGCGCTGACCCCTACACCACTGGGGACACCGTGATCACCGCACCTGCAAGGACTACCCATGCACGCCTCCCGTCAGATACAAATTCCCAGCTTCGCCCTGCCCATAGTACTCAAACTCGTAGTTTAACTAATTCCCGTAAGAGTACGGGCTTCAAACTTGCCCACCCCTCCCCACTAACGATAGGATCATTGCCCGTCACCGGCATATTATATATATATATACATGTGGCGTCTGTTCGGAAAGAACAGACGTCACATTCTGATCCTGCAGCTGTTATTATTTAATATTCATAGAATATATGACTGCAACTGCGATTGGGCGAAGCTGAAAATGTGTACCCAGCCGGGATTCGAACCCGGGTCTCCTGCTTTCTAGGCAGCTGCGCTGACCCCTACACCACTGGGGACACCGTGATCACCGCACCTGCAAGGACTACCCATGCACGCCTCCCGTCAGATACAAATTCCCAGCTTCGCCCTGCCCATAGTACTCAAACTCGTAGTTTAACTAATTCCCGTAAGAGTACGGGCTTCAAACTTGCCCACCCCTCCCCACTAACGATAGGATCATTGCCCGTCACCGGCATATTATATATATATATACATGTGGCGTCTGTTCGGAAAGAACAGACGTCACATTCTGATCCTGCAGCTGTTATTATTTAATATTCATAGAATATATGACTGCAACTGCGATTGGGCGAAGCTGAAAATGTGTACCCAGCCGGGATTCGAACCCGGGTCTCCTGCTTTCTAGGCAGCTGCGCTGACCCCTACACCACTGGGGACACCGTGATCACCGCACCTGCAAGGACTACCCATGCACGCCTCCCGTCAGATACAAATTCCCAGCTTCGCCCTGCCCATAGTACTCAAACTCGTAGTTTAACTAATTCCCGTAAGAGTACGGGCTTCAAACTTGCCCACCCCTCCCCACTAACGATAGGATCATTGCCCGTCACCGGCATATTATATATATATATACATGTGGCGTCTGTTCGGAAAGAACAGACGTCACATTCTGATCCTGCAGCTGTTATTATTTAATATTCATAGAATATATGACTGCAACTGCGATTGGGCGAAGCTGAAAATGTGTACCCAGCCGGGATTCGAACCCGGGTCTCCTGCTTTCTAGGCAGCTGCGCTGACCCCTACACCACTGGGGACACCGTGATCACCGCACCTGCAAGGACTACCCATGCACGCCTCCCGTCAGATACAAATTCCCAGCTTCGCCCTGCCCATAGTACTCAAACTCGTAGTTTAACTAATTCCCGTAAGAGTACGGGCTTCAAACTTGCCCACCCCTCCCCACTAACGATAGGATCATTGCCCGTCACCGGCATATTATATATATATATATACATGTGGCGTCTGTTCGGAAAGAACAGACGTCACATTCTGATCCTGCAGCTGTTATTATTTAATATTCATAGAATATATGACTGCAACTGCGATTGGGCGAAGCAGTTGCAGTCATATATTCTATGAATATTAAATAATAACAGCTGCAGGATCAGAATGTGACGTCTGTTCTTTCCGAACAGACGCCACATGTATATATATATATATAATATGCCGGTGACGGGCAATGATCCTATCGTTAGTGGGGAGGGGTGGGCAAGTTTGAAGCCCGTACTCTTACGGGAATTAGTTAAACTACGAGTTTGAGTACTATGGGCAGGGCGAAGCTGGGAATTTGTATCTGACGGGAGGCGTGCATGGGTAGTCCTTGCAGGTGCGGTGATCACGGTGTCCCCAGTGGTGTAGGGGTCAGCGCAGCTGCCTAGAAAGCAGGAGACCCGGGTTCGAATCCCGGCTGGGTACACATTTTCAGCTTCGCCCAATCGCAGTTGCAGTCATATATTCTATGAATATTAAATAATAACAGCTGCAGGATCAGAATGTGACGTCTGTTCTTTCCGAACAGACGCCACATGTATATATACTTTTATTGAGGACGTTTCACAGGTGCTGTTCGAGAAATTCAACCATGCAACCTGCAGAATGTCTGTAACTACACCGCAAGCAAAAATAAATTAGATTATTTCAGAATGAAAATAAGTGACGTTCGCAAAATTTACTTGATAATAGGGTGACCGGTTTTGATCTACTGAGATATCAGACCCATTCGTCTCACCGTTGATGCGACTACTCAGTCAACGGTGAGACGAATCGGTCTGATGATGGTCTTAGAGTGGATCAAAACTGGTCACCTTATTATGAAACAAATTTTGCGAACGTGATTATTATTTTCATTCTGAAACATATACCAGTTCGCTGACTTTTCAAAAGGGAACAATGTTTTCCAAACTTATTAAAATTAGAAGACTTAGAAAGATGACATCGATTTTGATCAGATGACGGGAGTAGTTGTAATGATGATTATTTCAATGTCGTACGTCGACACACAGCGCAGTGACAAAGCTGTGTACCCTTTAATAGAGAATATTTGCTGCCTTAAGGCTCAGTGTGATATCAACGTGGGAATCAAACAGATAACATGCCACGGAATGTACTCGGGATTCCTTCAGCCAACTGAGGCAAAAAGGTCATTGTGCTCTTCCAAATGGTGGGATGGTCCTTTCGGAGAGTTTGCCACACTAGTTTGACGCGCTGTGTTAATTGTGCAACGATGCGGGTTACAAGGCTCACGTGGATATTCTCACACCCTTAGAAGAGATTCAGGGTGTCAACACCACACAGACTTCCGCCAAGGACAACAATGGCAGATCCTGCAGCTACGACTGCCTATATAAGAGGGCTTGTGAGCTCAAAAGTGTCAACACGAACTGTTACCACCTGGTTGATAGCGATGTGAGTACAGCAACGCACACTTCAGGTGCTGTTCCAATAATGCCACAGCATCCACGTGTACGATTCGGCTGGTGTTTTCAGAAAGAATGATGGAAGGAAGCTTGGAGTTTAACGTCTCGTCAACAGCGTGGTCATTAGAGACGGAGCTTACGCTCGGAAGGCTTGGGCAAGGATGTGAAAGGAAATCGGCCGTGACCTATCAAAGGAACCAAGTCGGCATTTTCCTGGAGTGATTTAGGGAAATCACGGAAAACCTAAATCTGGATGGCCGGAGGTGGATTTGAACCACCATCCTTCCGAATGCGAGTCCAGTATTTTACCACAGCGCCATCTCGCTCGGTGGGTGTTTCCAGAGGACCCTCCGGAGGACTTGCGATTCTTTCATATGTACGTGGAGAGCACGGGTCCCCTAGCTAGTGTAGTCTTTGTCCCTTCTTTCCTCTTTAGACTGTGTTTTCTTTCCCTTCCTCTCCTTTCCTATCCTCACTTTTTCCCCTTCCACACCGGGGGACATGATCTAGGCAGTTTGGTCCCCCTGTCCCAAACAACCGATAAACCTTTACAGGGTCACTTGTACTGGCGAGACGCGCTCTTCAGCGATGAAAAGCACGCAAGAAATGGTCGTTTTCGCGCACGACGTAGACCAGCATCACCTAAAGAGAAGGGCGCGTCGCTCTCGTGTGACGACATGCAGCGTAGGCTGCGCGCGCATAGCTGACTGGGTGGCTGCTTCGGCATAGTGGGCTGTGCCCCAGCGGCAACCCAGTCACCAACGCGCGCGTAGCCTAATCTGCATGACGTCACACTAGAGCGCCGCGGCCTTCTCTCTAGGTGGTGTTGCGTAGACCCGACAAATACTGTCTCACAGAATGCAATCTTCCAAAACATACTTGCCCCACCCCTGGCCTTCTAGCGTGCGATAAGCTAAAACTCTCGTTCACCTTCGGCGTTTGTGCTGGGAACACTGGCCTACACTCAGTAAGTGCAGTATGTTGTAAGACTTGTTCTTTCGCCATTCTCTCAAGGTGTTGTTTTTGCAACAAGATAATGCTCGCCTACAAACTACATACCTCGCGTGCATCTACTTCTGTGGCCAGTACGATCTCCTCCTATACGAAAACTGAAACGCCCGACTCGTAAACCCACAACTCATACAGGATTACACGAACAGGTAGAGCAGGCATGTAATGATGTATCCCAAGACAGTTTTCGCCATCAGCATGACAGAATCAGAGCCTGTATTGCCGCCTATGGAGGTTCACCTGGTACCTCAGTAGTTTGTCCTGTTGATCTACAAATGTAATGATTTTATGTAATCCTTAAGCACTGTTTCAGCAATATATCTTAAGTGAACTGAAAAATTCAAAGAGAGTGAACTACTTTATTTTCAGCAGTGTATGTTTGACGCCTGTATTTCTTCGCCGGCCGCGGTGGCCGATGAGACTGAGGCGCTCCAGTCGGTCTGCACGGGCACTACGGACGGGGGTTCGAATCCACCCTCGGGCATGGATATTTGTACCGTCCTTAGTATTAGCTAGTTTATAAGTAGTGTGTAAGTTTAGGGACTGATGACCCCGTAGTCAAGTCCCATAAGCTCTACAAACATTTGAACATTTTTTGTATTTCTTCTGGTGTTTCCCCTGCGATTTCGCCGGCAGCAGCTGTTATCCTCCTATGCTGCCCATGTTCATGCAATACCTCGCAGGCTTCTTTTTCCAGCTGCTGCACTCCCATATCCACGACAACGACCGAGGTCGGGTCTTCCAATCGCGGTCCGTGTTCGTTCCCTATTGTCATCTCTTGTGTCCCTTCCCATCCCTCCTACTTTTCACTGCCCTTACCGTACCGCTCCTTGGTCTCTTTCACGTCCGCAGCTTAGGCTGGATTTGTCGCATGCCTCGAAAGCCCCTGTAGCGCCACTGAGTCTCCATCGCCAGTTTCAGATGGTTTTAGAGTCTTTCTGTGGCGCGGAACTCGTGTACACGGATGGTTCCGTGGTCAACGGCCGTACTGGATATGCATATGTCCATGGTGAGCATATCGAACAGCATACACTATGGGAGTAGCGGAATTGGATGTTGTCTATCGGGCACTTGAACATCTCGGAACGTGTCCTGTGGAGTCTCTGGTCATCTGTTCTGACTCCCTGAGTGGCAAGCCCTCGGCAATTGTTTCCCAAAACACCCCCCAATCCGTCCAGGAGTCTGTTTCCAGACTTGTTCGGTCTGGTCGCTCTGTGGTCTTTGTTTGGACCCCAGGCCACATCGGCATTCCTGGAAACGAACGTGTGGATCAGCTGGCTAAGCAGGCTACTACCTCCAGTCCATTGGCTGTTGGTCTTCCGGAGAGCGATCTCCGACTAGAGTTCCATCGGAAGATGATAAACCTTTGGAATTCCGAGTGGGCTAATTCTGCTCAACCCAACAAGCTTCGCGCAGTGAAGCGAACTACGGTCGCATGGAAATCCTCACTGCGGTTATCCCGTAGGGAATCGGTTGTTCTCTGCCGCCTACGAATCGGCCACACGTGGCTGACGCATGGCCACCTTCTTCGGCGGGAGGGCGCACCAGTGTGACTGTGGCGCCCCCTTGACAGTGGTCCACATTCTGGTGGACTGTCCACTTTTAGTTGCCTTGCGACAATCTTTTACTCTGCCAGATGCGCTTTCTTTTATGCTAGGAGACGATGCTGCTATGGTTGAACGTGTTTTAGATTTTATTTGCGCAGCTAGTTTTTATCATGTGATGTAATGGTGGTGTTCCCTTCTTCGTTTTTACTTGTATCCTTTCCTAATATTTACCAGTGATTTTTAATCTTTGACTTGTTAACGCATTTTCTTAGAAAAGCTTAACACAATGTTTTATCCCTAAGACCGGAACAAGGGACTGATAACCGTCGCTGTTTAGTCCCTTCCACAAATCAACAACCACCTTCTGGTGTTTCCAGATTCTTGTTAAATTGCTGCATATCTATAAGCTGGAAAACGTGAAGGGATACGGTACTCAATCTTGTTCGTAGATGTACAGGTAAAGACAAAGTTTGAATCGTTGCACGCCGATCGGATGCGCTGGGCAAGAAAGTTGCAGGCTTGAGTGAGAGAACCGTTGTGCTCAGTACGGGCCCCAGCAACGGTACCCGGGAAGGCCCGCGTTCACTTTCAGTGCGCTACGTCGCAGCCCCAGAGGCGCAAACGTACGGCGCAACCAGAGCACGTACCTAAGGCGACCGCCGCGCCGGCGCAGGTGGTGGCGGAGGACACTCCTGCAAGTAAGCAGGTTTCTGCAGTGAGCGTCCACTCTAAAGCTCATACACGTGCTGACTTGTTACAAATCACTGTTTGTTGACAGCCTGAGGCGCAAAATAGAAGACTTGAACTAAATAAGGCTGGGCAAATGATACTCGCGTTCGAACATGTTCGGGATTTCCCGATACAGCAGAGAACTCGATACAGTATCGAACTGTTCGAACACTCAGATAATGACTCGCGCTGCCTATCTGTCAACGATACTTGGGAAATTTTGAAGTTAGCGGGCTATAGCTTTGCTCAGAAGTAATTTCATAGGAAGTACAAGTACATGAAAAGTAAAACAAGGACAACAGTATGAAAAACTGTATATTTTGTTTAAAACAGTGCATACGTGACGTGTCTGTCACTGCAAGATATTATCCATTGACAAACAAAATATCTGCTATTACAACAGAACTACTGCACCTCATTACTGATGGCTAACATTCAAAGGAAAAACATGTGAATCCTTCATACGTATAAATTACATTTACTGTGATTATAAGAGAGAGGTTGCAAATGACCATTTCATTCCCTGTTAATATGGTGCAGTAACAGATTAAAATGTTACCAACTTTTAATCGCCTTGAAAAAAAGATTAAATGAGATGAAATAGGGACATTATAAATTTAATACCCAATAACGGAAATAAGTCGTATGAAAGGTAAACTGTAATTGCAACCTCGGAATGAACGGTGCACCAACTACTCTGTACGTAGTATCAACAGGAGACTCTAGATGGTAGCACTGTAATTTTTAATCGCAATTCTATCGTTTACTTATAGCCTATATTCGCTACTGTTTTTCCTTATGACCTGCTCCATAGAAGCTACTATAGTCGGAATTTCACACTTATTAATCCCTATAGTACATTAATGGCACCCTATCTTCGTTATAAATCGAATACTGCACAGCACATAAAATATTTATGAATATCATTCTTGTAAATCGTAGATAATACCTCCTGACACTGCTAGATAGCGTCGTGATCGAAAGTTCGAACATTTCCCTAATTTCCCGAACTGTGACGTAAATTGTTCGAACAGTTCGAGTCATGTTCAAACCCAGCTCTAGAACTAAATAACATGAAATTGGAAAGATCGCACGGAAAATATTGCAGGGAAAGCGAACAAAATATTACGTTTCGTTGACAGAACACTTACAAGATGTAACAGTTTTTCTAAAGAACTTGTGCGTCCTATTTTGGAGTATTGCTGCACATTGTGGGCTCCCCCACTAAGTTCAAAATGTTCAAATGTTTGTAGAGCTTATGAGACTTAACTACGGTCCCTAAACTTACAAACTACTTATGAACTAGCTAATACTAAGGACGGCACAAATATCCATGCCCGAGGTGGGGATTCGAACCCCCGACCGTAGTGGCCGTGCAGAACGTGACTGGCGCGCCGCAGACCGCTTGGCCACCGCGGACGGCTCCCCCACTAAGTGGTACTGACGGATGATATAGAAGTTCAGAGAAGGGCAGCTCATGTTGTGTTATCGCGATGTAGGGGGTCTCGCGGATATTATGCACGAATTCAGGTGTAAATCATTAAAATAACCCCCCACCCCCCAGGGACCTCGCGGTTCTTTCACGAGTACGTGCGTGGCGAGCATGGGGCCCCGAGCTAATGAAGTCTTCGTTCCTTCTTTGCTTCCCGGACTGCATTTCCTTTCCCCCTCCCCTCCTTTACTATCCTCACTCCCTCCCCTCGCCACCGAGGGAGTGACAACCTCAGTAGTTTAGTAGGCCCATCCCAACCAAACAACTCAACCCCATTAAAAGAAAAGCTTTATTCGATGCGACGAGATCTATTTACTAAATTTCTTTCATCAACTTACTCTTTCGAATGCGAACGTATTTTGTTAGCTCCCACCTACGTAGGAAGATATAGTCATCAAAATAAAAATGAGAAATCACATCGAAATCGCAAAGATTTAGATGTTCCATTTTACCGCGATCTGTTCGAGAATAGAACTGTAGAGAAATATCATAAAAGTGGTTCGATGAACCCTCTGCCATGCACTACATCTACAAAGATACTATGCAAATCATTAACCATTTCATAAACCTTTCTCTACCGTTCCATTCTCTAATAGCGCGCGGGAAGAAAGAACACCTATATCGTTCCGTTTTCGATCTGATTTCTCTTATTGTATTGGGATGGTCATGTCTCCCTATGTAGGTGGGTATTAGCAAAATATAATCACATTCAGAAGTAAAAGTCGGTGATGGAAATTTCGCAAATAGAACTCGCTGCAACGAAAAACGTCGTTCTTTTAATGATTTCCACCTCAAATCGTGCAACATTTCCGTGACGCTTTCCCCCCCGTAACGTGATAAAACAAGCTGCCCTCCTTCAATGCGACTGGCAAAGTATTTATGCAGATGTAGAAGTTGGCACCAATGCGTACATTCTAATACTGACACTCAAACCTCTAGATGTCTGACACATCGATACCAAATGGTGTATATCTACTGAGTAAACCAAAACGGCGATGTACTTCGTACTATGTGCTGTTATCCAGGAGAACGTGCAGTTTGAAAAGGCTCTAAAGGATTTATTTGTGGCCAACTCCTTCTACTCCATTGATGAATTTCTTAACAGATAGGACTAATGTATGTTATTGCATATAATATTCACAAATGTGGATATTGTGTTCAGTCTGACTTCGGTACTAATTTTGTGCTGTAATGTAAATCATTGTTAGTAAGTGTAAAAAAATTCCTAAGTATTATAATATGCACCTACCTAAATTCAACATTTAGTACGTAGTAATAATTTTTCAGTCCTTTAAAAAGTAAATATTTTTAAGATAAATGTTTTTTTTCTGACCAATGCCAAATCCACAAGGGCAATTAAATTTGGGATCTGTGGAAAGTACATTAACATATATGCTCTCATTTTGTATTTATTGTATATGTTCTACATCCAAAAGTATTTCCTCAATCTGGATCTACTGGAACGAAAAGTATATCTAATCTACAAAGATTCAGAGAATAAACAGAAGCAATCGGAGTACAAGAATAAAGAAACAGTTTACCACAATTGCGGAAGTATTATTAATAGTAACAGTAATTACTAATGATGATGATAAATTATTGCTAGATGGACAGCACTTTCACATGTCAGGAACATGGTGTCCCATATAATACTGGGACTATGTAGATGTAGAACAATTTCCAGTCTAAAAAAAATAAAGGACTAGGTATTGAACCCAGTACCCTCCACGCGGAAGCCCTACGCTGTATCGACTTCCCCACGGGAGCTCAACACGATGCCAACTCACCGACACGCTTTAATGTACTCCGTAGGACAGGTATTGCTTCACGTTTTCTCACGTTCTCCTGGACGGCAGCACATAAACATCACTGAGTGGAGATAAAATCCGTCGTTAGTTAAGAAATTAAAGTTTGCTCATTGCGCAGCTCTATTCTACAACGCTAAAACTAGATCCGCCGAAACTGGTTCAACAGTGATCTGAACCAGATAAAAAAAAAATGTTCAAATGTTTGTAGGGCTTATGGGTCTTAACTACGGGGTCATCAGTCCCTAAACTTACAAACTACTTATGAACTAGCTAATACTAAGGACGGCGCAAATATCCATGCCCGAGGGGGATTCGAACCCCCGACCGTAGCGGCCGTGCAAAACGTGCCTGGCGTGCCGCAGACCGCTCGGCCACTGCGGCCGGCTCTGAGTCAGCACGGAAGATGCTTGGCAACACCGGTGAAATCGGCAATAGACATGATTATTGCACCTAGATGTCAGATATTAATCAATAAACAATATATGTTATCGAAGTTTTCGTGTTGTGGAGATTGTATGAAGCGAACAGGAAAAAAAGGTGTAGTAAAACTTCTCCCAATACGAAAAAGATTTATTTACAGAAATCGTTTTGGGGAAATAGAAGACAATAGGAAAATAAAGGAATGAAGTTACTAGGGCCTACAAGGCACGAGCATGGAAAGAAGTTTCTGTTGATTTTAACTCCCACACTATCGGATATAGTTTGAAAGTGTGTTATGAAAATATTGAGAACAGAACCTCGAAATCAGTTGCACATGAACAGATATTGTTTTACACTCTTTACAATAATTACGGTACACTTGGTCTCTCAATAATACCTGCATATTCGGAAACAAAAATGTGATACAGTTCTGATGCCCAACAGTAGCCTAGAATATCCTGAAAACTAAATGCTTATGTAATGTAACGGCGTATTATGGTAGTATTCATCTAATTTATTACCGATGCAGTAGAGATAACTCTTGATAAGAGAGGAAAAAATTCAGCCTGTAAGTACATTCGAATCCAGAAACCTCCAAATCACAACCTACGACCCAACTGCATTGCCACCATCACGTCCGCATGCTGTGTACACCTTAAACCTATATCTATAAATGCGTAGTTGTCTTAATGTGTTCAGTAGCAAAATATATAAATAAATAAAAAAATAAAAAAAACGAACTGCGCATTTATTACTACTCCAGCTGAGAACACACATGAGATGTGACTTTTCAGGCTTTCCCGGTGGATATGTTGCAGATATGAAACTTCCTGGCAGATTAAAATTGTGTGCCGGAACCGGGACTCGAACCTGGGACCTTTGGCTTTCGCGGCAGCGCACACTCCGCTGCAGAGCGAAAGTTTCATTCTGGAAACATCCCTTAGGCTGTGGCTAAGCCATGTCTCCACCTTATCCTTTCTTCCAGGAGTGCTAGTCTTGCATGTTTCGCAGGAGAACTTCTGTGAAGTTTGGAAAGTAGGAGACGAGGTACTGGCGGAAGTTGTGAGGCGGCATCGTGAGTTGTGTCGGGATTGCTCAGTCGGCAGAGCGCTTGTCCGCGAAAGGCAAAGGTCCCAGGTTCGAGTCCCGGTTCCGACACACAATTTTAATCTGCCAGGAATTTTCATATCATCGCACACTCCGCTGCAGAGTGAAAGTTTCATTATGTTGCAAATATTCTTCCCGGGTTTGCCACCGGATAATACTGTGTATACCCCACAACTGTCAGATATCTTCAGGTGTTGGTAGTTCATGCAGGTTACTAATGGAAGACGCGTCTTGTGGGGTATATACAGTATTATCCGGCGGCAAACGCGGGAAGAATATCTGCCACATATGAGATATTGGATCGTTATGGGGTGCTGTCGTAATTCATACACTTAATCTGTTCACTGCAAATATTCAACACGAGCAATGCTGGCGCTCCATGCGTTACAGAAGAATGGTAGTTAGCTATTTCTCTGCTAGGGAGGCTACCGTTGTTTCAAATGCTAGACGTAAAAGATTACGTCTATCTCAACTATCTTGATCCGATTTACACCAAACTTCACAGGATTACCCGCTGGGCTAATCTGAAGATTCGATGGCAAATGCTCCAGCAGGTCTTAGAGGCTGTAGATAACATACGCGCACGCGCAAGCACACACACACACACACACACACACACACACACACACACACACACATCCATATATATATCCATTTTTATAGGTCACTAGCTGAAAACACGGCGTTGCCCGGGTATTTATTTATTTACTCAGGCTTTGAGTCAGTACTCCTTCTATCCCTTCTCTCTCTGTCCATCTTTCCCCCCCCCCTTCTTTTTTTTATAAAAACTTCTTATATTTATCGGAGAAAATTAAGAAATAAGGCTGTCTTGCATAATGCACTAAATTTTAAGTACAGCATCCAAATAAAGAAATAAAGAAATATAGTAATCAAAATATAAATGATATGTAACATTCATATTTTCATTTAATTCACAACTTTGCTGTAGACATTGTTTCTTGTCCCCAGTGGGCATCTCTGCTGCTGTCAGCTTTCCAGGGTTTTCCTTAAGCTGACTGGAATGCGTGTTTCATGATGCGACAGGTTTTTACCCATCGCAGTACATACGATCAGATATTTATTGAATTATATGTTCTACAATTGTATAATTTTGCAGTTATATATTCATTTGTATAAGTGCAGTGCGTGGTAAAATCCGTTGCAAACAGTGTTCATTGTAAAGAAGTAACAGATCAAAACCTCATTCGTGATGGGGCGGTTTTCCGTGAACGTTACTGTTTATGTGTTCAAATCGCATGAATTACGTGCCGTACCGTGATACACTTTAGAAGTCACACTTAACTAAATGCGTGTATACTGTCTGTAAAATTTCCTGCGGCTACAATTTGTAGTGCAGAAATTATAAATTGTAACGCCATACCGAATGCCGTAGTTTTACTCAATAAACAGCGGAAAAGTAGTAAGCGAGAAACTATTTTCGTTTCATCATTAGCTACGGTTGTCAGCGAGAAAGAGTTTAATAAAGGTTTGGAATGATGTTTAAAGTTTGTTGCAACTCGCTAAGTACTGTCATTCTCATACTGTGTATTTCGAAAGTCTTGCCGCATTATATGGCGTTTTTTGCGATTTCTATTCGTTATGACGTAATATCTTTTGAACCATGTGCCGTATGTGATTCTTAACCGTGCAGCAATCGTTACCTCACGGTAAGGAATGTGTGTACCAAATTTGGTTGAAACCGGTCCAGTGGTTTAGGAGAAAATGAGCAGAATTGTCGCTTATGGCAGCAGTTTTCCGCATTTCATTGTTTATGACGTCATATCTCGTGAAGTATGTATTGTACGTGATTCTTACACTTACGGCGACCGTCCTCATGGATTGAAGCTTACGTACAAATATACGGGCACTCTGCTTTATATATTAGATTCCACTCGAGAATAACATCGAGACTAGCATTTTCTCGAATAGTCCTTCGAAAGTCTGCGGGAAGTTCCCCGAAACAATCACGGTCTTCAATGTCTCCACCTATACCCGTAGTAGTTCGGGGTTAAGCGAGTAGCTTTCCCAAGGGCGAGTCGGCCTCGGTATCTGGATAAACCGCAACGTTCCCCATCAAAGCAGGGCGAAGAGCGAGCTCGACCTCGGAGGCGCAGCCCCGCCCGTGATTCGGCAGCCGGCAGCCGGCTCCATTGACAGTCTGGCTGTGAGCGCGGCGCGGCACTGTGCGTCGTCACGCGTCGCCTGATCTTGACATAGAAAGGGGCCGCGCTTGCAAAACGGCCGCTCCCCGCTCCCAGCGCCGCCTCCGCAAAACCACCTGCTGTTGCCCGAGGCCCCGCGCCGGCAAAAAAGAGGAGGAAACTGCCGGTCCGCCGACCCGGCTCCAACCTGCCGCACGCGGACGCCGACGACCCGCCGCCGGGCCGTCGTCACACGGGACGAGAGAGCGTTCCTCGGCCACAAGCTGGATGAATTTTCTGGCGTTATTGCGGGGAATTTTACGTTTCGTGAAATCAACACTATAACAAACCTGTGCCGCGATGGATTGGCCTTGGGGTCTAAGAGGAGCCTTGCTGCTGTGCGCGCGGTTTCTCCCTGTCGGAGGTTCCAGTCCTCCCTCGAGCATTTGTTTAAGCGAGCATTTTGTAATGATACTTTTTCTTTTTAGCTCGTGTTTTCAAGTTTATAGTGCCGTTATTGAAATTTAGCAAACTGTGAAAAATTACAATGAATATTAATTTCGAAAAGCTAGAGACACTGAGAAAAACATGAAAAGATTTCGCCATCAGTATTTAGCGGCAATAGTTGTTAGAATAACGACACCACCAGAAAGCATCATTACAAAAGAAAGTGGCTGAATCTTTTTTTTTACACCTGACAGGAGAACACGGACAGGAGTCATCACACTAGAGTCGAACCTGTACGGAGTAATTAATTTCTTCTTTACTGTAAACTGATGCTTGGTTGCATAAGCTTCGAATACTAAAGATTCAGGACCATGTTTAATTCCAATTACGAGTGATGTTTTAAGTTACAAAATTATCGGACTTCGTTTAAAGAAAAGAAGAATTACTGCAGGCATTGAAACAAAGTTCAATAAAAAATGTGCGTAAGTGAAATTCGCGTCTGGAATGTTCTTCCGCAATTGCGAAGCAATTTATAACAATGGCCAAGCATCATTTTACGAATTATGCTGGAAACAAAGATTTAAAAAGATGAAAAATGGGAAAAGATCTCCTTTTAAATGAACTATTAACTTCAAACGAATTACTGACTTTATTAAATTAATTGTTCTTAGCTCACACTCACATGATCAATATGGAGAGACCAATAGAGACGTCCGATCCATTCTACAGTAACAAGACAAAAGACAAGAGATTCCGTTTTCTCCCCAGCTTGTTCAAAAGATTTCAAAGTCTCTTATGAAATAAAATAATCAGAGATATACTGGCAGAGAGAACGGATGCTAGCGTCAAGCATAGCAGATTTAATTATAATTAAAATATATACAATTTGTTTGCGCGAGCATTTGTGTGTGTGTGTGTGTGTGTGTGTGTGTGTGTGTGTGTGTGTGTGTGTGTGTGTGTGTGTCGTCCTTAGTTTCTCAGTTGAAGTAGTCTACAAGCCTCTGGACTGACAACCACAGTAATAAAGTCCCCTAGTTTTACAAACATTTGAAGAAGAAAAAAAAAGTATACGAGAATAGAACCTCTAACAATAAAGTTCGTTGAATATTCCTGCCACATCATTATATAAATACGCTAACACGAAAATTGTGGTACAGATTACTAATTTATTCCTACAAGAAGGCCAATGAAAGTTATATAATTCGAAAGACTGTTTGTCGTAGATTTCACGAATATCAATATTGTGTGCATTTAGCCATTAAAAGTGGTAAACGGAAGTATAAATTTTCCTATCTACAGCTTGGATCAAGTTCTACATTCTCCAACAATCAGCTCACTGATTGGATATTCGCCTCGACCAAAGACGCTGTAATGCAGCGCATCTGCAGTATTAAAATAAGTGAATATCGAAACATGGAGTGCTCTCAACTCACTTTCTTGTGCCGTTCAAATGCTTCATTTTCGCAGTGATTAAGAGTGGTTAAAGGAAATGGATGATTTCATATGAATGCTGATATAAAGGATGATGCGCCGGGAGAGGCATCTAGCGGTGCTCGGGTGGAACTACGAAGTCGACATGTTGTCAGCTCTGGAATTCTGAATATCGCAGTATCGAAATAACATTATTTCTTGGCGTTGTATAAATATAAGAACACCGAAATTGTAGTTCCATTTCAAATATTAGGCTAATGAGTTATATAATTCTAAAATGGCATGAGAAGTATATAATTCCGTTTTTATTTGTTGTTATTGTCAGGCATTTTTCTTAACACGTAAAAACTACCGTTTCATACCTCCCAGTGCCGATTAAATTTTACCAAATATCCCAGCGGCCTCCTATGATAATGTTGGCAACATATGCTGAATAGAGTCAGCCAATTGCTTGACAACGCTGATGTTTTCTCATGGAATCTTCGATTTACGAGGGCAATTATTTTTACTGAGCGGACGAGGGAACATAAAAGGACCTGTCAACCATAAGGCAGAAACAGCATTATTTGTTTACTATACACTAATAGTCATTCTATGTGGTTCGAACAAATGGGCAAAGATTTTCTATCGTTGTCGATGTTGCCAACATAATCACGTGAGGCCGCCGCCATGATATGTAAAATTTTACCCCCAGTGACCATTGTAAACACAATTGGTCGATTTTAGACCACAGGCAATACTAGTTAATATGGATGAACGATGAACTACAGGTACCTTACTGTCCTTCGAAATAGTCACCACCCACAACTATGCACCGCTAAACTGTGTGACACATGTCCCGGAAACTTTACATTGAGTATTCTTTTGGGGTGGTGTTCAAAAGCCTCGTCTCGTTTTATTGGATGTCAGGAATATTGCCAAATCTCCTGCCTTTCAAAGTGAGTTTGAGTCGAGGGTATAGGAAGAAGTCTAGAAGACTGAGATGCGGCGAGTATGGTGGATGTTCAAATAGCAGCAATCCTCTTTTTTGCAGGACATGTGTGTCGATATTGGCTGTGTGTGGGGATCTTTGTCATGCTACCTGAACATCCACCATACTCGTCGGATCTCAATCCTCCAGACTTCTTCCTATTCCCTCGACTCAAAGTCGCTTTCAGCGGAGAGAGATTTGACGATATTCCTGACATCCAAAGAAACGCGACGAGGCTTTTAAACACCATCCCAAAGGAAGAACTCATGCAAACTTTGCAGAACATTTGTTTTGCAGAACTCAGCGGTCCATAGTTATGTGAGGTAACTATTTCGAAGAACAGTAAGATAAATGGAGTACATAGTTCATCTATTATACTGTAACAAGACTATTAATTGTCAGACGTTGTACGACATGCAACAAGCAAGCACTAAAATTTTTAACCCGAAATAAGGAAAACTTGAAACGGTGTTTCAATTTAAAAATGTTCAAATGTTTGTAAATCTATCGGACCAAACTGCGTGGACATTAGTCCGTAGCTTACAATCTACTTAAACCTCGGTAAACTAACCTAAGGACACACACACACACACACACACACACACACACACACACACACACACACACACACACACACACCAGGGAGGACTCGAACTTCCACGGGGAGCAACCGCAGCGATACGCTTTAGACCGCTCGGCTACTCCACCGCGGCGTTTGAATTTAAACACTTGGAGCAAATCATACAAGAAAACGTTCTGGAAAACGTTGCCACATTGTTTGCTGTACAAAAATAATTACTTAATTAAAGATTGCAACTGCCTTCAGAGTAACACAAAATATATTTTTAATAAGTCACTATCTAAATTCAGTAAATTTAAGCATTCCAGCATTTAGATCCAACTGAATGCATTTATGGAGCATAAATATTAATTTTAAATAGAAATAGAGATACTGAAGAAATTCTAAACAAAGGAAGAAAGATTATTGGGGAAATACCAGGCTCCAAAATTACCGATAAATTTTAAGGGCGCATTAAAAGAATGACACCCATTAGTTTGACAACACAAACAGAACAGTTCTACGAAAACAGAAGTATGGCCAAAACTGAGCCAATTCAATGGATAGCTGCGGTAAAAATGTTCAAATGTTTGTATAGCTACGGGGTCATCAGTCCCTAAACTTACAATTTATGAACTAGTTTACAGTAAGGATGGCACAAATATCCATGCCCGAGGGGGGACTCGAACCCCCCGACCGTTGTGGCCGTGAAGACCGTGACTGGCGCGCCGCAGTCCCCTCGGCCACGGCGGCCGGCGCTGCAGTAAAAGAGAATCTTGAAGTAGCCGTTGTAACTCAGATGTTTCAGATTTATTTCTTTATTTATTTCTTAACCAGCTTTTCGCAACACTACCAATTCATTTCATCATGGTCGGCTGCCTCCTCGAAGACTTTGTCGCATTTACATTTATGTCTGAATAACGCTTTCGATTAACTAAGTCATCATCTTCAGATAAGCATTGTCTACAAATATTGGTCATTCTCTTGCACATATCTGAAGTAACGTTAAGATGTTCACGTGAAAACATTGCACGAAGTCATATATGTAAATATTTTCTAATTTCCATATTACAGCATCTGCTGTAGATAGCTGGAATAAAGGACTGCAATTAAAAAAAAAAAAATTGGCTACATTTCCCGTTGGGAGATGTTGTTTACAGCAAGTAGATTGCCCCCCCCCTCCCCTTACTGCATTGTCGGGTAATGGTATTACAACAAATTCCCACACATATTTAGCACTTCCAAGCTTTGTTGGATTCACTAGTTTCTCAATAAATCACGTCACGTTATATGTGGCGTCATGTAACGTATCTTCAAAGGAACATCCAATGAACTGAAGCGCCTGATGCGCATTCAAGATGGCAGAGTACACGTTTCCCGAGTACACGCACACGTTGCTCGTCTGCGGTTGATCCGAATGAAAGGTCAGTTAGCACAGATCCTGCACCACGAACAATTTCCGGGTCGTGCCCGTCCATCACATGACATTTTTGCAATAGTGTGAGACCGGCTTCGGGAAACCGACGCCTTCAAGGCTGATACGGGCGGTTGCGGTCGTGCCCGGACGTGCCGCACTGTTGACGTGGAAGAGGAAGTTCTCCAACCGATCGACCACAGTCAACCCGGAGACTACTATCCGCAACTTTGCATACTACTTCTGGGTTGGGTTGTTTGGTTGGGATAGTGGGACTAAACTACTGAGGTTATCAGTCCCCCGGTGTGGAGGGGAAGGAGTGAGGAAAGGAAAGGAAAGGAAAGGAAAGGAAAGGAAAGGAAAGGAAAGGAAAGGAAAGGAAAGGAAAGGAAAGGAAGGGAAGAGAGGGGGAGGGGGAAAGGAAATGCAGTCCGAAAAGTAAAAAAGGAAGGAAGACTGCATTAGTTCGGGACCCCGTGCTCGCCACGCACTTACGAAAGAACTGTGAGCCCTCTGGGGGATATACTACTTCTAGTGAGTTGTCAATGAACAGCAACTTCACCTCTGTGCCACCTCTAGAGGGCCCAGGCACCGGATCCAGCTGATTCTACATGTCTACTTCATATGGTTCATACACCGCTGTATCGACGTTCCAAACTAAATATTCTCATCACAAACGAAACATGTTTCACAAACGAAGGCCGTTGAGGCATATTTTGGTCAAGAAAAATCTTGACATCATAATGTCTCCATGGGTTTCACCATCGCTGTGGACTGTTATCAGCCATGTTCGTCTGATTGGTCCGTATATTCTGGCTCCACGTCTATCGAGCCATAGCAAGTATATGTGCCATTGCGTACTCATCGGACGCTGTGATGCGCCAGTTCACTTTTGACACGTCGTCCGTCAGCATCTTCATCAAGCGGTAAAGAGCAGATGTGTAGATCGCGGTGGACCGAGTCGTCAGCCATCACGAACGCCCTATTGAGCACCTTTGAAGTTGTTTTCTCTGTGGCTACATGACTGGTGGTTTTCACGACGAGTGCCCTCTGGAGTCACCTTGCGTTTTTAATATTTTCTGCGGAATCACTCAGGGAACTCCAGGACTTTTTGACCGTGTTTGCAGGTGATTCATTGTATGCCACGCAACTTGTGCTCACTTCTTTGAGCATGTGTTGTACTTCACGCTTGGTACGACTTGGTTGATAGACGTTCATCGTATCCTTAGACATTCTTTCAGAGCCGTTTGTTTTCCATATGGCGATTTCCAGAACATGGGTTTATTATCAGATTGTACTGTCCTGAGTCGCCTGTATAACACCTACTACTGCGTCATAGGAATTCTGAATCATTCTGCGTAATATAGATTTGTTCGTTTCATGTTCACACCAGGAATGTCACATAAGCAAGTAATCTACCTATTAAAATTCTTCTAAGTAAGAGAAAAGTAAAATCTAAGAACGTAGTTCACAGGTAGAATAATTCCAATGAAAAAGAACTCTCGTCGTGAAAATTTGTATTTTCATATAGAATCAACACTGTTTACTCACACAAAACGTTTTTGTGTTACTGAGCTCACAAAAGCGACAAAATTGTTTCAGATATTGTGAAATCATCAGCGCCCTGTGTGATGTCTCTGATGACATGGACGCTGATGGAACATTGAACGTTACGTTTCCGCTTTCCTTTTACAAAAATCGTACAGCATTAGATTAGCAAAATAGTGTTTATAGAAATTACGGGTTGCAAGATTTCATAAGGAATCACGTTAGAACAATACGCCTCACTATTATTTATGGAAATACAAAAATACATACTTGTCACAGCCGATGATTTATGAGCTTCCAGCAAAAATGATTACAAATTCGACTTTTCTAGCCAACGTCTTAGATTATCTAGCACTAATACATTTGCAGTAAATGAAGCTTCTTGCCTATTGTGCAGCTCATAAATATATTCAACGAATTTTCACTCAGCGGCGGAGTGTGTACTGATCTGAATCTTCCGGTTTGTGCTGGACCGGCTTTCGATGAGGAACCTTTGCCTTTTCACGGGCAGTGCTGTTACCAACCTCAACCCTCGCCTACCCTCCACAATCAGGTTTCAGCCAGAACCTCTCTCCTACTTTACATATTTCCTGCACGCTTGTGCCTTGCTGGACTGGCATTCCTGAAAGAAAGAGTATTCCAGGAAAATGTACTTCTTTTCTTGAAACATTTTTCAGAATCATAACGAACCCTCAGTTAATTTCCTAGTTTCCAGGAATTTTGAATCTTTCTGTACCTAAAACCCTTTGTCGGAGTAACACGAAAATTTTAAAAAAATAAATAAATAAAAAGTAGTCAAATCTGTCCTACAATTCTGAAATTACTGATTAACAGTATTTCATTTTTATTGCTATAGATTCTGAAAAACTTTTGCCGCAGCTGTGCAGTTCGGTTTTTAAAGCGCTTCTTGTGATCGTGATGAGGGCAATACAGGTGCAACAGGATAGGATCGCAGAAAGTGTTAACAACCTAACGGGTTGAATGATGTCAAGCACATACTAAAAGAAATAATTAAAATTATGTCCCTCTTACCACAATACTAATATATTTATCATAGCTCATCATAAAACTCCACGAGGCAAGTAAAGCGATCAGTAGTGAATGGAAGGCACAGCCAAGGACACTGATCCTGTTGGACTAGCAGCTGCTGGCTCTTACTGGTTAAAGTATTATATAACAGCATGAGGTTTGCAGATTATTCACTGATTTACTGCTTTGGCGTCCTGTTTGAGTATTTTCTATATCAGAGTGATTAGACAGAACGTATTTATTCATAGCACCGATCATAATGAAAAGTAATATTGATACAAGATGCTACAAGGGGCGTCTGGAAAGTTCGGTGAATAATCACAGTAAATCTAGAAAACAGGAGTTACAAAAAACGAAATACCTTTACTGGCCTTCAAAGTAATCTCCATTGGATACAATACACTTAGAGATCGGTTGTACAGCTGTTGTAAACTGTCAGCAAACGCTTCTTGTGGAATCGCTCGAAGCACTTAGGTCACGCGTTGTTGAATCTCCCCACCAATCAAATGGACACTTTTTTTATCACTGTTTGAACACCATACACATTCCATCGGTCTCTGTTTGACCTAATTTGAAGCAAAGCTTGACGTCAACGCGTAGTTCCATTGATCCAGTTTGCGCTTCATTCTCTCACTGACCCTGTTAGCTGGGTCGCAGCGTGTACCACCGCTTCACTGCAGTGCTTTGCATGAAAGGGGGTGTTTGACATCTTGTCGAAGTTGGGTCTTCTGCCGGAAATCAGTGTCTTCCAAAACACGATATTTCGACGACCGTTACTCGGTGTCTTCTTCAGGTGTTGCCTGTTTTGGAAGACGCTGATATCCGGCAGAAGACCCGACTTCAACAAGATGTCAAAAAATCGCCGGGAAAGTCTAAGAAATTACATTACAAGGGGGCGTTTGTTGACAAGTCGCTCAATTTGTATGCGCTGACACCTCACCCTCGCTAGCGCGGTTTGTAAAATATGGGACCATTCACCGAACTTTTCCGACACACTTTGATTCTTTCCAAAATACTTAAATGTTAATAAACGTAAGGGGGCCAAACTGCTAAGATCATCGGTCCCTAAACTTACATACTACTTCAACTAACTTATGCGAAAGACAACACAATCATCCATGCCCGAAGGACGACTTGAACCTCCGACGGGAGCGGCCGCGCATTCCTTGACCTGGGTGCGTAGACTGCGTGGATATTCCTGCGCAGTTAAGTCCTTCGAATACATTCTAAACAAAAGTTTAAGCAACATACGTCATGTTTCCATGCAGTGTATTACATTTTGGAATATTCAAATTATTTCCACCACAACCTGTAGATAAGAGGAACGCCAATAAGAAAAACATAACCAGTATCTTACCCAGAAAGTGGATTGGCTATGAAAAGATAGTGTTGTGCCTAGCATAGGAAGGGGAAGCACCCACCCTACCAGAATGCGTCGGGTTTCAAATTTTGACAGAATTTTATAGCTACGTGGATGTCTTGCGCGGGTTTGTCTGGGCCCCGTGACTGTTATCTGGTTGCGAAAACTCGTAATTCAGAGCGGCCAAATCATTTGTTCACAATGAAACATTTAATAAATTATTTAATTATTAAAATTCATTAATATGGTATGCAGCAGCGAATTTTTGAAGACATTGTGAGCAGTCATACCAATAAAGCAGAGAAACGTTTCCAAAATCTGTTGATAAATGGTTATGTGTGACAAATATAATTGAAATTGGAAATTGTATGGTATTATAATCAAGTTGTTTTTTATTTAATTAAAATCTATTGACTGACAAAGCCGATGAATAAATTTAATTATTACTTCATAGATGAGGAAAATAGTTGTTTCGTGTACGTATGTAAAACTAAAAATTAAAAACTCTTATTCGAGTGGCAGGAATTTATTTAATGCATCTCGCAAAGTTTAATGGAAGAAATAGGTGATCCATTGGTAACGTCTGATGCAACAGTGATAATTTCAGTCCAAATAAGTGTCCAGGTGTGTAGGTATGATGACCAATTTGGTTCTAGTCGTTTTCTAAATTCACTCATGTAGTAATCGCGAAAGCGTCACAGAGATGATCAGGATATTTCGGTGGCAGACGCTGCAACAAAGACGTTCTGTATCGTGATACGGATTCTTAACTAAGTTCCGAGAGCCTACGTTGATCGAGAACCAATATATCGCTTCCTCCTATGTATATATCGCGAAAAAACCACATAGATAAATTCAGAGAGATTGGGACCCAAGCGGAGGCATAGAGGCAATAATTTTTCCGCGAACCATGACTGGAGTAGAGTAGGAGGGGGAGGTTATAATGGTACGTGAAGTAGCCTCCGCCACACACCGAGAAGTGTCTTGCAAAGCATGAACGTAGATGTAAAAAGAGAATTGCATTCTGTTAAATTCGCATATTCAATGGATCTAATGATTATTTATACCTGTTTGAGAAACGCAAATGAGTTACATCAAGTCATAAGAAGCTGGCAGTAAACGAGGAGTTTTCGAGGGTATAGTATCACAGTTGGTCGAGGTATGGGGAAGTTTTCTTCCGAGGACTGCTTAAACTCTTGGAACTTACTTCTGAGAGGAAGCCATTTGTAGTCAGACAGGAACGTAATAATCTCGCAGAAATACGGTGACATGACATAGTTGCGCTGTGTTAAGCAGGTGTGTCACTGCAGTATGTCGTAAGTACAAAGACGTAAAGTTGATGAGCAACGTCTGTAAACGTTACTGAAGTGTGACATTTGTTGTAGTCAGTTCTCGATTCTTTTCTTCATTCTACTGTGAACAATAGGATCTTGAACGCGTTTAATGGGCTGGTTACTTCGTTCATATGAACTATTTCTGTATTTCGGTTTCCATAAGCACTTGGGCTTTTGCATCGAGCACCTAAGCAGTCAATTTTTCACGTGTTAAATGCAAGTGTAGGCTTTAGCGGCCGTTGTCACTGTCAGTAAAATTCTTAGGGTCATGAGAGCGCGTCGTCATTTTTATAAAAATCTACCGACGTTTCGGCCACTGTTCTAGGCTGCCTTCATCATGGTCTGTGTCTAACGCGGTCTCATACCCCGAAGAATTCTGACAGTTTCACACGTTGTTTAGCAAAAACCTGATTTGGAGTCATGTGTATCCTTTCTGTAACTTTTTAATCAAGAGTCGATGATATATACGTTTCTGTACTATCTTGTTATTAAATGTGTGTAAAACCTTATGCGACCAAACTGCGTGGATATCAGTCGCTAGACTTACACACTAATTACTTGAATAACTTAAACTAACTTACGCTGAGGACAACACAAACACCCATGCCCGAGGGAGGATTCGAACCTCCGACCGTAGCTGCCGTGCAGGCTGTGACTGGCGCGCCGCAGACCGCTCGCCCACTGCGGCCGCCTCTATCTTGTTTTGTTGACGTGTGTATCTGAGGTGATGGAAAATATTGTTGTTTCGTAGACGGATTTGTTGACAGTAATCACTGGCTACCTTCTTTCTATACCTCTGTCGAGCATTTTGTTAACTGTTGGGTAAGCAAATGAAAGACAAGAATAGCCGATAAAAGATCTGTTTGAGACAGCTTCCGTTACGATGAACGTACAGTAAGCAGATGGCAATAAATTTTCTACTGACTTCAGCTGCTAATGTAGCTGTACCGGAAGGTAAGCGAATCAAAATTCAGGCGCTTTCTTGCATAGCTTAGGACACATTTCAAGATTTCAAGAGGGACAGCGATGTCTCTCTACCTGACTCACTAAAGCTCACGATTAAAATCACGTATCGCTTCCTCCCTGCCTCTCTCTCCCTTCGTTCTTCCCTCCATTCCTCTCTGTTGGTTGAGTCTATTTGACCATGTGGCACCCTTGCTAATATTATATATCGACAGAAGAAATGACAACTGAACACACACAGAACTCAGACATAATTATCATGGTTGATAATTGCATAGAAATTTACACAGTTATCACTGTGTCCTTTACATCTACATTTTTTCTAATTTTCTAGTGCAATTCTACATATGTAAATTATTATTGAAAGTGTTGAGGAGTTGAATTTGTATTCTATTAACTCCCCAACAGTTTTTCAATTATGTTAAACATACAAGGGTTGGGGTGTGTTCCTGTGGCTATGGATCTTAATTCTTTGTCCCACATAGCGCGGAATTATTTTTGGTTTAATTTTTTTCTCAGTAGCTATCAATTCCCTTCGTATGACTGCACAAGATCGTTGTGATTTTTTTCACAATCACGCCAGTAGTTTTGCAATACTGTCCTTCTTTCTGGAATGGCGTCATAAATGAATGTTTTATAATTTTAATCTGATGAATCATTATTGTTAAAACAACATTTAAGATGAAATATATACATATAAATGTTTCAAAAACTGAAGAAAGTTCAAGAAATATAAACCCAACTAGGAGGAAGTCTTCAGTATCTTCTGTCTGAACTTTGCAGCTGTATCCAACCACTTTGCAATCGACAATACAAGCTCAAATTGATTTGTAATGGGATCAGGCTATTCAAATAAATAAAATATGTATCTGTACACGAATTCTTACAGACAAGAATAAAAAAGTAAGCTGCCGTTCTCGTCCTTCTGGAAAGACGTCAGCGCTATCTGGGTTAATACATGTATATATAAAGAGGGAGGGGGGGGGGAGAGAAGTCGGAGATACAAAAGTCGCAAAATACCCTAGGAAGATCAATTATTTATTATTTCCACAAGTTGATTTCTGGAGGTTTTCCTTTGATTTAGGATTTTGTGGGGAAATGTAGGGGGAATCTTAGGGGCAGTGTTGGCAACTCTGATCCGATTGCTACCAAACTTCATATGCTCACCAGCTGGTTTAATCTGAAGATTCCAGGACAGTTGTGAGTAAGGCGGACAGCCGACTTCGGTTTATTGTGAGAATTTTGGGAAGAGTACTTCACCTGTAAAGGAGACCACGTCTTGAGTATTGCTCAAGTGTTTAGGGCCTACAGCAGATCAGTTTAAAGGAAGACATAGAGGCGGTTCAGAGGCGAGCAGCTAGGTTTGTTACCGGTAGGTTCGACCAATGCGCGAGTGACACGGAAATGCTCCGGCAACTCAATTGGGGATCGCTGGAACAAAGACGACGTTCTTTTCGTGAATTTCTGTTAAGTAAATTTAGAGGGCCGGAATTTGAAGCTGAGTGTAGTGCGATCTTGCTGCCTCCTACTTACATTTCGCGTAAAGATCACAAAGACAAGAGAAATTAGGGCTCGTACGGAGGCATATAGGCATTCTTTTTTTTTTCCTCGTTCAATTTGGGAGTGGAATAGGAAAAGAAATGCCTAGTAGTGGTACAGTGTACCCTCCGCCACGCACCTTACGGTGAATTGCGGAGTCTGTATGTAGATGTAGTTCTTGAAATAATGTGCAATGACGAAACTACTGTTTACAGAATTGTCTGGAAAGAAAATATATGAATCTCTTAGATTTCATTAATTATCACATGTTAACTAATCACAGTATCACTGAGACACTGTCCTAAACTGATTCCTAGACTGGCAATTTCGTTTGTAACTAATTTCACATGCAACATATATCACTATTAAACCACATGATTCCGGATCCGACGCAGATGGTATCGTACGATAACACTGAGATGAGAGGGCCAGCAGTATCATCACAAGGGGGAATCTTAGGGGAGTGTTGGCAACTTTGATCAGTTGCTACCAAACTTCATATGCTTCATATGCTGGTTTAAACTGAAGATTCCATGAAGATTTCATTAAAATCGCTGCAGCCGTCTTGGAGTCTATAGGGAACACAGACGAGATTTGATTCTTGAAGTTTTCCCGGCGGACATAATATTCCATCATCTTTCGGGAGTGCACCCGGGACAGCGACAATTCTTCGCCCGATATTTCGGCTGCAAACCTTACAGCCATCTTCAAGGCGAGTCCAAGACTGAGTTCTCAGCGTCTGCGCGTGCCTATTTATACGGTAAATCACGTGATACAAAGCTACTGAGGATTAGACTGCGCATGCTCGAAGATATCACTTTCGTAACTGCTGCGCTAGTCATAGATAAATATATACTTAAAAGATAAACCTGTGAGCAGTGAGTGCAAACATAAACAGAGCTGTTACGTATCCACAGTGCTTACAAATAATTAATCATTAAAAGTGGTAACATCAATCGGAATAGAAGACGTAGACATTCTTTCAGAACGAAGGCGTGATAAAAGTGGCTTCCATGCATTGTCAAGTTGAAATCCGTCGTCACGATTTAGCAGGTGGTCCGCCAGTTGTATGTGTACAGCTTCCTTTACGACTGAGTCCCAGAAAGTAGAAGCTTTGGTTAAAATCTTTACTCCTTTGTAATTCATGGAATGGCCAGCACAAATAAAATGTTCGGCTACTGCAGACTTGTTGGACTGAAGAAGACGTGTATACCGTTGGTGCTCAACGCATCGTTCCTGCACAGTGCGCGTGGTTTGACCTATATAACGTTTTCCACACTCACAAGGGATTTCATAAACCCCCACTTTTCGTAATAACAGATCATCTTTGACATATCCCAGAAGAGCTGAGGTCTTAGCTGGTGGGCGAAAGCTCACGTCCACTTTGTTTCTTCATGATTCTGGCTATTTTTGAAGACACATTACCCACGTATGGGAGAAAGGCTGTAGATTTCACATCCTTTTCCTCTTCATCTTTCTCCTGTGATTTATCTGGTGTTTTTACTTGCAAGGCTTTCTTAATCTGATGTTGCGAACAGCCATTTTTTCTTGAAAACCGCCTGGTTTAATCTGAAGATTGTCGGGCTCGGTGATCTCGGAGGTAAGGCGCTAGACTGGAAACTGAAGGGTCACGGGTTCGAAACCCGGTCGGAACTAGGATTTTTTCAGTCTGCGTTTTAACCCATCCTACACCTGTCAACGATGTGAGGAGTCGCCAGAAACGACACGTGGTTCGGATTCCACGTTAAGCTGTAGGTCCCCTTTTCCCAGTTGGATAACTGGGGTAGCCTAGGGACACGCAAGTCGCCGAAGTGGCGTCCCATTGAAAGACTTGCAGCAGGCCAATGAGCCCCACGAAATTATTCATGAAAATTGCTGCAGTCGTCTTGGAATCTATATGGAACATAGATATATTTTTATAGATGAGATTATTACCGCAGGTCGGCGCGTTGTCCTAGGTAACGCAGACGCTGTTACGCAAGTCACCCCGTGCCGGGGTCGCCCCCGCAGAGGGCCCGTCTCTCGCCGGCTGGCTGCGTCACGCCTGGCTCGCTGCACGCCGCGGCTGACCCGCTTTCTGGACGTCGGCAGGCTGGCGACTGCGGCCGGCGGATATGCGCCCGCTCCCTGCGCAACCGTCCCTTCCTCTTCATTAACCCTGACGGCCACACCATAGGCCTCTGAGGTCCAGATGCTCACTCAGACCTGTCTAATCCCGCTCCAACACAGATGGAGGGGACGTGACTCGCATGTAAGCCTCCTCTAGTTAGTTGTCTCTGAGCCAGTGTACAGTCACAACACTTCCGCCCCTGTCGGGCCGTTCAGGTAAACAACTTGGCCTCAGAGACCCCCATAACTTTACAAAAACCAAGGGAAAGGGAGACACAACGGTCAAACAAAACCATTGTCCCGATTTGAGTTTATGTTCAAATGTTCGTTAAGCTTATGGGACTTAACTACGGGGTCATCAGTCCCTAAACTTACAAACTACTTATCAACTAGCTTACACTAAGGACGGCACAAATATCCATGCCCGAGGGGGGATTCGAACCCCCGACCGTAGTGGCCGTGCAGACCGTCACTGGAGCGCCTCAGTCTCCTCGGCCACCGCGGCCGGCTTGAGTTTATGTTGACGCTTTCTAAACACCTTACAGAACCTTGGATGAAGGCAACGCTTGACACACCAACTCCCCGTAACCTACGGAACATTATTTTTAGATGCCTAAACATGACTCCACCTGCAGAGGCAGCTCGTGAAGAAATTGAGCAGGAAGCTATTCCCAAAAGAACTAACTGTAAAATTTGAGACAGCAAAAAACGAACGAAATAAAAAATGCAGTGTGATTTCTGTAAGTTGCCAGTGTGTGGTCAACGCCACAAAAAATTTGTTCAAATTGTACCGGTAAAAAAATAAGAAACTTCCGCTGAATTTTGTGATACCGATTTTAGTTTTAAACATTATTAATTGTACGTGGTTTTCTAATATGATAGATTTTTGCGTTGTATGAAGTTTTAACTATTATTGTTTAATTTATGAGACTTTGGTTATTTTTTGTGGTTTTTTGAGATATATTTCTTTTGTTATTAAAGGTTGGTTAATTATTATACCCTCATCCTTATCATGTCATTGGATTTCTTAGTTTTCCATTATTATATATCGTGTGGGCCTCTGAGGCCTATGGCGTGGCCCACACGTAGCAACCTGGTGGTGTGACCCAAAGGATTAATCTCCATTAGGCACGGCCGCTATTAAAATTTCCTTTCCTCTAGTATGCTTTTTACGTTGTACGGGAATATTGAGTTACGTGTTCTGAGACCATGTTTAGTAGTCTGCATGATTATCGTTACCGAACAAAACCCTCAGTGTTGTACCAGTTACCATTCTGATGCTCCATATGGAGGCTTTCTGCCGAGAAGGTCGCAGGAGTAATAATCATTCAGGGTCGCAGCTCTGTTTTTCAATTACTCGTAGAGTATTTTTCGACGACACTGCGAACGGATTATCGATTAATCTTCGTGTCCTCTTTGTCTGAACTGACAAGGACAGGTATAGCTACTATTTTTTCGGCGTGGTTGCTGTAAGACATTGCCGAACGCCCTTGCTGACTCCATCATCCTGCCCAGAGAGAAAATATACTGACGGAAAAAGAACCGATGTTGGCAGATGCTTCCTGGGAGATCGTATATGTACTGATATTGGTTTCAACGTCGCCCACCAACACCATAGTGACTTATCTTACATCTGTGTCTATCCTTCAATGGCGAATGTTTACAGCCATAACGCTCAGTGTGATATGAACGTATAAAGCAAACAGGTGCCACGCACACCTGCTTCCTACAGCCAACTTAGCGCCTTCCGAGTGTTGCGATTATCCTTTCGCAGAAATACCAAACAAAACGTGCTGTCTCAGTTGGTTGCAATGGTCACGTGAACTTTCTCACACCCGAAGTCGAGGTACTGGGCTTCCATGTAGAGGCCCAAAAAGCTGTCTCGTAGAGTGCATTTAACGAAGACACATTGGCCAAGCCATATGGTCTGGAATGCGATAGCCTATTAAGAAGTCCTATTGAAGCCATGTTACTGTGTATATGCAGAATTTGAACGACGAACCGGAAATTTAAGCGAACTGAATAATTACCTTTGCAACTGGGCTGAAATTAATGTACAGTTAAGACTAGGGTGACCAGATTTCCAAAATCAAAGTACAGGACACACAAGGATAACGAACATTTTTAGTTCCTATTGTCCTCTTTTTCCCACAGTTGCTATATTATAGTGTAGGTATTTCACTTTTCTGTCTATGCAACTGATTTAATAATATGCTATTGCCATATGCATTCCGCCTTTATTTGGAAGGCATCATCAGTAGCAATATTTAATGGATATAGCTGTACATATGGTGCTCATTGGTTGCTTTCAGCTGTTCTGCTTCAATTCTGTGCATTTTGCTGTTTTTGTTGTTCCAGCACTTCACAGTTAGCACCACTAGGCACATGCCATTTTTGTTTGTAGCAGATTTGTAACCTGGCACTCTACCACTGTGCAACCGAGGCGCACTAACCATCCTATCACTTCCCAATTTTATTATACCCGTGAATATAAGCCGACATTGGTGTCAATTCACTATAATTACCATGTATATTGTGAATGTAATACAACAGTCTGTTTTATACACGTACGTTGTTATATTTGTCATTATTGTCGTCTTGTACAGGGTCTCAAGATTGAACGAATTACAGAATCTAGTAATTAAATATTAACAATATTTAAACAAATGTACAGTATTTAAATAAAAAATATTTACAACGTTAACGACCGAAGGCGTTTGTTCTATTTATCTACATCTACATGAGATACTCTGCAAATCACATTTAAGTGCCTGGCAGAGGGTTCGTCGAACCACCGTTATACTATTTTACCTCTCATTCCATTCTCGAATAGTGCGCGGGAAGAATCTCTGAATCTCTCCGTTAGGGCTCTGATTTCTCATATTTTATTCTGATGATTATTTCTTCATATGTAAGTGGGAGTCAATAATATATTTTCGCATTTGGAGGAGAATTTTGGCGATTGTAGTTTCGTAAGCAGCCCACGCCGCAGCGATAAACACCGTTGTTGTAACGATTTCCATCCCAGATCCTGCATCTTTTCCGTAACGCTGTCTCCCGTTTATCGTGACAATACGAAACGAGCTTCCCTTCTTTGGACTCTTTCGATGTCCTTCGTCAAATCCACCTGATAAGGATCCCACACTGGGCAGCAATATTCCATAAAAGGACGGACAAGCGTAGTGTACGCAGGATATTAGTTTGTCGTTCGTGTTTACGAGACGTATTCGCTGCATCTCCGCAGCGTACGTTAGTCAGCAGTCTGCGACACGTGTATCAGCAGTGTGGCTCGGTGTGAGTGGGCAGACCTTTGAGAATCCGCGAGCGCGGTCGGAGGAGCCCATCTGCTGGTTGTCACGACTTCCACGGCAGTTCCGCTGGTGGCAGGCGCGGGTACCGTGGAGTGGGAGGGATAGCCCGCACGTGCGGGGAACCCCACGCTCACCTGCTCGGTCCCCAGACAATTACGAGCCGCCAACCCACACGCAAGCTCTATTTTTAAACCAACAACTCGTTTCGACATTACGAGTCTCTTTCCTTGCAGCCTTAGGAGACCACTGTATCCGGGGATTTCCGCGCACGTGACCTGTGGACGTGCATGCACGTTTAAGTGGTGCTCCGACGAGATGCAGTTGCTTCGACTGTCACTGGTGAGAGATAATTTCATCACTGGTATCCGAGTGTCAACACCAGGAAACTGGTGACTTCTCGTAACCAGACCATTGTGCACCAGTTTCCTGAGTCTCTCAAGAAAGCTCCAATGGAACTTTTGCTCGTCGGTCTGCTTATTGCTAATCGATTCCATATTTCTGAATTTCCGGAAGGCTTTTGACATTCTACCCCACAAGCGGCTTCTAATGAAATTGCGTGCTTATGGGATATCTCCCCAATTGTGCGATTGGATTCACAATTTCCTATCAGAAAGGACACAGTTCGTTGTAATTGACGGTAAGTCATCGAGTAAAACAGAAGTGATATCTGGCGTTCCACACGAAAGCGTTATAGGTCCCCTACTCTTCCTTGTGTTTATAAACGATTTAGGAGACAATCTAAATAGCTCCTTTAGACTGTTCGCGGATGATGCTGTCGTTTATCGGTTAGCCAGCCCCGGTGGCCGAGGGGACTAAGGCGCGTCAGTCACGGTCCACACGGCCACTACGGTCGGGGGTTCGAATCCCCCCCTCGGGCATGTATATTTGTGCCGTCCTTAGTGTTAGCTAGTTCATAAGTAGTTTGTAAGTTTAGGGACTGATGACCCCGTAGTTAAGCCCCATAAGCTATACAAACATTTGAACATTTTCTTTATCGGTTAGTGAAGTCAACAGAGGATCAAAAGCAACTGCATAGCGATTTAGACAAAATTTCTACATGGTGCGAAAATTGGCAATTGACACTAAATAAAGAAACGTGTGAAGTAATACACATGACCACTAAAAGAAATCCGCTGAACTTCAGTTATGCGATAAATCAGTCGAACCTTAAGGTCGTAAATTCTACCAAATACCTAGGAGTTACAATTACGAACAACTTAGACTGGAGAGAACACACAGAAAATATTGTGGGGAAGGCGAAGCAAAGGTTACGTTTCATTGGCAGAAGTCTTCGAAGATGCAACAGGTCCCCCAAAGAGACTGCCTACATCACACTTGTGCGTCCTCTCCTGGAGTACTGTTGCCCCTTGTGGGATGGGACCCTCACCAGGTGGGACTGACGGAAGACATTGAGAAGGTTCAGAGAAGGGCAGCTCGTTTTGTTCTGTTACGGGGGGGGGGGGGGGAAAGCGTCGCGGAAATGTTGCACGAATTGGGGTGGGAATCATTAAAAGAAATGTGTTATTTACTGGGGCGTGATCTGTTTGCGAAGTTCCAATCACTGACTTTTACTTCTGAATGTGAAAATATTTTGCTAGCACCCACCTCCTTAGGGAGACATGACCATCCCAATAAAATAAGAGAAATCAGATCGAAAACGGAACGATTTAGGTGTTCTTTCTTCCCGCGCGCTATTAGAGAGTGGAACGGTAGAGAAAAGTTATGAAAGTGGTTAATGAACCCTCTGCCAGGCACTTAAATGTGATTTGTAGAGTATCTATGTAGATGTAGATGTAGAAGTGGGAAACGTGTTGTTGTTTTATTCTTCCATCTCCATCATCCCTCAGACGACCACACAGATTGTTCCAGGAGGAATTACTGTTATATGCTATATGTGTCTAATTTTTATTTAGTACAGAGATACAGCTGTTAGTATGAAACCAAAACAAACTTAAAGAAAGAGTAATTGAGATCATTCAAAGGTAGTTTTCAAAAATACCATCATCAACTTGAATGCACTTTTGACTGCTCTTGATAATATCACATGTAGCTCTTCTGGAGTTATCTTTGCGTTTACTTATGAAGGCTGCATCATTCATAATCCGATAGATCGAATCGGATATTATGTTTACTCTTTCTTTTTGGTTCAAATGTTTATTAAGCTTATTGGACTTAACTGCGGGGTCATCAGTCTCTAAACTTACAAACTATTTTTGAAGTAACTTATAATAAAGACAGCACAAAGATCCATACCCGAGAGGGAATTCGAACCTCCGACGGGGAACGGCCTCGCGCATCGGAGCATAGCGCTTCAGTGCTCTCGGCCACTCACCCGCTGCTTCTTTTGTCTGACTTTCATCCATCTCCATAGGCTGAAATTCACAAATTAAACGTCAACACTGTACTGCTAACGTGCGATAAATACGCCCATAGCAACCCGTAACGATCGGTCCACCAAAATACGACGCGGAAATGCATTGTACTGAGTTATGTCTCTGTAATAAACAAAAATTGCGCACATCTTATGTCATTGTTTATTGCAATTCCTCTACTACAGCCTACTAAAATATTTATTATTCCTCCTGTATACAGAACTACTTTGTTGACATTCATAAAATTCATGTGCAAAAAACACATCACACTTTTTAGATGTTCTTTGACGCACTTCCTTCGCGCACATCAACACTTGAAAATGAAATAGTATATGCATTTTGATGACTACTAAATACGAAAGTGGTTTTGAATATAGAAACATGACCTTAGTGAAGGGTCGTATTCCACTTTGTTTTAAACAGTTCGTCGAAGTCTCTCATCTGCACTGTGCGGACTAATATAAGCATTGTTAGGTGTGTTGGATATGTGTGTTTTGCACTATTATTTCTTCAAGCAGAGGGGTTTTTACCACTGCTGACTGATAATGTAATGATACACAAACGCCATTAAATTACATATAATTTCCCTCCTATGGTAACGCTAGAGTGCAAAGTTTTGCGTGGAAATAACGCAGGTCACTTGCTTTTTTTTTTTTTTTTTTTTTTTCTTTTTGTTAACGATAGAGTGTCATTTTAAGCATGGTTTCGTGGGTTCCGAACGTTAGAAGTCAAAGATGTTCCTCCTACTATGAGAAAGAACTAACTACTTATCACGAGTAATCGGTTGAATCATGTGTACGTGCTGTTTGTAGTCATTACCGGCACTTGTTTCGTTTCGAAAGCACGTGACAAGCATTTCCACAGCGGAGTTTCTCCCGCAGCGGCCGCGGTTTTGCGTCGTTATTCTTACGAAACCATCATCTTCTGGCTGTCGATTTGAGACAATCTGTGTGTCTCTGTCTCGCCACATTTCTCAATATTGCAACGACAATTCTTGCATGTAGACGTGAGGCTAGGTAATTACAGTAGTGTGGCATCATTTAAAAATCATTTAAAATGCAAAGAGAAACAATCGATATTATCAGTAACATCTGTTTTGCAATACAGCCGTTTCGCAACATCATTTGCATCATGTTGTCCATGGTGATCGATGATATATTATTTGAACTCTATCTCTCGTTTCTGTACAAACATCCTGTTGGCTCATTCCAGTATTAGTATTGGAAAATGATTAAAAAAAATCACAGGGATCTATACTTGGATTTGTAGTGGAAGTGGTACTATGCGGAGTGTTAGCTTTGTTGACTCGTTCAGTAACTGTTTGACGATGGCTGCGTGTGACCCGGCGTTGTAGTGCAGCTTGAACATACAGGCAGGATCTCAATCCTCCAGGTTTCTTCATATTCCCTCGACCCAAACTCGCGTTGAAATGAGATTTGACGATATTCCTGACATCCAAGGAGACTTGAAGAGGCTTTTGAACACCATACCAAAGGAAGACTTCGTGTAAAGTTTCCAGAATATGTATCTCAGAGCTCAATGGTACATAGTTATGGGAGGTGACTATTTCAAATATCAGCAGGGTAACTGTAGTTCATGGTTTTGTATCTGTAATTGTCGTTCTTGTATCTTTTCCATGATCCAGTTCTGGATATTGCGTCTTCTAAAAACTCATTTAGACATTTCCTCGTACTCCTCCATTTCACTTTACTTTATACTGAAAATTGTACAGAAGGCTGAGTTCCTGCACAAATTTCTTGCCTTGAGAGCAGTTGCCTTAGCTATAGAGTTCCAAGAACACAACCGTTGTTGCAGCAGAGGACAACAAATTGAGGTCTCACATACCGGATGCCTTGCAACGGTGTTAGCTGCAGCTACTAAATGCCAGCACTCCACCGAGCACTGCTGGTAAGTAATTAACCGGTCCAGAGCGACGACTAATGTGGAAGCCTGAAGAGCCGGTGTGGCTGACCTGCTCATTGCGAATCTTTTTTACTGGACAAACGTACGACCGAAAGTAAAAAAGAAAATGGATATCAGCAATTTTTCGTACTAACGTCTGGTAACACAGTATCTATCGGTTTTGAGTATAATGTCCAATGGCCTATACCTATATACCATGTCATTGTTGTTATGTACTCTTCTAAGAAGGAAATGAAGCAGCAGTGTCGCCATCTATCACAAGAGTTTCGGCCAGAAATTACATATGAGCTACATTCTGCAGATATTCGATACTGGACTGCTAGAATGCAGAAGTCTTTTTGAATCCGAAAGTGGCTTTAGTGAGGTCTGTACGTTGTTGTCTTCCACTGTTTCTACTACTTTACCGGAAGCCAACATCTGCATTCAGACGGCCGGCCGCGGTAGCCGAGGGGACTGAGGCGCTCCAGTCATGGTCTGCACGGCCACTTCGGTCGAGGGTTCGAATCCCCCTCGGGCATGGATATTTGTGCCGTCCTTAGTATTAGCTAGTTCATAAGTAATTTGTAAGTTTAGGGACTTACGACCCCGTAGTTAAGTCCCATAAGCTCTACAAACATTTGAACATTTTTTGCATTCAGATGACTAATATAAGCATTAGCAGTTGTATGAGATATGTGTTTTACGCTATAATAGAGTTTTTGGGCAATGTTGACTGAAAATGTATTAATAAAATCTCATAGCTACAAAATTGTTAATTTATTTCTCTCTATTAAAATGTCGCTTGTGGTAGGATTTAACGATCTGCATGAAAATGGAAGAGCCTGCTGTAGGTTATTTGCTGTTCTCGTCCCAAGGCCTGTGAACACATAGCATATTTGTGTCATTCAAAGTGTTTTATAGCGTTATATTTTGTCAGTCTAGAGTTTTCTAAGACTTTCGTGGTAATCATCAGGAGTTTAGATTTCAGTAGGCCATTAGGCACTTTGGTTGGACGAATTCGTTTCCTTTGATCGATGGAAAAATCTAAGATCTTATTATTGAATTAAAAGATAGGGAGAGAGTATAATGTAATTGAACTAAGTCTACTCATGTTTACCGCCATCCAACCCACAGCTTACTATCTTATGCCATCGCTTCATGATAGATTAAACTCGTGTTTTTAGTTCAAAGTGCAATACTGAAGTACACTTTAATGGCCAGCGATTCTATTTCGTCACTTCTGCTCTAATTATAAAGCATATTTAGGCGACGGCAATTAGTTTCCTCCTCTACACGGATGCGTATTTCCTTATATAATATGCTTTAATAACAACGACCAAAAGCAAGTGCCTAGTAATAAACCCCAGGTTAAGAGGCCTGGTTTGATGCCATCAGTACTTTCTTTTTCAGAGTTTGTATGTTACAAGCAGAATGTAAATAAGTACCTTCGTTCAAACTTTGTTTACAAAGAGTTGAGTCCTTGCGTAATTCCAAATAAAAAAACTAGTCCTGTTGCTAAATCTTAGCATGTAATAACTTAAGTCTTAAAAGAAACTTACGTGAATAATCGGTAATAGAGGATTAGTTAGCAAAGGAGGAGGAATATTTTCTTCGCTTTCTACACCAGAACAGCAAGATTTATTGGCATCGACAAAGCTTTGTAGTTCACTATCCGTCGATGTATTCTGTCAAGTTCCAGATTTCAAAGGTCTTTTCAATGACATAACAGGCCTACTTAACGCTAGTGGAGTTTCTCACGAGCATCAGAGCTACCGTGGGACTCTAGGGAAGAAGGTTGGGAAACAACTAAATTGTGTCCCTCTCTGGCAAATTTTGCAATTTGCAGGTGACTTGCCATCTTTAGAAAACACAGTGATTAAAGTGCGTCATTTTTTTAACCTTTTACCTGTAAGGTCTCAAGCTGATTATTCTTGTCCTTCCTTCTTATTTTCATAGGGTTCCTCCTGTAGGTGATTTCCTTATTTTATTTACACCATTATTGAATACACACAGAAAGAAAAATATACTGAAAAGCTAAAATCGATATTTCAGCAGAATAACGGTACTCGTCGAACGCGCTTACCGTCTTTTTCAATAGTTAATAGTTATTTATAGTTCTTGTTATCAACATCAGTGGTGCTCATATATGTGTGAATTACTGAAACCAGCTCTGTAACAAATTCTACGCAACAAAAAATACGACGTACACCCCTTCCCTAATGAAATAAACTTCCGGGGCTCTTCCTCTTGGCAGCTGTTTAAGTAAGTTTACTTCATCCTTATAGTGTAATGTAGTCCTTGTGGCACGATAGTTGCCTGTTATATCACTCTACGTTTACCTAAGATTATAGTAATCTAATCGACTCTACTTGTTTCACCTTCATTAAAAATTATCAAGTCCAGAGTTTCGTATAAAAACGTCATTAGGGGGAAAAAAAAGATTCCTTGTACAAATAAGCTGTTGTTGTTTTTAAGTCTAGATGTGCGTTGTGTGTGGAAATGTTGATTTAATCCAATTTAAAAAATTTCAGTGTGTGAACTTGATAACACCGGTAACAAATTTTATTTTTAACAACTTTTACAATCAAACTTAAGCAACGTAGTATTTATATAAATGTGGCGTTTGTTCCAAAGAATAGACGTCACTTTTGATCCTGCAGTTGTTATTCTTTCATATTCACCGAATACATGACTTCAACTGCTATTGGGTAAAGTTGAAAATGTTTACCCATCCGGGATTCGAACCCGGGTCTCCCGCTTTCTAGGTAGTTGCGCTGACCCCTACACCACTGGGGACACAGTGATCACCGCCCCTGAAAGGACTACCTACGCACGTCTCCCGTCAGACACAAATTCCCAGCTTCACCCTGCCCACAGTACTGAAACTCGTAGTTATGAAACTAATTCCCGTAAGAGTTAGGGCCACAAACATACCCACCCCTCCCCGCTAGTGGGAAAAAACTGAACCATACAACAGACATTTTTAAATTAAAAAAAAAATCTTGTTGAAATTAAATGATCGTATGGCTTTTCCTGGCTGCGATATCCCCATAGGGGTTAGCCCGCATACTGCAGGTGTTTCTATTGACGCCAGTTCGGCGATTTGCGTGTCGATGATGATGGAAAGTGATAAAGACACACACACACGACCCAGTCCCATTCTGGAGAATCGAACCCGGGCCCCTTGCATCTGAGGTCAACGACGCTGCCACTGAGCTACTGAGTCGCCGGCCGCGGTGGCCGAGGGGACTGACGCGCTCCAGTCACGGTCTGCACGGCCACTACGGTCGGGGATTCGAATCCCCCCCCCGTCCTTAGCATAAGGTAGTTGATAAGTAGTTTGTTAGTTTAGGGACTGATAACCCCGTAGTTAAGTCCCATAAGCTTAACAAACATTTGAACATTTAGCTACTGAGTCGGATATCAGGGTTGCTGACCTTATATAAATATAGGCGAATATTTAATATAGTAGAAACTTACGCGATTCACTTGTCAAAAAGCCGGTCGTTTACATCTTTTCCATAATTTAAACAGCATTTAGTATGATACAATAACGCCCAGAGATTGAATTTCGCAGCGGTGTAATGTTATATTTTGTTAGAATATCGCCACAGTAAAATCACGTATCAATGGGCTACAAAGTGCTCCAGGACAGCCTCAGCCTCGCTATCAGAAATAAATGACTCAAAGGACCAACTCTTCGATTCGTAAATAACAACCGCCTCGAATGCAGAAGAAGATTCAGAACTCAAAACAGATAATGAGTGAGACGGCGAGAGTATACTAATACCACCACCGCTACTACTACTACTACTATTACTACTACTACTAGTAGTAGTAGTAGTAGTAGTAGTAGTAGTAGTAGTAGTAGTAGTAACCTACCCCCATTCCTCACTCCCTCAGTCCCTGATTGCTGTTCCATTCAGTAAACACGACACAGCGGTACAAATTTTGATGAGTATTCAATAATTCGTCAGATAGTTACATTGGTTAACGATGCACTTTGCCCTGGTGATTCATCATCATTCAAAAAGTTGTTTTGCGAGTGCGAACAATAGTGATACTACCCGAATAATC
This sequence comes from Locusta migratoria, assembly GCA_026315105.1. NCBI lineage: Eukaryota > Metazoa > Arthropoda > Insecta > Orthoptera > Acrididae > Locusta > Locusta migratoria. The sequence goes on along the minus strand of CM048745.1, from coordinate 651,142,487 downwards.
AAGGCTTGGAAGTTTATCATTCAGTAAACTATCAGCAGTATTATCTATTCCTTGCGTGTCTCTGGAACGATATCTTCATGTGCGTCAAAACATATCGCCAATGGCTCTCAGAGAATCTATTTCGCGGTACATTTGCCTCTCACAAGCTACACCACTGACCCACACGAAACGCTTCTTAGAATAATGCTCGATCATGGAAAAAAAGGTCATTTACATGTACTAAGTTGCTTTGTAACACAAGTGACATCTTAATGGAAAGAATCAAATTAACAACATACCAATAACATACGTAAAAAGGTAAAGCACTTAACAATCCGAAGATTGGTTTGAACACCACAGTGCTTTACTAGGCATGGAGGTGGTATGCCGTTGCCTTCCTCAAACAATCGCACTGACTTACCCGGCCAGTTATAGGGGGACCTACAGTTTAACGTGGGTTCCGAACCACGGTGCTACTTGAAATGTTCAAATGTTTGTATAGCTTATAGGACTTAACTACGGAGTCATCAGTCCCTAAACTTACAAACTACTTACGAACTAGCTAATACTAAGGACGGCACAAATATCCATGCCCGAGGGGTATTCGAACCCCCGACCGCAGTGGCCGTGCAGACCGTGACTGGAGCGCCTCAGTCATCTCGGCCACGGTGCTACTCGGTATTTTTCACATGAGCAATACTGCCAGAGGTGAAAGAAGTGGAAAGTGTCAGATAAAAATCCTAGGAGCTGGCGGGGATCGAACCCGCGACCTTTGGATTGATAGTCTGGCACTCTACCACTGTGCAAGCGAGGGACTATATAACATAAGGAGAACAATTAAAAGTAGCACAACGATGTCTGTATTTCATAACAAACCATACACACCTGATAGTCCCTCTATTACTCTTCAAAGTGCAGCTTTGGGGTTTCGATTACACACTTAAAGTGGAAGCGAAAAGCAATATTTTATCATAAAGCTTCACTCTGTGATTTGGAATAAATTTTCTACTCCAAAGTATAATAATATGCGTCAATTTACTAAGAGAAAGATAGGTTATGACAGTGAAATACCCATATAGTCATTTGAAAATGTAATTTGAATGGCTTTCGATGTTTCGATGCTTGAATGCGAAAGTGATTTTTTATGTAAACTTTGGCGAGGTGTACACATTGTTCACTTCTACTTTGTTATAACAACTTCATGGAAATCCCATACCTGCACTTTGAGGGCTAAAAATAGTACTATCATGCGCTTTGCATATGTATTTTGTGCTATTATAATTTAAGTAGTGGGTTTATGAACATTTCATAATACACTGGCACTCTTCAATTACGTAATGGTGTTAATAACTTTTTAATTTCTCTCTTTTAAAATATCACTTGTGACAGGATGCACGGTTTTGCATGGAAATGATACACCACTTTTTTATGATAGTGTTTCTAATCATGAAATTGTGCGATTCCGGGCGTTCTAGTTCAAGCGTGACTCTTATCAATGAAAACTCACATTTGCATCAGAGGTCACTTGGTCTGTTCCATGAGTCAGCAACCTGATATCCTGTAACACCGTTTCTCTGATTGATAACTACATCAGGTATACCACCCGATATTTATTGGATCATGCATAGATAATAAATTTGGGAAAGATTAGTTCTACATTTCAAACGCTATTTCAATCACTCGTAACCCCAGAAATTTTCTTTGTGATACAGATCGGGCGGTTTAGTGGACCAATTGAGGTGCAATAGGGTACTTTATTGTACGCCACACCAGAAATGATTGCATACAGTCGCGTGGACATGGCTGTTGTCATCGTGTAAGACAAGAGTGCTTACACAATAATCGTCGTGAAGATGTGAAAGAAAGGGCATCATTTGAACGAAAATCTTTTGAATGCCTACCTTTTGGCCGTTAAACTGCAGGAATGGACTTCGAACAATGGTACAAAGAACACCCCCAATACACCGAACCACCTCTAACCTGAATTATATCATCGCAAGCTTTGCATCACATGGAAAGAAGGAAAATCGCGACCCGTCGAATTACATTAAATGTCTCCAGTAAGCGTTGCGTTAGTCTCCGGTCTCCGTCAGTAAGACTCTATTTTACGTACAGTATTCTTACACGTTGTTACGTACCTGCGGGCAGTAGTCACGTCGTACAGTCGCCGCTGGTACACAGACACTTCATTCTCAGTGTGGAACGTTCTTTCTGCTATCGTCACGTTGAATCGCATTATTGCATAGATTCCAGACAGAGGCAATACAAATCACATTAGTACCATGAATTATATCATCAATACCACCTCCACAAATCTGCAGTGGTCAAAGGCGATCAGAGTGCCTATTTTTGAGAGGTGACTACTATTTTGTAGCTAACATCAGTGCAATGAAATACCTGCAGTATTACGCACCGACACACGCTCTAGTGATCAGCACTGTGTGGCACAGTCTTTAATCTCCATCTCAATAAATTCACGAGGACAATTTTCTTACCATAATGGCCACCGTCTCCCTTCACATTCCAGGCCAATGTATTAGTACCAAGTGTCAACAGCGATTGTCGCTAAAATGAAGTACACATTGTTCTTCAGTACAAAAAGGAATTTCTACAATAGTGGCTTTCCCTTTGGAAGAGCAGCTTCTGAACCAGACTATTTTGAGTGGTAAATATGTATTGCAATTGCGTTTAGTTTGGTTTCATAACTAAATTCGTCATTTTATACCGTGTCCGAAAATTTCTGTTACAAACATTGAGTTCTTGCAGAGGGGAGTAATACATGATATATTAATAAGGAAATCATGACCAGAAATGTCGTCCATTGATGATACGAACACTTCCTTATTTTTCACACTATGAAACAAATCTCTTCTACTACAAGCTGTTTGCTTTCCATGTTTTGGGAGGAGGTATTATGGACCAAAACAAGAAAAAATGCCCATTACACATGGACTCTAGAACGTGTACCTTAAGAGCTGTTGTTGTGATCTTCATACCGGAGGCTGAGGAAGCCTCATCATCTCGTCACACGAACTGTATCCATTTTAATATGCTTAATGTATTCGTCTCTTGGTCTACCTCTGCGATTTTTACAATTCCCTGCAATACCAAATGCACTATTCCTTGAAGTCTAAGAATGCGTCCTACCAATCGATCCCTACTTTTAGTCAGTGTATGCCAGAAATTCCTTTTCTTCCCAATTCTGTTTAACACCTTTTCATTAGTTACGCGACCTACACACTTAATCTTCAACATTTTTCTATAGCAACACATTTCAAAACCCTGTAACCTCTTCCTGTCTGGACTATTTATTGTCCATGTTTCACTCCCGTACAAGGCAACACTCCGCACAAATGCCTTCAGAAAACATTTCCTTACACGTAAATTAATATTCTATGTGAGTAAATTACTCTTTCTCAGAAACCTTTTTCTTCCCATTACCTGAGTTACATTTTATATCATCTGCAGGTGGACCATCACATTTTATTTTACTGCTCAAGTAACAAAAATCATCTACCATCTTTATTGTTTCGTTACTCAATCAAATTCCTTCAGAATCGTCTGATTTTCTTAGTCTGCATTCCATTACCCTTGTTTTGCTCTTGTTAATGTTCACCTTATACGCTCCTTTCAACACACTATCCATTCCGTTCAGTTTCTCTTCCAGGTCCTATGCTGTCTCTGACAGACTGACATTGTCATAATTAAAACGCGATGTTTTTATTTGTTCAACCTCTAATTTAATTCCTTCTCTAAAGTACCCCTTACTTTCCTTCACAGGTTGCTCAGTGTACAAATTGAATAACATTGGGGTAAGACTACAACCCTAACTTACTCCATTTCCTACCAATACTCCCTTTTCTAGCTTTTCGACTCTAATAATTGCTGTCTGGTTTTTGCACAAGTTGTATATAGTCTTCCGTTCCCTGTATTTTTCCCCTGCTTACTTCAGAATTTTAAAGAGTGGATTCCTGTCAACACTGTCGAAAGCTCTCTTGAAATCGGCAAAAGCTAGAAATATAGGTTTAACTTTCCTTACTCTACCCTTTAAGATAAGTCGTGAGCATTGTCTGCCGTATTCCTACATTTCTGCTGAATCCATACTGACCTTCTAGGTCACCTTCTACCAGCTTCTGCATTCTTCTGTAAATAATTCGTGTTAAAATTTTTCAGCCATGACTTATTAAACTGATGGTTCCGCAATTTTAACACCTGTTCAAAAAGAATGTTCAAATGTTTGTATAGCTTATGGGACTTAACTACGGGGTCATCAGTTCCTAAACTTACAAACTACTTATGAACTAGCTAATCCTAAGTACGGCACAAATATCCATGCCCTAGGGGGATTCGAACCCCCGACCGTAGTGGCCGTGCAGACCGTGACTGGAGCGCCTCAATCTCCTCGGCCACCGCGGCCTTAACACCTGTGTATGAACACTTAACGAGTAGAAGATACTTGTTCACAGTATTGATGTTTTCATAGCATTGTAAGGTTTACTGAACTTTTTTTCTGGTTTTGGTCCACACTGTCTCCTTCCAAAGAATGCCAACAAAGAGCCTGTAGTGGAATTGTTTCACAGTGTTAAAGATAAACAAGTGTTCATAGGGACAGAGGATGGCTTTTCCAAAGATGCGTTCCTTATCATTATAATATGTACTCATTCCATTCTACAAGTTTGTAACGGAAATTTCCGAATAGCTTGTGCAGCTGCTGAAAGGTAAAAATTTACTACAGATGTTGAAGTTGTCTAATTGTTCCAAAATTTAAATGTCTCAGCATTGTAAGCTGTTGCTCGAAAGCATACTTTCGAAAGTGCACGGATGTTGTATATTGCAGATCTCGAACGACTTTCTACAATCCTCGACTGCTTGCTTCCTGTCCAAAAGGACTGCTTTGCGCCAGGGTTTCTCTGGGAACGGGTTCCACTCTTGTCCTGCTTTCGTACACAAGGCGAAATGGGTGTGAATCGTTAACACTTGTGCAGGTGATACATGTAGACTTTATCTGTTTATACTGCAAGGAGGTGATCCAAGATCGCTAATAATTATTTTTGTTCCGACGACCGGGTTTCATGGTCTCTGCCGTCATCTTCTGGTCTTGTAAATGTTTACAAAGAGTTATCTTGCTATATCAACAGCACTATGTCACTGTAGTTAAAATGTACCTTTCAGTAAAAGCGAATCCGGCTTTCTTTGCACCCACTTTTTTTGCCCTGGGAACCAGGTTGAGAGCATACGCCACTAAACGAATAACTAGTAGTGTGGGTTTGCAAAACTAGCCCCATTTTACTGTCCGTCTGATGTATGGTCATTCATGTGAAGTTGTAACTTTTATCAAAAATGTTCAAATGTTTGTAAATCTATCGGACCAAACTGCATGGTCATCAGTCCGTAGCTTACAAACTACTTAAGCCTAGGTAAACTAACCTAAGAACAAAAGACACACACACACACACACACACACACACACACACACCCGCGCGCGCGTCCCAGGGAGGACTCGAACCTCCGACTCCGAGCAACCGCACGCTCCGCAGCGAGACGCCTTAGACCGCTCGGTTACTCCACCGTGGCTAACTTTTATCCCTCAAGATAAATCAATACTGGTGAACTTACTTATAAATTTACAGATACAGAACTTCAGGGAGCTGGACAGTATCGAACAATAACAGTTGATTTGTCGTGATGCATTTGTCAAAAAGCGGTATCGTGTGGAACATAGCTTGGTCGTGCATCCGAGACTTCGCACTATTAGGGGAGGAGAAGAAGAAAAACGGTTTATGTCCTCAGCATTCTGAACGCCCTTTATATTAAGACCTGATGAATAAGCAATATGCACTCAGACCGTACGATGCGACCGCAGGACAGGTGACCTGACGTAAATGGGATAATCGACAGTACCAAACATACGTGAGCTTCTAAGTCGGACAGTAACTGAAAAGCAGACCTGCTCTTCTTTGTTGTTGAACTGATTTGTCACATCCTATACACACAAATACAGGGCGACTATAAACCGTACGAATAGCTTTTAAAGTCGTTTACTGTTAACAAAATTATTCGATGGCTTGTGCCGTTTCCCATTTAATTAGCAATGAAGTTAGCGAAACCGGTCGTTGCACGGGTTTATTCAAGCATCCTGGAGATTTAGTACTGCTAAAGGTGTTCTTCGTTTCGTTAGTCGAAACGAAGCAAAAAATAAATAAGCCGTAAAAAATGCTCCTGTCGGAGCACAAAAAAGGACAATACGTTCCCGTTTGACGGAAAAGCGTGGAACCAGCCGCCCCAGTCTTCATTCCGATTTCCTCGCCAAAAAGTTTGGCATGTGAAAATATTCGCGCTCTTTTAACACAAAACTAGCTTGATAAACCGGTCGGTCTCTCTCTCTCTCTCTCTCTCTCTCTCTCTCTCTCTCGAAGTTGTCTACATATGTCTCTCTCCCAATGTCTCCAATTTTTCCCATTGGCATTTTCTCCTGTTTCTTCTATTGTCACTCACATCCTTTTCTCTCCAACTTCATTCACTAATGTATTTTCCACTTCGTCTCCCATTGTCTATATCCCATTATTATCCCTCACATTACGAAAGTCTCTTTTTTTTTTTATCACAGCCTGCTACATGTCTAGTCAGTCGCCATTTTTTAGCGTTTGTAAATCTTCGACCGAGAAACTTTAACACGAGGTTGAAGGGAATGGGGAAAAGTGGAAAACTTTCCCTTTTAAAGTTCGCCAGTCTCGAGTATTTAGATCTACAGATGCTATGTCAACTTCTTCTCGTGGGTTCATATGTCACCATCTCACTGCTGACCATTCAAAATGCATATCAAAGATGGACCGTAAATACGAGGTATGTTCCCAAAGTACCGTTTGGTTATATAAACCAGATACCACATACAGAAAAAAATTTTATTGTACAAAAATTTACAACTGTTCAACTACTTTTCTACACAGCTTCCGAAATTTTCTGGGCACTTGTCATAGCGAGGCACAAGTTTTTATATGCCTTCTTCATAGGTTACCGTCGGTGTATTGAACCATGTGGTAACATGTTCTTTCAGCTCGTCATCATCATTGAAGTGTTGATCAACAACAATAGATTTTAGTTGTAAGAAGAGATTAAACTCGCTAGGAGCGAGGTTCACCCTGTACGGTGGATGATCAGACACGTCCAAGTGAAATTTCCGTAAGTTGTTTGGTCACATTCGCAGTGTGAGGTCGGGCATTATCATAAAGAAAAAAAAGGAAAAAAATAAACTTTACAGTAATCCTCTGTGCGTATTGCGCGGCGCTATACGGTCTCGCAACAACCACGTGCATTGATTGCTTGTTTGGCCTCGTGGTAAGAAATCAAACAGCAAAATGCCTTTTCTGTCAAAAAAATAAATAAGGGGGGGGGGGGGGGGGGTGCACATGACTTTTCGATGTGTCAAGATTTGCTTAGGCTAACCTTCGCTAGGGATTAAGTGCCTCCGTTCCATTGATTACCGTTTCGTTTCAGGGGTGTCGTACGATACCCAAGTTTCATCCGCCGCGACTATCCGAGAAAGAAAACCAGCGCCTTCTTCATTGTAGCGTGTCAAAAACTAAGGCGCACTGCCCACCTGTTGCTTTTTGTGTTGTTCGGTAGGTATTTTGAGTACCCAACGTAAGCAAAGTTTTCGAAATTTCAGTTTTTCAGTAAGGATTTCATGAATTAGTGATCGTGAGATTTGCGAAACTTCCATAGCAAGGGCACTAAGTGTAGTCTTACGGTTACGCCTAATCTTCTCTTCAATTGTGTGAACAATTTCATCAGTAACCACAGACGAGCATCCACTTCGTTCTTCAACGTGTACTTGATCGTGTACTTCATTGAAAAAAATCTGACCCATCTTCTAACCATTGAATCACTCATAGCGTTTTTTCGGTAAACCTCGCAGATTTTCCGATGAATTTCCTTTGGTTTTTCTTTGCATTTAGAAAACGAATCACGCGCGGCGGCATTTTCAGTTACGACTGACGTTATAAAGAAGCACAACAAAGCACACGTCGTCAACAACGATCTGAAAATGGCGTACATGTCTTCTCCTTGAGTAACTGCCGCGCATGTTCGGAACTGCGATCGTAGCGCTGCCACGGATAGAAATAGAAACGGAGCTTACTTCGTGGACGACCCTCGTATGGCTGTCGCATTGATGTTAAGATAACATGCACAAATGTCACATGATAAAAAGTACACACCATGTGAAGTGAGGAAGATGATGAAATCAGTAAGAAGAGTTGACTTTATCACACGGCTCGGCGTTTAAAAGGCTCTGGGTGTATTCTTGGGATACAACAGTACATGCTGCTTCCCAATATTGCCAAAATTGGTCTGTATCTAGCAGCGGGTGGTGCTTGCCGGACTAGAAGTACAGCAGTAATCGACCAGATGTTTTCGATAGTCGAAAGATAGCGAGAACAGGAAGGACAAGGCAGCAATGCAATTCGAAGTGCAGAGAAGAAGACTTGAACAGTGCGTGCCACAGGTGGTCATGGATTATCCCGTTCCAGTGCATCTATCGAGAGGCTCCGAAGGTTTGGGAGAACAATAGGTCCCAACACTTGTAAAGCATACTACGATGACGCAAGAGTATAATCCAATACTAATCCAAACCACATTCCTCAAAACAATTAGGGGATACACAATATCATGTGGTAACGTATTTTATTCAGGTATTGGTTGCAATTGCAATTTGTATGTGATACAGTACGAAATTTTGCTGTTTCAACTCTACCTGAGGTTTACATAGCGTTTACTTAGAACGAAGCACCATGGGGCTACCACAATAAAGTCATTCTCGCTGCTCTATAATATGCTGTGTGATCACCTGCGTGGCATGGACAGTATGAGGTTATCAATCAGCTTTTGAGGAATATTTGGCCATTGTTCCGTGAGTGCAATATCCAACTCTGGAAGCACTCTGGGAGCTGCTGGTCTGGCTGCTGTGTGTGTGTGTGTGTGTGTGTGTGTGTGTGTGTGTGTGTGTGTGTGTGTGTGTGTGTGTGTGTTGTCCTTGGTATCAGACAGTTTAAGTAGATTGCTTTGGTTATCAGTCCCGAGACTTACAGTATGATCCAAAAAGAAAAAAAAATGGCGATAAAAGTTAATACTTATTTCATTATCTACCTCACTTCACATGCAGGAAGGTAGAAACGTCCCATCGACATCATGGTGTTTAGAGACGGTTCTCACTTCACATAGAGCTGGATTTTTAATCATTTTAACTCTCTGCAGTGCGTAATGTCCAAATAAATTTGACTATATCTCGATACTTCTGGTGTTGCATTGTAGAGGGATACTCCTTCACCAACATTTTACTTCTTTGCTTAGTACTGGATTTCATCTGTGGATTTCATGAAGCTGCTTTCCCATAGGTGACATCTAAAACTTCTGACAACAAATTTCTTTGAATAGTCCTGAACTATGAACTACAGGTCCTTAGAGTCCTTCGAAATATTCATCTCCCATAACCATGCCCCGCTAAGCTCTGCGGCACATGACTGGAAACGTTTCACGAAATCTTCCTTTAGGATGGTGCTCTAAAGCCTCGACACATTTCGTTGGATGTAACAAATACCGTCAGACCTCTTTTCTTTCAAGGCGACTTAGAGAAGAGAGAACAGGAAATCTGTAGAATTGAGATCCGATGAGTATGTAGGATGTTAAAGGTGCACGGCAGGGCTCGCCCATATACAGTGAGTATTACCAACCAGTTACTGACAAAAACCGGGGTGGTGCAACTGAATCATACACCATACTTGCCGGGTCTCAATCCTCAAGACTTCTTCCTATTCTTTCGACTCACTCAATTTTAAAGAAAAGAATTTTTGACAGTATTCCTGAATTCCAGCGAAACATGACGAGGCTTTTTAACACCATCCCAAAGGAAGACTTCATGCAAAATTTCCAGGACATGTATCTGAGCTCAACGTTGCATAGTTATGGGAGGTGACTATTTCGAAGGACAGTAAGGTAATTGTAGTTCACTGTTCATCTACATTAATATTACAGGACTGTTCACCAAAATTTGTCAGAGTTCTATTTGGTTCTAGTTATATATCACTACATTTATCGTCTGGCCTCTACTGCTCAACCATCTTACACTTCCTGTCAACCGTTTTTTGGTGCACATTTGTATTCCCTTTCGTCTTCTTCATTTGTCGTATTATTATATTTGCTTTTTTATCAATTAAATTATCCTCTGTGACACCTGAGAATTTTTACTGGGCATTGTCTTTTTAGCTATTCCATCCTCTGTTGCCTCTAGAATCTCTCTCAAAGCTATCCATTCGTCTTCTAATGCGCTACTTTCCCCTGTAGCAGTCATTTTTTGCGTAATGATTTGTCATAAACGCTCAACAACTACTATTTCTTTAATGAATCCAGGTCTTATCTTGTTAGGTAACCGTTTTCCAGTTTCTTCAATTTCAATATGCAATTTATAATTAGTAAGTTACTATCAGAGTCCGCATCGTTTCCCGGACATAAATTTTAGTTCTGAAATCTTTGTCTTACCATTATCTTTGTCTTACCATCTGTGCACTTACAATGTTGCTCTCTCTTTTTTACGTCCTCAACCTCCTACCCTTCTACCAGGATTCATATACCAAGCATTATTGAAATATATTTTTGCTATAGTCGACATACTCGATTTGCGAGACTCAGAAACCGCACTAATATTTGAGATAATTTATTATTGGCTGATGATCAGATATTGTTTCAATTTTTTTGTGAGTCCGAAGCTGATAATTCATTCCCTGGAAATTTTCAGTATACTGTTGTTTCGGTCACTGTTAGTTTCGTGGTCAAAGACAACTTTATTCGGAGTTTTCTTCCTATAATGGGGACTATAGAACCGTAGTTGGTGTGGTATATAAATTCCTACTTACTAATTCCTAATTCCTAGTTACTGCGAGTCACGCCGCGTGTCCGCTGTTCTGGTCCTTGACAATACTCTTTCTGCTCCAGTTCCGATGATATTTTCCAGTAGGTCGAATGTTTACCATTGACGGCAGTACAGAGATATTATGTTGCCACACACACGTTAGATCTGCAACCTACTGTTATGAGTGGTTCTGGGCGAGGCATTCCACATCTAATTGGTCCCCTCCATACCTCTATTGCACTTCGTGAGGCATATGGCAGAAACAGCGCTTTATTAACTACTTAAACTAACATGTTATTGACAACATGCACACGCATGACCGAGTGAGGACTCGAACATCCGACGGCGAACAACCGCGCGCTCCGCAGCAAGGCGCCTTAGAGCGCTCGGCCACTTCACCGCGGCCCAGTCGACGTTCCGTATACTCCGCTCTTTACATGGACCTGGCAAATCTGTATTTCGTAAACCGACTTCCCATTTCCGGTTGTGTGAGGTCACGTCAACTCTGCAAAATCGATTCTAGAAACTGGCTTCCATAAAGCGTTTATCCTCTTCCGCAATCGATTTTCGTGCTCATAGAAATACAATCGTATTTTTAAAATGAGTTTGGGTTATCAGGTTGCATCTGTTGTTAAGTTTTCGGCCACCGCGGCCGGCTATACGAGGCGCATCCAGGAAGTAAGTTGCGTTTCAATTTATATCTGCTGCAGCGCTGCAATTGTAGTTCCGTAAATGCGCTGTAGACCATGTGTATCAAGGAGAAGAACGTGAGCCATTTGGAGATCGCTGTCAGTTACGTGCGTTTCGTTGTGCTTGTTTGAAATGTCGGCATTGATTGAAAATCTTCCGCCTGTGAAATCAGGTCGGTGATTCGGTTTCCGAATGCGAGGAAAGTGAAACCAAGTGAAATTTATTGGCAAATTTGCGATGTTTACGGACCAAATGCGATGAGTGATTCGATGGTGAGAAGATGGGTGACTGAGGAGCTCCAGTCACGGTCAGCACGGCCACTACGGTCGGGGGTTCGAATCCCCCCCTCGGGCATGGATATTTGTGCCGTCCTAGTTCGTAAGTAGTTCATAAGTAGTTTGTAAGTTTAGGGACTGATGACCCCGTAGTTAAGTCCCTCAAGCTTAACAAACATTTGAACATTGAATGTATCAACTTTGTAGCAAATACAGCCTTCACTCTTGTACTTAAGAAAATGTCATTTGTATTCCATTGCTATTGGTCATTGCGCCAGCTTAACACAACACGAACCAGCACTAAACAACGCTCACACATTCCGATTTCCGATTTTAATGCCCACCGCAATCTGGCCTCACAGTCGTTCCCAGAAAATCGCGACCTTCCTTTCCAAGGTCAAGGGAGTGACGCCCATGTGCTGTGCGCCATAAAAACTCGGCGCACAGCTGTTCAGGTGTACCGAAGTATACACAGAATACTACGTCAAAAGCAAACGAACCTGCCCCACTGAAGGACCCCAGCGTAATAAGATGTCAGTCTGGCTCTACAAACGTCTCGTTTGGAGAATAACAGGCTGTTTCTAGTCAAAGTACGTGGCTTCCAGGGAGAACTACTGACTGCAAGATTTAACTACACGATGTCACTCAACAATGAACAGCTTAACTGCTTATTTTTGGCCCACTTTAGGTTACGGTAGTAACACTAAAAGTGGGCCTTTGCAATCGTCTTTTGACAGCTCGAAATTTAAATGAAAATAACGGCTTAACCATGCATCTAACACGAAAACGGAATAACCGAATTTATAGAGGAGAATATACTCTACAACTTTGCATCTTTGCAGAGAGATTTGCAAAAATAACGGCGATTTGACGATGTCTGTCTGTCTGTCTGGCTGGCTGTAACGTGTTCTCACTTTTTAGGTCGAACCTTTCAACCGATCGGCACCAAATTTTACAGACATGATTGTTGGCTACCAAAGACCAGAACCTCGCTTTTTCAAATATTTCGGACAAGAAATACGTTAGTAATAAAAAAAAGTTTGCAATGTAATTTTAATTGCAAATAAATCGTTCATCTGACGCGAAAATTGAATAACAGAATTTGTAGAGAAGAAAATTCTCTACAACTTTGTTCCCTTATGATTTTTTCATATCTCGTATCGTTTGAGAGATATCTGCAAAAATAACGGAGTTTTGACACCCTCCATTAAATTAACGAAATCCAGCCGTTTGCAGATGTCACGTGGCATTCCTCTCCCAGAACTGTCTCTGGCATACTCCATCTTGTGTTGCGTATTTAGTGATTTTCTTATTCTAACTTACACGTTGTCTTTTCAAAGCAATTGTGCACTGATGAATTAACAAAAAGACGTCGTTCTTCGTACGATAAATGATAATCTAGTGTCTACAAATGCCATATTAGCATCAGTTAACAACGGCCATGAATAATATGAGATTAAAGAACGCAATTGTTAACTGTTAGCTTAGTGGGCAATGTGTTGGACTGTGACGCTGAAGGTCAGTGGTTCGGAACCGACCAGTACCTAAATTATTTTTTTCCTACAAGGGTTTCAGACGCTGTTATTAATTTTTTATTATTTAGATTATTATTTTGGTCCAAAATGTTTGCAAAAACTTACAAAACTACAAATCTAAAGTGGGCCGTAAAACACGTCAGTGCGATGTTTTATTCAGTTTCTTTCAGTTTTTTAATCAATTAGTTTTCTCGGTGTGAGCATTCGGGTATTGCGCACATCCGATTTTTCTGTTTCTCCTCTTTAATATTACGACGACCTACAGAGGCTACTTCAGATGTTGCGAGCTAGGATATTACGTACACTCGCAGAAAACCCATTTATAAGGTTTTTTTGTTTAAACTGGCCGTGGAAGTCCAAGAGTGCACAAGTCATTGCTTCATGTACACTATCTAAATGCTCTTACACAGCCGAGATGCTATGAACTTTCGATCTGCCGGAGCAATGACAACATCGGGTTTCTCTTGATGAAAATTATGATCATGATTATCTTCTCTGTAAAAATCAACAGATAAATTCTAGTAGCGTCATAGATATGTTTAGTATACTGGTACCAAGGAATACATGCTTAATGATTGAGTTTGTTTCGTAGAGCTACCGTGTGGATCAGGCTAATAACGTAGCTGTCTGTGGTGCATGATCTTAGTGCACGTGTATAATATTTGAAATAAATGAGTCCTAACAGTATATTTCTTTTTCATAGCACACTGACGTTATTAGAACGATACATGGTTTGGATTCCTCTTTTAACCGTAGTTCCGGTTGCCCCGTTGAATTACTGAGTGGATTAATTAGCATTTCGCCTGACTAGCGTCCAGTTGAATGACTAGCACAAATCCGTTGAACCACGGATTATTATTGTTTGTGAGATGCGTCGGCACTTTGATATTGTGTTTGATCGTGACCACACAGCGAATGATGCTACCCTACTTGTTGGTGTATCAACATGGGATGCCCAATGCTTGTACAAGGAATCGTGTTCTAATAGCAGCAAGTAGCACAATATATTACTTCAAACGCATACCGTCTACTTAGAGCTTTTCTCAAAACTAAATTTTGTAACTGAAATATGCTACGATAGTAAGTGGCCAAATTACTGAAAAACTTTGATCGTTAAGAAATAACGATAGAGAAGGTGAGCATCTGAGAAAGAGCGCGCGCTTGAATAGTTTTTTTGTCAGGGATGAGGAAGGAAATCACGCCCTTGGAAAGGAACCATCTCGGCATTTGCCTGGTATGATTCAGGGAAATAAAGGAAAATCTAAATCGCATGGCCGAAGGCGGGTTCGAAAGATGGTCTTTCTGAACAATACAGAGTCGAGGAAGAGGGTGTTAGGAGGGGGGGGGGGGAATCCGTCAAACAGTGCCCAGTGAATCATGTCCCGAAAACCGCAAAATCATTCCTCTTCCGTTTTTCAAATCTTCAAATGTTTGTAAATCTTTCGGACTCAACTGCTGGGTTATTAGTCGGTAGCTTACAAACTACTTAAACTGAGGTAAACTAATCTAAGGACAACAAATACCCATGCCCGGGAGAGTGCTCGAAACCCCGACGGGGCAGTGTTGGGCAAAGGCAGAATCTGGTTTTCTTAATCTCCAGCTCCTGTGGAGTTTACAAAATCAGTTGTAAAGAGTGCCAGTTCTGTTATATAGGACAGATAGGTCGGTCAATTTGTACCAGGCTTAGGGAACACCACAGGAGCTGGAGATTAAGAAAACCAGATTCTGCCTTTGTCCAACACTGCTTAGAACAAGAGTACAAATACGCCATTGATGTAAAAGTCTTACATGTTGAAGGTAAATGTGCAAAACTGACCAAAATAGAAATTTTGGAGATTAAAAAACAGATGCGCACGGCCACAAATTTGATACTGAATGAAAAGTCAGAATTTAGTTATTCACCTCTTTTAGACTATGAGTAACTTCTACATCGTAGATAACAATATCACTAACAATAGGCAAGAAGCAAGGCTTGTACTATACACTGTTCAATTTCTCGAGGTACAATAATGATCAGTAAGTTCACTAATAGATATCATTAAACACAGTATTGGTACAATAGATAAAGAAATTCTAATAAGGTAATGCAAGTGTAATAGTTCCTAAATTGCAAAGTAAAAGTATTTTATTCCAATGTTAAAATCGAGAAACAGACACCTGTAGTATCATAATGGTTTGTTTTCACTGGTGTCTTTTGGAACCAGTAAAGTACTTGAAAATGGGCTCATAACCCGAAACCTAGGTCGTAAAAATAAAGTTTGTGAATCTAGGCAGTAACAAGTGTTCAGTTATTTAATAAGAATTACCTTACCCATTTTTATTGTGCACTCATGAACCACAATATCAACTTTTTTAGTGTATGCGGATCTAATTTAAGCGTCCTGAATCATCTAAAATTTGTGTGCACCATACAATATATTCATCAATTCAAAATTAACTGGTTCCCAAGACTGACACATATTTTTTACAATCGGCCTCGATCTGCTCTGCACAGCTATATATAAAATGATCTTATAAGAGTGGGAAGCAGTTGTTCTCTTCTACAGATCACTGCACACTAGTCATTCCAGTGATCTACAACAAGCTACTGCATTTGCGAAACACTTCCAAGCTTTAACATCAGTGTAACAAAAACTGTTACCCGGTGTTGCTCTCATCAAGACTGAAGTTAGCCCTTTCACTGTGGAGCTGTATGCTGCAGCGCGTCATCAGAGTGCACGGCTGTGAGTCTGTCTGCTTCTTAGCACTGTAGGAAGACTTGCCTTTTCAGTGAAGGCAACTGCTCTGTACTTTCGTCCTGTTCATCGTAATCAGTTCCATTTGCGTAAAGTGAACACGTGGAACATGAACCATTTTCTCGGCCCTCAGTTGTAGAAGGGCAAAACTCCTCATCATAAATGCAATAAGATGCATCCTCACTGTCACTCTCCTTAGAAAACCTTTCTACTTAGGCGTTCGACAACCTGCGATTGCACAAACTGGTTAGAACACAAACTGACACTAATATCGCAAAAAAAAAAAAAAAAAAAAAACAAAAAACAAAAAAAAACAAACAAATTTAAACAAAAGTAGCGTCTCCTACAATCTGTCACATGTACTGCAACACTGTTAGAACAAATAGCAAATACATGAGACACTGTAGTTCAGCTCGTGCGTGTTCGTTGTGACAAAATATCGAAACATGTACATCAGATATTCGCGCTCATGGCACTATCGACTGCTGTCGCATATATACGTCGTTGCCAGTTAAGAGGTTAAGACAATGAACATGCATAACTATCGGTCGCAGAACAAATTAGGCCGTTAAGTCAGTAGTAGCAGTATTTTGTACTGACTGACTAACCGTGCGAATAATTCGCACTCTATCCTGATCAATCACAGATAAGATACTAAGGGAGAAAAGGCAGAGGCAAGTACATACGTCTAAAAGATGATGATATAGCATGTTCTGTAAAGTAGCGGGAAATTAAAAGTTAAATAACTTGTGTAATTTATAATACGAAGCGGTATTTATATCTGATGATGAACATTCAGGTAATTCAGTTCAATCACGCGTAACACAACGCTTACTCGAACAAACTGAACAATTCCAACAGCTGTTGTGCATCGACGTGTGGAGCAGAAATCTCGTGATAAACTACGTTTGCTTAAAGAATCTAAACAACTGCAAGAGTTCATGTTAAACAGATTCTCAATAGACGGCACTTTCTACCCTGCTTTCATATCAGCCGCGCAAATTAAGTTGATACTCGGCGTGGTGGCTGATGGGAGCAAACGTAAATACATGTTCCACTTCCGATCGTTCGCCGGGTACCAACTTACATTGTACGAATAGTACAAGTTTTTTTTTCAAAATAAAGATTTTTTGTTGTGGAAACAAGCTGTGTATTTTCTCGTCATTATTTGAGAACGAAACCTTGAAAATGATACCTGAATCATTAATTACGGGAGACATGGCGTACCCACAAAAACACCGATGAGTGTGTGTGTGTGTGTGTGTGTGTGTGTGTGTGTGTGTGTGTGTGAATCTCTGTTTATCACGTCTGAACCACAAGATATAAAGAGCTAAAAATTTGTACAGTTACAGCTACCCGAGGAAGGCTTTAGGCAAGGTTTTATGGCGATCGGATAGCTATTTAGTAATTTGAAGAATATAACTCGAAATGCGGAACAATAATTACTCTTAGATAAGAAACTTCCTGGCAGATTAAAATTGTGTGCCGGAACCGGGACTCGAACCTGGGACCTTTGCCTTTCGCGGGCAAGCGCTCTACCACTGAGCTACCCCGACACGACTCACGACACCGCCTCACAACTTTACTTCCGCCAGTACCTCGCCTCCTACTTTCCAAACTTGTCAGAAGCTCTCCTGCGAAACTTGCAAGACTAGCACTCCTGGAAGAAAGGAGATAATTATATTTACTCTTAGAAAATGGTTTTATTGGTTGCATTGTTGCTTGAGGGTTGATAATGATAAAAGGGTAGAGTATATTGGGATGGAAAGTTCAGTGTATATAAAATTCTACGTGTCTGTGTGTGTTAATATTTCGCTATGCAGCGAAAACTACAGAACGCAAACGAATGGTCCGTGTGTAATTGTTGTCCGAAATCTCCCGTTGTACACCATAGCAGTTCCATGCCGATAGCTATAAGGGGGTGGAAGAAGTGGTGGTTGAACGTCGTCAAATTACTAAAAAATAAAAACTCGGACTGAAGGTCAGCGATGACGTTTGCGACTCTATAGCAAGGAGGTTACATACAGAGAAACGTGATGCCACAGACCAATATCTTTGGTCAATGCGTGCTACAATGTCTTCAGCTCTTCCTCTGTAAGGATAAGCATACGAATAAGGAAATATAATGAACCAACGCGCGAGCGGAGCCGCGGCTTTAAGCTAGTAATATAACAACACTGATTCTCAGCAACATTGACGTAAAATAATTTTTCCGCATCTTTCGCTAAACTTTCCCTTTCCGACAGAAGTGTCACATTTTTTCTTCGACAAGTTTATTTCAAGGATTTCAGTAACATGTCAAGCAAAAACCCAGCGGAGACGAGTTTTTCTTTCCATAGAACCTCAACTCAAGACGTTGGGCTCCGAAGATTCGTACCCTCATCTGTTTCGCGCTTCAGTCACCTGTGACCACAGGCTTGCGGTAAGGTGCAGTGGACGCCCGCCAACCGGAAGCGTATGTGGAGCGTTTTTGCCGTGCTGAAGGCCAGCAGCTGAAAGCGAGCGGCGATATTGTTACAGAAAGGGGCCTTGAGCGGCCGGAGCCGTCTGGCGCGCATACCTGGCGGCGAGACCGCAGCCACTTTGCATCACAGAGATGGAGTGATAGACAGGGGCAGGCGGAACACCACCAATGACACACTGACTCACCTCTTACGACCTTGTTTATTAACTTCGGCGACCTACCGTGACATTTTGTCTTAGAACCTCACTAAACAGAATAGATACATCATTTTGTACAAACAAGTATTAACGGCAGTAATACCTCAGTAGTGGAAGTTCTGAGTTGTCGATTGCTTTGGGTAGGACACTATTAAATATTATAGATCCATCGCAGTACAGATATGAACAACTTAGCTAGCTGTCAAGACGATTTTAGTGGTTTCATGGTGTAAATAACGTTTTTAGCAGAAAAGCACTGTCACGTCTGAATGTTTTAGTTCCTGCTGGTCTTTAGTTCTTGGTGCTTCAGCAACTGAAAGCTAATGGTAGAGCTGCCCTTAAATCCGACCGTTTATAACAAATATTGTCACTGTCATGTAATGAAATCAGAGAAGGAACTTCGTCTCACTACGTCAGATCTTTTTGCCAATGGCAGACCAACAAATTTGAGCAGATTTCCTTTACAGGTAGCCTTCATACCAGTTCAGCAATGATGTGTAACTATTTCTTGTCGTCCATCTGTGTCTTTCGATTTCACTAATATCACAATATTTTATACCTTGGCCGGCCGGGGTGGCCGAGGGGACTGAGGCGCTCCAGTCACGGTCTGCACGGCCACTGCGGTCGGGGGTTCGAATCCCCCCTCGGGCATGGATATTTGTGCAGTCCTTAAAATTAGCTAGTTCATAATTAGTTTTTAAGTTTAGGGAATTATGACCCCGTAGTTAAGTCCCATAAGCTGTACAAACATTCACATTTTTATACCTTGACTTTTTTTTTCTGTTTCATTGTATTCATTTTGTACAACCCACAGACTCAAAGATTTGGAAATTCGTTTTACGAACTACCTGTATACAGTTAAAAGCATGAAATTTCGTTTGTTCGAGATTTAATCCGCGAAACGGCCCGTCGTGGAGGTGTAAGCACAACAGATATCTAGAACTGTAGATAGCATTGATCTCTTTGTCTTTGTTGAGATAGGGCTGTCAGTGACGAATATGTATTTTTTTTTTTCCTTATTCCGTATTGAATATGGAAAACTTATAGCCCTTTCATGTACGCAGCAGGCAATGTCGTATTGGAGAAGGAGAAACAAAACAAACAAAAAAACAAAGAAAGGAAATCTGCTGGTTGACTGCAGCAGCATATTTCGGACCTCCCTGTACTTTGCGGTAAGGAACATTCAAAAGTTGCCCAAAAATATGAATTAAATTTTAAATTATTAGCATTTCCCAAAACAGTTTTTTTCTTCCTTCTTATGGATATAATGTCGACATGAAACATCTTACTATCGCGACTTCGTGTGTAAGTAAGATTTGAAGTCATTCGACGTGCGCATTTAACAGTAAAGAGCTGGCAGTCTTGTACTTAAAAAAAAAATGGTGACAGTTACTTTAATATGTCCGTGACCGGTAATAACAGCTTTCTTTAACGTCTTATACCGGTGCAACATAATTATACACGATTTTTTACGACTAAATAAAAATGAGCAATAATCACAGTCTCAAAGGACTGCATGATCCTAATCACGAGTGTCTGGCATTAAAATTACTGTTCTTCTTGTTGGGGCAAGATCAAAAAAAGGACAGTATCTTACGTGTTGAGGTTTTGGCGATATATAAGATTGCTGAACGTCAAGCGAAATGTGACTCCTGTTAACACATTTTTATAATGTATCTTAATCGAAGTCAAGATATTAAAGACTTATTCAAAAATTCTATTAATGATACACCCGGAATTATTCACATATATTACAGTTATTGCACCTAAAACCTATCATCTGTCTGAAACTCCATCTTCAACATTCTAAACTACAGAAACAAAGAACTCGGACTCTAGTATGCTCTTTCTATAAACATACCGCACTAGCATTACTTGAATTAGACGTTCATAGAAAGAAGAATAATAATCATACATTTCAGTCAAACGATCTCTTAAGACATATTTTGAGGTAAGCCAGTCAATATTCTGGATGTAGATAGAGCAAGGATTCCTCCATCTGGTATCAAGTTGCAATTTTATAGTGCAAAAAATAATGTAATTACGTCATACAAGATAAGAAAATAATTGAAAATGTATGTATAATGGAACTCCTTCAATATAACAGAAATACTAGTCACAAATAAAAAATAGATCCTACTTTTTTGTCATTTATTATATAGTAGTCACAAATACAAAAACAGTTCTACAAGCTGGACGTAACACTTAAAAAATATCGTGGGGAGGGATCCTAACGCTACGTTCAATTGGCTGAACACTTAAAAGATGCAACAGTCCTACTAAAGAACTTGCCTGCACTACGGTTGCCCGTTCTATTTTGGAGTATTGTTGCACATTGTGGGATCCTCACTATGTGGTAGTGATTGAGAACAAAGAGAGAGTTCAGAGAAGGACAGCTTTTTTATACTGTCGCGATAATGTAAACATATTTTGTTAATACCCACCTACATGGAGAGAGATGATCATAACACAGGCATGGGCACTAGCGACACACGGTCGCGGCGGGAGGGTGAACTACAGTATACTCCGTCCGAGGGCGCGGGCGCGCCGCCGGGCGGAAATGTTGGCCACGCCTGTGATAACAAAATAAATCAGATTCAAAATGAAAAGATTTAATTGTTCCTTTTTCCCGCGTTCTATTGGAGAATGGATCGGTTCAGAAATGCTATGCAAACGGTTAGAGGAAACCTTTGCTAGGCTCTTAAATGTGATTTGCCTAATAAATTACAGTCATGTAGACGTGCATCTCCAAAATTTAATGCAAATGTTTTTAACCAGTTTAGGATCTAATTATATCCAAACAAATCATTAAGTACGAACTGCGCACATTATGTGGAATGATACATTCCTGTTCCACCTCTTCACAAATGCAGAAAATATAAATGACATAATTTTGAGGTATATGTCAGCTCATAAACCCTGCCAATAAGAGCTATACATTCTTTCGAAAAATTAAAACCGCTATGTCTAGTATCAAACATGTGTCCAGTTCGTAAACCACTGCACCACCACGTCCCTCAGCTTCATATATAGATGGTTTTCTGCACATTTCTCTTTGATACAAATCACAGAGAAAAATATTTTTTTAATGGATATCGTATAGTATAGGTAATAAAAGGTAAAGCAGTCAACAATCCGAAGATTGATTTGAACACCACAGTGCTTTACTAGGCATGGTCCTGTTTGGAGGTGGTATGCCGTTGCCTTCCTCCGACCTTCGAACTGACTTACCCAGCCAGTTATAGGGGGACCTACAGTTTAACGTGGGTTCCGAATCACGGTGCTACTCGGTATTTTTCACATGAGCAAAACTGCCAGAGGTGAAAGAAGTGGAAAGTGACAGATAAAAATCCTAGGACCTGGCGAGGATTGAACCCGCGACCTTTGGATTTGTTGTCTGGCACGCTACCACCTGGAAATGAGGGAGATAGAAACAGCCGTTATGTCAATTAAGTTTCAGTATTCTTTTGGGTGTTGAGAAATTGGACATATAAGAAAAGATATCAGGTCAAGGACTGCTTCAGTTTTTTTTCTTTTTTTTTTTTTTTTCCTAGTCGTGGGATATCTGAGACGAGGAGTACTATGGCTCTTACTCTGAGGCGAAGAGAGAAGATTGTTCTACTATTCGCACGGAAAACCGTTTCTCTCGTGGCGACAGCCTGTACCAGCACTGTGATGGCGGCTGTCCCCAACATTCACCGCAGCTTTCACTGCCAGCCTGCTTATTCCGGGGCCTTTCACTTATCTGCTCCGTGTTCTTTCAAGTCGTCACGGTGTTTTCCGGAGATGGAGCTAGAAGCTGCGCTGTGCCTTATCGATGATTTTTAAGTGTCAGCCATTCGACAACTTAGCAAACTTCGAAGTACACACACATACACAAAATTACGCAATGCTACACATGGAAAGATGACGTCGATTTTGATCCGATGACGGCAGTTGACACCTGGGAGGGGGAGTAGATACATTCAACGTCTTCAACCAACAGATAGTGTATAATATAATAATAATAATAGTGTCGTGTGGCTCATTGGCCCTGGTGCAAGTCTTTCATTTGGACGCCACTTCGGAGACTTGCGTGTCCCTAGCCTACCCCAGTATCAAACCGGGGAAAGGGAACCTACAGTTTAACTTGGAATCCGAACCACGTGTCGTTTCCGACTACTCTTAACATTATTGAGAGGTGAAGGCTGGGTTAAAACGCAGACGACAAAAAAAAAGAGATCCGACCGGGTTTCGAAGCCGAGACCCTTTGGTTACCAGTCGAGCGCTTTACTCCGAGACTACCATGCCCGACACAGATGGCTTATTGCGTGTGTACCATGTAAGAAGGAATGTTTACAAAAAGTGTAGTATCAACGAGTGACGCAAATAGGCACTATGTCACGGATGCGTACTCTTCGTACCTACAGCCCTGTGAACGAGTTTGAAAGGAGTCAATTTATGGCATTCCGAGTGGCGAAGAGATATGGCACAAGTTGGACGCAGGGTGACCAACTTGAGAGTTTAAATTGTCGCTAGTATGAACATGAAAAATCCCTAGAATGTCGCTAGATTTCGACATTCAATAAATTACGGGGAGGGGTACTTAGGCTGGATTCACAAGGTTGGCTGAGTCACGTCAACTTCAGTGATATCACACATCGTCAAAAATGAAAGTCCACTCCCACTTGACGGACGTCAAAAACAAAGCACAATTTGCGCGTAGTGGTTCGAAACACACAATGGCGGTTGCATTTGTCCACAAAAGAGAACGGAAAACAGTAAATTTAGTGGCGAAACATTAATTATAACTGGAGTTGCCTTAGATGACGAGAAAAGAGAACAGATAATCGCCTAAGGAAAACAAAACTGATAGGGGTTAAGAAAATGCTTTTGAAGAGAAGAAATGAAGGCAAATTTGGCACACTGCATAGAGAACTTAAGGTCTAAATTTCACAAGATACCTTCGAATGGCGAGACAAATTTTTCAATTAACTCTCTCCGATAAGCCGGAGGATCAAGAAATCAGACACAAATATGAGCCAAGAAATTTCTTCCCACAAAACGGAAAAAAGGAAACAAATAAATAAAAACTGATGGTATGTTTGAGTTGTCTTGTGTTTCAGCTTTACAAGTACTTTACGGTTTCCATCTTCTCATTTTGTCGTATTTTACTGGACAAAATATGTATTTTTAATACTGCACACCATAGACAACTGCAAACTGTCAAAACCTAATCTAAAAACATTGGCAATTAGTCAGTTGTAAGTTCAAGGCCCTAAAAAGGGTCGGTTTTATATATTTTTATATTAACCTACCGCACATAACCGCGGCGGAGTGGCCTAGCACATTGAGGCGCCATGTTCCGACGCGCGAGGTCGGGAGGTTCGAAACACCCCCCCCCCCTCGGGCATGGCTGTTTGTGTCGTCTTTTAATATAAGGTAGTTCATAAATAGTTTGTAAGTTTAGGGAATGATGACCCCGTAGTTAAGTCCCATAAGCTATACAAACATTTGAACATTTGATTTGATAATGCTGGCCCACATACACTGGACGTGAAACTCGGCATACTCTGCAAGACGTTCAGCAACTGCCGTTCTAAGCACGATCTCCAGTTTTGTCTTCAATTGAGTACGTGTTGGACATGATGGGGAAGACAGCTGAGACGTGCGACTCGTCAACCCTCAATTCTTGCAGAACTACGTGAACAGGTCTATCAGGCATGGAATGATCTATCGCAAGACAGTATCCGCCTTCTGTACGGTCGAATTTCTGCCAGAATCAACGCCTGAATTGCCGCCCGTGGAGGCTATACCACATACTATAATGGTTATTTCAGATTGGATCGATCCCTGTCACGTCAGAATTGCTTGAGGCCTGCTCCATATGCACTGTTTCAGCAATAAATCTTGAATGAACTAATTGGAAGGGCTTACAATCGTCACTGTACTGTGTGTTGTGGACCATTCTAATGTTTCCTTGTGCAGAATGATACTGCGTTGCTGAGGAGAATGGAACCTATGGCGCCATTTGATATACATTGCTAGTCACGCAAAGAAGACCCCAAATGACCATGTAGACGCACTGGAATTGTTCTTTCGTGAGCCTCTGTAAACTTAGCAATATTTTCTTTACATCTAGCAGGTATTTCATCAATTCTAGGAGCAGTTAATTTCCTCACAACAGCAATTAATATACGATCAAATAATATAACTATAGAATGAACACCATTATTTGTTTGATCGGTAACTATTACAGCTTTATTATTATTATTATTATTATTATTATTATTTCGTGCGGTTGCTTTGCGTAAGCAGCTTTAGTGTACCAGCAAATTTCAGAGTTCGAGCGAGGAAGCATAGTTGCCTGCAGGGACTTCAAATTATCCTTCAGAGAAATCGGTGATCTTGTGGCGCGTAATCAAGCAACTGTGATACGAATCTGTAATCGCTAGATACAGGAGGAAACGACGGATCGACGGGAGCGATTGCAACCACCCGTTGCACCATTACATGTCATGCACCATTACATGTCATGACAGGCATATTTTATGCCGACAGTGATGGATCAAAGTACCAAAACAAAACCAAAATCAAGAAATCCGCTGTCTTGCGAAGTCAGCCATGTCCGCGCGTTACATTCTACGTCACCTGTAGCAGAGAGAATTGTCCACAAAACGTCTATTGCTGCGTTTACCACAAGCGTTAGCGCCGGCACTGTTGCGTTGTTCGATGAACAAGGGAACATTCTCAAGCTAATGGAACGACATTGTTGTTACTGGCGGCTCACGATTGTCTCTGCACCACGCAGGCCAGGGACACACCGCCGCTGCTACACCAGATCAACTCTGGCAATGTAAGAAAGCAGCTGTACCCCAGTCAGTACAGGAGGTGGGTCGCGCAAAACCAGTCGGAAAAAAATTTTCTTGTAGGTAATTATTGCTAGTAGTATACAGTGCTTCTCATAGTCAATGTCGGCAGAGAAACAAAATTGAGTAAACATAAGCTTATTTTCGCAAAATGTTGGTTTATTCGTCACATTTAAGAGCTCAGCAAAAAAAAAAAAAAAATGCTGTGCTACACTTCTAACAGTTTAGAAATGTCTAATTTTACATTAATTAAATAATTAACACATTTTGGTCACTGTATTAGTAAAAATTTGATTCATTTCATAGTTCTACTTTCACAAATCTTGTCATATAACACTGTACCCTCATAGTTGTCGTTATGTAGCCTTCTGAAACATTCTTTTCCACGAAATATGTGGAAACACTTCCTATCTACAGCTGGACACACATGAACTATACGCTTGGTGCAGACAATCTACGTAGTGGACTTAATACAACAGTCAAAAAGTCGGCCATAAGGACGTATTGTTTAAAAGGGACCAAGATTATGATATTACACATATAAAGAAAAATTTAAAGCACTTATATCAATAGATTTGTACATTGAGGTCTAAATTAAGGAATTGCTACTCAACTTCGCCTTTGCTTAGAGGTAACCTTTGCAGTTTGTCTTATCTAGAAGTTACTGTGCAAGCTACATTTATTAAGTAATTTAGCAAGAATCATTGTTACATTATATGAAAATTGTCTGCAAACGAAAATGCAAAACTAACGTATTTTAGACGGCTTCTATTCAGGACAATTTCGACTGTAGAAAATCGTAACTTTCGACAATTGTACCCAATTTCTGCTCGTGAGTTCGCGCCATCTATTGTCATCAACAGTTAATACTGGCATGAGACCACAGAGTGGTTACATACATGGGGCAGACCTATAGAATAATGATGTTGCTTATAGGCAACGCTGGTAAAGCAAGGGTTAAGAAACGCTTGCTGAAGCAATTTGTTCAAGTAAGAATTGTGCCCTGTCGTCACATGTGTTGCATATTTGCTGTGAATTTCGTGGAAATACTCTTCAATGTTCGATGCTGATTGCAAATTTGGCCCGTTCACCCTTAATGAATTCTTATGATGAGCCGTACATACTAGCGTCTATTTAAACAGACTAACTTAAACCTACCACAAACATCCTGTACTCATGAATGTAAACGCCTGCCTTGCTTTGACTTACACTATGATGCTATGTATGTTAATCTGATGATTAATTCTGTTTTTTGTTTCAGAAAATGCCCAGTATGAAGAACAAATACAAGGTCACACCGGAGACGGTGGTAAGTCTTTCCTGTTATGACATTGTGCTTTATTTTAAACGACAGACGAGATATATAGCTATTAAACCTGTAATTCGCCCGTGCTGTTGAATTTCACTTAAGCTTTGTACTTGAATATGTTAATTAGTGAAAATGATTGAGGTTGGGAAGTCATATATGAGAATTTAATTGTATCAGTGAAGGAGGGATCACAACACCCAATAAATTATGTTCATCGATAATAAAATAAATTTGGTGGTAAACTGTAAACCTTTTGCTCATGATAATCAGATTCAACTGACGAAGTGTGTGCAAGAGGAATGAGTTACTGAATTAGACTTCTTTATAACTCACACACCCTTAAGATTTAGTGCTTCCGAGAATGTTATAAAACGGAATTAAAAACGCCATTAAAAGCTGACCCTAGCATTGAATCATAATTTGAGGAATCACAATTTCGTTTATGAAAACATAAATACCAATAACGGGAAGAATAAACAATTCAATTCAATTCGGGATAAATTTAACGTTCAGGTTTATCATAAATTCTGCATCTAAGTAGGAATTATTAATATTTGCAATAGTCAAGCAATGTAAATGGGTTGATAAACATCAGAAAAAAGTAAATTAATCAATGAAAAAGTTAATGGATGGGGATGGAAAACTGATGTGCTTTATGAATAAGTAATGTTAAGGTCTGAAGTACATTAATTTGGCGACAGTGCTTCAAAATCAGTTGTGTTTAAAAAGATCATGGATTTAAGGATGTGTTGATGGACTACAGTTCTGTTTCTAAATGCCTGATAAGTTTGAGTGGTACCCTTCTTGTCATGCAATAGATACTTCGGCTGTTAACAAGTACAGCTTCTGTGGCCTCATCTATATTATCTCGTCTCAGTCTACCTGGAATGTGTACTCCACTGTGTCTCTGGCACAAGTCTGCACTGTTAAATTACCAGCAGAATTTCGGTCCCGTCTTCACTCATCTCTCTAGTAGGTGTCCTTTCTACCTGCCCCCAAGCATGTCTCCGCCCACCCACGCCAGAAGCAATGGAAAACGAACCCTAATAGTTAACTAGTATCGACCAATGGCATCGATGTTTGCAGTGCCGGCCGTGGTGGCCGAGGGGACTAAGGCGCTCGAGTCACGGTCTGCACGGCCGCTACGGTCGGGGGTTCGAATCCCCCTCGGGCATGGATATTTGTGCCGTCCTAGTTCGTAAGTAGTTCATAAGTAGTTTGTCAGTTTAGGGACTGATGACCCCGTAGTTAAGTCCCATAGACTATACAAACATTTTTTTATGTTTGCAGTCAATCACCCAGCTTTGAGATGTGGAGTCTCAGTAGTAGCTTGCTTCTCTCGTCTTTACAACAGTTTTTTTTTTTTTTCTCCAGTCCGTGTCTGTCACAGAGCATTACGTCAATCGTGAGGCGTGAGCAAAAAAATCGTCAAAGGGTGCGAGGTGACCTTCAGACTGTGTGGGCTATTTTTGTACGAAAAGTTCCCATGAGTAACAGATTGTTTTGACATACCGGAACACCTCAGCCGAACCGTTTCTTTGCCGATTAGCACATCAAATGTCCCGTTCTGTCCAACCAATGTCGGTCGCCTAGCAAGTCATGCATCAGCTGGGGCTTATGACATTCGCACACAATAAAGTAGCCGTAAACTCCAGTTCACAGTGCACTGCTAATTCGCTTAAATTCTCCCGAGCTTTTTGAAATGGGTAGGTCAGTAGGGCTTTCATGACCATTGCCATCAACACAGAGCAAGGCCAACCGTTACTGCGACCACAAAGGCAGACTTCCCTATCACCAAATATTACTGTTAACTGGAGTAAAGGAGGAAATATACTGTTCATATCAAATGTTTTTAAACCTACTGGGTCGCGGCGGAATAACCGTGCGCACTGAGGCACCGTGCTGCGGTGCGCGCGGCCATTTGCCGTAAGAGGTTAGTCTTCCCTCTGGCGCGTGTGTGTGTGTGTGTGTGTGTGTGTGTGTGTGTGTGTGTGTGTGTGTGTGTGTGTGTTTTGTCCTTAGGTTAGTTTAACTTAGTTTAAGTAGTTTGTAAGCTATGGATTATTAATCAAGCATTTATGTCCCTTCGATTTACAAACATTTGAACTGTTTTTTGGACCAAACTGCTACAGCCATCAGTCCCTAGACTTACAATCTACTGAAACTAAGTTACAGTAAGCACAACACACATACACATACACGTCCATGTCCGATGGAGGACTCGAACGTCCCGCGGGACATTCTGTTCAACCATTTACTGCGAAATCAACCGACACTCTCAATAAAATATCGTTACCTACAGTATCCTCCATCTTCTCCATCACGTAACAAATATGTCAAAGGATTAATCGTACTGAAGCTGCCAATCAATGTTTATGACTGAAAAGATCGGAGCCAGAAGGCTCACTGCTTTTTACTCCTTATGTTACTGCGAGCTCTTCTTTGCAAAGTCGCAAACGACCAGGCCAATGGAATGTCATAAAAGTTGAGATGCGTACTGATTCTGCAACAGGATAGTCTGCTGTTCTAGATTTCATCCTTGGCTTCAGGCCAAAGTGTCTTGTGGGTAGAACCAAAAGGAGAATTTAAGCTTTATTTGTTTTATCCATGAATTTTGGCTACAATTCTATGTGAAAAGAAAAGTGTTACATCAAAATTATTCTACAAACGTGTATCCCCTTTACCACCAATGTAGAAAAGGACTTGATTCTTCTAAGTCGATGTAGAGGGTAAAAAAGACTGTGTTGCCATGATATTAGTATCGAACACCAGATCACCTCTAGTGTAACTGAAAACTTTAGAGAAAAAAAATTGCTTAAAATTACTTTAGTTACTCGTTCATACTGCAATCGTTTGAGGTGACTAGAACTACTCAACAATTATTATTCTATTAAATTAGTAGAACAGACTGTTTGTTTTAAATCTGAAATGTAAAAAAAAAAAAAATGTTTGTAAATATATCGGACCAAACTGCGTGCTCATCAGTCCGTAGCTTACAAACTACTTAAACCTAGGTAAACTAACCTACGGACAAATACACATACCCATGCCCCAGGGAGGTCTCGAACCTCCACGGCGAGCAACCGCGCGCTCCGCAGCGAGACGCTTTAGACCACTGGGCTACTCCACCGCGGCTAATCTGAAATGTAGATTTGTTTTGCCAAGAAGTGACGGAAGAATCCATTTATAAGATAAATCATTTCCATGATGACACTGATCGTTTTCTACCACATGATTTTTCAATAAATGTAACACTACGGCTTCTTTGACTAGTTTAATTAACTTATCTAACTATGACTCAAGTTGAAAATGGCGGTTAAACGTGTGGTGGTTAGAAGAGGACCCTTTGGAACAGTTCATAGTGAGAGGAAAGCCTCGACGGTACACGTTCACTGTATACTTCTAATGACACAGACTACTGCAAAGTAGAAAACAAAACATAGTGTTCTAGACAGAGAGATGCTGAATAAAACCATTTTGGTTGCCACTGGAGATTACTGTAATGCTCTTTTACAATACGCAGAGAAATTCTGTTCTTAGTGCCACCGAAGTTGGTGCCATTCATGAACGAGCCTGGAACTCAGGAAAGCAGAACATAAGCAGAAAAGCTTCGTTTTCAAATGCTTCTTCACAAAGGATAGCCTAGGCGTATTGTTCTAGTTTGAGTTTCGTATCGCTAAAAATATTTCAGATGTACATGTTAGTTCCTCTGAGAAACATTTGTGATCGTTTAAATTTGACACAGCCCCAGTGTCTGGTGAAACTTCTGTTCGAGTATGTACCCAATTTTCAGCTTAGTTAGCTCCTCTATCGATTAAAATCAGATGCTTCTAACAGAAAACCACGTCCTGGAGCTATAAGGAAGCTGCCAACCCCGTCTACAAGCAGAGTAGCAGCGTGACCCACAAAACTGCTGTCCAGAATCCTTGGCTACCATTTGTTGTATAATCGTACGACATTTTCTGAGTTAAAACACAATTACGTATCTCATTAACAATGACTTCACCCATGAAAACCAGGATTAATTTCGAAAGCATCGATCTTGTGAAACGCAAGTCGCACTTTTCTCACATGGCATATAGGCGAATGCAATCAGGTAGATCCAGTAGTTTTCGATTTTCTAAAAACATTTGTCACAATTACTATCAACAGCATGGTCTATAGAGTAACAAGAGAAATTTTCGATTGGTTGTGTGTTTCAGTTATCTACCACACTGATATATGAGAATATCGACTTTACTGTCGCCGCTAACACTGACTGGAATACTTTCCAAACAATTGCACCCATCCCAGCGTCAACATACGAACAGATCCAGAGGCTTAAACTGCATCCCACTACAACAGAAGTAGGTCACCTAGATGTTGTAGAATTTAAGAAACTTCAAAATAAGCCAAGCAATTCGTGAATGTCATACATAGTCACAGGCCACGGCGGAATATCCGTGCGCACTAAGGCGCCTTGCTGCGGTGCGTGGGACCGTTCGCTGTCCGAGGTTCGCGTTCTCCCTTGGTAATGGGTGTGTAAGTGTTGTTCTTAGGATAAGTTAGTTTAAGTAGATTGTAAGTCTAGGGATCGATGACCACTGTAGTTAGGTCACATAACTAATAACATTTGATTTCAACATATTCACTGCCACCTACAGGTATCTGTGACTTCTCCCATTGCAGCCCAATCTAAAAGTGCTAGAAATTCGTTAATGGTAAACATTTGTGGAGCCAATCAGTTAATGGCGAGAGAAGTGCGACAGTTTGTTGGCCATTTTGTAATTCACCCGAAGTGACTGCAAGACAATTTCAGGGGTAGAAACACTTTGAGGAAACCTTAAAAATTAATGATTAGCATTACGTCATAAGAATATTGTATTAATAGATGAGTAATTCAGCGAAATCGCGGAAAACCTAAGTGAGGACGAGCGGAGGAGGATTTAACCGCCGTCATCCAATATGGGAAAAAAAAAACCAAATATTGATTGTCAAGTGTAGACATTTACTAAACTGACACGTTCCACATCATTACGAAATGTCGTATATATGATCTATGGAACAAGTATTAATCTAATGCAACGCGCCACCTTTAACGGTTAGAAGAAGAAGAAGAAGAAGAAGAAGAAGAAGAAAATGAACACCCGAAAAGAATGTCCAGTAGAATATGCTGTTAACGATAGGCAGCCTTTTCCGTACATACTACATAGGTCACAGATAACATCACACATAAAAGTTAAACACTTCTCACACCTGCCGTGTGGGACTGGCCGTGCGGTCTAAGGCGCCTCACTGCGGAGTTGAGCGGTTGTTCCCCGTCAGAGGTCCCAGTCTCCCTCGGGCGCGTGCTCGCCTGGGTGTGCGCGCGCGCGCGCGCGCGCGCGTGTGTGTGTGTGCGTGTGTGTGTGTGCGTGTGTGTGTGTGTGTGTGTGCGTGTGTGTGTGTGTGTGTGTGTGTGTGTGTGTGTGTGTGTGTGTGTGTGTTGTCCTTAGCATAATTTGGTTTAAGTAGATTTTAAGTCAAGGGACTATGACCAACACAGTTTGGTCCCATAGCTTTACAAAATATCTGATTTGAACTTCTCGGCCAGTGTGTAGAGGAAATTCAGGTACATAGTAAAAAGAAAATATCTCGACTACATGAACAGAAGTTCAATGAATGTGGATAGGAAATGCCGGGGAAGTAGTTGTAAATAGAAAACAGAGTAGCACTTGAAAAAGAGGGGGGAGAGGTGCGGTTAGGGGAGGACAGCTTTCTCAAAACAATACAGCTGTCTTACAAGTTGACTATGAGTCAGAGAACCTTATAAAATTGTGAAACACCCGTGGTTACCTCTTGGGATGGGATAGATACAGTGGGGAACCAATTTCTCGAGTTTGTTTGCAGATCTATGATATAGAAAATTGCGTGACCACAATCGACGACATACCTTCACCTCTTCACTACTGCCCCGTCCTCCATTTTACATTATTAGAACACAATTTATTCCGTAATATGGCTCTACTACACGTGGACGTAGTACACAAATTTAATATTTGTTTTTAATGCATTTCATTTAGAGATAAACATTAATACCATAACGTTAAAATATTTTTAATAATCTTCACGTTTTCCATCCTTGCAACGCGGGAACTCCCGAGGGAAAAAATCGGAAAGTAATTCACAATAAATTTTCCTCATTCCAACTGCGACTTGACTGTTAAAATTTCACATCGATATAGTTCGAAATTTGCGCTACAGGAGGTATTCTGTTTTCATGTGCAGCTCTAGCAAGAGAAACCTGGACTACGAATAAAAAGTGGCGCCCTGTTACTGTCGAGTGTCGTCGACCTTTGAAGAGCAACTAAGTCTAGTTGGAAATTTCTGGGTCAAAGGACATAAATCGGGTGTAATTCACAGTACATGCGTAGCGTTTATGGGGACGACTTTATGGACTGCAGTAATTAATGTCTCCAGGTGGGGTGCTTCTTCCAAGACGGTAGTGTGAAACTCAGTTATTCGCCTCGCTCCGAGCGGCCGTTACAGCTGAAATCCCGAAGAATTTCGAAGCTGTTGAGGCAGAAATTTGGAACCACCGGGGTGTGCAAATACGAATCTTATAAGATCATTCAACGTTTCAAATCCTGTAATGTACGATATTGATATTTACAAGTTGAAATTTCGTACAATTAGTGCTGGTTGGGTGCCTAAGAACGTGAAAACAAGTGTCAGTGAATAATGAGCCACCATACAATCATTACCTTGCACCGTCGAACTTTCATCTACTTGGTCCCATGAAGAAATTCCTGGCAGGCCAACGCTTTGCGACTAATGTGGGAGAGAAATCAGCATTCCGCAAGTGGCTATAATACAACAAAACGCACTTAGAAATTCCTTGCAGGCCAACGCTTTGCGACTGACATGGGAGAGAAATCAGCAATCCACAAGTGAATATGCTACAACAAAACGGACTTAAACGGACAGGGGATATTGAAACTGGTATCAAGATAGCAGAAATGTGTTCAGAACTTTGGTGACAATGTAGAAAAGTAAGTAAAATATAAAAGTTCATTTTTGATATGTTTTTGTATCTATCAACTTTTTGTAATAAAATTATGGTGAGTTATCTCCCGCTCATCGCTCATATTACCCTAGAGAAGAAATGAGGACCTTTTTTTGTAGGAAATGTAATGTAGTTTAATTTTGTTCTGGAAAATATTTTCGTTTGAACGCGTGATCTTTGCGTTATCCATTAAAAATGTGAAATCGTGACCTTTAAACGCCACCGCACCCCAACGCGTTTACGCAATAAAGAAGTGTTAAACGAACTGCAGGCTTTTTATACAAGTACATAGAAACACACTCTTTTGGTATATTTGTACTAATTTTAATGCACTATTTTCGAGCTTCAGTTATGCAGCCTCTGTTTGATGGGTATTATGATACACATATGCATACACGGAAATTTGTACCAAGGCTGGTATTCGAAGCCGGGTTTCCTTCTCACTAGTGTTATCCACTACTCCATACTGCCACTGTGGCCTCTCACAAGGATTTACCCCGAAACACCTCCCTCCTCAATCTAAATTGTCGTCACCTCTTCTGTATCGTTTAAACACCACCACCTAGAAGACAAGGCCTTACAACAGGCCGTGCCTACGTCACACTTAGAGGCCGCGGCCGCCACCTCACTGGCTGGCCGCTGGGGCACGCCCACCGCCGCGCAGCGGGCGGCCAGTCAGATGGCGGCCGCGGCCTCTAAGTGTGACGTAGGCACGGCCTGTTGTAAGGCCTTGTCTTCTAGGTGGTGTTGGTTTAAACCGAGTAAAGACAGCAGCGCGAGAATTTCCGTGCTGGTCTAGGCGTCACGTCAGGGACTGCACTGCCGCTCCCGCAGGAGGTTCTAGTCCTCCCTCGAGAATGGGTTTAGTGTTCGCCTTATAGGTTTAAGTTAAAGCAATTTGTAGGTCTAGTGTGAAAATTACAGAACTATCAATTTAATAAGTCATCGTTGTAAAATACTGACACGCATTCTTTACAGGGGAATGGAAAAATTGGTGGAAATTCGACGTTAGGGAAGATCTGTTTGGATTTACCTTACCTTAGAACACAGGTTAAGGAAAGGCAAACTTACGTTTCTAGCTTTTGTAAATTTCCAAAAAGCTTTTGACAATATTGATTCGAATACACTCTTTAAAATTCTGTAGGTGGCAGGGGTAAAATATAGAGAAATGGAAGTTATAATCAACCTGTACAAAAACCAGACAGCAGTTATTAGAGTAGAAGGGCATGAAAGGGACGTAGTGTTTGGGACGAAGTAAGACACGGTTGTAACCTTTCCCCAATGTTATTCAATATGTATATTGAGCAAGCTGTGAAGGAATGCAAGGATAAATTTGGAGAAGGAATTAAAGTTCAGGATGAAGAAATAAAAGCTTTGCAGTTTCTCGATGACATTGTACTTCTGTCAGAGATAGCAAAGGACCTGGAAGAGCAATTGAACAAAATGGACAGTATCTTGAAAGGGAGGTATAAGATGAACAGAAACAAGGGGGAAAAAGGTAATTGGATATCGTGTAAGAAAATCGAGCGATGCGGAAGGAATTAGATGAGTTACTGACGTAATAAAAGTAGAAGAGAGATTTTTTTTTTATTTGGGTAGCAAAATAACTTTTGATGGCAGAATTAAAGATGATATAAATTGCAGAATATCTGTGGGAAGAAAAGTTTCTGAAGAAGCGAAATTTGTTGACATCCAATGTCAATATAAATGTTAAGAAATATTTTCTGAAAGCATTTGTTTGCAGTGTAGAATTGTACGGTAGTAAAAAGTGGATGACAAAGAGATCAGACAGAAAGATGATACAAGCTTACGTAATGTGGTGCTACAGACGAATGCTGGAGTTTAGATGGGTAGGTCACGTATCTAAAGAGGAGGCACTGAACAGAATTGGAGAGAAAAGAAGTTTCTGGCAGATACTAACTATTAGAAGGGATAAATTGGTGGGACACATTCTGAGACACCAAAGAATTGTCAATTTAGCCTTAGAGGGAAGCGTGTCGGGTAAAAATCACAAAGGAAATCTAAAGACGAATGCAGTAAGCAGGTTCAAATGGATGTAGGTTGCCATACTTATTCAGAGATGAAGAGGCTTGCGCAGTACAGGTTTGCGTGGAGAGGTTCATCACAGCAGTCTGTGGACTGAAGACCACCACAACAATGTTTAGGACCGATGATCACACTAGTTTGGTCCGATAGGCTTACAAACATTTGAACATTTTACGAATATAGGTGAGGAAGCGGTATATGAATGGACTTGGAGAACGTAGAGTTACAGGGAGGAAATCGTCTGCACTGAAAGAGAATATTGACTGAGGAGAAAGGCGTACCAGTGTGGTGCAAAACCTTTCTGCTAGTGCATCGTAGTGGTTAGCGCAACTGTCTAATGAGCAGGATACCCAAGTTCGGACCCCGGCGTTGGTACACAATTTTCACACGCTATTTCAGAATGTCGACGTATAACATAAATGTCTGCGACAGTGACAACTTCTCTAAGCCATGTAGGGTATTAGACGATATTTTTTCAATGTTGCTTTTTGCCAAATAAAACAATACTATCCTCACTGAGTGCAAGTGATGGGCTTCAAGTAGCCTATAGAAGTAGGTGAACTTTCTGTACCGAAACTAACATTAACTGGGCTTACGACTCTGATCTGGTTTAATTGAGGAGATTAAGTATGGAGACCGAACCATGCGCCGCAGTGGTAACACACTGGGATCACATTCTGGAGGACGGTGGTTAGAATCCACCTCCGGCCATCCAGATTTAGGTTTTCAGTGATTACCCTACATGACACCAGGCAAATGTCCGGATAGTCCTGTGAAAGGGCACTCAACAATATGAACGTGAGATCCGTATCTAATGACTGCGCTGTCGATGGGACGTTAAACCCTAATCTACCTTCCATTAAGTATGGAAAAAGACACACCGTCGCAAAATCTTGCCGGTGTTTTCTTTAGGAATTTAGGAAAGTCATAGATGTCTTAATTCTGAATGGTTTATGGGTAATTTGACCCCGGTACTTACGAATGTCGCTCCGATTCTTACCACTGTGCCTTATTGAACTACACTTACCTTAAATTGATACATTTACCGTAAAAGAATCACTGTGTACATAATCTGAATAGACGAATTGTAAACACGAATTTTGTGTAAGTTAAGTATATTGAAGCAAGTAAACAAACGTAACAGAGAGCTACAGATGATTATAATTATTTCCTCTTTGTGTCATTCACAGCTTAGTGTTCATATTAAACATTTCTTTTCAAAATACAGATTGTCGGCTTTTGTCCTACACAAATGTTTGGTTAAGTAAATTTTTTCGTACTGTAATTTACATAACATGCTTCAATGATTTCTTCAGAAGACTGAGACATTTTATTCGCAACATTGTCTCTCTCATTCCTTTCTGGGGACACAGAGAGGTTGACCCGGTTCTCAGTTCGCGCTTGATGTGTTTTAGCCAGTGGCCATCTGAAATAAAACCTTGGATTGTGGATACGCTAGACCACCTAGTTTCTTGGCTTCATAAAGAATCAACTATGTCCTTAAAAAGAAAATTAAAATATTCGAAAATGAGCTTTACAATTACTGTTATTATCTTTAGATAATTTAACGTCGTGGGATATAGTATTTGCATCAGTGTTTTAGATACAATGATAGATTCTTATTTCTTCAGCTTAAGTAGAGAAATTTAAAAAATAACATTTTTTAGTACTCTAGATCCAAACCTTAAAATAAACTCATTTTGTCTGTTTCATTTCAGGAACTGGGCAATGTCAACCCAGCTTACGTCAGCGACAATGCAGACGCCACAGTACGCAAACTGTCAGCTACCTCCGATAATTCTGTCAAGGCGGTGGAGGTATGTATCTGCAAGCTACTTCCTTATTATAATTCGTCAAGTTTCATATCAGCGCACAGTCCGCAGAGTGAAAGTTTCATTATAATTATGAACTACCTTATACTAAAGACAACACAGGCATCCGTGCCCGAGGGGGGGGGGATTCGAACCCCCGACGGGGAACGACCTCGCGCATCGGAGCATAGCGCCTCAATGCGCTTGGCCACTCCGCCGAGCCAGTATTTTTCAAGGTTGTCATAGATGGGTGAATTCAAATTATTAAAATAAACTTGTATGTATATGGTTTATAATCGTACCTAGCAGCTTACTTTAAATTCGGTTACTTTCATTTTTGAAACAGGGTTAGCTGATTAAAAACATTTCTTCAGCAGAAAATAGATTTATGACAAAATATGTTTATGGTGCCATATGTCCTGAACTATGTGCCATAGGTGATATTTTCCCCAACGGCGATTGTATCCTTACGGTAAATATATTTGTTCCAAGTTTCGCTGAAATCATTTCATTACTTTAGGCGCATATGTGGAACATTACCGCATGATATTGCGGTTGTTCGCGAATTTCATGGTTTATGACATCATATGTCCTGAACGATGCGTCGCCAGTAGTTCTTACCGCGGCAGTGACTGTTGTCTGATCGTTAGAAATATGTATACCAGATTTGGTCGAAATCAGTCCAGTAGTTTGAGTAGATATGGCACACACACACACACACACACACACACACACACACACACACACACACACACACACACACACACACATCCATATTTATAATATGTGCCGATTATACTACGTTACGTGATGTACTGATGATCAGTGGAGATTCGAATGCTCGAGTAGGTTAAATAGATTTCCCAAATGTTGTACGAACTTTTGCTGAAGTAACGATGATTGAAAATGGAGAGGAACTGTAGCAATTTGCACTTTAGGATAAAAATAAAACGTGATGCATGGATAACAATCAAACAAAAATTAGGAACGGTTTCAAATAAGTCATTTGAAAATTTTTAATTCAGCAAGGTAAATAGTTTTTTATTTATATCATGAAGCGTCGTCTCAGAAATTCGCCATTTCTTGTAATTGGAAACAATTCTTCTAAAAGTTTATAAAAGAAATTGATAAAACATCTGCACACATTAAAGACTACAATCAAGTGGTTTAGTTACGGCTTAATTCGATGTTGATCTCAATGTAGTACAAAAGTTTGCAATTTCTAATTATTTTTGAAAATATGTTGGAGATTCAGCGATCAGAATGATTAAATTCACTTAAAAAGTCAGCCAAGATCACGGATTATAATTTATTGCAAGGTCACCGGTTTCGACCATTTAAATGGACATCTTCTGATCATTCCAGCCAGGGAGTTAGGCACCAGTTGTGTTGAGCAGGAGCTGCCTGGATTCTAGGAGCAGTCGACATGTAGCAGCCAGGAAGCTTCTGCTCAACGTAACTGGTAGCCAACGTTGCGGTTGCAGTGGTCTGAATATTGTCATTGAAATGCTCGAAACCGGTAACCTTCAACTAAATTATAAATCGCGATCATGACTGACTTAGTAAGTGAAAATATCTTAAATATAGAAAGAAAACTGATATAATCATCTGATTGCTGATTTGTTCAGTATTGATATCTGTGCATTATAGTAGTCCATCGTAGGGTTATTGACTTTATTTTTATACAGTGCTTGTTGCGAATAATGTTCCAATTTCCGATTAACCTTTAGCCCGTACACACCGGTCTTTTGGACCGGAGCGACCCCTTCTCCTTCCTCCCCTTCTCTCTGAGTGCGTGTCAGCACTCTGCCCTCCACAGTAGCCTCAAGGCAGTTAAAGAGGAAGTCGAAGTAAGTCTTTTCTTCGTTGTGCATCTGTCCGAAGTTCTGTAATTAACGAATTGCACTCTCCGCTCCCGGTCAAAAAAGGTCGATGTGTACACTGAATGTCTTTATTTTCTCCGGTCCAATATACCTCACTTACCCTCAAGTTGTGTGTTTTTCCTTTCACAATCAACTGCAAGTCTATAAAATTGGAAAAAAATCTACATATCAAGTGTGTGAGAAAACTATTCGGGGGGGGGGGGGGGTGTATGCTGGGGAAGGGGGAGATCGAATGGTGCACTACATGCATTT
This sequence comes from Locusta migratoria, assembly GCA_026315105.1. Classification (NCBI taxonomy): domain Eukaryota; kingdom Metazoa; phylum Arthropoda; class Insecta; order Orthoptera; family Acrididae; genus Locusta; species Locusta migratoria. The sequence goes on along the minus strand of CM048745.1, from coordinate 651,102,536 downwards.
AAAGACAATTAGATGCAAAAAAAAAAAAAGGCTGAGAGAAGCTGAAAGAAACGGCACCGCGGTCTTAAAGACCAAGTGTACGCTTTGTGTGCCATAAGGGGGTGTACGGGCTGAAGGTTAAATTGAGATGGAACATTGTAGTTCTTTTGCGACTCTACAGCTGAGCTTGGCTCGCTATCGCGAAAGTCCGGTAAGTGCGGAATACCTGTGGGAAACGTGATCTGCGGCAGCCGGTACCTCGCTGAAAACTGACTCTGGGCTGTCCCTGCAAGAAAAACAGCGCATGGGGCCGCGGCAGGGTGTCTGCATAGGCCGTCCAGTCAACAACAGTTGGCTTCTGACCGGCCGCGGTGGCCGAGGGGATGCCGGGCGCCGTGGCTCAGCGCGCCCGGTCAGATGGCTAAACGCCCTCTGTAATAAAAAAGCTGAGCCAACAACGCATCGAACAAGAACGAACAAAAACGATCAGCGTCCGCAATGAACAGAACCACCCATTGAGCAAAAAAAAAAAAAAAAAAAAAAAAAAAAGGACTAAGGCGCTCCAGTCACGGTCTTCACGGCCACTACGGTCGGGGGTTCGAATCCCCCCTCGGGCATGGATATTTGTGCCGTCCTAGTTCGTAAGTAGTTCATAAGTAGTTTGTAAGTTTAGAGACTGATGACCCCGAAGTTAAGTCCCATAAGCTTTAAAAACATTTGAACATTTTTTTGAAGTTGGCTTCTGACGATGGCTCACAATACGACACAACAATAGCAAATCACAGTACCGCACAGTCACCAACAAAATTTACATAGTCACAAGCACCATGTCATTTAATCCAAATATACACAGCTTCATCATGATTAGATTTACTATAAACACGTGTACGAAAAATAATCGGCATATTAGTCGAAGGGAAAGTCTTTATTTGCACTTTCGCCTACTTGATACGTGTCATAACCAATCACTTAACGAGAATCATACTGGAGTGTAGATTCTTGATTTTGAGGGTCTCAATGCTCGGTTCATATATGAGTTGAGAGCATTGGGGGGGGGGGATGTATCTAGTGTAGCTATCACCAGCGTGCATTTGTATGGTCTTTTGCCTTACCGTAGGTAAGCCACAGTTTGTAAGCACAGTTTGAACGGAGATCCGGATCTGGAGCCCAGGAAAATTAGGCGAATCCATTAACTCCTTTTTCAAAGATGTTCTCTGAGGTGAAATGAACGATTAGTTAATGGAAACATTTTTGTGTGCGCCACTCGGATTTATTCGGATTTCACGTGAAAAAAAAAGTTTTCCTTGGAGGTGTTTGAGCTCGTCACTCCTACACTTCATATTTGTACGAATCGGGTCAAACGTTGCACGAAAGTGTATAAACGTACAACGACAAAGATTTTTTTTCGTACCGAATAATCATCATCATTTGTCGATATATCACAAAGTCCATCTAAACTGAATCTCCTTGAATGCCATAAAATGGTGGACTTAAGCGTTATCGTTTCGTTCAATGGAATAAGCTTTTAAGTAATTACAGTAAAATAATCGTAACGACGGAGTTTATAATGTTTCATGAAGAAATTTTGAAGACCTACCTCATAACCGATGTCGCTACAACAGTTACTTTATTGTGGTAGAATAGAAGTTGAGAACCAGAACGAACGAAAACTGCTTTTATCACAGCTCAACAAAAGGCGATTATTTCCTGATCGAAATGAAAAAGCCGAAAAACTAGATTCTTGAGTTATCTGGCACACTTGATCAATAAATCTTGACATATTCGCACTTATTACGGGGTTAACTCTAATTAATCAGTGTAATGAGTTCTCGAGGGGTGTATCTGTAATAGTGTCATTTGTCTTGTTGGATGACATTATGCCATATGCCTTGCTATACGACACGATATTATGATTCATGTTACTTTAAATATGCGCGAATGCGTAGATATTTCTGATTTTCTTCTTCCTCATCTTTATTCTGGGTAGAACGGATGCGCCTTTTGCAGTGCTTTGATAGAAGCACTTTTAATTCTTGTTAAAACTTCGGCTCGGAGCTGTCGGCCGCGTCTTCCTAGTTTAACTGATGGACACGGGCCGCGGTGGAGTAGCCGAACGGTCTAAAGCGTCTCGCTGCGGAGCGCGCGGTTGCTCGCCGTAGAGATACGAGTCCTCCCTGGGGCATGGGTGGGTGTGTTTGTCCTTAGGTTAGTTTACCTAGGTTTACGTAGTTTGTAATCTACGGACTGATGATCACGCAGTTTGGTCCGATAGATTTACAAATTGAACATTTTTTTGAAGGACGCGAGCAGAACGATGGCTGAAGTCGCTGATCGTTCAACTGATAACACCGAGCGATGTGGCGCAGTGGTGAAACTGGACTCGCATTCGGGAGAAGGGTGGTTCAAATCCATCTCTGGCCATTCAGATTTAGGTTTCCGTGATTTCCGTAAATACCGGGATGGTTCCTTTCAAAAGGCACGGCCGATTTCCTTCCCCGATCTTTACCCAAACGAGCGTAAGCTCCACCTCTAATGACCACGCTGTCGACGTGGCGTTAAACGCTAATCTTCCTTCCTTCAACTGATAACGTCCAGCTGGTATATAAGGGTGTTACACTTCCATCGAGCTGCCAATCTGGTTCGATCTGTTGCACAGGCTATGACTCGTAATTTGATAGGCCGTCATCATGCTCGTTCCCAGGCTACTGGTTTTAAGGATATTAAGAATTTTGACATTAGTGGATCGCTCAGTAAAAACAAAAAGGTACAACGGGAAGAGGTTGTGACCGCTCGTCTGCCATAGGTTGGCACAATGTGATCCGACGACCGTCAACGATGATAAGGACTGTGGTAGGACTTTTCAGGCTACTGCAGCATGACCGAATATTTAGTTCTCTTCAAGAACGCAGCGACAGTTAACTAAATCGTTCGTTTATTACATCGTATATTTTCTTTCACAGCCGGTATAGCTGATAGAAGAAAAGTTTTATTGTTACTACACGCCTGGCCATTAAAATTGCTACACCACGAAGATGACGTGCTACAGACGCGAAATTTAACCGAAAGGAAGAACATGCTGTGACATGCAAATGATCAGCTTTTCAGAGCATTCACTCAAGTTTGGCACCGTGGCATGAGAGAAGTTTCCAACCGATTTCTCATACACAAACAGCATTTGACCGGCGCAGCCTGGTGAAAAGTTGTTGTGATGCCTCGTGTAACGATGAGAAATGCGTACCATGACATTGCTGCTCGCGTTGGTCGCTATCCAGTGACTGTTAGCAAAATATGTGGGTTCAGGAGGGCAATACAGAATGTAGTGCTGGATCCCAATGGCCTCGTATCACTAGCAGTCGAGATGACAGGCATCTTATCCGCATGGCTGTAACGGATCGTGCAGCCACGTCTCGATACCTAAGTCAACAGATGGGGACGTTTGCAAGACAACAACCATCTGCACGGAACGGTTCGACGACATTTGCAGCAGCATGGACTATCAGCTCGGAGACTATGGCTGCCGGTTACCCTTGACGCTGCATCACAGACAGGAGCGCCTACTATGGTGTACGAGACGACGAACTTGGGTGCACGAATGGCAAACGTCTTTTTTTTTCCGATGAATCCAGATTGTGTTTACAGCACCATGATGGTCGCATCCGTGTTTGGGAACATCACGGTGAACGCATATTGGAATCGTGTATTCGTCATTGCCATACTGGTGTAACACCCGGCGTGATGGTATGGGGTGCCATTGGTTACATGTCTCGGTCACTTGGAAAAGTGACCGTTACATTTCAGATGTGTTACGACTCGTGGCTCTACCATTCATTCGATCTCTGCGAAACTCTATATTTCAGCAGGATAATGCGCGACCGCATGTTACAGGTCCTGTATGGGCCTTTCTGGATACGGATAATGTTACTGCTGCCCTGGCCAGCACATTCTCCAGATCTCTCACCAACTTAAAACGTCTTGTCAATGGTGGCCGAGCAACTGGCTCGTCACAATACGCCAGTCACTACTCTTTATGAACTGTGGTATCGTGTTAAAGCTGCATGGGCATCTGTACCTGTACACGCCATCCAAGCTCTTTTTGACTGAATGCCCAGGCGTATCAAGACCGTTATTACGGCCAGAGGTGGTTGTTCTGGGTACTGATTTCTCAGGATCTATGCACCCAAATTGCTTGAAAATGTAATCACATGTCAGTTCTAGTATATTTGTCCAATGAATGCCCGTTGATCATCTGCATTTCTTCTTGGTGTAGCAATTTTAATGGTCGTTAGTGTAATATTTCTTCACAGGACACTCATTTTATGAAAAGAAGCATAATACTAACTTCGCACAAAAATGATGCGGTCTGCACTGGTATATCTCATAATACAGTGTTGGACGTCCTTTTGACCGGCCAAGTGGGTGACATGGTCTCAACAAGTTGTTGGAGGCCCCCTGCAGGAATATAGAGCCATTTTGCCTCTATTTCGAAAGTGTTTCCGGGGAGGGATTTCGTACATGAAGTGACGTCTAGATTATGTCCCATAAATATTTGATGGGATACATGTCAGGCGATCTACAAGGCGAAATCATTTGCTGGAATTGTCCAGAATGTTCTTTAAACCAATCGCGAACCATTGTGGCACGGAGGCATAGAGCACTGTCATCCATAAAAATCTCCATCGTTGTTTGGGATGGCCGGCCGCAGTGGCCGAGCAGTCTGCTGTGCGCTAGTAACAGTCTGCACGGTCGCTACTGTCGGGTGTTCGAATCCCCCCTCGGGCATAGATGTTTGTGTCGTCTTTAGTATGAGGTAGTTCATAAGTAGTTTGTAAGTTTAGGGACTGATGACCCAGCAGTTACGTCCCTTGAGCTTCATTTATCTGTCATTTGATCGTCCGTACTTTCAGAAGACATAATACTCAGGAATTGTTTCATGTAAAAAGTTGTTTAATCATTGTATTCAGGATTATCTTTGACCGTCTACTTACAAAAGTCGATTTCCCTTTCAATAGAAGTAAAAAACAGTAACACATCGAAATTACTCTGATTAGCATTTAAAGGGGAAACGACCTGTTTCCCATTACAAATGCGGTAAGTGAACTGTTTCTGTTCTTAGAAGACTTGGTAGAAAATAAAACTTACTGACTCGATCATTGCAGCCTCAGGTGACGGGACCCGAGACACCAGAGGACGAGGAATCGGAGCGCGCGCAGTGGTCCAATGGCGTGGAGTTCCTCATGTCGTGCATCGCTATGTCCGTCGGCCTGGGCAACGTGTGGCGGTTCCCCTACACAGCCTACAAGAACGGCGGCGGCGCCTTCCTCATCCCCTACATCATCGTGCTGCTCGTGATCGGCAAGCCGCTCTATTACATGGAGATGGCCATGGGGCAGTTCTCCAGCTACGGGCCCCTGAAGGTGTGGAACATGTCACCAGCACTCACAGGTAAGCAGGACCTCAACCGTCCTACCATACTCCCAGCCTTCCCACTTCGCTCGGCTTGCATGTTTTGGAGCGTACATCAAGAAGTTACCAATTTGGCCGCTGCGACGCTAGTAGAGTGCCTAAACCCGCGCTTCACGAACATTGTAATCAACAGTAGAAACTAAGTAAACAGTGTTAATTTCTTGTCGTTTGATTCCCTGGACTAGCAAGAGTATACTGAGGTATGATCAGAGAATTACGGTGGATTGATTCCGTAATCGTAGTAGATTGTTATTAGAAAACCATTACCGAATTTGCAATAATCCGATCTTCATGTTTCTTCATACGCGCAGTTCTAATTTTCTACCCCATCGGTGTATTTGGACTAATTATTTACTTTTTATGATCTTACCATACGTATTACTTTAACACTAACGCCTCATTACAGGTTTTAATTTGTCAATAGCAATGGTGTATTGCTGCACAAACCGAAGTGGTAAAGCGAAAGGATTTTCATTTCACGAAATTCCCAGCAAAAGTGATGTCAGAACATTGGCTGAAAGCCATATCAAGAGCAGATTTTACGTCCAATTTCAACTTTAGATCGTATGTGGTATGTAGCCTTCATTTCCGAGAAGTTGATTGTCGATCGGGATTAAAAATTAAGAAATTGCTGGCTGCTGCTGTTCGGTCTGTTTTTCCTTCTTATCCAGCTTATAAAGTTGTTCAAGCAAAATAAGTACGTAGAACTATTAAAAAACGTACAGTAAATATCACACTGAAAAAAACGAAAATATGAAAACACTAAGTAAACCCATTATCAGAGAATTAATTCCAATGTCCCACTGCTGGAAAATGTCAGTAATATTTGCCGATATTCCAGTCACAGCCAGTGTGATACTTTAGACGAAAAGCTGATAATGAGAGAACAAAATAAATTGTGTGTTATGTCGTAGAGGTATAGAGTTAATCTTCTACCTCTTGAAAAGAAACATAATGAAATCACTCATGAGCTGCCAAATTTGTCAGCACTCACGCTTGTATAATATTAACTTCTTCAGTTGTCAATATGTTGAACACTCGAAAGTTTTGCGGTCCACAAGTGAAACTTCAGAACATGCAGAAAAATAAGGCGAGGTAATGTGTAAAACAATTATACCAGTCGTCTTAAAAAACATTAGAGTAGAAGTGACTGAACGAGCGAAGTATTTAAATAGCAAGTCCATAAAAAAAATCCGAATGCAACAAATGTTTCTAAATCATTTAACAATCCTGAAGTCTCTATACACACATTACTTTTTTCTTATGCACATCTGTGGCAATGACTCTTTCTAATGACATGTTTCATGGGTTTCCTTGTATAATTAATGGCAACTGTAAAAACCCCATATATTCAATATTGAATACACTATTTACAAACAAATGAGCCATACAAGTATCGTAGAATACGCCAAAGAGAAGACTGGATCAGGTTAGTCGAAGACTACTACGAACACTTCTGACACAGAGGACACAACAGACGACGAACATGGAGACACCCTACTAATTGTTGTGCTCTTCAGTCCAAAGATTGGTGTGCTACAGCTCTCCACGCTACCCTAGCCTGCGCATGCCTCATCATCTCTGAATACGAAGGGCAGCCTACATACCTTTGAACCTGTTTATTCGTGTCTCTATTACCCAGTGCTATTTTTACCCAACAAACTTCCCTCCAATGCTAAAATTAACGATTCCTTGATGTCAAAGAATATGTCCCACCAAATTATTTTTCTTTTAGTCAAGATGTGAGACTTCTTTCCTGCTTAATTCTGTTCAGTACCTCCGCATCAGTTACGCAATCTATCCGTCTAATATTCATCATTCTCCTGTATCACAAAATTTCAAAAGCTTCTATCATTTTTCTGTCTGAACTATTCCTCGTTCACGTTTCAGTCTTTTACAGTGCTACACTCCAGACAAATGCCTTCAGAAAAGGATTCTGAACATTTAAATTAATATTAGACGTCAACAATTTTCTCTTCTTCAGAAATGCTTTTCTTCCCAAATAACAAAACTCATGAACTCCTTTTATTGCCTCGTTACGTAATCCAGTTCCTTCAGCAATGCCTGTTTTTCTTAGATTACATTCCTTTATCCTTGTTTTGCTCCTGTTGATGTTCATCTTATACCTCCTTTCTAGATACTGCCCAATCCGTTCAACTGCTCTTTGCCAATTATCGGGTTCGCACTCCAACTCACGAAGTAAAATCACATGTGACAACTGCCTTCGTTTAAGCCGCCATTGCCTAGACCATTTCGTTCGTCTTTTCTGTTTATTGCGGTTTGTTTGCAATTTTCTTTTTTTGCAAGACACAAAGACACGTTACAAACAGCGACCCTAACAGGATTTCCTTCATCACTGGCAAAAATAAACTTCGGAAGGAAAAGGGGGGGGGGGTAGGTATCGTATTCCTTTGCCAGTCCGATTGCAGTTTGTACTACCCAGTATCTTTTTTCACCGAAAGATGTCGGGCGCGAAAATTTGCAGCGATCAGCGATGTAAACACCCGCCCATACGCAACGATTGGTGTGCGCAGACGTTTGCACACACGCTTGCGCAGAGATATCGACTTAAGTCATTGAATCGCAACCAACACGAGCAGCAATGTCGCGATACGATAAACCGCAATCGCGATAGGCTAGAATCCGTCCTTTATCGAAGTCGGAAAAGTGATGGTACGCATTTCTCCTCCTTAAACATCATGTGTATGAGAAATCGGTTGGAAACTTTCCTCATGTCAGCACGTTATAGGTGTCGTCACCGGCGCCAACCTTGTGTGAATGCTCTGAAAAGCTAATCATTTGCATATGACAGCATCGTCTTCCTGTCGGTTAAATTTCACGCCTGTAGCACGTCATCTTCTTGGTGTAGCAATTTTAATGACCAGGAGTGTACAAATAATGAAAGCAGTCAGACGGACTGTGTTATGAATGAACCACCTGCCAAAAACACCGCTTTTGTGTAAATAAATTGCTATATTTTTACATGTAACTACTATGCTATTTATAGTACTTTAAATAACGTACAAACTTTGATGTGGCTTTATTCCTGTCCTTCGTAATAAGAAAATTTATTCCCCAACCATGACCACTGAGAGTATGTTTATTTCTGATATAATACAAACGGTTTCTTAAAAACTTTGCATTGCTGCCCACCTGATAGAAGCGAAAATACAATCCATAATATTATTCCCAATCTATAAAAAATTTTGAAAGATTTTTGCGTTTTGTTGCCCTTCCATGAGATACGAAAATTAGTTTATTTCCATCTGATAAAATAAAGGTTAAGTCTTTGCGTTTGTCGTCCTTCCGTCACACACAAAAAATGCTATCCATCTGACAGAAATAACTTAAATAAATAACATTAATCTAATACTCAGTGTGCACGGGAATTATAAATTGATGCAGGTACCCTTGCACGAATGGAGGGCGCGTTCCATATAATACCCAGTAACTTACTTAAACACTGTGGGTTTTATTGTCCATCAAGCGTGCGCAAAAAAATTGCACAAAACAAACGACGATCCAAGCCCAATCATTTTATGAACCCTTGCACCATTCTAGAATGTGCGCTTCGAACTGAGCACGGCTTTGGATAGGGAGTTGGTGTAACAAACCTGTGGTTGTTTCAAGGTCGCATTGCCTCTTATTCAGTACGGAAATGAAAATACGCGCCCTCGCCGTACTAGCGAAGGCGAAAACGAGCCTCCAGAGGAAACCTCAGCGTTCAGTGGTTGCTGTTTTGTCACAGGAAAAATGGACACTATATATAATAAAGTTTCTTTGTCATTAAAAATAAGAATTTAAAAAAATATATATTTAATATGTATTTGGAAAGTAAATGTTTCGAAATTCGCCGCGGTGGAGTAGCCGAGCGGTCTAAAGCGTCTCGCTGCGGAGCGTGCGGTTGCTCGTCATGGAGGTTAGAGTCCTCCCTGGGGCATGGGTGTGGTGTGTGTTGTCCTTAGGTTACTTTACCTAGGTTTAAGTAGTTTGTAAGCTACGGACTTATGACCAGGCAGTTTGGTCCGATAGATATACAAACATTTGAACATTCTGTTTCGAAGTTCTTTTAAAGTTTCAAAAGTTTACTGCCGTTAACCATATAAACATAGCGTATTTAAATATGTGGGAAAGCTCCAAGCATTCGTTAGAGGACCGGATAAGAAGCAGAACATGTCCTATAAACATGTGGTTTATTTGCTTTTGTACCGTGTTACAGGCATTGGTTGTGCTCTACATTACACAGACCACTTCACTATGCAGGTTGGACATTAGTGCAGGGCGCACAGGTTACATGTACGTTTCGCCCCTATTCACGCATGTGTGCATTTGTTCTGCGTCATTTTGTTGGAGCTGCTAGGGCAGTTTTACATTGGCTGTTCTCAAACAAATGGATAGGGCGTCAGACACACACCGTGACCTCCTCGTTCTTCCTATCTCAAACCGTAATATAACAAAGAACATCAAATGAGGGCTGGGATATATGGGGTGCAGCCAAGACTGGAGGGTGTCATCTCTTTCGGGAAACTGGCCTCAATATTCCAGGCCGAAATCACTGCCATCAGGGCGTGTTTGGAGGAGAATTTGCTTAGGTGCTACAAAGACCGTAGCATCTCTATCTATTCAGACAGCCAGACAGCCAGGCAGCCCTGAGATAACTGGCAGCTCTTGCAACAAGGTCTAAAATTGTTGCAGAATGTCACAGGGTTCTGGTGGAGCTAGGGGAAAGCAGTAGAGTAAACCTATTGTGGGTCCCTGGCCACTCGGGGATCAGTGGCAACGAACATACCGACAGATTAGCCAGGATGGGGGCAGCTACTCCATTTATTGGACCGGAACCTGTCTTGACAATCACCAAGGCAATGATCAAATTGGAGCTACGTAACTGGCTCAGAAGACAGCCCGTACAATATTGGACCAAAGTCTATCAACAAAAACATGGCAAGGTAATGATGCCAAAGCCATGTTTTAAAAGAAGCTCTGCAATCCTGGGCTTGAAAAGGAGAGAGATTAGACTCATCGTTGGATTGCTGACAGGCCATAGGAATTTCAAAAAACACCTACATCTACATCGGATACTCCGCAAATCACATTTAAGTGCCTGGCAGAGGGTTCATCGAACCACAATTATACTATTTCAAATGTTCAAATGTTTGTATAGTCTATGGGACTTAACTACGGGGTCATCAGTCCCTAAACTTACAAACTACTTATGAACTACTTACGAACTAGAACGGCACAAATATCCATGCCCGAGGGGGGAGTCGAAACCCCGACCGTAGATGCCGTGCAGACCGTGACTGGAGCGCCTCAGTCTCCTCGGCCACCGCGGTCGGCTTATACTATTTATCTCCCATTCCATTCTCGAATAGCGCGCGGGAAGAAAGAACGCCTGAATCTCTCTGTTCGAGCTCTGATTTCTCGTATTTTATTCTGATAATCATTTCTACCTAAATACAATGGGAATAACAGAAGAGGACCCTAAATGTAGGATCTGTGATGAAACTGCATTACATCTAATCTTAGAATGCATTGACTGGAGAGTAAAAGGCACAGAACATTTGGGACAACCAGACCCGAAGAAATTGTCTAATAAAGAACTGGTAAAGGGACTCCTTGTACTGTTCAAGGGCATTGGTTGGCTTTACTAGTTATACAGGGAGCGATACCGCACAATAAATTTAGTTTCGGCGCGGGCAGTGGCGGGTTGGACCAAGACTGTTTTGCCTTCCCTGAGAAAATCAAATCAAACATCAAATGATTAATTTCAATATAAACAACAGCGGCTACGCTTGCCGCCGCCGTACTATTGTCACTTTGCTTTCTAGTTTTGTTTCATACGTATCGGTACAAGCAGGTACTCTTCATGAGTATGACATGGTGCTGCCAGCCGCAACGTTCAAACAGTTGCTTTGTAGCTGCTCTGTGAACGTGTGTCCAGTATTAACCAACAAGAAATTTAGCGGTCAATGACGATGAGCCGCGGCGAAGTGCCCGGGTGCATAGAGGCGCGAGGCCGTTCCCTGTCGGGGTTTCGAAACCTCCCTCGGGTATGGATGTCTATGCTGTCTTTAGTATTAGTTGGTTTATAAGTAGCTTGTAAGTTTAAGGACTGATGACCCCACAGTTAAGTCCCATAAGCTTGAAAAATATTTGAACATTTTTTGAATGAGGATGAAGATATTCCTGCTCCAACTGGGTCTTGTACAATTTCGATTTCCTACGTCTTCACGAAACGTTTGTACCATAACAACTGATCGCTGCGCGCGTCTGAGTTCGCAACAATCTATATCTATAAATGTGAATGTCTGTTCGGTGTACGTTAATCACGTCTGAACCACAAGACATAAAGAGCTAAAAATTTGTACAGTTACTAATGTCTACCCAGGGAAGGCTTTGTGTACGGTTTTATTGCGATCGGATAGCTAGTGAATGTCTGTTCGGTGTACGCTTATCACGTCAGAACGACGAGACGCAGAGACTTAAATGTTTGTACAGTTACTAATTTATACCTGAGGATGGTTTTAGGCACGGTTTTATAGCGATCTGATAGATATTTAGTAATTTGAAGAATATAACGCGAAATCCGGAACAATAATTACTCTTTGAAAATGGTTGCATTGTTGCTTGAGCGTTGATAATGATAAAAGGGTGGAGTATATTTGGATGGAAAGTTATCGGTGTATATAAAATTCTACGTGTGTGTGTGTGTGTGTGTGTGTGTGTGTGTGTGTTAATATATTTCGCTCTGCAGCGAAAACTACAGAACACAAACGAGTGGTCTGTGTGTAATTGTTGTTCGAAGTCTCCCGTTGTACACCATAGCAGTTCCATGTAGGGTTGCCAGATTGAACTCGAGGCAGGCCCGGAGACCAGACGTGCCCCCCTCCCCCCTTGGGCAATGACTCACAAAAAAAAAAAAAAAAAAAAAAAAAAAAAAAATCCTCCCTCCCAGCAAGTATCCCCCCCCCAGTGGAACATTGCTAGGGGTGGCCTTCACATGCCTCAGCTGACCGGCCAGGCCGCCAGTTGCTGTGGATCAACAATCGGCACACTTCAGTCGGCGTGGAAGCAGTAATGGCGGCAGCATCAAAGCTGCTCACATCAATAGCTGCGCCTCCCAAGAGTTGCCGCTTGCGGCTCCGCGCACTGTTAAGGATCGCACGCCACCAAGAAGAGCTTCTCACTGGCTCCATATGAAGGGGCACAGTTACCGTCTGCTCCCTGTTACGACCACTTGCTGCCGCGTAAAGAAGTAAACTTGAGGGCATAAAATGATTAAACGTAATAGTGATGTCCTTTCTATGAGAGATAAATACGAGATTATTACTGTACTAAAAGAGATGCCTGCTGTTATAAATACATTTACTGTAAAGTACTTATTGGCATGGATGTTGTTTTAATGTTTGTATAGCTTATGGGACTTAACTACGGGGTCATCAGTCCCTAAACTTACAAACTACTTAGAACTAGCTAACACCAAGGATAGCACAAATATCCAAGCCCAAGTGGGGATTTGAACCCCGGCCGTAGTGGCCGTGCAGACCGTGACTGGCGCGCCTCAGTCCCCTCGGCCACGGCAGCCAGCCATGGATGTTGTGTTCGTCCTTAAGTTACGTTAAGTTCGATGTAGATCGTCGGTACATGAGCATAGTACTTAAAAAGCGTCGTAATAAAAAAAAATTCAGATGGTTACATTCAAGCCCGGAGATGAGTCATTGGCCCGTAGACCCGGAGAATTCATTCCAAACCCGGGCACTCCGGGCTGCGCCCGGAGATCTGGCAACCCTAGTTCCATGCCGATAGCTATAAGGGGTGGAAGATATGGTGGTTCAAAGTCGCAAATTATAAAAAAATTCGGACTGAAAGCCAGCGATTACATTTGCGACTCTATAGCAAGGTGGTTACATAAAGCGAAACGTGATTCCGCTGACTATATCTCTGGTCTATACGTGCTACAATGCCTTCAGCTCTTTCTCTGGAGGATAAGCATACGAACAAGTAAATATAATAATAAATAAAGCACTAAAAAAGAAATTTCTTTTAATACATCTTTTAAAAAATCGATTTGACGTTTCGAGCATTACATGAAGTGATCGGTGATATTATTACAATCATTATTGTTGAATTTCGTGATTGGATTCTTCGAAACGAGAGCATTTTTACGTGTGATTTGCTTTACACTACTTCCTTTCCTGATAAACGGCAAGTGCTTAGACATTGCAATCTGGTAGGAATATTTTTCAGTTCCGCTTTATCAGCGACATTTCCTCAAAAATAAGTGAAATTACATTAATTGTTATTTAAACTTCGTAGATAAATGGGAATTGCATTACTTTACACATATTACAACACACACACACACACACACACACACACAGAGAGAGAGAGAGAGAGAGAGAGAGAGAGAGAGAGAGAGAGAGAGAGAGAGAGAGAGAGAGAGAGAGAGAGAGAGAGAGAGAGAAGGGACAGGAGAAGTACTAACTCAAGCCAGGAATTAATAAATACCCAAGCAACGCCGGGTTTTCAGCTAGTGCAAGATAAAGAGAGATAATTCTCTCCCCCCCCCCCTCCTCACTCCGATGCTGTCATGATCCTCCTCCCCTCTTCTCCTCCCCACATCATGTGACACTGCCGTGGGGAAAGACTACGTAATGTTCTACAGCAGGGTCGCAGGTTCGGCCTAGGCATGTGCAAACAGTGCAGTCGCACAGGGCCCAGTGGTTCTAGGGGCTTCGCAAAACACATTAGAACGTTATTTGAAAACTGTCATCCGTAATTTCTGTTTCTGAAACTACTTTTGATGTAATGTTATTAAAGTATATACCCATTGTGACACGACCATGACCACTGAGGTGTGTTCATGACGAAAGTTAGAAGTCTTTTGTATGCTTCCTCTGGTAAGTCTTGCACAGCTTGAGGAAGTTTATTAAATAATTTGTGGCCTATAATTTCATAACTATTAATTGATTTTGATAGTGTATGATATGGAGTATAGATACAACTATTCCTCCTTGTGGTATGACAGTGTATATTTTCTCTTCGTTTTACTTCTGGTAGCTTCTTCTTTGTATAGATTAAAACCAGAAGTAAAATGAAGAGAAACAATACACTGTCGTAACACAAGGAGGAATAGTTGTATCTATACTCCATATCATAGACTATCAAACTCAATTAATAGTTATGAAATTATAGGGCACAAATTATTTAATAAACTTTCTCAAGCTGTGCAAGACTTACCAGAGGAAGCATACAAACAAGCTCTTTATGACTGGTTAGTTGCCCATCCATTCTATGATAGAAATGAGTTTATAAGTTGTAATACTATGATGTGATGTAAATAAGTATGACTGTACTGTATTCATGTTAATTGTAAACTGAACTGTACTGTACTCTTAAGTGTGACTTTGTCTATTGCCTCAATGGCCTAATGACAATAAAATTATTATTATTATGTGACGAAGGTGTTTAACCAATGCCACCTAGACACAGTTGGCGTTGGTATAATCCTTGTGGAAGGGAAAGATGTGGCAGAGCCCCGCTCAGAACTTTTGCACATGGCCCTGGGCAACTTACGACCGGCTCTGTTCTTCAGTCAGATTTTGTCATTTGAAACCCTCATGGCAGTTTTACAAGTTTCATTTACATGGATAATAAATATATTCGTTTCTAAATATAAAATGTAACAGAGTAAAAATATATTTCACTTATTTTTACACTTTTTTATCATTCAACCACTTCTACTACTAAAAAATCACAAGAAATAAAATGAGTGGAGCCGCAGTATTGAAAAAGAAAGGAGCAGTGTGATGGAAATGGCGTGTAAATAATCAGTTCGTAAAATAATTAAGCAGTTTCTATGTTACTAGCCAAAGAGGAAGGTCTTTGCCGTGGCGGATTAGCAGTGCGCACTGGGCGGCCGACCTCAGGCATGGGTGTTTGTGTTGTCCTTAGGCTAGTTTACCTTAGTTTACGTAGTATGTAAGGCACGGACTATTGACCATGCAGTTGAGTCCGATAGATTTACAAACATTAGAAAGGTCTTTGCCGTTTAATTAACATGAGACTACGTAAAGAAATTGAAATAAAATAACACTCGTTTGTAATTATTGACGGCATAAGCGTAGACAGGTTAAGATTTCGGGAGGGTTTCTAAGTGTATGGAAATTGTAATAACGTGTACCATTAATAGAATTAGAAATGAAACTAATACTTTATATTTTATAATTCATTGCAATTGGACCTTGGTATAGAAACCAAATTAGTAAACGTCTTAAGAATCTACTTATTCTACGAAATAGGAAGAAAGCATATTACACAATGAAGATAGGAAAATGCAGATCGAAACACGGATGGAAATCATAAACACACAGCATGAAGCTTTCAAGAACTTTTGAAGCATTATCATAGAACCACTTCCTAGCTCAATCTTTTGCGGTAGGTGAAAGCTACACCTACATATGCAATTTGACTTGACAGGTACCTTGATTCGTTTATTTAGGAACATCAGGAAATATTACTGACGGAAATTGTGGTAAGAGACACGACTGATACTGAAATTACTAATAGTGACGTTGAAATACAGCTCACACCTCAAAAGCACGATGGAGATCAAAGTCCCCCCACGTCCCTGACAGTTTTCTACACAGAATCTCCGCCGGACTTTGTCCTCCTCTTTATCATAATTTACCATGGGTACCTTAAGCAACGAATTGTTTCCAGTGTTTGCTAAACGGGCAAGTCATTCTAATCTATAACGACCAGACTAACTGAAAAGACACCAGGGAAAAAACTAAGTAAACTGTTTATTATTGCAGTACTAATCACCATAATTTGATATAAGATGGTCAATGTCTTTGTGCATAAATGTTTACAGTTAGCTGCAGGAACCTTGCCTTTTACCAAGGTATGCACATGTGCGTACGAAATATACCAATGTCCACGAATGTCTCTTCAGGGCCCGAAAAATATGGCAATCTCTTGGCGATAAACAAGCAGTGTATGGAGCATATGTAGCGGCTTCCCAGTCTTGCCAAAATTTATGTGGTCTTTTCCTGATACAGAATGCTTTTTTTTTAGCTTTATTAACGTTTTGGGAAGGGTTTGAACCCCCAGAAACCATCCCTCTACCTACGCCACACGTTGATGGCCTTCACAGTTCACATGACCACAATCGGTGGCGTCGATAACCGACCAAGCAGAGGGTCATCGCATGTTAATTCATTGTTTTATTCTCTACTGGAGACACAATATTGACTGTCAAGCACATTTAATTTGTTCAAATCTATCCTTACTCTAGCTGCATTTTAATTCAAATAAATGAAAATGTTAAGCATACAAGTGAAATATATATGAAATGTATATCAAGACAGTTATCTACGATACGCGGAGTCCAAAGCTCAACAATGTCGTCGCATGTAGGCCTACCTACTGGGACGTTGGGTGACTTGAAAGTTCAACCTTCATGCAGCATTAAAGAACCTAAATTTCCACAATAGCTACAAAGAAGAAGCAACTGCTCCTGTTGAAAAGAATTTCAGCTGTGATGGCAAATGGACTACTATGGCAAACGAATATTGCTCCGATCCTACCTTCTCATTGAACGACACATTCACCAGCATTACAATAATTTATTTTTGTTCCTTATTTGGAAATTTTCTCTCTTTCTTTTCTTTTTTCTAATCCATTTTTCCCACTCAAATAATTAGTATGCTACATGTACAATTTTACATTGTTCATTTGAATTACAGTGAAAATTAGTTAGGCCTAAAAGTGTAGTTCAAATGATACGCAAGTCAAACAAAAACTGAGAAAATCCTTGACATATGCTTCTGGTGTGCTATGCAGGCCTGGGCTTCGGCCAGTTCGTGGCGACAGCGCTGCTGCTGACGTACTACTGCGCCATCATGGCACTCACCGTGTATTACTTCCTGGCGTCGTTCCGAGCAGAGCTGCCCTGGGCCCGCTGCTACCCTGATTTGGGTGAGAACTGCTTTGATTCAGCTGGTCCCCATGACAACACCACTAACACCACGGGACGCCTCAGTTCTTCCACCCTATACCTGTAAGTATCACATTTCCAGGAATTCTACCTTTCATATCATGGTCAACATTAGTCTTCAGCTTCTTACAAGTGTTTAATATTGTCCAGTACTTTATGATGTAATGTTTTATTCATTCCTAGCTGAAAACCCGGCATCACCAGGGTATTTATCTATTTCAAACTTCTGTTAATCTAGCTCATCTTTCCTCCTCCTCCCTCCCTCTCTCTCTCTCTCTCTCTCTCTCTCTCTCTCTCTCTCTCTCTCTCTCTCTCTCTCTCTCTGTGTGTGTGTGTGTGTGTGTGTGTGTGTGTGTGTGTGTGTCCATTTCCATCTCCCCATTTGTCTACCCCTATTCTTATTTTTATTTGTATCACTCCACACGTTTTTCTTCAATTCACAGGACCACCTGTCGTGCATTTTATGGTGGCTTACAGAATGTAAAATCTTTCTCCATGAAAAATTATATATATCTTAACTTTCCTGGTGGATGGTCAAATGGTGTCGTGGTCTGATGCAGGCTACCATCCATCATTCACTATGCTATGGCTTCTGAATAACCCTTCTCCATGAATTTTTTCATAGTGATTTGTCAGAGTCTCGGTCTATTAAACATAAAAACAAAATTCGTTAAAATTTCGAGTTAATCTGCGAAAAACTTAGAGATTTTCGCTAGTAATGTCAAACAGTGACTAGAGTTCATGCCATGTAGGAAGTCGCTTCCACGCATATAGGCAGAGTGATAGGCAAAACATGGGGGGGAGAGAGAGAGAGAGAGAGAGAGAGAGAGAGAGAGAGAGAGAGAGAGAGAGAGAGAGAGAGAGAGAGGAACTACAATGACGCACCGACTACGCCAACAGTGGAGTCTGTGGCAAAAACATTGTTGTAGCCGCACCCTAGAGAATAAATATTATTGTTTGCCATTGATGTAATGCAGGGAGATGCATAGAACAGCTGAAAAGTAGGCCGCTTTCCTAAGTGAAGCAGACTAGAGTCTTATATTATACTATATTATCTATATTATATTATACTTACATACAACAGTGTATTCATAAAATGTGTAGCCTCTGTGCATCTGGAACTTCATTAGAGTATTATTAGCGATTTGAAGAAAGTCAATCAAAAACTTTACTTCCAATGTTTCCCCATGGTTTTATATAAGGTACTGTTTTTTGTATACGTTCCAAATATGTGGCCAGTTCCAGTATAAATGTTTATTAGAGCTTTGTGGACAAATATGGAGTAAATTGGTCATGTATGTTTTGAGATTTTTGCTAACAGTGTTAAAAGATGACTTACCTTACTTAGTTTTAACGACTAAAATGGTATGTGGAAGCCAGCCGGATACCTAAAACCATACAGTCTATGGATTAAATCTGAAAAATTTCATAACATCTACTGTCCTTATATATTGTGTTGTGAAAGGTTAAGGTCACAGAGCATTGAAACACTAGAATTCGTGATAGTATTTTGCACAAATATCTCCGAATGTGTGAGATTCTTCAGCAATTGAGGATTCTGAGTGTTTCTTCTCTGAAATGAACAGATTGACACATGAGATGAAGTCCTGTTTGCCAAACCAAACACATAAGAGTACCATACTGATGTCATCCATAAATAAATAAATAAATTTAATTTAATCGAAAAAAAAAACCTTGTGATAATTGGCAAGCTCTTAAGGCATGGAAGAAACAACATGTGTGATACTTCAGATATATATTGCTGGCTGGTTAGTTCATCAGCACAGGGTGCAAGCGGGACATGATAGTGGAATCCAATATCACTGTAAACCATAATATTGCTTGCTGTGCCTGTATGGTGATGCAAAAGACAATTTGACAGTCTCTCACCACGGTGTCTCCAGACTCTAACCTGACCATTGTCGTAGTACAAGCAGAATAAGGATTCAAAAGCCATCATTTTAGGTATAAATCCAACAGCACCACCGTGATTGTCAGATTACAATGTGTAGACATTTTGGTGAATGACTTCGTAACTGTTGTCTTATTCATTGCCATACTGGCCCTACACCTGGTACTAATGTTTGGGTCACATTGCAATTTATGCATATGCAACTGGCACTTGGTGTGTAGACGTTGGCAATAGTGAGACGAATGACAAGGTGAGAGCAGCCAGTCAGGAGTCACCCTCGGGTGGCTGACAAGAAATGGCATCTTGATGGTCTGCAAACTAATTGGTGTGGTGGCTGTAGTGTGTTTAGAACAACATATTGCAGTTTTTTTATTTGACATGGAATAAAAGCTATTAGTGAATAAATGCGGTCAATTTATTATAAATAAAACAGTTACATCCATGTAGTTAATGCTTCTCAATTTACTTCTCTAATTTGTGATCAACATATTGCAATTTCTTTCACTAACAAGAAGTGAATAAATGTGGTCAATTTACAACATCTGAAACAAACTGTTATATGGTTGTTGATATAATTTACCAATAAGCAATCTGGTACCAGTACTATTTCTTTGTGAATATAAATTGTAACCGAATTGCGAACATTTACATCCTCACATCCACCACGCCAAATTGTTTACATTGCTAAAAATGCAGATAGGCCTATAGGCTTCCACTCCAACATTCTCAGTATGTATTGCCGATACATTAATCAGTCTGCAGTACACTTCTGGAGCATTTGAGCTTGTTGCCCTCGCATACCTTTGGAATTTGCCAGTGGACATTGCAAAAGGATAATGTGCAACCACAAGTGTTACAAAATGCTGAAGACTACATTATTTCACATTAGATTGCATTTTTAATTTGGTGTTCCTGTTCTCTGGATCTTTTAAAAGTGTGCAGAAAGACAGCCTCTCTGATTGAATATTGAGGCATATAGCTGCAGTTATTATCAGGAAAAGTGGCAACACTTCAAGCGGATATCATGTTCTTCCTCTCTTTACAAGGGACTGTATTTTCAATCCAGTAATCTTTGTATACTGTGTTATCTTGTAAGCAAATATTACTTTGATCTCTCTGATTCTTCTTGGTGTTGCATTCTGAATGGCCAGCAGTATTGTTTTGTATCTATATCAGATGCTAACAATGATAAAGCCTTGTCATCATGCCTATATTACTACTGTAGCAGACTTTATCTGTGAGAAAGAATAGGCCTATCCAACAATAAATTGTGAAAAAAAATATTTCTAAATTTTACCAATGCAGTATGTAAAAGTAGTTTCAATTTTTACAAAATACTTGTTTGTGAAGGGCAGTGATCTCTTGACAGTTCAGGGCCTTCATATCACTAATGCAAAGAAAAGAAGAGCTCACTATGGAATTGTCAAATCTTCTGTACGAATAAATACTTTATATCCTTGGTAGAACCCAATATATTTGCAAATTAAAAATGTGTACTGGGCTGAAACTTGCTCAACCATTATAACTCATTATTTGTACTCTGTACACACTGTTAAGGTGCTAGCTGGACTGCTTGGTAGCACTTTGGAACTTACAACAAATATATTTTTCCATTCCTCCTTCTGCAATGCTTGATAGCCCCTGCTAGACATTACATGTCTGCATAAGCTTGGGTTAGTGGTGGTTGTTTCTTCATTTTACATTGCTGAATCAAATCTCCCAGTCAGATTGAGCATCTTTAGGTTTGTTACTCAGGAGACATCCCATGACTAGTCATCGTATAAGTCTCTGAGCTCTTTTTAAGAATTCATTGTAATCCTCTTACTTCCTTAATGACAAACCAACAATCCCTCACCTCTTTTATACTGGCAGTGCTATCTTTTGTGACATCTGGTGGTCAGTTTGTCATTGTATGGGGGTGACTACATACTTCAGAATCAGAATTTTGCTGTCTCATAACATACAAGTTAAATAATTGATTTAGTGCACAGGAGACTCGTCAGTTTACATCTGACTCAAAATAACTGTGGCACATAATTTTACTTGTGTCTTTACTTGTTAAATTGGCTAGGATTGACGTAGCAAATGCCAGACTGTTTAAATTATTTTTTAGGTAGTCTATGTGTGAGGACCATGGTAAATTTCTGTTCAATTACTAAGAATTTAATATGTTCTGCTTCATAAAGTTCCTGACTTTTGTGCTTTATCTGAATATCATTTAATGTAAACTGTTTTGTATTAAATTGCTTAACTGTGTTTTTGATATATTTAGTTTCAGACCATTTAGATGGAATCAGAAAGCTAGGTTTTATAGGTTCTTTAAGACATTTTCAGAAATTTTGTCCGCTTTTTTCTTTTAAATCAGTAATAATGTAACATTATCAAATAGAACTGAATGACAGTTTATATTTATTGGTAAGTCTTTTCTACATAAATGACAAACAACTAAGCCAAGAATTGAGCCTTGTGTTACCTGATTGCATAGAATATATTATATTACAGCCAAATAAAAATGAACAATTGCCCGCATAGAATATAGCAGTGATAAAATATTGTGATTATTGCCACACATAATTTGTGACACTGGCATGCATCTCCTGTATTGCAGACAGAAGCTACTGAATGAGGCACCAACACTTGATGACGGTATTGGCACACCTGACTGGAGGCTGACACTGTGCCTATTCTTCTCGTGGGCTATCGTCTTCCTGGTGGTGGTACGCGGTGTTAAGAGCTCTGGCAAGGCAGCCTACTTCCTGGCCCTGTTCCCTTATGTTGTGCTCTTTGCCCTCCTGATCCGTGGCGCCACTCTGCCGGGTGCTGCTGAGGGCATACTCTACTTCATCAGGCCACAGTGGGAACGACTTCTTAGTCCAGAGGTGAGCTTGGGACACTTATTCTAGCCATTGCATATGTGTCAAGAGTGGTACTAGACATAAACAAAAACATGATAAATTGCACCTTTGATTTCCAATCTAGTATCTTTGATATAATATTTGTATATAAATCATAAAAGGTTTCCCTGATCAGCAAATACACTGCCTGACAAAAGTAGTTAGACATCCAGAAGGCAGCACCCTACTGACCAACCTACCACCTGAAACTGCCAACGGTCTTGCCTCTTTCACCCTATTGTAATCAGTTCAATAAAGTCACGTGGTCTCTCACCAAACATAGTTTCTTTCAGTTCTAACACTCTGCATATAAAACGCAGAATGGCTTTGGGAAGAAAAGCGTTTCTAAAGAAGTGAACATTGTTAACATCCAGTATTAATTTAAATGTTAGGAAGTCTTTTCTGAAAGCATTTGTCTGGAGTGTAGCATTGTATGGGAGTGGAACGTGGACGATGAGGAGTTCAGATAAAAAGATGATGGAAGCTTTTGAAATGTGGTGCTACAGACGAATGATGAAAATTAGATGGGTAGATCACGTAACTAATGAGGAGGTGCTTAACCGAATCGGGGAGAAAAGGAGTTTCTGGCATATCCTGACTAAGAGAAGGGGTAGATTGGTTGGACACATTTTGAGACATCAAGGACTTGTCAACTTAGCATTAGAAGCAAGCATGTGGGGTAAAAGTTGTAGAGGGAGACAGATGGACGAATATAGTAAGCAGATTCAAAAGGATGTAGGTTGCTGAATGTATTGTCAGATGAAGAGACCTGCACAGGAAAGGGTAGCTTGGAGAGCTGCATCAAACCAGTCTGCGGACTGAAGATGACGACGACGACGACGACGACGACGACGACAACAACAACAACAACAACAACAACAACACATTGTGCTGTAACTTAATGATTTCCATTCTTGCTCTAAGCAATAACAATAACAATTGCTTATAAGCTTTTCCTAGCAATATTCTCGGTAATTAATTTATTTTCTCAGAGTATGAAGTTGTGTTTTCTAATACCTTTTTTATCTTGCAGGTCTGGTATGAAGCAGTCACTCAAGCATTCTTTTCTCTTGGAGTATCATTTGGAACACTTATCATGTATTCCTCATACAATGGCTTTAGCCACAACATTCATAGGTGCGTTTTACATATAACATCTTTTCATTTTTTATTAATTTCAGTGAACTGCTGGACAGATTATTAGATATATTAAGCTACAAAGAGTTTCTCACAACTGTTATACTGTAATCTTTTAATGTGAGTTACTGGTATTGGAAGAAAGGTGAGTACATTATCTTAGGTTTTTGTAGATTTTGTTCACATTTATGTTTATAGTGCCCAAATTAGTGTTATCAGTACATCGGTAAATGTTGTGGGAGGTGACTTTGGTTAAATTAAAAATTCATGTTTCTATTCTAGGTGTGCATATTCCTTTCTAATTTTAATGTGTAGTACACCTTTTATTTTTGTCGTCATGACATCAGGGACTATAATCTGTGACACAATGTAATGAAATTCAGGCATGGCAAAAATGAAACAATGGCTGACTGCTTACATAGTAGTAGGATGACCTGGTATTCTCAGCACACTTTACAATATCATACCTCCTCTCAGAGTTACTTCATTCATACAGCACAAGGAAAGAAGTTTGGGAAAATTAACTATTAATAGTCATGATTAACACATAGCAACACTTTTAAGATTATGGACCCTATATTATATACTATCTTAATGTACCGAAAATTACTTATCACCAATATAAAATAAAGTGTTGCTTTTAATGTTACATTCATTCTATTTCTGTTGTAGTAAATTACATTTTTCATATAACACATTTGTCTGCTGTGTGGTACCACACCACAGTGTTAATGCTAGAGATCTTAGGCTTTACATTGTTGTTGAAATTGACCAGATAATGTAGTGTGTTAAATGAAATACTCATGCAATCAGAAAACTTGTACAAAGCTCTCATGGCTGTTTATTTGACTTGAGGTTGAATTGCCTTTAAGTATTGGTGGAAATTGTTTTAATCACTCAAGTACTGCCATTATGATTAAACTGTGTTATCAGAGTGAAACCTCAAGCATCATTTTCCAACTTGTGCTGAAAAGAATTTGTTCCCATATCTAAATAGGAACTCATCACAGCAAATGCTGATGTGATATTACACAAAATTGTCTTTTACAGAAAGTATACTGAGAAAATTCCACAGTATTTTCTATGACTTTGCTCCATATCCCTCATCTCTATTTGATGAAACTAACACACAAAAAAATCTTATTTCATGATTTCTTCAATCATATTAAAGGACCAATTGATTTGGAAAAGGCGAAGTTCATAACAGATTTTCCATTCAGCGGTGAGGGAGGAAACAGAATCCTTTCTAAAAATAATTGCAAAATATGTATAATACTTGACAAAGGAGTAGTGCTAAGCCCACTGAGTATCTGGACAGGACAATGAAAAGACTGCACCCATGTCATATTTGATGAGTCAATATCAATAAACATCAAACAATAACCACATTTCATCCCATTATTGAGTCAAGGACTTCAAGATGAACATTTACCATACTTTAACTGCCACAAGTGCTATTCATGTGCTGTCCACTCTGATGCCATAATATACAACAGATGATGTTCTTGCACTTGGCCATTGCGAATCAACTTCATAGAACTTAAAAGAATCAGTACAGATACCTATTAAAGACACCCAGTGGTACTACTGATGTGAGAAATTACAGACCTATGTCATTAACATTGATCAGTTTGCTCTAGAATTCTTGAACTTGCATCAGCACGGCTTTAGCAAGCATCGATCATGCAACATTCAGCTTTCCCATTTGTCTCGTGACACCTTTCAGGCTACAGATGAAGGGCAACAAGCAGACTGCATATTTCTCTATTTTTGAAAGGCATTTGACACAGTATCAGACTACAGACTGATAACAAAGGTACGAGCTTATGGAATAGGTACCCAAATATGTGAGTGGCTCAAAGATTGAGTAATAGAATGCAGTATGTTTTCCTCATTAGTGAGTATTCATCAGACTAGAGTATCATTGGGGGTGGCCCAGGCAAGTATGATAGAAAATAATATATATGAGGGTGTCGTCATTGAATGATTTTAGTAAGATGCAGAATGACCTGGACCAAATTTCTAGGTAGTGTGAGGAGTGGCAACTAGTGCTAAATGTAGAAAAATGTAAGGTGAAGCAGATGAGTAGAAGAAACAATCCCATAATGTTCAAATACAGTATTAATAGTGTGCTGCCTGACCATCTTGTCAATTAAATATTTAGGAGTAACATTGCACAGCAATATGAAATGGAATAAGCATATAAGGAAAGTTGTTGGGAAGATGAATGTTCAACATCAGTTTACAGGGAGAATTTTGGGAATGTGTGATTCATCTGTACAGTAGACATCATATAAAACACTTGTACAACACCATCTAGAGTATTGCTCAAGTGTTTGGGATCCCCACCAGATTGGCTTAATTGAGGACATAGAGGCAGTTCAGCTAGGTTTGTAACTGGTATTTTCGATCAGTGCACAAGTGTTACTGAAATGATTTGTGAACTCAAATCGGAGTTACTGGAGGGAAGCCTACATTCTTTTCAAAGAAACACTGTTGAAGAAATTTAGATGTCCAGAATTTGAGCTGGACTGCAGAACAATTCTGCTGCTGCCGTCCGGTATTTTGCATAAAGATCTCAAAGATAAGATCAGAGAGATTGGGGCTCATATGGATGCGTACTAGTATTTGTTTTTCTGTTGTTCTGTATGGGAGTGGAACAGGAAAGCAATTAACTGAGTATTGTCTACCATGCACCTTTGGGTGGGTGGGTAGATGTAGAATAGAAAGAAGTTTCTAGCTACCATAAATTCTCAATATATAACATTCCTTGAGATCATATGTTGAAGTGGTAGTGTGGTAAAACAATGATCTGGAACAGTCTGAATCACCTCAGGCTTTGGTCTTGTCATTTTCCACTTAAAAGAAGCCACACCTGAGGGATTCTTGAAACCTGTGCATGATACATGGTACAAAGGTTGTTTTGAAAATGACATATGTGGCTATATACTGATTGTATTGGATAATTTTGGATATAAAACAATTCACAATAAAAATTCCAATGGATACCTTGGAGGTAACTGAAAAAAGGGAGAGGGGAATGGTAAAAGCACCACTCATAAATCAGTGTTAAATAACATTGTTATGGAAGTTCTGAGATCTTTTACAAGAAGATTACTTAAGTAAGCAAGCTAAGATGGCAGTAATTTTTTATTTAAAATAACCAGTTCAGGCAAAAAGTTTAAGCCACATATAGATATAGTCCCCAATTCAGTTGTTGCTGATGGTCTGGAGTGGCCAAATGGTTTCCATATCTGTAGATGGCTTTAGCTTTTCGTCAAAACTAGTAAATTTAAGTAAAAATATTGTTAGGCTTTTTTAATGAATTCAACTCATGAATCAGCTCAAAGTCAGACTAATCATAATGGAGGATGTTTGTATATAAGAACCCCACCAATTTTTATATCCATCCATTTTTTTCTGGATCTAGTACTGTATTCTGTTTCTTTCATGGTTTTCTATTTCTTCCAGTGTGCCTTTGCTCTATATTTCTCTATGATGTTTCACCTTTACACATTTCCTTTAAAGTAATTCATTCCAATACAGATGCCCATTCTCTTAACTGAAAATCATAGTTGTTTTCCAGCTTATTTCCAGTGCAAAAAAGCCTTCTTAACCTGTGAAGTAACATTTTATGTGACCTAGTGCAGTGGGCTGTGAAACTTTGTTTCATCCACAGATATAAACATAAAAATTCTATTTTGGATGGATTTTCCTATTAACGTAATTTGTAACAGATTTCATGGTATGTGTACCACTATAGGTGTCTGCAAGATGGCAAGGGGGTGGGCTGCAGGACGTGATGGGGTAGTTTCCCCCATCTGAAATGCAGGTTAAATTGTAAGACGCTTCTCGCCAGGCTCCAGTGGTTATTTTGGCACCAATGGTTAATGACAGCAACTCAGATAAGCAATAAATGTTTTCTCTTCACAACTTCAATTAAAACAAAAATTATCTTTTTCTGAGTGGACAAGGGTACATACAAGAACCTGTCAACCATAGAGCAGGTACAGTATTAGTTTTGTTGCAAGTGAAACGAGCAGCAATAATACTTACTCTGTAGCTCAAAAAAATATTAATGCAATTCTACACTTCATTGTTCATCTGTTGCCAACATAAGCATTGGAGCCCGGCAAAAAGTGTCGTAAAGTTTTACCAAAATGCAAATTCAGGTACTTAGACAGCAATCCAACTTACCATAGAAATACTGAATGAGTACCTGTCAGAAAAGTATTTCTATTGTACAACTTCTGTGTACTTTGTACCACATTCTCTGTATCAGATATAATATAAACAGCAGTTTTAGAACCTTGCCCCTCTTGGGCAAATTTATGTGGTCACTCTTATTAACAACTTGGGATATGCAACAGAAAGGTCAGTTCTCATAGCATGAATCTGGACTGTGGTAAAAATTGGTAACAATACAGTTGTTATCTTCCTTTTTTAAGATAGTAATAAAAAGCATAACATCATTCAGTTGAGAGAGTACATGGCCTAAGAACATAGTAACCCTTTTTATTTTATTTTTTATTTATTTATTCTTTTTATTTTTTTAAACTTGTGCTGATTTTCCATAACAGGCAACATGAATGAAATTTCCACTTTTCTGACAATGTTCAGTTAAAGTAATTTGTAATTCTATTCGGCATTTGAGAGAAAGGTATATGCAAGAATAGGGTTCTGCAATTGTTGTCACTGTCAAAAGTTCTTCAGTGTATGAGTATGCATTGTCAATATTCAATATTGTCTGACACACACACACACACACATACCAAGACGAAGGCTGCTTGCAACAGTGGCCAAAACTTTGGGCAGTTTAAAAGATTGACAATGTGGTCTTTCATTCTGAAGAAGTTTTTTGACAGGAAGCTATATGTTACATAATAAGTACAGCCCTCAAAAATTAAGACATTCAGTGTTACGAGAGTATTATTTGAGGCATCTTGGGAAGTTTGCTGAAGTAGCCTAAGTGCATTGTCCAAGGCATGGTTCTTACCTAAGAGTGTGGCTGAGCCTGCCCAAATTTTGTCACTCAAGAATAAAGCAACATGGCAAATACTCGGCCACAGTCCGAGTTTGTTTCATGTAATGGACAATCAGCACTTGATTAGAAAGAAGCAAGCCAAACTGTATTTTTCCGTGGACTTTATAGTACTTTTGCTTAAAGGAGAAGAGGAAAACCCAGTAATGTTCTTACGACTCCAGGCACCTTATAAATGATGACAAAAATGTAGACTTTAGTTTACATTAAATTTCAGTCAGTATCTGCATGTTTGGTTCGCTATTTGCAGGATGTGATACATGGCAAAATGCAATGCAATCAGCTTGAGAAACAAATCAGTTGACCCAAAAAAGTGTTAGTGGTGCTAATTCCACAATTTTTTGGCTAAAACTATGGAACTAAGTAAAAAAAAGACACTGCTATATCCATAAGGCATGCCATTGAATCTGGCACCATCCGTGAATCAGCTGGCCACCACCAGATGCACTACAAGCACTGATGAGAGCACAATCTATATTAAGTGCAAAAACTGTCAAGAAGGAATTCCAGGATCCAACACTTCAACGTGATGATCTCATGTTTATTGACATTCTCAAAATAATACATGTGTTTGAGGTTTTCTGTTTGGTGGGCCACATCATTGATGCTTGTGTTGAGCAGCCCAATGCTCCATGCTCCACCACCTCCCTCTGTTAACACTCCAGGAAAGGTAGTGGCAGTTGCTCTTGCATGCACAAACCAACCATGGGTGCATAGCTTTGACAGTCCACCCCATGCTCCATGGCATTGCATTTGACCAGGCATGATGAATGCTCCCTTCCCTTTTTGCCCTGATTGCTTCAATGTTCATGATCACAGTGAATGCCCTCATTGTTAGTTGACATGCAGGCACTGTCAAAAACATGTCATGTATCATGGGTATGCCAATCAGCATGATCTCCATCTCGTGTGATTATCAGTGGAGATTAACATCATTGTAGTTACCTTGGCCAAACTTCCACACTAATTCTGGATTTGTTTTTTGTTTAAATGCACAGTTTTTATGCTGGTGGACACTGGGGCTGCAGTCACTTTATTCAACTTGCAACATATGCAAACTTTTGGTCACCCTCTTTGCAGTCAGCATCTTGCAAGCTTTTGAGCTACAATCAACAAGCCGTAACCAGGGCAGTTCACCACATCAGCAGTCTATTGCTTGGTGGTGTGCAGCATTACATTTCTAGTAGTCAATCAAGCTACAACAGCTAACCTGTTCAGTATGGATGCTTTCCAGGCCTTTGGCTTTTAAATTTCAGACAAGGTTCAATTGGTTTAGGATCAAGTGCCATATCTGCCGTTAGATGTTCTTTGCTCAGAATTTTCTATGTTATTCTCACCAGGATTAGGCTCTGCATCTACTTTTCAAATTTACATTACAATGAAGCCCCCGGTTTTTCTAGGCATGCTATTCCTGTCATGCTCAGCTATCATGTCACAGCTGAATTAGACTGCCTAATGGACACTGGCGTAATTCTCTCTGCTATTTAGAGTGAATAAGTCGTGCTGCTAATCATAGTAAAGAAGCCCACAGGTATACTGTGATTGTGGGATGACTTCAAACAGCCAGTTGTATGCATCTTTCTTCTGTGATTATGACTGCTGCATTGTTCAAAATATTTGCTCTGGAAGGCTTGCCACTTCCTGTTGTTACTGACAACGGCCCCCATTTCACACCTCAAGAATTGAAGGACTTCTACTTTCACATAAAATGTCTGTAATGAGTGTTTATCAAAAATAAAAATATGCCACCATCATTACACACATGTATGTGTGGTTATTTTTTTATTTTTTTATTTATTTTTATTTTTTTTAAATATAAAAGTCAAATCTTAATCAGCTCTAGTATTTTCCTTCTTCAATCTCTACAAGATATGTAATTAGAATTGTAAAAGAAGTAAATTCCTAATTTGTCTACAATATTTTCTCCTTTTTATTTGCCAGTTCTTTCAACAGAATTTTTTTACAAGCAAATAAATTCTTGGAGGAACAGCAATTTTTGAACTGTGGTCACAATGGAACAATATGCTCTTGATCATTATTGTGATCCTTTTAACAACCGTCTCTTTGTGATTTAAAGACTGAGTCAAGGTACATATCTGCATGATCCTTTCAAAAAGAAAAAAAAAGTCTCTTGTTTGACATCCAGTGTAATTTGGTCAAAAAAGACATATTTCTTGACTAGATTCAGGTAACAGTACTGTTCAGCAATATTAACTGTGATTCATACTTCTTTATAGTATCTTATTGCCAACGAATGTAAGTTCCACTGATGAATGAATACTGAATGCAGTGGACTTAGTTGTATTTGTAAAGGAGAAAAGGATATCTGGCAAATATTCATTTCAGATGAAAAGTAAGTTGAAGTTAGTTTTGTTTATATTACTGGTATGACAGAAGAGTCTGATATTTATAAACTAATATATGGTTATGAAGTGCATTTTAGTCACCTGTGCAACTAAAACAAAATGTGATCTTTTTATGCCAGACATAAAAACATTTACATAAAAATAAAACATTTACAATGGTGGAAATTTCACCTTAATTGTTTTGCCTTACATCATGAAGCACCGTACCAGCTTTTTGCACATTTCATGGCAGTTTCCTCTTTGATAGACGTCAGTGCTGATGTGAAGTAAAAAAAAAATGAAATTTCCACCTCTGCAGACGTTTTATATTCAATAACATGAAACATGCCTGGTAAGTAAATGTATTATGTTGTTTTAGTTGCATAGAGGGACAAAATATACCCTTTATAACTGTAAAGTAAATACAACATTGTGGCCACACAAATGAAGAACTAATGCATAGTACATAGTATGTACCAAAGTATTAGCATTTTTTCTATATTTTATTTGTAACTTCCTTTTAATTAATTACAGGGATGCAATAATTGTAACAACAATGGACACTTTCACTAGTCTCCTGGCAGGCTGCACAATCTTTGCAATACTAGGAAATCTGAAATATGAAACCAATGCACCTGATATTGATGCAGTGGCAAAGAAGGGGACAGAACTTGCCTTTGTATCTTATCCAGAAGCTATTGCTAAGTTTGATTTCATACCTCAGGTAAGAAAAAATGGTTATATTTATGAATTAATTTAATGTAACTTATCAAGAAGAAAAGCAATATGAAATCTGCTAAATAAAGTATGTGAAGGAGTTGAAGGGAAATTATCTCCATGTGGTACACTTATAGACTTAAGCAAAACGTTCAACTCATTTCACATAACACTATGCTAAACAGAGAAAAAAAGGTCACTATGGAATAGAAGATGAGTCATTATATTTAATCAGGACCTACCTTATGGACAGGCAACAGTTGGCAAGTGTGAATTAACAGTCATTACAACAGCTGAAAATTAAGTGGAGTCCCACATGGACTGGTCCTTGGACTGTTCCTTTTCATTGTCTGTATAAATGATATTGCAAGCTACATACCATGCGAGATGGTACAATAAGCTGATGACATGATGTTAGTAATAACAGACAATGGTGAACAAACTGTGAAAAACTACAACAACAGACTTATACACGGCACTGAAAAATGGACATGCTGCTGAGTATTATGTAATATTAGATGACTACACTATAATATTGCAATAGGAGAGGATTTGAATGCTGATTTTGATGTTACTAAATATAAGTGTAGTGTTGTAGAACTGTATAACTTACTAAGACAATACAAATAACACTATGTTAAAAACAGACCCACAAGAAATGAAACATGTTTAGATAGCATTTTTGTCAACTTCAAGACCACAGAAGATTCATGTGAATTTATAGTGTTTCCATTCTCTGACCATGACTCCGTATCTCCAAATTATGCAAGTAGAATTATCCTCAATGGGAGCAATTCGAGCAGACCTGTCCCAACAGTTGTGATTACCAGACCTGTAACGGAGGATAAAATCACTGCATTTTGTAATTCACTTGCCGACAGCCTGGTTTGGCCATTGTAGTGATGATGGACATTAAACTTCAAATAATGACCTGCCAGTCAAAATAACATTTGACAGATTTTTTAAAGCATTCTTGACCCTATTTAAGAGTAATATTCCCATAAAGAAAATCAAAATAACAGACAGTGGCCACAAACCTAGGTCTCCAAACAAAGTATGTTGTACACTGAACAACTGACACAGCTAAAAAAAAAATAAGTTATATTACTGTCCAATATATACAGCTGTCCGAAGACTGACTATGCTAAATCAGCTAATGTTGAATGCAGGAATGAGTACAAAAAACCCATCCTGCTAGCTACAAAGACCTACAATATTCAGAATTCCACCAATAAATGCAAAACTACTTGGGAAATAATTAACAGTGCTGCCACAAATACTAAAAAAGGGAAAAAAATAATAATGTCCCACCACAAACACTCAATGAATTTTTTATTGACTCGAAAGAAATAGGTGATACTATTATCAAACCAGACATTAGTCCATCAGAGCTACTCTCTCAAAACTTTTGTAGCCAACCATCAAACACAAGTATGCTAACCTTCTCTGAAGTATCACCTGGATTTGTGTGAAGAGTCATAAAACAACTGAAATCATCAAACAGTTTAGATATATATGTCACATCATGCATAGTGTATCCCTTGCATAAACAAGTGCTTACTTCAAGGATACTTTTCTGATGAACTAAAACTGTCTAGGGTAGTTCCAATATAAAAGAAGAGCATTAAAGACTCTCTGTCTAGTTACAGACCATTTTCTATAGTACCTGCACTCTCAAAGGTAAACAGGTAGTTTGTTGGCAAGGAAATGCAAACATAGAAAATGTAAAAGTTGGTGTGTCTCAGGGATCTGTACTGGGCCCCTTCCTGTTCCTGATAATGATCAATGATCTATCCTCATTTATTAGATCCACAACTGTATTATACGCAAATGATACTAATTTTCTACATAGCAGTAACAATCCTTGTGATCTTAAAACCTGTACTGAAAATACACTCTCACGCAGCACACTGGTTCAGAGGAAATGGATTCTTACTTAATGAAAATAAAATTCAGCAAATTCTCTTCACTTTAAGAGACAAGCCACTATCTAATGACCCTAATTCTTTTAAGCTCCTAGGTGTTTATTTAGATGATAAGTTATCCTGGGGCCAACATATAAATTATATTAGTGCTAAGCTAACTACAGTAATTTATTTATTAAGACAACTTAGAAAGTGTGTACCTGAAACATGTCAGATCATCTTACGTCGCATTTTGCCAAAGTATATTAACCTATGGCATTATCTTGTGGGGTAATTGTAGCCATTTACATGACATACTATTATTGCAGAAGAAAGCCATTAGGATACTTACAAATTCATCACACAAGGCTCACAGTAAACCCTTGTTTACTGAACAAAAAATCATGACAATAATAAACTATATGAAAAAGAACTTAAAAGATGTGAAGCACAGAGAAAAAGTACATTGTTACAATACAAGAAGAATCAGCACATATATATGCCTTACCATAGGCTGTGAAAATCAATAAATAGCTACGAGGTAATAGGGCACAAACTATTTGATAAGCTGCCACATGCTATACTGTACAGGATCTTCCTGAACTAATATTCAAAGAAAGACTGCATTAATGGTTAGCTGCCCACCCATTCTATGACATTAAAGAATTTTTAAACAGTAAAAAGTTAGTAATCCAATAGCTGACCTACTGTGCAGTGTTGTTGTATAAACTAAAATATGCTAATTAGTCAATACTTTACCACACTTTATTAGTAAATGTATTTTCGTTTGACATTGTCTATTGCAATAAAGGCCTAATGACAGTAAAATCTTTTATTATTGTTATTATTATTATTATTATTATTATTATTATTATTATTATTATTATTATTATTATTTGGTACCAGGAAAAGCAACTATCCACAAATGAATCAAAAACAGAAGCAATGTTTTTTAATCTGTGGGGCCGCATGGGAGTTTGATTTAGTTTAAGTAGTTTGGTCATCAGTCCCTAGTCTTACAATGTAGTTTGGTCCCATAGGATTACAAACATTTAAATTTAATCTGAGGGCCACAAAGACATAAAATAGTAGTGTAACTTGGAATCATGGTTGATAAGACTGTCTTGGAATGCACATATTAATTACCTAGCACAGGAAACTTGCAGAAGTTATCTTTTGCTATGAAAGTTAAGAAAGAATATCAACAAAAGCCTGCTGGTACAATCATATTATGCATTCTTCAAATCACAATTGAAGTATGGAATACTACTGTGGTGAAATGCATCTGAGTCAGCATGCAACTTCAAATGTCAGAGAAAAGCTATTAAACATTTAGCAGGTCTTCCGCCCAAAGAAACTTGCAGAAGTCATTTCAGATCACTAAGCATTATGACAGTTTCCAGCCTATATATTAATAATTGCTTAGTCTATGCCAAGGAAAATCTACAAAAACTTCAGTTTAGAAATAAAGTTCACTCACATTAAACAAGGTACAACTACATGATAGATCTGCCACAGTCAAGACTTTCACATACACAATAGTCACAAAATCATGATCCTGAATCTGTTCAACAAATTACCATAGATAGTCCACCTTACTCACTTACCTAAGTTTAAAACAACCCTAGAGATTTTATTAAAAGACAAAGAATAGTTTAATATTGGTTTCCCACCAACATTCATACTTATTTAATTGTATGACTAGTTTTGATGCTACTTAGGCACCATCTTCTAATATCCGTCTTAACAGATATTGTTGGCATTGTATCTCGTGTACAGTATCTCATGTCAAAAATTTCTTTTAGGATGAATAATAGAGATCAGAAGAAGATGCCCAAATAACATTGAAACCCATCATCCAATTAAACAGTGAACTTGGCTGGAAACCAGTATTAATTCCAGATTGCCCCAATGACTTAATAGATGTTTCATAGTGTAAAAGAGTTCAAAGAAACAATGTAAACTTTATAATTAAGTGATCACAATCAAATGCCACAGTAACAAGTCTTGATCAGTATTGTGTGTCTTAAGCTGTGTCAACATTGGTATATGTATATATCATTGTAAGTAAATTAACAGACAGAATTAAGATACCATATAAACACAAATGACATGTTAACCAACATAGGTATCTAACATATTGTTTGCTTAATTTTTAAACTTCACATTAAACAATTTTATCCACTGACAGGACCAAATGTATGAAACCATACTAAAAAGTTGATAGTAAACAATAAAGAAGAAAATAAACTATGTCAAGTTATCAAAAGTAAATTATCTGTAAAAATAAATGAAGTTTATCATCTCTCATAGAAACTACCATGAAAGAAGACATCCAGTAAACTAATATTACTCTGTCAAAGCAACAGTTTATCACAAGACTGGAGACTAACAGCCCCTGGAATATCTATCAATATATTTCCAGTGTATTTTATGACACACTGTTTAGTCATTCACTGTTCTGTTAAAGAAGGCTTCTAATAATTTTTGAATGGGTAAGACTTAAGGCAACTATATCTTGCACAGTGAAAACAAACATTCTGACCAGCATGCAGATAAGTCGGGTGTAGTGTCACTGATCCAATGCAGAGTATTTGAGATTATCTTGCATAAATACATGGCTGAAACATTGCTTTCTCAATAATAGTTTTTTTTCTTTTTTTACAATATTTATACCCAGTAAATGTATGTCACCTTCTCTACATGAAAGTCTACCATAGATTTTCCTATGATGATGCATTAAACTAACAGCAATTTTTTTGCTTATTGGGGAACATTCAGACAAAAACTGAGTCTTCATTAGTTGTTTTTTAAAATATATTCCTGATTCTCAAAGAAAGACCTGTATGCAGTATGCTACTAATAATCATAGTAGAAAGTGGAGTAGTTGTTAATATTGTGTTTATCATTGGCTATGTATTTTTAGGTTGTTTTTAAAAATGAAAGAGGTAAAAGCGAAACAGATTAACTATTAACTACAGCAGATTTTTATTATTCTTACTAACATCATAATTTTTTAACAAAGAACAAGAATCAAATGCTCAACTTATATTTTTTTAAATATTCTTTCAGCTATTCTCAGTGCTCTTTTTCCTGATGTTATTTACTCTGGGAATTGGAAGTGCAGTGGCTCTGCAGGGAGCAGTTATGACCATTATATGTGACCAATTTCCAAAGATCAAACACTGGATTATAGCACTGGTGACATGCATTCTTGGTTTTCTGGCTGGACTTGTATACATCACACCAGTAAGAAATTTTTTATGGAAACATATTTAGTTGTTAACAATCTTAAGTCAGTATGCTATCAACAAGTTAATAACTTTACAATATAAGTCACAAATATTTAAAAATACATGACTAGTTCCATTAATTCTTTAAGTAGGCCTAAAATCAATATGTGAATATTTTTAACCAGAAATGAACAACTCCTGAAAAATAAAATCCATCTTTTTTACAGGGTGGTCAGTGGATTCTAACTTTGGTGGATTTCTATGGTGTTCAGTTTGTTGTATTTATTTTAGCAACAATTGAAATGGCAGCCATAGCATGGATATATGGTAGGTTACTATAATCATACAGCTACAGTTTCAATATGAATGTGAAGACACAAAATGTTAAAGATTCACTTGCTCCCCTTATAAATTTTAATTAGGCTACTATGAAAATATTACCTGTTGCTGGATGTTACAAAACAAAACAAAACCAAACAAAGAAACCCAACAAAAGAAATAAGATGCTATTTATTTATACATCATGGCCAGTAAATCCAATCGTCTAAATCAGGTTACTGTGATGAAATACTTAAACAGGAAATTATGAATGATGTTTTATTCACAAAGGTAATCATTGAAACATAAGGAGAAAAGCAGCTACTTCACAAAAAGTCTTTCTTTACATTTCTCAGCTACTACCTGCTACTTCTTTCAGTATCGATTGGGTATCTTTGAATTCCTATTCATACCTCAAGACAAATAATGTCCATGTTTGCTTACAAATAAATTTGCTTTTTAGGTATGATCTGCCTTGAGCAAACACAATTATTTTTATTTTTTCCCCAAACATGTTTCACTGGCATTACAGCTTCAGTGGGATATTTATTGTATAGTGTCTTAATACCGGATGTCATTGTGTTTGTGGTTCACTCTCACACAATATATCTCTGTATATTTTTGACAGTTTGTCATTTTGATGTATTTGTGGTCTTTTCATGTTGTGAAGATGCACTTTCCAAAGATGTGAGATAGAGAACCACAAATGCAATAACATGTAGTATTAAGACAAAATACAATAAATATCCCACAGATGATGCCTGCAACACTAGTGAAACATGTTTGGGGGGGGGGGGGAATTGTTTGCTCAAGGCAGATCATACCTAAAAAAGCAAATTTATGGGTATCTTTAATAGTCTCAGCATACTCTCCTGAATTTACTGTTGTTTAGCTGTCTCACTTAGTACACTTTCTACTACTGTTACAACTTCGGACAACTGAAAACCTCAAAAATAGTGCATTCAACAAAAAATAAAAATGTTCTAGGTGAAAAGTTGATATTGGGAAAGGGAACATCTGTCTGTGCTAAAACTGTAAATCTCCTTGTCATTCTACATGGGCAGATGGGCAGGAGGATTAAAATTGTTGTTATTTTTATTACCATTTTATTTTTGTTTATTCAGGTTACATGACAAAAATTACAACAGTTTACTCTAATTATGGTTTTCCATCCATTGCGGATGGTGCTGTAATATTGAGTGTGCCAGCTTTCAAAATTCATAAAATTTGAATCTACATTTCATTTATAATGTAAATGTGAACTTTTGTGTTCTGTTGAGCTGTACTTATATCTGAAATTTACCTTAATATTGCAAATATGATTGTACAACACAAACAATATAGATAGACATTGAAATTTCAGGCAAGCAAGCTACTTGTTTAATAATTTGATTTTCTGTTTCCAAGATGGTTGATTGTAATGAGTCCCCGAACCATCAGAATGCTGATTTTGGTGCCCATCCTCAAATCCCACTGTCAGGGTGACTGATATTGGTGTGTGTTTCCTTACAGTCACTGCAACTCTCATACATGTTGAGCTTTGTGGGAAGAGGGGGGGGGGGGGCATGACAGCCATTGACATTGAACTCGTAGGAATCCTCATGAATGACAGTCAGTTCCATTGCATCTTCGGACATGAGTGAAGGTTCGTGGAGGAAGGTGGTCAGATGTGCCAATCGAGGCAACGAGTAGCAGGATGATCAGTCAGACAACGAACAGGTATAAACAGATGAACTGCACTGGAGGGGAGGAGGAGTGCATGGATGGCATTAGAGTCAACAGAGAGGGGGGAGTGATGCACTTGAGAAGCTCACATCTAGTTTGTCGACAGGGGGGGGGGGAGTCACTAACAGCCATACAGGTGACAAAGACAGTAGAACACACGTCGGGGAGGCCTAGTGAGTCGCCAGTAACATGAGGTGAGGCTGAGGAGTCTTGGTGGTGCAGTAGTGAGGAATGCCAGGAGTGTCGACAAAGTCATCAGGCACAGGGAAGAAGCAAGGCCGAAGTGAGGTCTCTGACATCGTACTGTTATGCATCCTCATAGGTATGCATTGTGCACTTGATCCGTGATGTGAATGCACTCACTTTGTGGCACCAGGATGTTGTATGCGAGAGCTGTCTGAACTGGAAGAAGCAACATACTAGTGCAGACCACCATGAGGATGGAGTCTGGCATTGTGCGATTGCTGACATGCATGGGATGATTTTCTGTCGTTGAGTTGTTTCTCATTTAGGATGTGATGGATCATTTCATCAGGTGTGAAGGTAACCCATTCAGTGTTAGTCCCCTTGATCATGTAGTAGCAATGAGAGGCAGGAGGCATCTTCATTAGATCACAAATGAGGTCAACATGCTCAT
Source organism: Locusta migratoria (assembly GCA_026315105.1). Lineage (NCBI taxonomy): Eukaryota > Metazoa > Arthropoda > Insecta > Orthoptera > Acrididae > Locusta > Locusta migratoria. The sequence goes on along the minus strand of CM048745.1, from coordinate 651,063,230 downwards.
GCAGGTGCATAATCAAGCCTAAGTAATGAGCATTGTTGTTAAGTGAGTAGTGATTGAAGATCTGTTCTACCAAGGTGAACCACGTTGTCAGAGCATCAAATGAAAATCGTGGCAGCATGGGCAGGTGGATCGGTGGAGGAGTAAGAGTGATAGTTGCACTGAGACCCAGATTCTGCAGCAGTGGCGTCTGTTTTCTGATGTGATGGCAATGCCACCGTGTCATGCAGCGTGGCAATGATCCACAGTGGGACTGAAAATGTGAATGGTTTTGTGGCAACTTGGTGTGATGGATCCACACGGAAGGCCAATACAGCAGTGGCATCAAAATGTGCTAAAGAAACAGGTGGTGGAACACGCAAGAATATGAAAGAATCGTGTGATGTGCTATTGTATGTGGGTGGGTGAGGGCAGAATGAGTGGTTGCTGCATAGCAGGGGCATCCTCGGACACTGACCATGACTGTGCATCAAAAATATTGTCACTTGTTAAAATTTTCATATGAGAAAAATCACTTGACAGGTTGTGAGAAGTGGAAACAGTATTACTGCACAGGTGCTTATTACATTGGTGTGGTGTCTGTTCTGACATGTCCAAAAAGAACAGACACACACCTGCTTCACACCCATATTACATTTGCAAATTATTGATAAAGGAGGGGAAGGGGGCTGCAAGCAAAGGGGTTTCACCAATATCAAATATTTCACTGGGAAACGAAAATTATTCCATGTTGTTGTGTCTGGATCTCGGAAAACATAGTTCTTGACAGACATTTACACAGATAACTGTATTGTATTGTTTTGAACATGAAACATTAAAAGATAAACCAATATAATAATGTTTACAATTAATTAGTAAATGAAATGAGCATTGACTCATAATTACTGAAACAGGCACACTTGATTTTGGTCAATTACAATATCATCTATGATGAATAGAAAACAATGATCTGAGGAAACCATATGTATATTTTGTCTAGACTTCCAAAATTGAAATACAAGTGGGGACTTTGCATTTAAAAATGCAAAAATGATGGAGCTCGTGCAAGAGGGGTGGTTATGAGATGGCCATTTGAAGCACAAACATATGTCCCCTTATATTAACTTTTCACCTAAGACATATTATTCATTCACTACATTGTTTTCAGGAAATTTAACTATCTCAAAATAAAGCAAACACACAGTTACTTTTCTCTCTCCTAAAACACACACATACATAAATTAATACCATAGTTTATGTTGAACAAATACCTACATTCTCAGGTGAATTATAATATGAGGAGCATTTTTTAATTTTGGGAGGGAGGGGGGGGCAGGTCCGTCCCCCCCCCCCACTCCTTGTCTATGGTGGGCATTCAAAAAAAAGACACACTATTTAAAAGATACACCAAATATATTATTTTGAAGTGGCAATGAATTTTTTGATAATATTTTACATCAAATTAACAATTTGCTGTTATACGAAATGAATAATATAACTTCTCTTCGTGGAATTTGATTTTTTTTTTTTTTTTTTTTTTTAGGTTCAAAAAATAAATGTGTATCATTTTCTGAAAAATTTTCTTCAATTAATCTCTTTTCATATAGTTACCTTCTCTCGTGAGGTATTTGGGAATGTAGTGAATAGAATAATTTAAATATTTTTAAAATTATAATTCTGTGAGTATCATATAAAGTTCATGTCAAAATTCAGGCACTTTCTTCCATATCTTAGCTAATACACTGAATATCTGAATTACTCCTGAGACAATATTTGAATTTATAGAAATAAGTATACAAAATTTCAAAATTATAACCTTCATAGAGAAAAAGGTAAATAAAGTTTGATAAACGTGTTTTCAGGAAATGTAATTTGAAGCTCAACCTAATGTTTTTTCTTATGAAATCTTTTCATAAGTCCCCAGATTTGTATTCATTCCTGTTTCCCTTCCCTTCAAGATATCTGTTTTGATGTGTTGTTTTCTGCTTTTTCATTTATCAGTTCTTCAACTGACTTTTCAGCTGCCAAGACACACATTAACTTTATTTTTCTCCCAATGTCTTGATTGAAGTTTTCTGTTATAGAGCTCACTATCTACAATTTTTAGAACCATATCTTCCAATTTACTTTGTTTTTACATACTTAAATAGGATACTAGAAAAAAATAAATCAGGTCCTTTTTTAATTAGAGGTGTCATTCCTGGAGAACTTTTGATTAATTCACAACATTTTCATGTAGCACATTGTTGTAATGACTTTCATTAGGAATTTCTATTAATATGGTTTCAAAGAATACCATGTACACTGCTACAAAAGCAACTGACTGCAAATTGTACTGTAAATAATTATGTTACAATATAAAGTACTACTTACTTAAGAACTGATCAGTTTGGAGTACTCATCATCAATGTAATGCTTGTATGAGTAGAATCAATTAAAATTCAAGGAAATACTGTATTTAACAGGAGTAGAATAATAGCAGACTCAACAATTTTAAGTTTCGCACTACAGGCCAAGAATGACATCTTAAAAACATAAAAGAATTTCTATTGTTCATATTTCCTCCAACTTTCATAGATTGCTGTTTCTTCTTTGACAAAGAGTCACTGGTGCCTCCACCACTTAATTTTTGAATTGACACCCTTTATTCAACTTACTAAATCATATTTTGTGAAGTGGAGTATTCTTGTGTTCTAAACCTTATTATTTGTGTTACCTTATGTGCTTGAGTCCACAAAAATACCCTCATAGTTAGCTATCTTTGTTCCAATAATCATTTCCAATACTAATGAAGATAACTGCACTCTCATTCTCCCCTACTATTTGCCAGTGGTGCTTTTGCACTGTGAAATGAGTTTTATTTTGAGGTTTATGCTGTTTATCATAAGATTTGCTACAGTTGTAATCATTATTTTATCTCCTGAAAAGAAAGTACAACCTTATTTTGAAACATGCTTAAAGTTCATGTATAATGTGAATCCACATAAGGCAAATAAGAATTAACCTCTAACTCCATAAGATTTTATCAGTGATGATGAGTATTAACAGTTACACATGTTCCATGTTTATGCTATTCTCAATAATTCTCTTTAATTACAGGTGTTGACAATTTCTGCCAAGATATAGAATTTATGCTTAACATGAAAGTCAGTTTCTACTGGAGAATATGCTGGGGCTTTGTTACACCAGTCATGTTATTTGTCATCTTATTATATACTCTAATAACTATGGAATCTCCTCAGTATCATGACTTGGACTTCCCTACAAGTGCATATGGTAAGTTAGTTTAAAACAAATGGAAAAAGTATCTGTATAATGAACTTCTAGTTTGTTCCTTTTAATCCAGTCTTTCCACTTCAGACATTTAAGAGTAAATTCTGGATTCTCTATTGATACCAGATATCAAAAAGTTACACGACACTTACAGAAGGTAAGATTTATGACAAATTCTGTGTTCTAATATATGGCATAAAATCAGAATCCTTTGGAAAAAATATACGGGTTTGACAATGAAGTGTGCTCTTATCAGAGTTCTTCAATATGTCATGGACAACATTAATCAGGAAAGTTCACCAAGGATCAAAAGTCAGTGATAAGTAAATCATAGTACATGGATATAATGGCTGGATATGGAACAAAAATAACCAGAATTTGAAAAACAACTAAATAAATTAATCAGCAGCAATAGTGAAAGAAATTAAGTGTGTAGGTCATAATGAAAAATTTATTTAATAAGTAGGTTCTTTCAAATACCTAGGACCTAAGTTGCCCAAGAAAGATTATAGGCCTATCAATAATAAAATTTTGGATAGTAAATTATTTGAAATGTTATTTTTGTGTTTCAAACATAATTAGGAATAGTCGAATACCTGCTAAAGCTAAGACTGTTCTTTACAAACCGTATTATTTGCAAATTTTAACCTATGGATCAGAATGTGGGTCTTGGGTAAATAAATACAAGTGATGGAGATATATGAGGGATCCTGGGTAAGATGAGAAGAGACAGGATAAGGAATGAAACAGAATGAAACACTTTTCATGTGAATTTCTTAAAGAAACTAAGAAGACAAATTGACTGAAATGGTTTGGTCACATTGAAAGACAGTGACAAGAAAGAGCTCTAGAGTGAATATAATCTGAAAGAAGACAAGTTGTAAGACCATGAACAAGATGGAGAGACCTGGTTATGGATGATGGGAACTAAAAGATTGCAATAGGAGTAAATTCTGAATGGTGGACAGTGAAATAAAACAAAATATTGGAAGAGCCTCTGTGAATGTCCTGCATGAGCAAAAACATATCAGGATGAAAGAAGGAAGAGGTGGGGTAGAGGATAAGTGGATAGCCCATTGTGTGAATACTATGCACATGAGTATCACTCATTTATTCTTTTATGGAGAGTATGCTAATATATATGTTGGGTTGCAGACAATGGAAATCTATTCCTCCATGAACTGAGTACTAACCTGAAGTGCAGTGTGAGATGAGATTTGATTTGCTGGATACTGAAACCAAATGTTTTTCTTCAAAATTTGTCAAAATGGATTCCTTTGCAGGGGCGGGGATTGTGTAACTAGTGGAACTTTTCATGTGATACAGTTCTAGCGTATAATATTGATGTTAAATCCTTCATATTTATATATGGTCTTACACTGGTAATAACTGATAACACAGACAAATTTATTGATTAAATATCTTCAACATCAAACAGTCCATTGAAAAGCTGACCAGACCAGTCTCCTGTCATATAACATGTGTAATATCTCCCAAAAAATAATAAATATATGAAAATATAGCATAATTGGATGGATACAAAGCTACTCACAAAGTAACAGCAGGGTAGAAAAATATAAAGAGAGTAAAATGTTCAAATGTTTGGAGGCAGTGCCTCCTTATTTTGGCAGAACAGATGAAGAGATTAGGAGGAGGATGAAGGAGTTGGACTGATGAGGTTTAGGAAATGGGGACAGTTACAACAAAGTCACGCAGATCCCAGAGTCATGGGAGAGTTAGTAGATACCAAGAGCAGTAAAGACTGTTTGTCATAAAAATCTATAATTATTGTCTGAAATCTACATCAATTTCATTTCCATCACAGATTTTTCCCGTCACCAGTGACCCCACCTACCTCTATAAACATTCCCTTTATTCATGATCTGTCTGCTGCTGAACATTACCTCATTACCTCAACCAGCACCTAGCTGATTTCATACTTATGATGTCCTTCCTACTCACCCCAGTTAACTTTATACTTGTGAACAACTATACATTTGAGGGGGGATTGATACCAACATACCAGGTGGCATGGATATGGAAAGCAGTAAACTTTATCATAGGACATTTGGAGAGGGTTTTTCTGGGACCCATAAAGTTTCTGCCCTGGTCTGGTTTACAAACATAAATGACATCTAAGTCACATGGACTCAGGGTAAGTCTTTTTCATATGGTCATATTACGAATCCCATGTCATTTGTCTTGATGCTGAGTCTATCGTCTCTAAGGATCAGCAATACTTATACTAATGAGGAGATAGGTGCAGTTCAGTTATGAATGCAGTATCCACTCTTAATACATTTATTACTCTATATCGGTACAGATGATGTTAACACTTCAGATACAAGAGACCAACTGCTGGAAGTCCCCAGGACAGTTTCAAAGAACACCCACCAAAGATAACATAACATGGCTATCAATCAGGGGATCGATGCCACACTAATGTCCTCTTGTAGAGCATGCTTTAGAACAAGACATTCGTAATATCGCTGCCTGCTTCATCATGCAAGTCGTCTGGATTTCCCTCATTATAACAGCTTTTTGGAACTCTGCAGATGGGACCTGGCATTATATATGTTAGGTTCTTAGCACACACTGTAATGTTTCTGCTCTGTTGTGCTCTCCTTACAAACCCATCATAAACAGAACATTTTAGAAGCCATATTTAAAACTTTACCACCAGACAACTAATATTCTCATACTCTTTCACATACAGGTAGGTATATGTATGTACATGGTACTGTAATGTTTATTTAAATAACTTATTAACTTTGACAAATAATAAGTAACATTCAGCTTTGATAGTTTTGCAAATAACAATTACAAACACTAAAAATACATTATGCATAGTTATGGAATATGCTGAACCCATAAAATCGTGTACTAATATAAATGTAACATTATTACATATTGTAACTATTACACAACATTGTTACATATTTACCTTTTGTTTAACTACATGTTTCATATATCACTGGATCCTAAATCAAAAAACAACATTATTATTGACATACCTTATTGGACCTTCCATTGTTGTGATGAAATATATATTTTGATTTTGTCATTCATTTCAACTATCTGTCTATTACCGTACTAGGAAACTATTGCTGAAATTAACTAAAATACTATGCCACTAAACAAATCCATATTTATAACAAATTAAACCACAAATTGCTGTACACTAAAATTATAAGTCTAAATAACAGTACACCTAAACAATATTGTCAAAATATATATGTGTGTGCACTTCAAAATCACCAATACAGTTAATAAATTGAGTAAATTTAACACGAGTCAAAACATGACTTTTAGTTTGTGTATTATGTTAAATGCAAAAATTCAATAAACACACACACACACACACACACACACACACACACACACACGGAGAGAAAGAGAGAGAGAGAGATTTAAAGCCCAAATGTAATATTTTAATTTATATATTTGGAATACTTAAATTAAAAGAATGTTGCTTAATTAAAAACTGCAAAACATTGTCATTAATCTTATTATGCAGTTCTGTTAAAAGGAAGCCATGTTATGGCACTCTGTACCTGAATGTGAAACTGTAAGCAGCTCTGTAATCTGCTGCTGGATTTTCAGACATTGTGCAATCAAACGTCTGTGTTTGTTTTGATTAAGATGGAAATAAGAGTTGTTTCCGTAAATAATTTCATCAAGTACTTCTGATTTTTTACCATGATCCTGAAACAAGGATTGTACCATTTAGTGGAAAGCAGACATCGTAACAATGCAATGTTCGTCAGCCAGAAGATAAGTAAAGAGTTCTTTTATGTTCCTCACCTATATTGAAATGGTTTTCTTTTAACGCTGTTATGTCAAATAAATCTCTGTAATTTAGGAGAAAATCATTGGAACAGCTTAAACTATTCTGAAAAGAGGTAGTGCAGTTAGAACACCTGGTCTAAAGTTACATTACTGTCTTTGGTCCTGCTATTTTCAGCAACTCTTCCTACTTATATTCCCTTTAAAAGTCTACACCTTTATTATTAATAATTTTTTTCTTTGGAACTGTGTGGATCCCCCTCCCCACCCCACCCCTCCTTCATTATACTTTCACATCTTTGATCTCTCCTGCTTACCACATAAATGCAGTTTACTTTCTGCTCTTACGTCTTGCATAATATTTTTCAACAATATGTGTCTTGCTTATTATCGTACCTTCCTCCTTAGAGTTACCCGGATTTCAAATCTCTCCTGGTGCAATCTCCAACTACACGTTGTGATCAATAGTATCCAGACAGCACCAAAAATATACATCTTTCATATTAGATGCATTGTGCTGCCAGGTACTACATATCAGCAACCTCAGTAGTCATTGGACATTGTGAGAGAGTGGAATGGGCCATTCTGCAAAAGTCATGGATTCTGAACGTGGCCAGGTGATTTGGTGTCACTTGGGTCAGATGTTATATATGAAATTTCCACACTCCTAAACATCTCTAGTGAAAATATGAAGGGACATGTGCTATGCTTTGCCAGTGACTTGCACATCATTGGTAAACTGGGTTTTATTGCTTAACTGCAGTAACAGATTATATTAAAATTTAACTCAACAAACTCAATCACAATTTACATCTGAAATGAAAGTTTTTCTTTCAGTATGACTCTGATAAACAGTACTAGTATTACTTGATTTGAATGATAGCAAATCTTCTTCAATTTTTACTCTTCTAAATAGTACAAGTCAGAATTGAGATGAATGAAATAAAATCTTCTAGAATTACTCTTCTGGATTAGACAAGGATTTAAAGTCTTTATCTGGTTAACACTTGGCATGATACTAGGAATTAAAGGCCTTTTTGTAAGGCTTGTTTTCTTAAGAATAATAATTGGTTGTGATACTTAAGCCAGGCACTTTGGTTCCTGAAGTGACTCTGTCTTCTACTCAGCACCAGAGAAGGGACCCGCATCAGTGAGAAGTCCAGACATCAGCAGGAATGGTGTGGCAGCAAGATGGTATGGCAGCTTCTCCGAAGTCATGGCTCTTATTTGTGCTAAAGACTCCACTTCTGGGCATGACGATTGAAGACGCCTTTCCTGACAGCGTGCTGGACAATTCGTGCAGTGCATAGGAACATGGGTGTCTTTGATTTGCGCATCATGTATCTTTGATTAGCGCAACATGTACGATGTTGATTGATGGTTGCCTGGATACCTTCGCTATAGAAACAGGTTCCACCCTCATGAATCACAGACATTGCCTTGGTGGGGTGGCTTGCGTGCCTCAATGTTGCAGATAGCCATACCGTAGGTGCAAGCACAACAGAGGGGTATTTGTGGAGAGGCCAGACAAATGTGTAGTTCCTGAAGAGGGGCAGTAGCCTTTTCATTAGTTCCAGGAGCAACAGGGGCAACAGTCTGGATGATTGACTGAGTTGGCCTTGTAACTTCAGCTAATGTGGTTTTGCCACATAGTTACTGCGAACGGCTGAAACCAAGGGGAAACTACAGCCATTACTTTTACCGAGGACATGCAGCTCTACTGTATGAAAATATGATGATGGCATCCTCTCAGGTAAAATATTCCGGAGGTAAAATAGTTCCCCATTCGGATCTCTGGGCGAGGACTACTCAGGAGGATGTTCTCATCAGGAAAGACAATACTGGCATTCTACGGATCGGAGTGTGGAATATTAGACCCTTAATCGGGTAGGAAAATTAGAAAACTAAAAAAGGTAAATAGATAGGTTGTAGTTAGATTTAGTGGGAATTAGTGAAGTTCGGTGGCAGGATGGACATGATTTCTGGTCAGGTGAGTACAGGATTATAAATACAAAATCAGTTGGGGGTATCACAGGAGTAGGACTTATAATGAATAAGAAAATAGGAATGTAGGTAAACTATTATGATAAGCATAGTGATTGCATTGTCAAGATAGATATAAAGCCAACAGCAACAACAGTAGTACAGATTTATATGCCAACTAGCTCTGCCGATGATGAGGTGATTGAAGATATGTATGAGGAGTTAAAGGAAATTATTCAGACAATTAAGGGAAAGGAAAACTTAATTCACCAGATGTAATTAGCAGCATTGGCCGTTAATGTTTTATTTAAAAAAAACCACAGATCGATTTCGATCACATAATGATCATCTTCAGTGTCCTTCCAACGAGCATATGCATGCCCTGAACGCAACTGCAACGGTAATTTGCAGTGTCAAAGTTTGACACTGCAAATTACCGTTGCAGTTGCGTTCAGGGCATGCATATGCTCGTTGGAAGGACACTGAAGATGATCATTATGTGATCGAAATCGATCTGTGGTTTTTTTAAATAAAACATTAACGGCCAATGCTGCTAATTACATCTGGTGAGTTCATCATTGTGTGGTCGTGGAGCACCTCAAAGTAATGGAATCAAACCTCAAAAAAAAAGAAAACTTAATTGTGATGGGAGACTGAAATTGGGTAATAGGAAAAGGAAGAGAAGGAAAAATAGGAGAACATGGACTGGGTAGAAGGAATGGAAGAGGAAGTAGACTGTCTAACGCCCATCACCTCTTTTCGGAATGACTCAAACTAAGCCCTAATATATTCCTGAATCACGGAAATGTTTATTAGTTCACAGTCTATAACGAAGTCATTCCACTGTAGGTGAAGTTGAACTTATCTTATATGCTGGCTGAAGTCCATTGCGTTGTGAGTTGTCTTCGGCATTCACTAAAGAATTTGATTTTACAGGGTCTTTTGATAAATTAAAACCATCTCAGTTGATATGGAAACGATTTTATTTCCACTTAAACATTGCACAACCAAGAAATGCAGCAGCAAGCCAACAGAGCTGCTTACAGGTTTCTGGCCACTCAAAAACTCTATAGCAGACTAAACAAACAATGGTTTCTCTCAAACATCTTTCTACGTAACTGCATAATAAGATTGATGACAAAGTTTTGTAAATCACAATTAAACAGTATTCTTTTACATCAAATATGCCAAAATACAGAAATTAAAGTATTACATTTAAGCTTTGACTATTTATGTCAATGTATGTACTTGTTTCATGACCTTTGTATTTAATGTGTAACACAAATTTAACGTCATCCTTTTGACTAGTGTTTACTGTGCTCAAATTATTTACATTATTTGTGTTTTCGAAGTGCACACACACTTGTTTTGCCAATATTGTGTAGGCGTAATATTATTGTGACATGGAATTTTAATGAGTTTCAGTTTGTGGTCAAATTATTTATTAATACGGATTTGTATATGGTTGTCGTAGTTTTGTTAATTTCGAAGATAGTTTCTTAGTACGAAACGGATTATTAATTTTAGTGCATGAAAAATTATCAGTATTTAATTTAGGATCTAGTGATATATAAAACATGGTCTGCCCTAATTTACTTAAACAAAAGGTATATATGAAATCATGTTGTGCAATAGTTATAACATGTAGTATTGTTGTTTTTATACAAATTAGTAACTATATAGGTTCAGCAATTTCCGAACCTAAGTGTAATGCATTTTTAGTGTTTGCAGCTATTATTTACGAAAGTATTAAAAACTAAAAATTACGTAAAGAGACAGCCAAAGTTATATTTAAATCAATGTACTATTTCTTAAAAGCGTTTTACTAATAGTGTTAATAGAATTTCAATCTGAAGGCTAAAATGTGAAATATCACATGTCCGGTAATGAAGTTTTACTTTAGGTGTCAGATATTTCGTGTTTCTATGTTGGCAACTGATTTTTAGGAGTTTGCAACATAGCAGAAACGTTACAACTGGAAGAATTTTGCATGGAACTTGATTTAATCATAACAAATACCTGGTTTAAGAATCGCGTAAGAAGGTTGTATACGTGGAAGAGACCAGGAGACACTGGAAGATACCATATAGTTTTTATAATGGTAAAACATAGATTGTGGGACCAGGCTTTAAACTGTAAAACATACCCAGGGGCAGATATAGCCTTTGAGCATAACTTATTGGTCATGAACTGTAGGCCTGAAACAGAAAAAAAAACTGCAGAAATGTAGGAAAATAAGGAGATGGGGCTTGGATAAATTGAAGGAACCTGAAGTTCTTAAAAATTTCGTAAGGAGCTTTAGGCAACAATTGACAGAAACAGGGGGGAAATAAAACAGTAGAAGAGAAATGGGTAGCATTAAGAGAAGAAATAGAGAAGGCAGCAGAAGACAAAATAGATATAAAGGCAAGAGCTATAGAAAATCCTTGGGTATCACAGGAAATACTAAATTTAATTGGTGAAAGGAGAAAATATAAAAATGCAGTAAATGAAACAGGCAAAATGGAGTACAGACAACTAAGAAATGAGATTGGTAGGAAGTGTTTAATAGCTAATAAGAAGTGGCTGGAAGGCAAATGCAAGTCTGTAGAAGAATATATAAATAGGGGGAAAGTAGATACTGCCTACAGGAAAATAAGACACATTTGGGGACAAGAAAAACAGCTCTATGAATATTAAGATCTCAGATGGAAAACCAGTTCTCTGCAAAGAAGGAAAAGCTGAGAGATGGAAAAAGTACATGAGCTCTAAAAAGGAAATGAACTTACAGACAATGTTGTAGGAAGGGAAGAGGAAATAGATGAAGATGAAATAGGAGATACTATACTGAGAGATGAATTTGACAGAGCCCTGAAGAACTAGGTCAGAACAAGGTGCTGGGAGTAGATGACATTCCCTCAAAGCTTTTAAAGTCTCTGGGAGATTCAGCCATGACAAAAATGTTTCTCTTGTTGTGTAAGATGTATGAGACAGGCAAAATACCCACAGACTTTAAGAAAATACATTAATTCCCATTCCAAAGTAATCCGGTGCAGAAAGGTGTGAAAATTACAGAACCATCAGTTTGATAAGTAATGGTTGCAAAAATTTAACACGATTTATCTACAGGAGAATGGAAAAGCTGGTAGAAGCTGACCTCAGGAGGAACATAGGAACATGGGAGGAAATACTCACTTTAAGACTTATCTTAGAATATAGATAAAGGATAGGTAAACCTACATTTTTAGCTTTTGTAGATTTGGAGAAAGCTTTTGACAATGTTGATTGGAATAGACTCTTTCAAATTCTGAAGTCATCAGGGGTAAAATACAGGGAAAGGACAGTTATTTTCAACTTGTACAAAAGCCAGACCGCAATTATTAGACTCGAAGGGCATTAGTTGGGAAGGACAATGTGTTGAAGAGAGCGTATAAAATGAATATTAACAAGAGCAAAGCAAAGCTAATGGAATGCAGTCTTAGAAAATCAGGTGATGCTGAAGGAATTAGATTAGGTAATGAAACAATGAAGGTGGTAGATGAGTTTTGTTACTTGGTTAGTAAAATAACATATGATGGTTGCAGTACAGAGGATATAAAATGCAGAATGGCAATGGGAAGAAAAGCATTTTTGAAAAAGAGGAATTTGCTAACATCGGATATTAATTTAAGTGTAAGGAAGTTTTTTCTGAAGGTATTTGTGTGGAATGTTGCCTTGTATGGGAATGAAATATGGATGATAAACAGTGCACACGGGAAGAGAATAGAGGCTTTTGAAATGTGGTGCTACAGAAGAATTCTGAAGATTAGGTGGGTAGACCACATAACTAATGAAGAGGTACTGAACAGAAAGGGAATAAAAGGGACAGGGCAACTAATGGATGCAGAAATTGACAAACTGCAGACATATTATGGTTTGGCAATAAGAAGGAACACAGGGAACTTGAAAAATATGAAGCAAGCAGTTTGGGCTTTATACTTCCACAAAATGTCCAGACATTAACCCTATCCACAACTTATGCCCAAAAGGAAGTGGACCATGGTGTGGCTACCAAAGGTCAATTGCTGGTGGTGAAGAATATCATCATAGGAATTCTCTACTAACTCCTGTTATTGAAGACATCAAATCTATATCCAGGGACCTTGCAAATGAAAACTTACTAAAGAAATGCCTTCATGGTGGTATCCAAAACCCAAATGAAAGTTTTAACCAATGTGTATGGGAAAGATTGCCAAAATCCATTTTTGTGGGAAAAAATGCATTTGTTATTGGTGTTTTATGATGCAGTTTCATGTTTTAATGACAGTGTGCAAAGCAGGAAATATGTGTTGGAGAAAATGGGAATTAAGCCTGGAGTGAATTGTGTCAAAGCTTTGTATGCGATAGACAGAGCATCTAGTGAAAGCAGGTTCTGGGTTTGGGGGAATGAGGAAGTAGCCCTGAACCTTCCACAGTGCCCCTCTTGTTACCAGATACTTTACTGGACTGGATCGGACTCTTATTGTTGCTGGAGAGCCACATTCAGACTTCATAAATTCCTGGCCCGAAATGAGATCCATCCTTCATGACATCCTTTCCACTCCACCAAGTGTGTCTTTCCACCACCCACCTAACTTTCTTAACCTCGTAGTCCATCCCTATGAAATCCCCAAACCAATTCCTTACCCTCCGGCTCCTATCCACGTAACTGCCCCCATTGTAAAACCTGCCCTATGCACCCTTCCACGACTACCACTTACTCCCGTCCCGTAACCTGGAAGGTGTACACAATCAAGGGCAGAGCTACCTGTGATAGCAACCACATGATTTACCAACTGACATGCCTGCACTGTGAAGCATTCTATGTGGAAATTACCAGCAACAAACTTTCCATTCACATGAATGGTCACAGGCAGACTGTTTGTTGGTAATGGGGATCACCCTGTGGTTAAACATGCCTTGGTGCATGGCCAGCACATCTTGGTACAATGTTACACCATCTGGTTTATCTGGATACTTCCCACCGACACCAATCTTTCAGAACTCTGGAGATGGGAACTTGCCCTTCAGCATACTCTCTCTTCCCATTGCCCACCTGGTCTCAACCTCCACTAAATTCAAGTTCCCACCCACCATTCGAGAACATCTTTGCCTTTGTTCTTTGCACAGAGCCTCTGTCTCAAGTGGTATTTCTGTCAACCTACTTTGTTTTCTACAAATGTCTGCCTTGGTGTGTTTGCGTGCGTGTGTGTGTGTGTGTGTGTGTGTGTGTGTGTGTGTGTGTGTGTGTGTATTTCTTTACCTTCCTTTTTCCCCTCTAAGGTAAGTCCTTCCACTCCAAAGATTGGAATGACTCCTCATCCACTCCCTTAAAACCTGCATCCTTTCCTTTTTCCCCTCCTTCCTTTCTCTTTTCCTGATGAAGCGGCCAATGGTTGCAAAAGCTTGAATGTTTGTGTATGTTTTTTGTATCTATCGACGAGCTCGTGCTTTGGGTAAGTCAAACGATCTTTATTTTTTATACATATTTTACCCACCAGGAAAGTCTCCTCCCATAATATATACACACACCAGATGCCAAAGTTTGTTTTATTTTCAGATGACACAAACATTGCAATAAATAATAAATAAAGTATAATTTAAGGTTGAAAACAAACAAACTGTTTTTGTTCTCCTAAATTTTGTTTATTTACTAAATAGTTTTTGACTTATTAGGCCATCGTCAGGTAAACTGTTGACATGCGTCGATAAAGACGCTATTTCTTGGTTCTCAAAGAAGGTAAAACAAAGATACAATACACAGATTACTTGGTCTTTGGATATGACATTTTTTGGAATTACAAACCATATCTGTTGCCATGCAGAATTATGTTCACGTAATCAGTGGTCTCCTTAACATTTTTACGTTGTAATTTGCGAATGAACAGGGTGAAACACTTTACATTTCAAATATTAATGAATTAAAACTATGTTAACATTATTGACACTGTGGCATATGTTGGGATTATCACTTAAGGTGTACATTAAATTCGTTTTCTACACTGATTTTACATTTTACTTACTTGACAGCATGTGGCAAGATACACATATTTAAATTACATTACATATTACTGTGCAATTTATTATATATATTGTTTTATCTTAAAGTCTAAAAGTACACATGGTAGGAATGGGGACTCAACTTGTGACATTAAGTTGGTCTGTGAAAGGTAGCTGTTTTGTTTAATCATGTGAAGTTTAACAGTGGGGATGTGTTCAACTGTACCTGGTCATTTAGTACTAGCTGGGGATTTTTGGCTAAATGTTTGTTTATTTCCAGTGCTTCTAACAGGTTTAGTTTTCTGCCTTTGTTGGCTACGTGAAGCACTTCTGTGTGGACCTGGTAGTTGTGTCCTTCTTTCAGAACATGATCAGCAAAGGTGGAGTCTGTTTTCTGTAATCTCCAGCTACTTTCATGTTCACTCAGTCTAATTTGAATTGCCCTGCCTGTCTGACCTATATACAGTTTGCTGCAGTCATTGCATGTTATTTTATAAACCCCACTGTTACTTAATGCATCCCTTGTGCCTTTGCTGTTAAATAGGATGTTAGCTGCAGTGCCTCTTACATAAAATGATGTTCTGTATATACAAGATTTGAGAATTCTGGCAATTTTGGTAGATAATTTTCCTAAATATGGTATAGTACACCAGTTGGTCTTAGTAATGACTGTTTCTGAAGTGGGGGGAATAGAGGAGGGGTAGGATTTTCTTTCTTTGTTTTCTTTCTAAAATGTTATCTATTAGTTGAGGTCTATAACCATTGTTGCATGCAATATATTTAATAGTATTTACTTCTGTTTGAAAATCTTGTTTTGATATGGATGTCAGGTGATGTACCATGGAATGGAAGGTAGTAGAACAAAAACAGTTTGTTTGTTTTCAACCTTAAATATGGAAGCGTTCTACCAAGAAGTGATGGAAGAATCCATTTATAAAATCAAGTATAACCTTAGAAAGGTTGGCTAATTAAAGTTTTGTGGACATCAATAAATGGTTCCTAGCGATTTCTCTGTCACAAAACCTTGGAAAAAAGTACTGTATACAGTTTGGGACTTGTAAAAGGTTTCCTGTCAGTATTTGTCTAAAGTATGATAAGGAGATAGAAGAAGTTTACAGTGCCAAATTCTTGATAATAAATTGAACTTGGAGGAGCATACTTCAGAACTACTAAAGCACCTAAGCAAGTTCGTATTTGCTATTCAAATATTGTTAGATAAAAAAGATAAAAAAAACTAGCATATGTGTACATTCATTCCATAATGTCACAAGAGATTATTTTTGGGATAATTTATCAGATCAAGCCATTGGTGTATATAGAGGAGGGGGTCAGGGGCATCACACTCTGCCCCACAACAAGAATGTGAAAAAAACAAAATAAGTATGGAATCAGAATCATTGTAATGAATGATACATGAAGGCATCACCATAGTAGATAGTCATGCATTCCTGTATTGGTGAGTAGAGTGGGGTGTTAATGGTGTGAAGTTTGTGCCAGTTTTCTTCAAAAATAGTTACATTTTTATGGTTTAATGTCAACCATAAAACACTTGATTTCAGTAAAGTAAAAGGCGCTTCAGTGCAAATTATCCTCTGAATACAGCTGAAAAATTGTTAAAATTACCATGGAGTCTTTATTTGAAATTACTTATCATTACATTAATCTTGGCCCTCCCCAAAAAATATATGCAATATTCGCCACTGGACCAAGCTAAAGTTTTCAGACCCCAAAAACATGCAGTATGAATCATTTGTGGTGTCAACTCAAGAACATCACGCAGGTGATTATGGGGATATATAAATGAACAGCTGAGTTCATGGGATCATTACTAGAAACAGGAATAACTGTCACAAACATTTAAAGTCACTTAATTTGGCTCAGAAAGCAATACACATGCAATAACATGCCAGAAGCTACAAAATATTAAACTCGCAGTAAAGAGTTTATTTTATTTATTTATTTATTTATTTGTATGTGTGTGGCAACTCCTTCTACTCCATTAATGAATTTATTAGCA
This sequence comes from Locusta migratoria, assembly GCA_026315105.1. Taxonomy (NCBI): domain Eukaryota; kingdom Metazoa; phylum Arthropoda; class Insecta; order Orthoptera; family Acrididae; genus Locusta; species Locusta migratoria. The sequence goes on along the minus strand of CM048745.1, from coordinate 651,046,198 downwards.
GTAGTGACTGGTGTGTGTATGTTATTGTATATAATAATCATAAATGCACAATGAGAATACTGCTTTCAATCTGACTTCAGTAAGCCTACTAATCTTGTGCAGTAATTTGATCATTGTAAATGTGTGTTGTAAAAAATAATAAAAACAAATAAATAACATAAATAAAATAGGAAAGCTTAATAATCATCATAGGCACATAGTATATTCAACATTTAGAATGTAGTAACAAGTTTTATGTCCCATAAAATCTAAATATTCTTAAGAATGATCTGACCGATTCCACGCCCATAAGGGCAGCTGAATTTGGTATCTGTGGATGGTACATATCTCATCTCACTTTGTAAGTAATTTATTGTGTATCTTGTTTTCTGACATTTTCTACATCCCCGCGAATCTCTTCAGTTTGGATCAACTGGAACAAGAAGTACATATAATCTAATTTGATTGTGCACTATCTCAAAAATAATTAGAGATTGTTACACAAATTACATTTAGCTAATTTTACATGAATCTTAAAATCATATTCTTTTCAGGTGTTGGTTGGGCAATGTTTCTGTTTGCTGTGCTTCAAGTTCCTTTCTCAATTTGTTACCAGTTTGTCAAAAATCGCCATCTTCCATTTAAACAGGTTAGTCCTATGTGTTGTCTAAGATCACTCTCTGTTTTGGTACATAGATCTGTATATGACCTTATATATTTCTGTCTATAGCTGTAATAAATTCTGTTATACTGCATCAAAGAGCAAATTGATAATATAATTAACTACATGAACTTGTTAAATAGATGCCGATAAGTCTGTGGAGGTTTATAGGATCGGGTCGGATAAGACACGAGACACTCCAACTTTTATGCACTGACTTTATTATTACGTGTTACACTGTACAATAGTCAGGCGGGAACTGGTGTTTTCGCTTCCTTACAGCCAAGACCTTTCATAAAACACAAAGATACTACACTTGTCCAGTGTTGTTTAGTATCGATCCCCACAAGTCTATTTAAATTGGGTATTTTATTATTAAATATTACTACAGACTGTTTTTTGTGTTTATGGAAGTTTGGTGCATTTAATATTATTGGACTAAATATGTATGTATTAGGCACTTGTTTCAAAATGAAAATTTTCTTCTCTGAAATCACTAGTTTTTAATTTTTGTTACATACAGGCCTACTAAAAGTGTCCTTCATAGAAATTGAATGACACAGTGCAGTACATTCTTGTACAACTGTTCTTTCAAGTTTTAAACATTTTGAAATACAACTCAAATTCTATTGAAGAAGCATAATCTACCACGTTAGTTTCCTTTGAAAATTTGGGCTATCACAAAAGCAATTCCCAAATAAAGGAAACCTCTTTCTAAAAATATAAATAAAGTAGCACACTTAAGTAGAACCTGTTCAGTGTTTCTGAACCTATCCATTACCATGAGGCTGTCAAAGTATTAATGACTCCATGTGCACATTTACATATGGGCACTAACTCAGGGTGCCAGAGTGTGACTGAAGCTACATCTAACACAGTAGCAGTCAGGTAGGTGGGGTTGGTACAAGCAGAAGGCATGAGTTGGGAACATCTTTGAACTGTAGGATAAGGGTGAGGGAATATATTAGTACTGTTTGGCAGAGTATACAGAGACTTGATGGGAACACGTTATGAGTGTTAGATGCAGACTGTGCTGGAGGTGGATTGGTTTTGGGGAATTCAATGTGTTAACATTGTTTTGTCTACAATGGAATACAAAAGCATTAGGTACCATAAGATTTCTTACATTGTGATATACTTGTGAAATATAGTCATTGCTTATTTCAGTAACTACTACCTTTTGTCATTTCATGTATCGTATTATTGCAGAAGACAATTTATCCCTTTTGAGTCACACTGCTATATTAAAAGTTTTCATTCCTAACCACAACTAATGCATTTTCAGCTATATTTAATGGTAAATTCTAATCTAATATTTCCAATTTCAGATGGTAGTAACATCATTCTCCCCATCTGCTGATAGTAACATCATTCTCCCCATCTGCTGAATGGGGCCCAAGGAAAGCTAAACAGATGGAGGAATGGAAGAAATTCAAAGCAAACAGGCTGCAAGAAAATGAGCTAAGCAATGACAGTTCCTGGAAAAAGTTACTTCATAAAATAACAGGTTCCAGAAATTCCTCTGCTAACTCTTCATGATATACTATTTGTGTATATTGAGCAAATAATTGACGTGTGTGCAAAATACACACATCTTAAATTTTAGTGATATGCTCTATTGCAAGAGTTCTGTTTGCAATGTTTTAAGACAGAAATGGCAAATCTATAAACATTGTAAAGAGCTTTAAAAGTACAAATGACTGTTATCAGCTTCTAAGAAGCTTACATCTGCAGACACAAAGCTGTATTGTGTTAATTATTTAAGTATGTTTTAGATGAAAGAAATATAGCTTCTATTATTGAAGGAAACTTTCCTGGTGGGAAAAATATGTATTTTATACCAATATAGCTTTTGTTTTACATAATCTACAATCTACTCCATACACAATTTAAACAACATATTGATACAACCAGAAAAAACTAATTACTGGTAACTGTAATCAAAAATTTCTTAGAAATATAGTTATAGCCTGCTGCTCTGTGCTGCACACAACTTGTTTCTCTTGCACCTGAAAGAGAAAAGTGACAGCCATACCTATATTTTATTTTATGAAATAAGAACTGTTTCATAACAAGTGTGTTGTTTTTTGAGTAGGTCCTTGTAGGGGAAGTGATTTTGGTAAACATGTAAACACTGTGATATTAGCATCAAAAATATCATTCAGTTACTTTCTGTAGGCTGGAATTGTGTATGAGCATTTCAGAATGACATTTAAAAATATAAAATCATCCTGAAATAGGTATGGTATGTAGCCTATGTAAACCTGTTTGACAAACAGTAACAATGAGTATTAATTTATTATGAAGGAAACATTAAGTTATTTATATTTCTTTAGTTTTATATTGGGAAGAATAATAAGAGCACCCATACCTCAAGTAAGATGGGGGGACTGCAGGAAAGGGGGAAAAAGTATTGAAGTTTTTTAATGTCTAAAGTAATTTACAAGTTGGTATTTTAATAAATGTACCATACTACGTTTTTAACAGGTACAGAACAGAAAATTTTCCATGAACATTTAATTCACCATCAAACTTGAAAACTATTGGAAATATTCTTTCTCAGGTCTTGCTCCCACCCCCACCCCACCCCCACCTACAAACTATCATATGGGAGTTTCTTCAGAGTAGCACATGTACATTGAGTTACTAACACTGATTTATTTATTATTGTTGTTGTAATTTTAGTTATAAATGCTCATGTGAACAGGCTGTGCTATTAAGTAAAGTAAAATACAAAACAGTTATTGTTGAATTAAAGTATTACATTACCTAATAAAACCAGAGCTTGAAAATTAATGCATATGTAAAGTGCATCATTTCCACTTTCATTGGAATTTAAGATTGTCAGCCAACTATAGTAGGTGTAATAGTAGGTGTAATAATTGAGCTGTGTGGTCTGTTTGATGCAGTTCAACTGCATGCTGGTTGATAGTACTACATGACCGTCACAAATTCTAAGGACTCAGTACATTACAAGTTGCCTGGCAGTCTGTTAGTAATATAAGTGGCAGTGAGATGAATTCTAAATTATAAGTGCTTCTTAAATGTAGTTGCTAATTTTTAGTGTAAATAAAAATATAGGCAGCTGTTGCGTGGATGTAACCTCCATGGAGATTTTGCTCAGATGACTAGAGAAACTGAATTTCTGCTTATGTTTCTGAAATAGTACTGAAAATGGCAAAACACAAACACTTGTTTAATTTTGACAGCAGTTGCACAATCTCATTATAAAACTGTGATGTGTATACTTCATTATTATAGTTATTAACTATTGTATAATTCTCCAAATAGGCCTACTAATATAATTTTTTACAATTAGAATTTATTGATTTATTTACTATTTCACAAATTTTATTTCTCCAAGAAAATGAAAGATTTAGCAGACAAATTCTGTTGCTGGATTTTTACTGTAGAACATTAATTAGCAGGAATTGTTATGCATAGATTTGAATTTTTACCCACTTTCAGATTTTTGTACTGAAATTAACCAAAACCAACCCTGTTTTATTATTGAAGTGAGGCAATTTATATATTTTAATGCCTTTGGTCACTCATTTTCAGTCAAGAGTGTATTCCAGATTAAAGCTATAGAAAACTAGTACATTAACATGTCAGTGACTAGGTTCACCACTTCTCATAGTCTTATGAATAAATAAATAGAATTAAAAATTAAAACTAATTATGAAACAGAATGTACTAATTGTAAACTAAAATATTATGTGCCTTATTATTAAGTGACTGATGTTTGTAAGATATGTAAAATACCTAAATTTATTTTATTGTATATGTTAATGATATTTTAAACAGAAATAAAAATGTGTTTATATTCATGCTCCTTTCGTCATTATCAGTTTTAACAGACTTTTATGTTAACAAAAAGAAATCAGTACAAGATCCCACTATCTGTTCCTAATAGAAGCCAACAGAACATTCCAAATATTGCTGACGAATATTCCTCTTAGTTTTGAAAATCTATCAGTGGCAAGTTCCATGGCCATAAATATGACTTCAAGGGTAAGGCCTCAACAAACTGCATTTACCTGACTCCAAAAGATAAAAATGAACTAGAAATGCAGTAAAGACTTTAAAAAGTACTTAGTCGCAAGATATGATGGGCTAAATACAAACTTCCTAAAATCATTCATTGACAGCATATCTAGATTGCTTTCCACTTCAATTAACATCATCCTGACATCAATGAGTTTCCCTGACTCTTTGAAAATAGTGCAAGTAACAATTTTAAAAACAAGTAACAGAGTGAAAATATATAATACAACTCAGTCTTTGTATTGCCAGTCTTCTCAGCCAGTCTTTGTATTGCCGGTCTTCTCAGCCAGTCTTTGTATTGCCGGTCTTCTCAGCCAGTCTTTGTATTGCCGGTCTTCTCAGCCAGTCTTTGTATTGCCGGTCTTCTCAGCCAGTCTTTGTATTGCCGGTCTTCTCAGCCAGTCTTTGTATTGCCGGTCTTCTCAGCCAGTCTTTGTATTGCCGGTCTTCTCAGCCAGTCTTTGTATTGCCGGTCTTCTCAGCCAGTCTTTGTATTGCCGGTCTTCTCAGCCAGTCTTTGTATTGCCGGTCTTCTCAGCCAGTCTTTGTATTGCCGGTCTTCTCAGCCAGTCTTTGTATTGCCGGTCTTCTCAGCCAGTCTTTGTATTGCCGGTCTTCTCAGCCAGTCTTTGTATTGCCGGTCTTCTCTGCCAGTCTTTGTATTGCCGGTCTTCTCTGCCAGTCTTTGTATTGCCGGTCTTCTCTGCCAGTCTTTGTATTGCCGGTCTTCTCTGCCAGTCTTTGTATTGCCGGTCTTCTCTGCCAGTCTTTGTATTGCCGGTCTTCTCTGCCAGTCTTTGTATTGCCGGTCTTCTCTGCCAGTCTTTGTATTGCCGGTCTTCTCTGCCAGTCTTTGTATTGCCGGTCTTCTCTGCCAGTCTTTGTATTGCCGGTCTTCTCTGCCAGTCTTTGTATTGCCGGTCTTCTCTGCCAGTCTTTGTATTGCCGGTCTTCTCTGCCAGTCTTTGTATTGCCGGTCTTCTCTGCCAGTCTTTGTATTGCCGGTCTTCTCTGCCAGTCTTTGTATTGCCGGTCTTCTCTGCCAGTCTTTGTATTGCCGGTCTTCTCAGCCAGTCTTTGTATTGCCGGTCTTCTCAGCCAGTCTTTGTATTGCCGGTCTTCTCAGCCAGTCTTTGTATTGCCGGTCTTCTCAGCCAGTCTTTGTATTGCCGGTCTTCTCAGCCAGTCTTTGTATTGCCGGTCTTCTCAGCCAGTCTTTGTATTGCCGGTCTTCTCAGCCAGTCTTTGTATTGCCGGTCTTCTCAGCCAGTCTTTGTATTGCCGGTCTCCTCAGCCAGTCTTTGTATTGCCGGTCTCCTCAGCCAGTCTTTGTATTGCCGGTCTCCTCAGCCAGTCTTTGTATTGCCGGTCTCCTCAGCCAGTCTTTGTATTGCCGGTCTCCTCAGCCAGTCTTTGTATTGCCGGTCTCCTCAGCCAGTCTTTGTATTGCCGGTCTCCTCAGCCAGTCTTTGTATTGCCGGTCTCCTCAGCCAGTCTTTGTATTGCCGGTCTCCTCAGCCAGTCTTTGTATTGCCGGTCTCCTCAGCCAGTCTTTGTATTGCCGGTCTCCTCAGCCAGTCTTTGTATTGCCGGTCTCCTCAGCCAGTCTTTGTATTGCCGGTCTCCTCAGCCAGTCTTTGTATTGCCGGTCTCCTCAGCCAGTCTTTGTATTGCCGGTCTCCTCAGCCAGTCTTTGTATTGCCGGTCTCCTCAGCCAGTCTTTGTATTGCCGGTCTCCTCAGCCAGTCTTTGTATTGCCGGTCTCCTCAGCCAGTCTTTGTATTGCCGGTCTCCTCAGCCAGTCTTTGTATTGCCGGTCTCCTCAGCCAGTCTTTGTATTGCCGGTCTCCTCAGCCAGTCTTTGTATTGCCGGTCTCCTCAGCCAGTCTTTGTATTGCCGGTCTCCTCAGCCAGTCTTTGTATTGCCGGTCTCCTCAGCCAGTCTTTGTATTGCCGGTCTCCTCAGCCAGTCTTTGTATTGCCGGTCTCCTCAGCCAGTCTTTGTATTGCCGGTCTCCTCAGCCAGTCTTTGTATTGCCGGTCTCCTCAGCCTGTCTTTGTATTGCCGGTCTCCTCAGCCAGTCTTTGTATTGCCGGTCTCCTCAGCCAGTCTTTGTATTGCCGGTCTCCTCAGCCAGTCTTTGTATTGCCGGTCTCCTCAGCCAGTCTTTGTATTGCCGGTCTCCTCAGCCAGTCTTTGTATTGCCGGTCTCCTCAGCCAGTCTTTGTATTGCCGGTCTCCTCAGCCAGTCTTTGTATTGCCGGTCTCCTCAGCCAGTCTTTGTATTGCCGGTCTTTTCAGCCAGTCTTTGTATTGCCGGTCTTTTCAGCCAGTCTTTGTATTGCCGGTCTTTTCAGCCAGTCTTTGTATTGCCGGTCTTTTCAGCCAGTCTTTGTATTGCCGGTCTTTTCAGCCAGTCTTTGTATTGCCGGTCTTTTCTGCCAGTCTTTGTATTGCCGGTCTTTTCTGCCAGTCTTTGTATTGCCGGTCTTTTCTGCCAGTCTTTGTATTGCCGGTCTTTTCTGCCAGTCTTTGTATTGCCGGTCTTTTCTGCCAGTCTTTGTATTGCCGGTCTTTTCTGCCAGTCTTTGTATTGCCGGTCTTTTCTGCCAGTCTTTGTATTGCCGGTCTTTTCTGCCAGTCTTTGTATTGCCGGTCTTTTCTGCCAGTCTTTGTATTGCCGGTCTTTTCTGCCAGTCTTTGTATTGCCGGTCTTTTCTGCCAGTCTTTGTATTGCCGGTCTTTTCTGCCAGTCTTTGTATTGCCGGTCTTTTCTGCCAGTCTTTGTATTGCCGGTCTCCTCTGCCAGTCTTTGTATTGCCGGTCTCCTCTGCCAGTCTTTGTATTGCCGGTCTCCTCTGCCAGTCTTTGTATTGCCGGTCTCCTCTGCCAGTCTTTGTATTGCCGGTCTCCTCTGCCAGTCTTTGTATTGCCGGTCTCCTCTGCCAGTCTTTGTATTGCCGGTCTCCTCTGCCAGTCTTTGTATTGCCGGTCTCCTCTGCCAGTCTTTGTATTGCCGGTCTCCTCTGCCAGTCTTTGTATTGCCGGTCTCCTCAGCCAGTCTTTGTATTGCCGGTCTCCTCAGCCAGTCTTTGTATTGCCGGTCTCCTCAGCCAGTCTTTGTATTGCCGGTCTCCTCAGCCAGTCTTTGTATTGCCGGTCTCCTCAGCCAGTCTTTGTATTGCCGGTCTCCTCAGCCAGTCTTTGTATTGCCGGTCTCCTCAGCCAGTCTTTGTATTGCCGGTCTCCTCAGCCAGTCTTTGTATTGCCGGTCTCCTCAGCCAGTCTTTGTATTGCCGGTCTCCTCAGCCAGTCTTTGTATTGCCGGTCTCCTCAGCCAGTCTTTGTATTGCCGGTCTCCTCAGCCAGTCTTTGTATTGCCGGTCTCCTCAGCCAGTCTTTGTATTGCCGGTCTCCTCAGCCAGTCTTTGTATTGCCGGTCTCCTCAGCCAGTCTTTGTATTGCCGGTCTCCTCAGCCAGTCTTTGTATTGCCGGTCTCCTCAGCCAGTCTTTGTATTGCCGGTCTCCTCAGCCAGTCTTTGTATTGCCGGTCTCCTCAGCCAGTCTTTGTATTGCCGGTCTCCTCAGCCAGTCTTTGTATTGCCGGTCTCCTCAGCCAGTCTTTGTATTGCCGGTCTCCTCAGCCAGTCTTTGTATTGCCGGTCTCCTCAGCCAGTCTTTGTATTGCCGGTCTCCTCAGCCAGTCTTTGTATTGCCGGTCTCCTCAGCCAGTCTTTGTATTGCCGGTCTCCTCAGCCAGTCTTTGTATTGCCGGTCTCCTCAGCCAGTCTTTGTATTGCCGGTCTCCTCAGCCAGTCTTTGTATTGCCGGTCTCCTCAGCCAGTCTTTGTATTGCCGGTCTCCTCAGCCAGTCTTTGTATTGCCGGTCTCCTCAGCCAGTCTTTGTATTGCCGGTCTCCTCAGCCAGTCTTTGTATTGCCGGTCTCCTCAGCCAGTCTTTGTATTGCCGGTCTCCTCAGCCAGTCTTTGTATTGCCGGTCTCCTCAGCCAGTCTTTGTATTGCCGGTCTCCTCAGCCAGTCTTTGTATTGCCGGTCTTTTCTGCCAGTCTTTGTATTGCCGGTCTTTTCTGCCAGTCTTTGTATTGCCGGTCTTTTCTGCCAGTCTTTGTATTGCCGGTCTTTTCTGCCAGTCTTTGTATTGCCGGTCTTTTCTGCCAGTCTTTGTATTGCCGGTCTTTTCTGCCAGTCTTTGTATTGCCGGTCTTCTCTGCCAGTCTTTGTATTGCCGGTCTCCTCTGCCAGTCTTTGTATTGCCGGTCTCCTCTGCCAGTCTTTGTATTGCCGGTCTCCTCTGCCAGTCTTTGTATTGCCGGTCTCCTCTGCCAGTCTTTGTATTGCCGGTCTCCTCTGCCAGTCTTTGTATTGCCGGTCTCCTCTGCCAGTCTTTGTATTGCCGGTCTCCTCAGCCAGTCTTTGTATTGCCGGTCTCCTCTGCCAGTCTTTGTATTGCCGGTCTCCTCAGCCAGTCTTTGTATTGCCGGTCTCCTCAGCCAGTCTTTGTATTGCCGGTCTCCTCAGCCAGTCTTTGTATTGCCGGTCTCCTCAGCCAGTCTTTGTATTGCCGGTCTCCTCAGCCAGTCTTTGTATTGCCGGTCTCCTCAGCCAGTCTTTGTATTGCCGGTCTCCTCAGCCAGTCTTTGTATTGCCGGTCTCCTCAGCCAGTCTTTGTATTGCCGGTCTCCTCAGCCAGTCTTTGTATTGCCGGTCTCCTCAGCCAGTCTTTGTATTGCCGGTCTCCTCAGCCAGTCTTTGTATTGCCGGTCTCCTCAGCCAGTCTTTGTATTGCCGGTCTCCTCAGCCAGTCTTTGTATTGCCGGTCTCCTCAGCCAGTCTTTGTATTGCCGGTCTCCTCAGCCAGTCTTTGTATTGCCGGTCTCCTCAGCCAGTCTTTGTATTGCCGGTCTCCTCAGCCAGTCTTTGTATTGCCGGTCTCCTCAGCCAGTCTTTGTATTGCCGGTCTCCTCAGCCAGTCTTTGTATTGCCGGTCTCCTCAGCCAGTCTTTGTATTGCCGGTCTCCTCAGCCAGTCTTTGTATTGCCGGTCTCCTCAGCCAGTCTTTGTATTGCCGGTCTCCTCAGCCAGTCTTTGTATTGCCGGTCTCCTCAGCCAGTCTTTGTATTGCCGGTCACCTCAGCCAGTCTTTGTATTGCCGGTCTCCTCAGCCAGTCTTTGTATTGCCGGTCTCCTCAGCCAGTCTTTGTATTGCCGGTCTCCTCAGCCAGTCTTTGTATTGCCGGTCTCCTCAGCCAGTCTTTGTATTGCCGGTCTCCTCAGCCAGTCTTTGTATTGCCGGTCTCCTCAGCCAGTCTTTGTATTGCCGGTCTCCTCAGCCAGTCTTTGTATTGCCGGTCTCCTCAGCCAGTCTTTGTATTGCCGGTCTCCTCAGCCAGTCTTTGTATTGCCGGTCTCCTCAGCCAGTCTTTGTATTGCCGGTCTCCTCAGCCAGTCTTTGTATTGCCGGTCTCCTCAGCCAGTCTTTGTATTGCCGGTCTCCTCAGCCAGTCTTTGTATTGCCGGTCTCCTCAGCCAGTCTTTGTATTGCCGGTCTCCTCAGCCAGTCTTTGTATTGCCGGTCTCCTCAGCCAGTCTTTGTATTGCCGGTCTCCTCAGCCAGTCTTTGTATTGCCGGTCTCCTCAGCCAGTCTTTGTATTGCCGGTCTCCTCAGCCAGTCTTTGTATTGCCGGTCTCCTCAGCCAGTCTTTGTATTGCCGGTCTCCTCAGCCAGTCTTTGTATTGCCGGTCTCCTCAGCCAGTCTTTGTACTGCCGGTCTCCTCTGCCAGTCTCTGTACTGCCGGTCTCCTCTGCCAGTCTCTGTACTGCCGGTCTCCTCTGCCAGTCTCTGTACTGCCGGTCTCCTCTGCCAGTCTCTGTACTGCCGGTCTCCTCTGCCAGTCTCTGTACTGCCGGTCTCCTCTGCCAGTCTCTGTACTGCCGGTCTCCTCTGCCAGTCTCTGTACTGCCGGTCTCCTCTGCCAGTCTCTGTACTGCCGGTCTTCTCTGCCAGTCTCTGTACTGCCGGTCTTCTCTGCCAGTCTCTGTACTGCCGGTCTTCTCTGCCAGTCTCTGTACTGCCGGTCTTCTCTGCCAGTCTCTGTACTGCCGGTCTTCTCTGCCAGTCTCTGTACTGCCGGTCTTCTCTGCCAGTCTCTGTACTGCCGGTCTTCTCTGCCAGTCTGTGTACTGCCGGTCTTCTCTGCCAGTCTGTGTACTGCCGGTCTCCTCAGCCAGTCTCTGTACTGCCGGTCTTCTCAGCCAGTCTCTGTATTTCCGGTCTTCTCAGCCAGTCTCTGTATTTCCAGACTTCTCAATTATAGTAGAAGAGGTACCTCTTCAGTACACAAAAGTGTCACAATTTTAAATAAACTAATCTAATATTTGAAAATCTAATAGTTTCATTAAAAAGAAATTAAGTGTAATAGCTGCTGTACATAATTACATAGGCTTCTGCGGCCAGAGTCAGATTACATAAAAGTTTTCTGGGTGTTGTACCACGTCATGATGTAAGGCTATTACATAAATAACCGACGTTTCGGCCAATGTTACAGTGGTCTTCATCTGGGTGTACTGATGTGAGCTGGTTGTCAGTGGCGTAGCTACTACACCAAGGGCTCCGGGGCAAAAATGATGTTGGGGCCCTCTCTATACTAAAACTATACCACAGGCTCCGACTTTTGAAAATCTTGGGGTATGATCAGTGCCGTTTCCAATGGGGGGGAGGTGGTTGCCGGCCTGCAGCCCCCCCCACCCCCGGAAAGGTATTTCTAAAAGACAAATCTTTATTATATTTCTCCAATTCCAGTTACAAAGGTAAAGTAATAATTTTGTTTTATTTTAGTAATATTTCTTCTTTTTTGCTACATCTGGTGTTAATTTAGGACCATTTTAATCTCTGAAAGGAGAAAAGTATTTTTTTAACATACAGTAAAGAAATTAACAGCAATTAATTTCAATTTCACGTTTCAGAACTACTGGGAGGCTTTTGCGACCATTTGAACCTGTTTTTCCCATTTTACTAACTACTGAAATCATTTTCAGAGTTTTCGTATTCTTAGACATGCATATCATATAATGATGTGTCTGTATTGTGAATACTGTGTTCATTATCGCAAAAACTAACATCGGATGGTCTTCCTGCCTTCTTTCTTCTGCAGATTTATTTTCTATACTGTATTACAAAAATAGTCCATAACCACCTCTGCTGTCATACCATGTCTGTTGATACCCATTATTACATCACACACCAATTCAGGAAACTGGATGAAAAATGTCGCGATTTAACACCAACACGATTCCTTGAAGACAATTGACTTCTAAGAGAATACATAAACGTTAAATTTTCATCGCATCGTACCAAACCTACTTCAGTTCTAATTATTTAATACAACAATTAAAGGTTACCGCCTTCAGTTAACGATTTTGAACTTACAAGCAGTATTCTATTAACATTCGGACTATTTAGAAAATGATCACTTCCCTTAACTGTCAACATGAATTTTAATGCCTACAAATTTAATTACCTGTTTGTTTTAGATAATCTTTTTACAGCGGACTATTACAAAAGCCAGCCGCCCATCAATGAAATGAGAGTCGAATTTAATTATAATCAAGAAATATAACGTAAAGAAAAAAAATACCAAAATTTTCAGTACGCCATGGCGAGCATACCCACTCAAATTTTGGGGTATGCTTGAGCGACCGAGCATACCCGTAATCGGCGCCTATGAACTATTCAGATGCAATACTACTTCGTCAGGTCCTTACAGCTTACTGGAAGACATAATATGGCAAAACTAAAAACTCTTAAGTAAATTACTGTGTGTTACGCAGCAGATAATACTTAATCGTACACTCTAATATAATTATAACTGTGAAAGTTAATTATGCTTTCAAGCAGAAACCACTGGGTGGATTTGGATGAAATTTTGGAGAGGGATAGAGTTAGACCTGGGCAGGACACACAGACAAAACTACCATGGAATAATTTTCGAAGTTGCTCCATACTATGTGAATGAAATCGCAGGCAGAAGCTAGTAAAAATGAACAATGAAGTTTTTCTCAACCACGAAAATATGGCCCCTTGCCGCAAATCAAACCATGAACGGTATTGTCACACGCTGCTAGTAATTCAGCAGGTGGAAGTGTGCACGTCTTAGAGGACAAGCAGTACCTTTTTATGTTTATATTCTGAGATGGGAATAATTTTTGGATTTCACTTCGTGCGTTTGAAGTTTGTTGGCAGTGATCAAAACGTTAAAAGTCGAAAATCCTTCATTCAGCTAAAATATTGTATAAAATAGAACGTCAATTATCCGAAGTGTAATTGGGGGACATGGATGTTCGGAAAACAGATTATTCGTATAATCGAACTGTACACTTCTACAAGCCGATAAGAAGTACTGCACAGTAAATGTATTTATACAGTATTTGGAGTCGGGCGATCCTTCACATAGCGCCAAGCGGCACGCTTAACACTTGGAAGGCGCAGCTGTTGCTGTGATCAGCTTTGATGCTGCCGCTACTTCTGCCGACTGGAGTATGCCGACTGTTGTACACAGCGACTGTCGGCTTGGCCTGTCAGAAGGCCCCACTAGAAGCAATGTTCCGTCACCCTGAGGCCCAGTGCGGCTACTGTGGGAAGCTTAGTTTGACGGGAAGGGGAATTGATGGACGGTAGGTAGAAAAAAAACGACGCTCTACTGTAACTTTTTCCGAACTTTGCTCACGGAGGCCGAGGGCCCCTTGATCTCGGGGGCCCCGGGGCACTGCCCCGCCTAGCCCTATGATAGCTACGCCACTGCTGGTTGTTACTACTCTTTATATTACTTTCATTTACAGTTTACGTCATAATTATTAAAAATAAGCGATGTTATTGGTGAATTTTTGACGGAAGAATGGAAATTTATTTTGATAGGATGCTGAGGTGGAGGGAGTGGGGGTTAGCCGTCGTTTCTTGCATGATTGGTGTTCATCGGCGAATGGGGTCAGAGCTTCCGTTTCTCTCCTGCTGGCCATGGGCTGTGCAGCGGCAGTTGCTTACTAGTGACGTTCGCGTGTTGTGTTGTCAGTGCGGCCTATTTCACTGTGATGGCTGGTAGCCAAGAGGGGGCAAGCCTGAGTCCATCTTCTCTACTCATGTAAACGAAGGCTTCCGCGGCCGTTGTCATTGTTAATAAAACTCTTCTGGGTATTGCACCGCATCGTCAATATATCAAGTATTTCACCAACGTTTCGGCAGCTATTGCAAGCGGCCATCTTCACCCAGAAGATGGCCGCTTGCAATAGCGGCCGAAACGTTGGTGAAATACTTGATATATTGACGATGCGGTCCAATACCCAGAAGAGTTTTATTCTCTACTCATGTTATTAGGGTGTTTCGATGGCTTCCCTTATCTTGCGTTTAACCCTACCTGGTTGCTTGGCGAGTATTCTGGCATCGTTAAATTTTATCTTTTTGCTGCAATCTTGCTGGTGTTCGGCTACTACAGATTTATTGTGTTGGCCTAATTGAATGTAGCGTTAATGTTCGCGTATGCATGTTGCCACTGCCCTCCCTGTCTCACCTATGTATACTTCCCCACACTCGCATTCCACCTTGTATACTCCTGATGGGTGTAGTGCCTCTATGTTGTCCTTTGTGGAACCAAGTACATCCTTGATCTTGTGACTACTATAGAAGAAAGGCTGGACTCCAACCCGGCGAAGATTGTTTAGCAATCCGATCTGTGACTTTTTTTACATACGGCAAGCGTGCTGCTGGCTGCTTTTTTATTGACTTCCTGCCTACTGCTGTTTCTTTTATTTGTGTCCATGGTGGTGTGAATCACTCTATGGTTGTAGCCATTTGCCAGAAATGTTGTTTCTAGTTTGTTGAGCTCAGCTGTTTTGTTGTCATCACTTAGTCACTGCGCGCGAATCGTCAGTGAGCAGATAACAGAGTTCTTCCGTGCTGGATGGTGGTTTGATTGGGCGTGCAAATACCTGTCGGTATTCACCAATAAATCGCTTGTTTTTAAAAATTATGACGTAATGTCTAAATGAAAGTAATATAAAGAGTAATAACAACCAGCTCACATAAGTATACCCAGATGAAGGCCACTGTAACGTTGGCCAAAATGTCGGTTATTTAAGTAGACCTAATAGCCTTACATCATGACACGTTACAACACCCAGAAAACTTTTATGTCAGCTGCTGTACAGTTTATTGGTGAGGTTGAGAGCAAGGAATGTATTACAGTAGGGCCGGCGCAAGCCCGAGTGCCGCCCCGTGCAAGCTGCTAAATTGCCGCCCCCCAAACCGGATTTTTTTTTTTTTTTTTTTTTTTTTTTTTTTTTTTTTTTTTTTTTTTTTTTACTGAAGTTTGTGGAATTTTATTTAAACAAATCTGTATGAAATGTCAGCAATGAATCGCAATTTTTGTTTTTACTTTTCAGTTCTACCTCTAGGTTTCCGTCACTGAAAGGCGAGTCTCAAAGCTTTTAATACGTGCTTCCATCTAAACCGTCATGTTGACAGTTACGTTCAGCATGACGGTATAGATGTAAACATAAAACATTGAGAATAGCCACATTGTGCCCGAAATTCTGTTCTCTACGGATTTGTACAAAACAGTCGCTGGGCACCAGCTTAAAAATGGAGTCAAACCTGATTGAAGAAATCTAGCTAATTTTAATAATGATCAAATGTGTGTGAAATATTATTGTAAATTGAATTTCACTACACACGCCGGGCATCGATGGGTACTAATGCTACTCGAAATATATTCACTCGTTCATTTCAAAGAACTGACACTCGACATCTGTCGTAATTTCCATGTGTCAGTTCTCTCTGTCTGTCTGATTATGGAACAAGGGGCAACAAATTAGTCATTGCCGTATCACTTCACTTTTCTTCGCTTTATCTTCATTCTAGCTATTGGGACGACGCGTGCTTATTTGCCGACTTGCCAATATTTGAAGTAACAGATCATAAGAAAAATAAATTTTCCTATTCTGCAATTTTGAAGGAGAAAATTCTAACTTATGAGTGACAGGCATGCGCAATACTAACTGCACGTTACATGAAAAGCACTAACCTATTATATCCCAAGTTGCAAGAAATTCGGACGCACCAATTCTTCTGTTAGAACAAAACGCAATGAAAGTGCTTCTGACCAATCTTGACTCCTTCGACCAACTACCGAAACGAATTCTGCAATTATCGTTGTAGTGAACGCAACAATACCTATAACCTGGAAAGACGAAGTGGTGATGCGGCAGTGCAGGAACTAGGTCACGTGACGAGGTACAGCGAGGCTACGGTTAAACTAGCGAAAGAAGAAAGAAGCTCACAGTAACTATGTGATCGATGATATTCTATGGCATTACGAACAATAGAAGGAAATATGAACTTTGCGAAAACTGCACAACTTTTTTCAAACAGAAATGAGCTTCAGAGCTAGCTAGGAAACCCTTAGAAGCAATACTCTATCTATGGATATTTGTTTTAGGTGTCAAATTTAACGTTTTGATTTGTGCGGACGAAAGAGCATTGTTGCTAAAAGACCATACTTTCTCAGGTTTTCATCAGAATCAATGCGACCAGTAGTATACCTAGATGAAATATGGATTAACACGCATTATACAGTAAATAAATGTTGGCAAAGTGATAGTGTGCGAGTAGTACTGTCAAACAAAAGTGCCGGTCAAAGTTTAATTGTTGTTCATGCAGGCGGAGAAAGGTGTTTCATGGCTCAAAAACCAAAACGTCCGACTACCACACAGAAACGAATAGCAAAAATTTCGAAAAATACGTCGAAACCCAACTTATGCCAGGCTTACTACCAATGTCTTTATCCCTTGTAACTACCCACAGCGTATTTACCTATTCTGAATACTTCTAGCCATTTTACGTGTTGGACATGTTTGACTGTAGTAATGTTCAACCATTTTTTTTCAAATGTTCAAATGTTTGTACAACTTATGGGACTTAACTACGGGGTCATTAGTCCCTAAGCTTACAAACTACTTATGAACTAGCTAAGACTAAAGACGGCACAAATATCCATGCCCGAGGGGGGATTCGAACCCCCGACCGTAGTGGCCGTGCTGACCGTGACTGGAGCGCCTCAGTCACCTCGGCCACCGCGGCCGGCCCATTTTTTTTTTTTTCTCCATAATTTGGGAAGAATGAAACATTCGGAAACTGACATTGAAGGGCTTAGCAAAATTGCTGCAGGCATAACATGTTACCGCAGTATCGAACATTGCATTCGAATTTCCAAATTATATTTCGTCTTCTTCAAAAATGTTCAAATGTTTGTAAATCTATCGGACCAAACTGCGTGGTCATCAGTCCGTAGCTTACAAACTACTTAAACCTAGGTAACTTAACCTAAGGACAAAGACACACACCCATGCCCCAGGGAGGACTCGAACCTCGCCGGCCGCGGTGGCCGAGGGGACTGAGGCGCTCCAGTCATGGTCTGCACGGCCACTACGGTCGGGGGTTCGAATCCCCCCTCGGGCATGGATATTTGTGCCGTCCTTAGGTTAAGCTAGTTGATAAGTTGTTTGTAAGTTTAGGGACTGATGACCCCGTAGATAAGTCCCATAAGCCATACAAACATTTGAATTTTTGACTCGAACCTCCACGGCGAGCAACCGCGCGCTCCGCAGCGAGACGCTTTAGACCGCTCGGCTACCCCCCCGCGTTTCGTCTTCTTCAAAATTAGTTGTGAGTAAACGCACAGCGCCTAACAGGCTGGCAGCGCTCCCAATAATATTAAGAATACTGGCGTGTACGCCAGACTGCTTCCCCCTCTGGGTTCCTCCGGCGTAAACACGACGGTGCTGCCACAGTGGAGAGGAAGAAATTAGTGCTCCTCCCTCCCCTTGTTCAACAGGGGCGTCCGGCATGTAGTCGACACGCCATGCCACAGTTCCCGAAGCCGCTCCCTCCGAGGTTTGGTTTCGAATCCCCTCTTGGGCATGAATGTTGAGTTTGTACTACAAAAAAAAGTGGGGGGGGGGGGGGGGGGCACAAATCTGCCGCCCCTCGGAAAGTGCCGCCCCGTGCGGCCGCACGTTTCGCACGTGCCTTGCGCCGGCCCTGTATTACAGGCACATTCCTTGACATTGAAAAGGCATTTAAATATAACAATACTTTTAGAGAAGTTATGGAAGAGACATTTATCATGACGTAATTAAATCGTGTCTTACTAACATAAAATAATTAGTACTTGTAAGATTGGTAAGTGGTGCATACAGATCTAGTGTAATTAATATGAAATATCTGGTGCATCAAGCCTTAGTGTTGGCCCCCTTGTATTCTTCATATATGTTAATGAAACAAAATACTAGTGCCAAAAGTGAAAGAAAATTCTGTGTGCTAATGACACTTCTATTGTGTACATACATGAAGATCATAATAAATTAGAAATGTACAGTAAGTGTCTCACAAATTAAAAAATTCAATACTTCAGTGCAAGAATTATCAGTATAAATACTGAGAAAATAGCACCCATGGATTTAACCCTACAAGCCAGACAGATTTTGAAATTCAATTGTCCATTGAAACAGAAATTACCAGCAAAGAAAACTGTGTAAAATTCCTGGAAATAACTACACTATAAAACACTTTAGTGGGTTATTCATGTTGGCTACCTGGCAAGCAAAATTCTTCAAAACATATTTGCATATTTATGCTGAGCAAATACTTTGGTATGCTTATTATGTGTTGACGTCCAGTATAAACTTAAGACACCACAAAAGTCAGAAATACAGTTTTTGGCACTTCAAAACTACTACATTCTCTACATTCTGCAAGTGGCTATTTCACAAAAATATGCATTTGTATTACATTCCATTTTGCCCAAATTCCGCGCCATGGCGTCATTGTCCCAGTTGCGAAATAAGACTTAGAACGTCAATTTAAAGCCTAAGATTTTGCGAAACAGTTTGGTTAGAGACACGTAATCGAAGCTAAATATCTACAGATTACGTTAATACGAGTTGCGAAACAATTTGGTTAGACACACGTAATCGAAGCTAAATATCTACAGATTACGTTAATACGAGTAGGCTATTAAACAGCACTGACAGCCTATAGAGGTGCTTATTTCAATAAAATACAACCCCGAAAATTAGATCCAAAACGTCGAAACTAACAATTCCTTTCACACGATTAATATCTGTCAAAAGAGGGGGAATTTAATATGTCTGGTATACAATGCTGCCACTTTAGGCATGCGTGCGTGCAGATGATCAACATCTGTGGTATAAATTATGCACGGAAGTAATGAAGTTGTGATGTCATACATTGGTTTGCCTTTAATCACACTCGTTAAAATTATATTTGTCTTTGTCACGTACAAGTTCGCCACCCTACTTTAGTAATAAAGTTAGATCACTGAAATTGGTAGCAGTAGTAAACATAAGACGGGGTGGCCTTCGTTACACGCTAGGCAAGCCTCGCGCGTTACTTTAGTCTGTGGAGAGTGCTTCTGGCTAGAATTAAATTATACTTGTTCATTGTTACTGAAGGTTCGGTGGTGGTTACCTGAGCAATTTTTTTAACTGGCCAGATTTACAGTCGTGAAAGTTGTGCGCGACGCTTCCCTAGGCCTCACGTTGGCCACCAATAAGACATTCGAGACGAAGTGTCCCGACAACAGGAAGCCAAAGCTCAACTAAGCATCGATTCAACTTAGACACCCTGGTACCTCTCTTTGTTGGCAAACTTTTCAGTATAACTCTCATATACATTACACGAATATTGTCAATTTTTAATCTTAGCACAAGTGGAAAAAAAAATTCTGAGTTTGAACCACCCCCCCCCCCCCCCCGGTATCTAGTGCCTATTGTGTGAAAAATATGGATACAAAAAAATGTTACGTAAAGGAACGTAGGCCCTAAAGAAGTATGTGGCTTGGAACGTCTCGCTCGTCACGAAATCAAGTAAATAGGTACAGTAATCACGAAATTAAATCAAAATATTTATGACACAGATTTCACGCAGAAAGTTGATCAGAAACAAATACTGTCGACAAGCACAGCCCCCGTCTGTTTATATTATGCCAGGAATGTCAGTTAGGTACAATTACAATTTATGGAGTTTTGAAAAACCAGACAGAGAATACTGTAAAATGAAATGCTAATTCTGAAATAAAAATTACAGTTGCTGATTTATATCAATATACAAATATTGATAACTTATTTCTTTAAGGAATAAATTCATAATAATGTTAATTTTCACTAAATTAAATTATATTTTTCATTGCTAACATTTAAAGAGCATCAACACTTCAATTAAATTACAGAGGTAGTTTGACAATAAGGAATCTCTAAGTCAACAAAATTGAAAATGTCCTGCTCTCCTAATGTAGGAACTGAACTTTCGCATTTAAGTACTGTCGTATTTTATAAATATTTTTTCATTTTAGTGAAACAGGTGGAGTTACAACACTGCATGAAATGCCTGCAGTCTCACATCTCTCGGTTTCGTAATGAACAGAAGTTGTAATTTATATTACACAGTACTGACAATTAGTATGGGGCACTACAATATAAGAATGGCGTCAAATAATTGTTTACTCCCAGCCTGGCTTTTTCACATTACATGCACCGTACATCAACAGTCGAATTGCGTGGCTGGAGGAACTGTGTGTACCATTATCATTTCCTCCTATGCTAGTCGCGTATGCCTCCGTGACATGCGCTTATATCCCAAACAAAAAAATCTTTCCCAGAGATACTACTAGTTGACATTAGGCAAAGATCTAAAGCGTTCTTAGAGTACAGATGTGGAGGTACCAGCATACGACGATGTTCTGAGTATGCTTTATACATTTGCAAAAGAAATTGTTTTCCTCTTAGGGTCATGGTTAAGCGCACATCCTGTGATCGTGACATATTCAGAAATAAACTACCAAATATTGATGAGAAGTATGGAATATCGGTAAAACCAAGCAATGTATTCGAAACTAAAAAGGTAAAGCAATCAACAATCCGAAGATTGGTTTGAACACCACAGTGCTTTACTAGGCATGGTCCTGTTTGGAGGTGGTATGCCGTTGCCTTCCTCCGACCTTCGAACTGACTTACCCAGCCAGTTATAGGGGGACCTACAGTTTAACGTGGGTTCCGAACCACGGTGCTACTCAGTATTTTTCACATGAGCAATACTGCCAGAGGTGAAAGAAGTGGAAAGTGACAGATAAAAATCCTAGGACCTGGTGGGGATCGAAACCGCGACCTTTGGATTTGTAGTCTGGCACTCTACCACTGTGCAACCGAGGCGCGGGAAAACAAGAAATATCGACCTAACCGTAGCCTCGGAAATTACGAGATATTAGAAAATAAACAGCCAAATGTTTCTGACTAGCGAATAGTGTAAATGTATCTTTGTAAAGGAAAAACAGAAATATCATTGCTAGTCCTTTATTTGCAGCAGTTTCATTCTTGATTACTTTTAGTCACACAAATGTGGCGGCACAAGTCTGAGGAGAGGAGGATGAACATGTCGTTAAGGGCTTTGTGAGACTAATTTTAAAACGCACACAAGTATGTATGTATAACTGTTGTAGGAAACACAAAATATGTTCCAAAGCCACAGTCGCTTCTTAGAAGGAAAACTTTTTAATTTACTTCCATTTTCAAATGCCTATGATAACAAAAATATTAACAATGATTCAGTCACAGTTAACAGTGTAAATTTTCTAAATTTACCACAAAAAGTGATAACAATAAAAATAAATAAAGAAAGAAAAAATAAAAAAAAACCTGTGAATTTAGAGGGGGAATGTCCTGTGTTCAGCTCAGCTGTGGGCACACCTATTTCAGCCTTCATCGTAAAGGATGGAACTCTTGCCAGCAGCTGAACACTGGGCATTCAGGCTCTGAAATTAATTCAATATTTAAATGATTCTGAGCTTTGCTAGATGGGTATATGCGAATCCCTGTAAAGAGAAAGCCATGCGAAATTTCTCAACATATTTACAACTTTGGAATAATTGGACTATAAGACTGACCACATGAAAATTCAAGCAATTGTACAGTATCATCAAAAACGTTTTGTACATATTAAATGAGCCAAATGACTTAATAATGATGACTTTACAAAAACGTAGTACATATTGTTTCAAAAAATGTTCAAATGTTTGTAACACACCAATGCCCGAGGGAGGACTCGAACCTCTGGTGGGAGTGGTCACGTACTCCAGAACGTTGCGCCCCAGATCACACGGCCATTTCCTTGCGGCGCACATGGTTTGATAAATTATTAAACTTTTCACTTTTTAATGTGGTTGAATCATTGTAATATTTTTTTAAATCATAGGAAAATGAGAATGACGCCACAGTGCTTCGAAACTAGTAATGCGTTAGTAATTAAATGGAAGTATATTAATTTGACAAATGAAGACGATTTTACCTGGTGATGCCAGCAGCACAAAACATCTGCACCAATTGAAGGACATCCATTCATTTCGGATTGCTGCCAATGTTACGCTGCCTCTAGACGCGAAATATTACTGCACTCATTGTTACGGGTAACGTTTCCAACATTGCGCCGCTGCCTTCTGCTCGCCCCCCCCCCCCCCACCTCGCCGGCCGCGGTGGCCGAGGGGACTCAGGCGCTCCAGTCACGGTCTGCACGGCCACTACGGTCGGGGGTTCGAATCCCCCCTCGGGCATGGATATTTGTGCCGTCCTTAGTCTTAGCTAGTTCGTAAGTAGTTTGTAAGCTTAGGGACTGATGACCCCGTAGTTAAGTCCCATAAGTTCTACAAACATTTGAACTTTTTTTTTCACCCCTCCCTCCCCCCATCCCTGCAGCCGTGGTACGCACCTCCTGCCGCTGCCTACAGCTAGCACACGAGTCGTGAACTTACTGTGGATGAACAATACAGTAACCGGAATAGTTGTGTCATTATCAAATAAAGCAACAACTGGAAAAACAGCGTATCCTAAAAATTCGTCCAATTACAGGTCAGAAACAGTCAGTAAATATGAGTATGTCGTACTAAATTTGATATTCTCTCAAACCTAAAATCAGATTTCCCGTGTTTGTGTTGTACTGAATCAATTTCTTATTCTTTCTTTGTAAAGTTGTTATGCAAAACGAGATAAGTTTTCAAGAAAGCTTCCGTGATCAACAAAATTAAACTTGAAACTTCCTGGCAGATTAAAATTGTGGGCCAGAAATGGGATTCGAACCTGGGACCTTTGCCTTTCGCCGGCAAACGCTCTTCCATCTGAGCTATCCCCGCACGCTTCACGATCCGTCCACACAACTTTACTTTTGCCAGTACCTCGCCTCTTACTTTTGAAACTACACAGAACTGCTGTCAACCTTTCAGGACTAGGACTCCTCATTCTGGAAACATCCCTTAGGCTGTGGCTAAGCCATGTCTCTACAACATCCTATCTTTCAGGAATGCCAGTCCTTCAAGGTTCGCACGAGGACTTTTGTGAAGTATAGAAAGTAGGAGGTGAGGAATAGGCAAAGTAAAGTTGTGACGACGGACTGTGAATTCAGCATGTCGGGATAGTTCAGAAGGTAGAGACCTTGCCCGCGATAGTCAAAGGTCGCAGGTTCGAATTCCGGGTACAGCACACAATTTTAATCAGCCTGGACGTTACATATCAGCACACACTCCGCTGCTGAGTGAAAATTTGATTCTGAAAGTTACACTTAACTATGTTTCAATAAGAATTTATACTACCATGAAAATCGTTTGTATCTGATGTGTGGAAAAATGCCTTTGAATTTTCTAATTTGCTCCAATAACTGGAAAATCGGAACGTGTAGCTTGAAATAAAATTGTTTATAATGGATGGGAGTACCATTTTTTAGTGTCTAGGAAAAGAATCAGCTAAATCGTTTACCAAAAACTCTGAATGCTCCAGCCTGAACCCACCCTTGAAATTCAGTTGTTTTACATAGTTGAATCCTTTAACTTTATTTACGTATGAATAAAACATACACAATAGCTCATTTGTCACCCAACCTATCACGAAACAATAAAAAACTTTTATTTATTTTTTATCATAAATTATTGAAAAAGAGCAAGAAGCAATTAAATGAAAGCATAACACAAAAAGTCAAATTACGTTAATTACAGGGATTTTGCATATTTAAGCTCGCAATCACATGTTGCCCGTAAGTTAATTATTCTAATGCTAACATTCTTCCCCCCCCCCTCCCCTCCCCCGCCCTTCCTCACCCAGTATTGAGTGTGACCTGGTTAAAAAGCTTCTGAAATGCTACATACAAATGTTAGACTGGTGCCTGCTTTTGTGCCGTATGAATGACCCTAACTGAACCGCTCTGTTACGAGGGTCATTATGGAGATAGATCAGCTGCTAGGGCGACCACTTTGTCAGACATTCAGTTTCTGTTAAAATATCACATAATTCTAACAAAAAAGTAATGTTAGCATTTTTCACAAGAATATTGGGGTACTAAAGAATAAGATGGATGAGCTGTGTTCGTTTAGATGATATAGAAGCAGGTAATGTAATAAATACTAGACGTATGTGAGCATTACATTGTTATTGGTCTGGAAAAGGTGAATGCCAGTGGATATAAACTATCTACATTTGTAAGTAATAATAACGTGAGAGGAGGAGTTGCCGAATACGTCAAAAGCTATCACCGGGTAAAAAAAAAAGGTAGAAACAAAAGAGTTCCAAGCAGAGCAACATACTGAAGCATGTACCTTTCAGTTTAAACTCAATGAGACTTTTTGTATTGGCACCTTTCAGGAAACTTCCAATTATTTCTGGAAAACGTTGATACCTTGTTAGATCTATCAGATGGGGGAAGCAAATTGCCGCGCGGGAGTAGCCGAGTGGTCTGGAGCGCCACGTTACGGATCGCGCGACCTCCCTCATCGGAGGTTAGAATCATCCCTCGGGCATGGATGTGTGTGTTGTCCTTAGATTAATATAACTTAGTTTAAGTAGTTTGTAAGACTAGGGACTGATGACCAACGTAGTTTGGTCCCATAGGATTACAAACCTTTTAACCTTTAGGAAGCAAATTATTATTTGTGGTGATTTCAATGTTGATTCACTGAAAGAGTGTAATAGGAAGAATGACATCTGTTATTGATTTTCCTACTCGGATAGTAAAAAACGTTCGAATGTCTGTAAATCTATGGGACTTAACTTCTCTGGTCATCAATCAGTTCCTAGGCTTACAAATTACTTAAAATAACATATGAAACAGACAACAAATAAACCCATGCCCGAGGGAGGACTCGAACCACCGACGGCGAGTAGCGGCGCGCCTTGGAACCGTTGGCCACTCCACCGTGGCCTACTCAGGTAATAAAGGACAGCAGCACATTAATAGATAACTTTTTTATATACCAAAAAAAGTTTAACAACGTAAATGTATGTCCTGTTGAGAATGATCTTTCTGATCATGGCGCACATATAGTAACAGTATATGACATAGCTCCTCTCAGTAATTCGAAACAATCATCTAGAGTTGAGTGCTCTATTGATGATTTAACAACTAGAAATTTCAAAGAAAGTCTACAGCATTTAGACTGGGATGTTATTTATGAGAGACCTTGTGCTAATTTAAAATATAACTTATTTTATGATACATTTGTAAGGGTATTTGAAAACTGAACCCGAAGAAATTACTTAAACACAATTGTAAAAACCATGCAATAAACCATGGCTTCCTAAAGGAAAAAAATATCTTTAACCGGAAAAGGGAACTATATCTACCCGCAAGACAGGAGGATACGTATGATATCAACAACTACCGCCCAAACTCACTTCTGACAACTTTATCCAAAATTTTCGAAACGAAACACATTCTTGAGTAGCTTCACATATTATTAAAAATAAATTTATAACA
This sequence comes from Locusta migratoria, assembly GCA_026315105.1. Taxonomy (NCBI): domain Eukaryota; kingdom Metazoa; phylum Arthropoda; class Insecta; order Orthoptera; family Acrididae; genus Locusta; species Locusta migratoria. Next base: position 651,020,631 of record CM048745.1, on the reverse strand, counting down.
AAATGTCAGATTGCTTTTCAGAAAAGCTGTTCAAATAGAAAATGCTATACATACCTTCACTAATGAAATATTAAATGCTCTGAATAACCAGACATTAACCGTTGGGATTTTTTGTGATCTCTCAAAGTCTTTTGATAGTGTAAGTCATGGAATTCTTCTAGATAAGCTTAAGTATTGTGGCATGAGTGGAACAGTGCGCAAACAGTTTAATAATATTCAACTTATTCAAACTATACTATAATAATAGCAAATAGTTTAAATCATATTTAACTGGAAGAGTACAGAAAACTGAAGTAAGTAGTTCATATAATATGCAAGAAACAATTCCTCCAACTTGGGAGCTATCAAATATAGAGTCCCACAAAGGTTCGGTCTTGGGTCGTTTGCTGTTCTTTATATATATATATTAATGACTTGACATTCTATATTCACAAAGATGCTAAGCTAGTTTCTTTGCCGATGATACAAGTATAGCTATCACGCCTGACAAACAGATATTAACTGATGAAATTGTAAATGATGTCTTTCAGAAAATTATTAAGTGATTCTCTACGAATGGACTCTCATTAAAATTTGATAAACACCTGACACCATTAACAAATATAGACATTCAATAGAAATCTGTAGCTAAGGTAGAATATCCAAATTTTTTAGGTTTTTGCATTGATGAGGGATTGAATTGGAAGAAACACAATGAAGATCAGTTAAAACGTTTGAGTTCAGTTACTTATGCTATCAGGGTCATTGCAAAATTTGGTGATATACATCTTAGTGACTTAGCTTATTATGCATATTTTCATGCACTGCTTTCATATGGGATCATATTCTGAGAAATTCAACATTGAGTAAAAAAGTATTCATTGCACATAAGCTTGTAATCAGAATAAATGCTAGAGCCCACGCAAGATCATCCTACAGACATTTATATAGGGATCTACGGATCTTCACTGTAGCTTCACAATATACATATATTCACTTATGAAATTCGTTATTAACAATCCGGCCCAATTCAAAAGTAATAGCAGTGTGCATAGCTACAACACTAGGATAAAGGGTGATATTCACTATTCAAGTTTAAATCTAACTTTCACATAGAAAAGGGTGAATTATGCTGCCACAAAATTCTTCGGCACTTACCAAGTAGCATCAAAAGTCTGACAGGTAGCCAACTAATATTTAAAAAGAAATTAAAAGAATTTCTGAGTGGCAACTCCTTCTTCACTCGAGATGAAGTTTTAGATAAAACTTAGAAATTTCGCTATAAAATACATAAAAAAGAACAAAATAAATGAAAAATCCTTAAAATATTGAGTGTCATGTATAGACACCATTTATTAAACTGACATGTTTCACATAATTGCGAACTGTCGTATTTATGATCTATGGAACAAGTATTAATCTAATGTAATTTCTATGCTTGAACACGAATGACATCCATTTCATTTATCGCTGCGTCAAGAACTGCATGGTGACGATTTTCAAAATCACTTGAATTATTGCAACTATATACAGGGACATTAGGTAGTCAATGATAATTTCAGTTCACAGACACTTTTCTCTGATGACTCAAATTTCACGAATCTTGGTCTAATATATCGACATAATATGCATTATTTGTCTGTGGAGAATCTATATTAAGGCAAGTTGAACATCAACGCCCATGGAGTGTTAACGTTTGGTGCGGTATTTTAGTTTGTATGTACTCAGGTAATTGGCGCATTCTTTATGAAAGGTAAACTGACTGGTCAAATTTACAGGATATTTTAGACAATGTTTCACTCATACTGATAGGTATTCACGAACCTCCCGAAAAGTTTTGGGTCAAAACTATCTGGGTTGATGGATTGATCGAGTAGATTCTGAAAAGTGGCCCGCCGTTTACCCAATTTTTTCCTGTGGGTACGGCAAAAAGAGAGAGTTTAGATGGATGTACTAACAAGCCCAGAAAATATGCAGCAGCGAAGTATCAGTGAATGTGCAACCATTAGCGCAGTGATACTTATAAATTTCGAATTCTCTTTCAGACACAGAGTTGACATGTGCATGAGAAACAAGGGACTTTATTTCTAACATCTGTTTCAATGAAACACTTGTGAGAAGCAAGGGGACTCACCAAAATCAAGCACCCCGCCCACGTCGCTGTTGTTCCTGGGTAATGCTAAAAGTAGTCTAAGAATGCATTGCGGGACAGTGACGGTGTCGCCTGACAGCGCTTCGATTTTCCTAATCTGATGGTAGTTTGTTTGATATATTACCGCTTTTCAACAATTCATTTTCATTCCTGCCGATTATAGCGCCATCTATAAAGAAACGAAAAATATCACGAAGAACCCAAATCTGTAATAAAAATATGGGTTACTATTTAAGATTTCAAAGACATCCCCCTACCAGCCCTGGGGTTGCTGCAGGGTTTTCGAACTTTATGTTAATGGATGTCGCTCTCCAAGGTGTAAAACATTTTCCACTCTATCTGGCCGTCTGGTAAGGCAATCACTACAATATAATTAAAAAAAAAAAAAAAAAAAAAAAAAAAAAAAAAAAAAAAAAAAAAAAAAAAAACAGTCCTGGTTGCAATAATTCATTTTTCTTAAAGCGTATCGCCTGTTTGAGGCAACGTCAGAATCTGGGAATAAGTTTGGGGAAACTTTTATTGCACCTCTTTTAATCCGATTTGTATTTTTCCAAGTATTTAGAAAGACGGTTTTAAAAGCCGCACTCTGTACATATAAATTATGGTGAAAACGTCCAATGATTCCCTCTTGAGTGCACACACACACACACACCAAGCTCGACGAACTCTAATTGTAATTGACGAAATGCCCTAAATAAAGAGTAAAACGAGCGGGAGCACTTTGTAAGTGCCCGGACTCGAATCTCTCTCCGGCATAGATGAAATTACCCTATTTATTTAAATGATCACAGTGGCAATTAATGAAGATGATGATGTACATATTTTGACATGTATTGAAGCATGTATGACTGGTAATAACAATGAAAGAGTCAGAAGTAAAAACAGAGATATCGGAAGAGGACTGTGAGCAATGAAAAGGACTGACGGTCTGGCAGTGATCTGTGTGCGTGGCTGATAATGCCACGTGCGTGTGTGCGCGTGAGCTTCAATTTTCAAGGTGTTTTGTAATCGGACCGTTATCCGACACAAAGTAAGAAACATATCTGCGGGAGAATGTGGGATTAAAACGGAAATGAAAACAACTGGTAACACTTGAAGGTCATTTTGCCTCTGATCGTGATGTTACGAGACGACATTAACATTTAATTCGACCTATCCCTGTTTATGACAGTGAACCCGGAAAAATAATACGTCACGAATACAAAAAATCGTATGCGAACTAGGTATGTTGTTACCGCAGTATTTATGCACCAAACTAGGACATAAAGAAAAACTACGCGGCATTACACTGTCGTAGTTTGGGGGCAACCAAACAAAACGAGCCAATGGATTTAAGGTAAACAATTGACTCATTCCATTGTAGTTGTACGTGTTCGATAAATTGTCATTCATTCTTTTAACTGAAAATAGTTTGTGGGCGACCGAAAAAAAATTACACCTTTGTAGCCTTGTACACTGGTCAACACAATTAGGGGATCGGTTGAGATACCTAGGTTCACAGGTAGTGTCATCGGCAGAATGAACTAAAATAGTTCAACGTCCTTCTGTCGGATGTATGGAGTGGTGACAATAACATTACAGCAACTGAGATAGCGGTAATAACAGTGTTACCACAGAGGGGATTGATACTGACTTATATTTACTCTACCAAACTTACACAAGCAGTTGGGTTCAGATAGTGTATGGAGAGGGTAGAGCAATGCAACAACAACGTGGCTTGCCCGTAGCTATGACATGAAGTGCCACAAGAGGGTTGGAAGCGGGACAGACACAGATGGAGGTTGCCTGCAGCTGTTGTAGTGTCACAAAGTGTAATTTCCTGACATGGAACCGTTAAAAGAAGGAAAGGCCAAGGTCGTCCACGTGTAACATCAGCAAGAGACGACCGTTAACTCAAGTTAACAGCCCGTCGAAACAGTAGACTGAATGCAACTCAGCTGCAACGCACCCTCCAGAAAGCAACAAGATGCGCAATATCAAAACCAACAGTCCGAATTCGCCTTCGGGAATGTTGCGTCTACGCACGGAGGCCTAGTGTGTGTCCCATTAAAACCACGACACCGTTAAGCCCGCAGAAACTAGACGGAGGAACGAATGGTGCTGGTTTCTTTTCACAGACGAGTCAATATTTTGTGTTCAGCTGGACTATTGTCATTCCCTCATTTGGAAAGAACGTGGAACTCGGAACAGTTCTGCATATGCGCAAGAAACTTGACCACATTATGGTGATGGACTGATGGTATGGACAGGAGTCAGTATTAGCGAACGTACGGACCTATATGTCATTCGGAATGGCGCTTTGACTGCTCAGAGGTGTAGAGAAGTGATTCTTAGACCTTTTGTTGTTTCCTACGTTAATGCTATAGGAGATGGATTCCTTCTGGTGGACGACAACGATCGTCTCCACAGAGCTGCACTGGTGGAGAGCATGCTTGAAGCTAAGGGAATTGAATGAATGAACAGTTTTTTACCGGGCTTAAACACGATAGAGCATGACTGGGATGCACTTGGCAGACGTATTGCAGTCAGACCAGCACCTTCCACCACGTTTGCAGAGCTGGGTATTGCACTCATGGAAGAATGACCATATATCCCTCAAGAACTAATCGATTATCTCATACTGTCCATGCTACGCAGGTGTGCAACTGTAGAGGCCGTCCGAGGTGATCACACACCATATTAGAGGGCAACGAGAATGACTTTATCATCGTAGCTCCATTACTCTTTGCTCTAAGTAAACGCGATATAAACCTCTAGTAAAGAGTTGAGACAGCAAAATATCTTACTGTATAAATTTACAATTGTAACCAATATCTGAGCTAAATACGTTCTGATATCTCATCTGATCCCCTAATTATTTTGAACAGTGTATCTTGATTAAATTACTCATTATTTATTTTCAAGTGAAAACAGTTAGTAGTTATTCCGTCGGTTGAATCAATTAATCTACTGTTCAACTCAAATCAATCTCTAGTATTTTAAAACTAAGCTATTCCTTTATTCTTCTGAAGAAAGAAGACTTTAGTACTTTAATTAGTTGAACTACATATTTCCGCCAGGAGGCACCCCTATTCCCAGGGGTATGACGCCTTGTAAGGGCTTTACATTGTTAAGTGAAGACGTATCTCAGACATAGCGAACGTAAAATGCGAGTGTTTTTCAATTTGTATAGGTTTTGGGGCCGTCTTTTGCAACTGTAAATTAGTCTACTTTAGACCAGACGCGTTTCGCTTTGTTCTAAAGCATCTTCAGTGGTCAGCTGTACAATAAATGGTTTGTATTACATTATTTGTTTTAGTTTTTACTAGATTCGATCTGTAACAGTTCTCATGATTGTTTTGATTCTGAATAAATTGGACTATTAATATAACTCACGAATTTATTATTTTTTTGTCTTCATGTGTGGTTTGTAGCACATTGTCACAGCAAGTGACAATGTGCTTACAAACCACACATGAAGACGAAAAAATAAAGAATAAAAAATCGTGAGTAATAGGAATAGTCCAATTTATTCAGAATCAAAACAATCCAATTGCATGAGAACCGTTACAGATCGAATCTAGTAAAAACTAAAACAAATAATGTAATACAAACCATTTATTGTACAGCTGACCACTGAAGATGCTTTAGAATAAAGCGAAACGCGTCTGGTCTATAGTAGACTAATTTATAGTTGCAAAAGACGGTCCCAAAACCTATACAAATTGTATAACTGCAACTGCGGAAAACGAAGCCAAAAAACGAAGAAATATGCGAGTGTTTTTATTTTTCATAACTTAAAACCGATTCTATATAGTCGAGGATTAAGTTTGTTCGAGAGGCCATCAACACAACTAATTAATCCGACGTGTCGTGTGGGATAGGCCTGCTATCACTTTAAAAATTCCGGTGATCTAGATCAGATCGGACCTGTAGATGATACAATTAGACGATGACAACAATATACCGCTGGGAGCGGGATCATGGGAATGTTTCCTCGCCTGCCTTTCAGTGCTGACAACGTTAGAGAGTTCCACAGGACGTGTGGAAACCCACGTCAATGCTGCCTGGAGCTTAGCTGAGCCGCTGCCAGCTTGCGTCCGCCCCACAGTAGAGGTGTCAAAGAGTTGTTCTCCTGGAAGAGAACGGATTCGCACCCTCCTATCGGCATGATGAAAAAAGGTATCGGGATTCATTGCACTATGCAACGCTCTGATACCGCGCCAATGTCCAGTGATGATGGTCAATTGCCAATTTCAGTTGTACTTGGTAATGTTGTGGTGCTGACGTTGGTGAAGGCATGGTTTGTCGACTACTGGGACCATTATTAGGAGTGTTCGGTGCACTGCATGTTCAGACACACTGGTATTCTTCCCAATACCAAAATCTATACTTAGTTACGCCACATTTCGTTACCTGTCCCGTTTTGCCAGTCGCCCAGCTGAGACGACCGACATCTGTAATGAGGTGTGGTCGCCCAGTACCTCAACTTTTGAAATTGGGTTCACCGTGGTTTTGCTACTTGTTTAAGACACTCACCACCTCACCCATCGAACGCCAGACAAATAGCGCAATTTTCGAAATGCTCGGTCTCCGAATTATCACAATCTGCGCCTTTCCCATTCAGCACAAGGACAGCATGCTCGCAGTTGCTACATGCACCGTACGTTTCTCTGAGTAGCAGTCATACCTCGTCAGGCGACGCTGCTTTTACCTGGACTGATTTATTTCGATGGTAGTTAGGTGGTCATGATGTTCTGATTGATCAATGAATATCTGAAAAAATGGGAAGAGAAAGAAATGTGCAGTTTGCTGTTGGATGTTCATAGATACCTAACGTTCTAGTAGCGATTGGCAGACGCCACTGTGTTAAGGCCACCGTATTTGCCAGGCACAAATTTGGAACATAATTAAATATCTAAACTACACTAAGCAAAACAATTAGGGGATCAGCTGAGATATTTGGCTTCTGAAGTATTGTCATCGGCAGAATGAACTCAAATAGTTTGACCTCTTTCTGTCAGTTCTACGGAGTGGAGACAACAACATTACGGCAACCGTGGTAGTGGTAATAACAGCTGCTGCAGAGGGGGGTTGGTATTGACTTGTGCTGATCTACCAAACTTATTAAGCAGCTGGGTTTCGATAGGGTAATGAACCGGCAGTGCAGTACAACAAAACGTGATTTATCCGGAGCTATGGCATGGAGAGCCATAGAAAGGTTGGAGGCGGGACACACACTGAGGGAGTTGACTGCAGTTATTGGAGTGTCCCAAGATGTAATTTCCACGACTTGGACAGATTTGAAACAACAGGAACCATTAACAGAAGGCAAGGCAAAGGTCGTCCATGGTAATATCAGCAAAAGACGACCATTATCTCCGCAGAAACTGGGAGGAAGAACATCAGGATTGGAGTCGTAGCGAATGGAGCCGAGTTCTGTTCACAGATGAATCACGATTTTCTGTTCAGTCGGACAATAGTCGATCGCTCATCTGGAGGAAACATGGGACTCGGAACACTTTTTCTTATTTGCTGGAAACATGACCTTATCTTGGCGGTGGACGAATTGTGTGGGTAGGAGCTTTGACAGCTTAGAGGTGTAGATAGATCGTTTGACCTTTTGTTGTGCCCTACGCTGGTACCATAGGAAATTGATTCTTTCTAGTGGACGATATCGCTGGTTCCCACAGAGATGCGCTGGTGGGCAACATGCTTGAGAACGAATGGAGTGGCCAGCTTGTTCACCGGACTTAAACCCGATTGAGCACGTCTGGGAAGCACTATGCAGACTCATAAGCAGTCAGACCAACTCAACGGTTACAGAGCAGAATACTGCTCTCTTGGAAGACTTGCCAAATATTGATTACCTTATACTGTCCATGCCTCGCAGGTCAACACCAACCCCCTCAGCAGCAACTGTACTGGCCATCCGAAGTTATCACAGACCAATTTAGAGGGTAACGAGAATGACTTTTTCACTATTATGTTGCCCCACGGCATCTATTCACTTCATGTAGGCCTAGTACATTTCTGTGAAAGTTCAAGGATTACACCTAGTTCTATGACTTCAACCATGCCATACATTGGACGGTATTATACGTATTAAAATTTTCCAAAAGCATAAAAATGTCAGTTACAACGTACCGAATAGTCATGGCGCTACGTGTCAGGATGGAGTTGTTGGAACGTGTTTCTGGTCGTAGGGAAACAGATATATTGCGCAGTTTTATTATCAGATTAACAGGTATCCTCTGTCTGAGGGGTCTACTGCAGTCGAGCAGTGAGCAGGGGCATTTTCCTGGAGCAGTATCCATTTTTCAGTCCTCTGGAAACTTCTAGATCTGCTTTAACAATCGATTAGTAGCGGGCTGGTAAAATTCAGCATCTATGTTTTGACCTGCACGAACAGAATGGTAGTGGACGGTGTCTTTGCAGTTGAAGAAGACTATCAACAGTATTTTCACCATGGATTTTTACAGATTTTTTTTTTTTTTTTTTTTTTTTTTTTTTTTTTTTTTTTTTTTTTTTTTTGTCGTGGGGAAGTTGGTGAATACCACGACATGGACTTCCGTTTTGATTCTGAACTGGTATCACCAGGTCTCATAGTTTTCAGATACAATGGTTTCTGGTCACACATGGTAATGAAATCACCAAAAGTTTCCCTCTGTTTTGCTCTCTGCTCACCTGTGAGTTTGTGCAGCACAAATCTGGAGTATGTCTTCGGCTTACCCAAATCGTTCCAGACGATGGAGTGCACTGTAGCCTTGCTTGAGACTCCATCGCCGATCTTGTGTATGTATTTGTCGCGCTTTATCATTTCTGGGATTCTGATTCTCGATGACCATCTTGAATGTGGCTCATCCTTCTATGTTTGCTTCCCTTCACAGTGGCATTTAAACCATTGTTAAACACATTTTCTGCTGAAGGCTTCGCTCCCATACAGCTACACCAACATTCAATGTTCCTCTGTTCCAGTCTTCCCCAATCTGTAGCAGTACTTGACAATTACACGTTGCTCCAATGCGCTGTGACACTTGCTATCACACTGACTACGTTCAACTGGTCGTACTTGGTTTCCGTTGCCAGTTACATGCAGTAAATGCTATGTATGGATTCACCTCGAGTCTCTGAAGACCCATGCGCATGTACGCCCACACGCGCCAAGTTGCCGTCTAGGTATGACACCATTCACCACTCTTTAGACACACTTTGATAGAAGAAATATAGAAGATCCAACGGAGAGTAGCACGCTTCATTACAGGCTCATTTTGTGAGCGCATAAGTGTCACGGAGCTTTCTTGGCTTCACAACGATTCGTTTCGTGCGTATTCTTCTAACAATAAACTGCTGAGTGCCAGAGTGGTGCACGGAGGCCCGATCCCTGGCCTGCATTCGCACTAGCTTGCAACAGCCCCTGCAGTGCTGGCTTCTCCAGTACTTGCGCCGTCGCCTGTGGCGGGTCACAGGCCGAGGTCGCTTCTTCTTAACGAGGTCCAGAGCAGGATTCCATGCCTGACTTAGCTATAGGTCACTGTCTTTATTAATTAAATTATTTTTACCCTGATTTCAATGGCCTCTTTGATTACGCAATCCCAGGAGGAGGAGGACTGCTTTAAAATTCTAGTGTTCTCATAATCCATAGTATGGCCACTTCTTATACTATGGTCTGCCACGACTGATTCCGAGTACTGACGTTGTTCTGTGTGACGTTTATGTTCGCGGCACCTCTCTCCTACCGTGCATACGGTTTCCCCAATGTATGACTTACCACATTGACAGGGGATTTGGTAAACGCCTGGTTTCCGAAGTCCTAAATCGTCTTTAACAGAACCTAGTAGCGTCAAGGTTTTTGCCGGAGGTCGAATTATACATTTAACATTGTCTCCCTAGGATCCTGCCAATTTTTCTGGAGGTGTTTCCGACGAACTGGATGCACGTCAGCGATTTGTACTTTTCTATTTCATCTTCCTGCTGTTGCCTCCGAACAGTCTGTCTGAATGCACGTTTTATCTGCCTGTTGTTGTACACATTTCTTCTGAAGGTCTTCTCGAGGTGCTCCAGCTCAGCTGGCAGACTGTCTTCGTCACAAATTGCTCGTGCCCTGTGGACTAGCGTGCGTAGAACGCCTTCACGTTGGGATTCGTGATGGCTGCTAGATCAAATCAAATGTTCAAATGTTTGTATAGGTTATGGGACTTAACTACGGGGTCATCAGTCCCTAAACTTACAAACTACTTATGAACTACTTAATACTAAGGACGGCGCAAATATCCATGCCCGAGGGGGCATTCGAACCCCCGACCGTAGTGGCCGTGCAGATCGTGACTGGAGCGCCTCAGTCCCCTCGGCCACCGCGACCGGCTGGCTGCTTAGAGGCGTGAAGGTACAAATCGGCGTGTGTAGGCTTCCTGTAAACGCTGTGTCCCAGGTTGCCATCAGGTATCCGTTTCACTAAAACGTCAAGAAACGGAAGGGCGCTGTCCTGTTCCACCTCCATCGTAAACTGTATGTTGGGGTGCAGCGAGTTTAGGTGTTGGAGAAACTCGCTTAAGCTGGCCCGTCCATGAGGCCAGACAACAAAAGTATCGTCCACGTAGCGATAGAAACATGTCGGTTTTAGGCGCGCTCGTTCCAGGACCTTCTCCTCGAAGCTCTCCATGAATAAATTCGCCACAACTGGCGAAAGGGAAAAACCCTTGGCGACGCCGTCTGTCAGATCGTAATAATTTCCATCAAACAGGAAATCTGTGGAAGTGAGTACAAACTCAAAGAGCCTTGTTAGATTAGTGTCGAATATCTTGATTATCAGTTCCAACGAGTCCTTCAGTGGTACCCTGGTGAAGAGCGACACTACGTCGAAACTTACCAGTAGGTCGCTAGCCTGGAGGTGAAGTTCTTGTAAAAGCTTTACAAAATGAGTCGAATTGCGAACGTGGTCCTCGCATTTCCCCACATGGGGGCTCAGAAGAACAGTCAGATGTTTGGCCAGTCTATATGTTGCTGCTCCTATGTTACTATCGGGCGCAATGGGATGTTACTTTCGTGTACCTTTGGTAGCCCATATAGTCGTGGCGGTGCAGCAGCTCGCGATCGAAGTTTCTTGACAGTTTTTGCATTATTCTGTATGACTCACTTTGCGACCAGCGTTATGACAACGACGAGGACGACTGTCACGCGCTGGCTCCATTCACTGCCGGCACACTTTTACCATACAGCAATAAAAAAGTGCATCCCACAAAATGACTTGTGTCTCAGTTTTTTTTTTTTTTTTTTTTTTTTTTTTTTTTTTTTTTTGTGACTAAGTAAAAAAAGCTTAAACATTGCTGTACCTGTTACGAATGAAGTTCTTCATGTAACTATTATGTCTATCTTTTATTAAAAGGGAAAACTTTGTTTCCGGAAGCGAAATTCTTGCGCCAACAGCACCTAGAGACAAGGCCTCACAACAGCCCGTGCCACGTCACACTGACCACACCGCGGCCGCCAGCTTACTGACTGACGGCTACAAGGCATTGGGCGTGTCCCAGTGCCCAACCATTCAAATGGCGGCCGCGGCCTGGTCAGTGTGACGTAGCACGGGCTATTGTGAGGCCTTGTCTCTAGGTGGTGTTGCTTGTACATATCTCAGAATCGCGTCCTGAACATTTGCACTGCAGCAACGTTCTGAAACGGTCTCTTTGGTCGTCGCTTATAGTGACTTTCTCTTCTTCCTAAAGCTGAAATGATACTATTGCGGAAGGATTTCGCAGAAGCAGCGGCGAATGTGTAGTAATCGACAGAGCAGGCGTTTTCTTTCTGAGAAATTATTTCTCGTATATTCCACGTATGAAGTTGAAGCGCAAGGATACCGTTTCATAGTCAATCGTGTTTTGTTTACCTCTGCTTTTTTGAGGAGCGCTTCTAAAGTTTGTTCCACTTAAAGGTGTTTACGCCATAAGAAGTTAATAAAGTTAATACCCATATACCTTAACTCATTCTTAACCTAACACTATTTTCGGTGTTTAACGACTGGTAAGTGAATTAGTTCAAAGCAACAAGTCTCTACCACAAACGGGTTGATTCTTGCAACGAAGAAAACAGCAACCAGCCACTATCAATAATGCTATTTATTTGAAAAATAGCCCCGTTATGGGTTTCCAACTACAAGGTTGATCATCAGACGGCTGTTGAAGTACCAACGTTTATTACTTACTTCTGGACTCTGTCGTGGTGAAATATAATTGTGGTGGTGCGCCCTACAATACATAAAAGAAATAAATCGCAATTGGTGATCAGTTATGGCTTTACTGTACTAGGTTTAGATGGAATACCAAAGTGCGGCGAATGAAAATTTGTTCCCGGCCGGGATTCGAACCCGGGATCTCCTGCTTACTAATCAGACGCGTTGATCACTTCGCCATCGAGGGCACAGTGACCAGACCGACTGCAGAGGACTCTTCCTTTCCCGCCACATCCAAATCTCCATTCGCCACGCTGTCTCTTTCCTATTACCACAGCCTATTTGTTATGTAATGCTCGCAGCCACAATACTGTATTCCCGCATCAGGGAGAACAGACCATGAGGTATCGAGATACAATTAATTGTCATCAGGAGCCCAGCGTCGGCTTGTATACAATTATATATTTTTTACGACGTTACAGTATTACCTAGTACAGTGAAGCCATTCATTCATTGAGCGCTGTAACGTCGTCAAAAACATATAACATAAAGATTGTAATTACCTATTTGAACGTAACTAATAACGATGTAAAACTTAGTTAATAAATCTTCACAATTGAGTCGTTGTTGTAGTTTTTGCTTACATAGAAAATCCGCTGCCATTCTTTTGCAGTTTCGTTAAAAAGAAGAAGAAGAAGAAGAAGAAGAAACCACTTCTTTGAAGCATTTATTTCACTTATATTTAGCAACATATCGTGAAGCGCAACAGACAAACCAAAAAATTTTTGCCACATGGGAACATTTGTATACAAACAAGACGATATAATAAGTACTTACAGAATCAAGAAGTAAACAATAAACAATGTACCTGCACGTGAACAGCCGTCTGATGATGAATTTTTGTAGTTGGAGACCGGCGTGCGCTATTTTTTAAATCGATAATATTATTAAAAATATTCAAATGTTTGTAAATGTAAGGGACTTAACTTCTATGGTTATTAGTCCCAAGGCCTACAAGCTACTTAACTAATTGAAGGACAACACGCACATCTATGCCCGATGGAGGACTCGAATCTCGGACGGCGAGCAACCGCGTGTTCCGCAGCTGGCGCCTTACAGCGCTCGGCCACTCCACCGCGACTGTATTATTAATAATTGATGGTTGCTGTTTTCTCCTTTGCAATAATTGGCCAGTATTTTGTACACAGCAACGGGCTGAGAATGTCTGTTTTCGACAGACTAGCATATAGCTACAACTGTTGTTCCGGAGTTTTCACGGAGACTCAAAAAGTATTCGGTTTTTACTTCCTCAAAGTAAACGTCTCAAATTTTCCCAAAGAACGCCATGACCGAACCCACTCGACTGTATGTTTATCCGTCACAACAAAGAATGTATTCGATTAGATACAATTTACTCTCAAACAGTACAACGTAATCCGTTTGAGTCATTGGTATTACAAAGGTTGCTGTACTGCAATTTCTGTTCAATGTTGCATCATTCCTGGATGCATAGTTTCGGCAATCCAGAGTAACATCTATACGGAGGAAGGGGATTTGACGTAGCAATGGTAGTAAATAAAATTATTCCCATATATTTTCTGAAACACGGTCTCACTTTTCTAAAGCGCAGTATACCATAAAGACTTGTGTTCAAGCTAGAGAGGGTTCTACGTTGACTTTGAAGGAAGTATATGGCTATTACAAAATTAATTCTGTAAGTGATTATGTGCCGCGGCGGAGTGGCATAGCGCATTGAGGCGCTATGCTCCGATGCTCGAGGCCTTGACCGTCGGGGGTTTGAATCCCCCCCGGGAATGGAAGTTTCTGTTGTCTTTAGTATAAGTTAGTTTATAGGTAATTTGTAAGTTTAGGGACTGATAACTTCATAGTTAAGTCCCATAATCTTGACAGGCACTTGAACACTTTTTTAATTATTATTATGCAAGAAAAAGGATGCTTTTAGAGCTCTTTAATTCTTATCACCTTTAGCAGTTTCCTTCCCAACTAGAGAACAGCGCAACAGCAATACAGCCACAGACAATACTTTTGTTCATTCTTTATTATAAGAGGGGCGTTCTGTTAGCAAAATAGTGGCCCTCAAAGATCACGATGCTCAAATTTTAATTTTAAAAGTTTTGTGTACAAACATCTGTTAAAAACGATTATAAACTATTAGAGAAGGTAATTCAGTTACAACAGACGCCTTTTCATACCTAATTAAGGAACAAGATTGGCAGGGTGGATATAGTGCTGATAATGTAGATGATAAATATAACGCTCCCCTTAACACATTTCTCGTGCTCTTTGAAAGCTGCTATTCTTTAGAACGTCCAGAACAAGTTGTTTGACAAGAGGAATAGGAATGTCGTGTAGAACAAAGTAGGAATTTATACCAAAATATGAGAATGAGTCAGAATCATGCTACAGTAGCTCATTATAAAACAGTATGATAAGGTTTAGAAAAATGTAACTAAGAAGGCAAAAACGTATGTGATTCTGGTATGTAACAAGAATAGATAATTCACAAACCTTATCAGCGGCACAAAGTTGAGGATATAAGTCAATGCGCAGTGGAAAATTTTCTCTTACTGATAAGTCAGATATACATGCAGCAGTTAATAAACACTTTGTGAATATAGCGGGTGAATGAAACAGAACCTTAGCTCATATAGATCAATTTATGTGACTCTTTTTGAAAATAGTACTCCGAGACTGTTACTTGAAATAATCCTTCGTGATACTGATAAGGGGAAAATGGAATCAATAACTAAATCACTATGAATATGGCGGGATAACTAGCAATATACTTAAGTATTGTTCTGCCTCTCTTTGCACAGTACTTAGCCACATTTTTCACCTTTTTAGTGTTGGAATGGTGAGTTTCCTGGCGGATTGAAGTACTCAGTAGTGAAACCACTTTATGAAAAAATGGGAATGGAGTTAATGTAGACAATTTTAGACCTCTTCCTATACCATCAAGTTTTGCTAACGTTATTTAAAAGTCTGTAAACTGAAGGTTAATTGATCATTTCAGTTCCTGTAATTTGCTGTCACATGTATGTACAGTTTGGATTCATACATGGGTTCACAACAAAATGCAATATTAACTTTTCTCTGCGAAGCACTGAATGAATTAACTTTAAAAAATGCGAACGGTACGCATTTTCTTTGATTTAACAACAGCATTTGATTGTGTTGATCACAAGATATTGTTACAGATTTTGGAACATTATGGAGTACGGGGAGTAACTCACAAATGGTTCACCTATTACTTCAATAACGCAAAGGAGAAGGTAATTCTCTGAATGAAAATGGCTATGATATCCACTGACAATGGGGCACATTTAATTTGGAGGGGGGGGGGGATGCCCAAGGTATCTGTTCTGGGACACAGTTGATGTATCTATTTTATATAAATGATTTGCCTTGTGGTATAAAAGCAATTCTGAGATACTTGTGTTTGCTGATGACACAGCTGGGTAGTGAAGGATATTTTTCGCAATACACAAGAAGACCACATAGGTATCGGATTTTGGAATTTCTTTATATTTATGGTACGTGAAGTTCAGAACTTAAATAACCATTAGCCAAAGCCATTCGACGCAACTCTCAAAAATTCTCGAGAAAATCGACTTTGAGGATTTGCAAATTACACGTAAGTACCAATAACTCGTATAAAACATTTTGTGGTCTCTAATTCCACGTGTTGTGTCAGTTTTTGTTTATGTCTATGTAGACGAGCTGCACGCCTAGTCGTCAAGTAAAACAAGGCTGAGAAAGTTGCTTGGAATGCTATGAGAAGCTGTCACGACAGGATTCGAACCACCGATCCTAGGGTTGCAACGCCAGAACGCTTCCATCTGAGCTACACCGACAGATATGCAAGTCATTTAATGATTGGTACTTGCAAAACAACAAAGTTGATGTTCTCGAGAATTTTCTAGAGTTGCGTCGCATGGATTTAACTGATTGTTATTTAAGTCCTGAACTTCAAGTAACACAAATATAAAAAAATTCTAAAATCCGACACACGTGTGGTTTCCTTTTCAATTAAAGCAGTTAATGCAGTTAAAGAAATATGTTCATGGCTTGTAGAAAATAAATGATGGTAAATCGCAGTAGGAATCAATTTTAACACTTTGTAACACACGGGTCAACAAAAATTAACATTTTGATTACAAAGAATGAGTACATGACAAGTGAGACTGAACAGTTCACATTTCTAGACATTCATGTGGGTAATAAACTGTTGTGGAAAGCCCATGTTCGCAATCTTGTTCAAAACTAAAGTCGGCCGCAGTGGCCGAGCGGTATGCAGCGCGCCAGTCACAGTATGCACGGCCGCTACGGTGGGGGGTTCGAATCCCCCCTCGGGCATTTATATTTGTATCGTCTTTAGTATAAGGTACTTCATAAGAAGTTTGTAAGTTTAGAGACTGATGGACCCCGCAGTTAAGTCCCTTAAGCTAAACAAACATTTAAACCTTCGAACAACATCAAAAATTAAATGCTGCGTTGTTTACCATTCTAACAGTATCGGAAATATGTGATAGTTCAACACGAAAAGTAGTCTACTTTGCTTATTTTCATTCGCTTATAACATGTGATGTTATTTATTGCGGTAACTCCTGTGATTCAATAACAGCATTTATTGCGCAAAAACGGTCAGTTCTAGCAAATTGTGGTGCTGTTGTTTGTTGTTGTTGTGGTTTTCAGTCCGCAGACTGGTTTGATGTAGCTCTCCAAGCTACCCTATCCTGTACAGGTTTCTTCATTTGAGAATACACTATGCAACCTACATCCTTTCTGCTTACTGTATTCGTCCCTCTATGATTTTTATCCCACACACTTCCTTCTAATGCTGACAATTCCCCGATGTCTCAGAATGTGTTCTATCAATCCCTTCTCTTAGTTAGCATACGCCACAAACTCCTTTTCTCCCCAATTCGGTTAAGCACCTTCTCATTAGTTACGTGATCTACCCATATAATTTTTATCAGTCGTCTGTAGCACCACATTTCAAAAGCTTCTATCATCTTTTTGTCTGAACTCCTTATCGTCTACGTTTCACTTCCATACAATGCTTCACTCGAGACAAGTGCTTTCCGAAAGGACTTCCTAACATTTAAACCAATATTGAATGTAATTAAATTTCGCTAATTCAGAAACGCTTTCCTTCCCATAGCCATTCTGCATTTTATATCTTCTTTACTTCGCCCATCAAAAGATATCTTGCTACCCAAGTAACAAAGTTCATCTACTACTTTTATTGTCTCATTGCCTAATCTAATTCCTTCAGCATCGCCTGATTTCCTGACGCTACATTCCATTATCCTAGTTTTACTCTTGTTAATGTTCATCTCATATCTTCCTTTCTAGACACTATCCATTCCATTCAATTGCTCTTCCAGATCCTTTGTAGTCTTTAAAAAATCACTATATCATCGGCAAATCGCAATTTTTTTTATTTCTTCTCCCTGAACTTTTATTACCTCTCCAAATTTCTCCTTGCATTCCTTCAATGCTTGCTCAATGTACAGATTGAACAACATTGGGGAAAGGCTACAATCCTTTCTTACTCCCTTCCCAACCTTTGCGTCCCTTTTATGCCTTTCGACTCTAATAATCGCTGTCTGATGTTTTGTATAGGTTGAATATAACTCTTCGCTCCCTATATTTTACTCCTGCTACCTTCAGAATTTGAACGAGTGTATTCCAGTCGACATTGTCAAAAGCTTTCTCCAAATCTGCAAACACTAAAATTGTAGGTTTGCCTTTCCTTAGCCTATTTTCTAAGATAAGTCGTAATGTTGAGTATTGCCTCCCGTGCTCCTACATTTCTCTTAAATCTAACTGATCTTCCCCGAGATCGGATTCCATAAATGTTTCAATTCGTCTGTAAATATTCATATGTCCAAATGATTGTTAAGCTTAAGAGACTTAACTGCGGGGTCATCAGTCCCTAAACTTACAAACTACTTATGAACCCCAGTTGGGGTCTAACGGTCATAAATGCCACACGATCATCATCATCATCAACTACCTTATACTACAGAAAGCACAAACATGCATGCCCGAGGGGGGGATTCGAACCCCCGACGGTAGTGGCCGTGCAGACTGTGACTGGCGCGCCGCAGACCGCTCAGCTACTGCAGCCTGCCGTCTGTAAATAATTCGTGTTAGTATTTTGCAACCATGACTTATTAAAGGGATAGTTCTGTAATTTTCACATTTGTCAGCACTTACTTTCTTTGGAATTGGAATTACTATATTCTTCTTGAAGTCGGAGGGTATTTCCCCGGTCTCAAAAATCTTGCGTACCAGGTGGAACAATTTTTTCATGACTGGCTCTCCTAACGATATCAGCAGTTCACATGGAATATCATATACTCTAGGAGCCTTGTTTCGACTCACATCATTCAGCGCTCTGTAAAATTCTTGTCGCAGTGTCATATCTCCTATCTCATCTTCCTCCACTTCGTCTTACATTTCTAGAATACTGCCTTCAAGTTTATTTCCTCTGTATAGGCCCTCTACATGTTCCTCCCATAGTCCAGCTTTTCTCTCTTTGCTTAGTACTGGTTTTTCGTCTGAGTTCTTGATATTCAATCAGCTGCTTTTCTTGTCTCCAAATACCTCTTTTATTTTCTTGTTGGTGGTATCTTTCCCCTAGTTATACACCCCCATGAACGACAGACAATGCCGAGGTGGGGTGGTTTGCGTGCCTCAACGATGCAGTGTGAGATTACCGCCCAATAGAAATACTGGTAATTAATAGCATTTGATAATTAAACAGTATGAAGTTCACTGCAAACATTGACCATGCCAATGCACTAAATGTTACACAATTTTAATCTTATTAATTAAGGTAGCAATGTATGTACACAGTTGGGTGACAACAGTTATAGTTAGGCCATAGGTAGAAATTCTCCACGTTGAGATTTGCTGTGTGCTTGTAGCTGACGGGAGGCCAGCGAGCAGGCCGATGTTGGTGGCTTGTTCCAACTTAGGATTTTACAGTTCGTTTCCGGTGAGGGGAGAGAGGGACAATGGCGAGTGCCAGGCACAGTGCAGTGCACAAATATTGTAATACTACTGGCATTTGAAGGAATACGATGCAGTTAGGAACCTTTAAGGCCCTCATTACAAAATAGCCTGTTGATAAATAAACAATACATTAGCTGATATAGTCACATCTAACGTAATATGTTTAATTGACAATGAAAAGTAATAAATTACCAACGAAGACAAGACAGTTACACAACTAGCATGGCAATGTTTGTTTATGAAAATAATATATTAACTATATTTCATTTTATTTTCAATCAATCTTTTGTATTTTACCTTGAAATATTCAGTTAAATCAGTTATCTGTGATGTAAGAAATTGCACTATTATAATAAATAGTACAAAGGATGTTTATACTAATATAAGAACGTAAGAAAATATTTGTTTAATGTGTAGTGTAATTATTTTGATTTTAAGTAAAGTTTTAGAAATTTATTGGCTGAGCGCTGTACGTTGGCAAATCGGTTACAACAGCTTACATGGGGAAGTTGATGACGTAGGGGAAAAAACCCCGGCAGTTGAGTTTTGGCGCGCGCGCGCACGAGGGCAGGAAGTGAGGACTCCAGACCATGTGGTGTAGCTGGCCTGGCGGGGTCGCTCTGCCTCAGTCAGCATGTGGATCTCGAGGTGGTGACTTGAGTTTTGTGTGTGGCAATCGCCACGTGTGGTTGCTCGTCGTAGACTGCACCAAGTTAAATCGAGTGCTACTGTGTGTTTGTGAATAATTAGCCGGTGCAACAAGGTGTGCATCGCATTAAATTAAAGTGACGGTGATTTGTTAATGTAACACGTGTCGTCGCATAGGCATGAACATAAACGGTGTTTGAGATAGCCACGTGGTGTGAAATCAATTCGCGACAAATATTCATTTTGTCTGGGGGCTCACGAGCTATAACTTTATTTGGTACATTTACCGACGTACAGACGCGACAGCCACAGGGTTCAAGTATTGTGAAATAAACAACATAAAGTGAACTTTCACGTGTTTTCTAAAATAGTAGTTAGTACACCCTTTTCTCTCATGAACTTGAACTTATTATGAATTTGTTTTGTTAATCATATGCAGGGAAGGAAAGCTGGGAACGTGTGATATCATCCCCTAGAAAACGAGTCAAACAGTCGCAATAACAGTTCCAGTGTTTTTGCATGTTTAGGAATTTGGTTCGCAGCTGGTGGTTGTGGGTTTAAAAAATTAAACTTTCCCCATTTTAAACTCTCACCCCGACCTTCACCCTCGCAGCAGATAGCCGTACCGTAGGTGCAACCACAGCGGAGGGGTATCTGTGGAGAGGCCAGACAAACGTGTGGTTCCTGAAGAGGGGCAGCAGCCTTTTCAGTAGTTGACTGAGCTGGCCTTGTAACATCAGCTAATGTGGCTTTGCCACATAGTTACTGCGAACGGCTGAAGCAAGGGGAAACTACAGCCGTTACTTTTCCCGAGGACATGCAGCTCTACTGTACGAAAATATGGTGATGGAATCCTCTCGGGTAAAATATTCCGGAGGTAAAATAGTCCCCCATTCGGATCTCCAGGCGGGGACTACTCAGGAGGATGTTGTCATCAGGAAAGACAATACTGGCATTCTACGGATCGGAGCGTGGAATGTTAGATCCCTTAATAGGGTAGGAAAATTAGAAAATTTAAAAAGGGAAATGGATAGGTTGAAGTTCGATATAGTGGGGATTAGTAAAGTTCGGTGGCAGGATGAACAGGATTTCTGGTCAGGTGAGTACAGAATTATAAATACAAAATCAGTTGGGGGTTTCACAGGAGTAGGACTGATAATGAATAAGAAAATAGGAATGCGGGTAAACTACTATGACCAGCACAGTGATTGCATTATCATTGTCGAGATAGATACGAAGCCAACACCAACAACAGTAGTACAGGTTTATATGCCAACTAGCTCTGCCGATGATGAGGATATAGAAGAAATATATGAGGATTCAGACAGTTAAGGGAAAGGATAACTTAATTGTGATGGGAGGCTGGAATTCCGTAGTAGGAAAAGGAAGAGAAGGAAAAATAGTAGGTGAATATGGACTGGGCAAAAGGAATGAAAGAGGAAGCCGCCTGGTATAATTTTGCACGGAAAATGATTTAATCGTAACAAACACGTGGTTTAAGAATCACAAAAGAAGGTTGTATACTTGGAAGAGACCAGGAGACACTGGAAGGTATCAGATAGATTTTATAATGGTAAAACATAGATTCCGGAATCAAGTTATAAACTGCAAGACATATCCAGGGGCAGATATATACTCTGACCATAACTTGTTAGTCATGAACTGTAGGCTGAAACTGAAAAACTGCAGAAAGGTAGGAAAATAAGGAGATGGGACCTAGATAAATTGAAGGAACGTGAAGTTCTGGAGAATTTCAGAGGGAGATTTAGGCAAGAACTGACAGAAACAGGGGAAATAAAACAGTAGAAGAGGAATGGGTAGCATTGAGAGATGAAATATTGAAGGCAGCAGAGGACAAAATAGGTAGAAACGCAAGACCTACAAAAAATCCTTGGATATCACAGGAAATCCTAAATTTAATTGATGAAAGGAGAAAACATAAAAATGCAGTAAATGAAACAGGCAAAATGGAGTACAGACGACTAAAAAATGAGATTGACAGGAAGTGCAAAATGGCTAAGAAGGAGTGGCTGGACGCCAAATGCAAATCTGTTGAAGAATGTATAAGAAGGGGAAAAGTAGATACAGCCTACAGGAAAATAAAAGAGAAATTTGGGGACAAGAAAAACAGCTCTATGAATATCAAGGACACTGATGGAAAACCAGTTCTCAGCAAAGAAGGGAAAGCTGAAAGGTGGAAAGAGTACATAGAGCAGCTCTACAAAGGAAACGAACTTAGAGACGATGTTGTAGGATGGGAAGAGGAAGTAGATCAAGATGAAATAGGAGATACTATACTGAGAGATGAATTTGACAGAGCCTTGAAAGACCTAGGTCGGAACAAGGCCCCAGGAGTAGATGATATACCCTCAGTGCTACTAAAGTCTCTGGGAGAGCCAGCCATGACAAAACTATTTGAACTGGTGTGTAGGATGTATGAGACAGGCGAAATACCCTCAGACTTTAAGAAAAATGTAATAATCCCCATTCCAAAAAAATCAGGTGCAGACAGGTGTGAAAATTACAGAACCATCAGTTTGATAAGTAATGGTTGCAAAATTTTAACACGAATTATCTACAGAAGAATGGAAAAGCTGGTAGAAGCTGACCTCGGGGAAGATCAGTTTGGGTTCAGGAGGAACGAAGGAACCCGGGAGGCAATACTCACTTTACGTCTTATCTTAGAAGATAGATTAAGGAAAGGCAAACCTACATTTTTAGCTTTTGTAGATTTGGAGAAAGCGTTTGACAATGTTGACTGGAATACACTCTTTCAAATTCTGAAGTCAGCAGGGGTAAAATACAGCGAAAGGAGAGTTATTTACAACTTGTACAAAAGCCAGACCGCAGTTATTAGACTCGAAGGGCATGAAAGGGAAGCATCAGTTGGGAAGGGAGTAAGACAGGGTTGTAGCCTTTCTCCGATGCTATTCAATTTGTACATCGAGCAGGCGTGAAGGAAAGCAAGGAAAAACTTGGAATAGGAATTAAAGTTCAGGGGGAAGGAATACAAACGTTGCGTTTTGCTGATGACATTGTAATTCTGTTAGAGACAGCAAAGGACCTGGAAGAGCAGTTGAATGGAATGGACAGTGTGTTGAAGAGAACGTATAAAATGAACATCAACAAGAGCAAATCAAAAATAATGGAATGCGGTCTTAGAAAATCAGGCGATGCTGAAGGAATTAGATAAGGTAATGAAACAATGAAGGTGGTAAATGAGTTTTGTTACTTGGGTAGTAAAATAACATGCGATGGTCGCAGTACAGAAGATATAAAATTCAGAATGGCAATGGGAAGAAAAGCATTTTTGAAAAAGAGAAATTTGCTAACATCTAATATTAATTTAAGTATAAGGAAGTCTTTTCTGAAGGCATTTGTGTGGAGTGTTGCCTTGTACGGGAGTGAAACATGGACGATAGGCAGTGCGGATAGGAAGAGAATAGAGGCTTTTGAAATGTGGTGCTACAGAAGAATGTTAAAGTTTAGGCGGGTAGATCGCATAACTAATGAAGAGGTACTGAACAGAATTCGTGGGATAAGGAATTTTTGGCATACCCTGACCAAAAGGAGAGAGCGCTTGGTAGGACACATTCTTAGACATCGAGGGATCATAAATTTAGCATTTGAGGGAAGTGTGTGGGGTAAAAATCTCAGAGGGAGACCCAGAGACGCGTATAGTAAGCAGATTCAAGTGTATGTGGGTTGCCGTTCTTATGAGGAGATGAAAAGGCTTGCTCAGGATAGAGTAGGGTGGAGAGCTGCATCAAACCAGTCTCCGGACTGAAAACCATAACAACAACATACATTCTTCTACGGTTCTGCATTTGTCCTCTAGCCACTTCTGCTTAGCCAGCCTGCACTTCTTCACAATCTCATTTTTTAGACGTTTACACTCCTTTTTTTTCCTGCTTCACTTGTTGAATATTTATATTTTCTCCTTTCATCAACTAAGTTCAGGATATCCTGAGTTATCCAGGGATTTCTATTAGGCCTTGTCCTTCTGCATATATATGGTCCTCTGCAGCCTTCACTACCCTTTCTCTCAGAGCTACCCATTCTTCTTCTACTGTATTACTTTCCCCCGCTTTAGCCAATTCTTGCCTAATGCTTCCTCTGAAATTCTCAACCACTTCTGGTTCCTTCAATTTGCCCAGGTTTCATCTCCTAACTTTTCTACCTTTCTGCAGTCTCTTAAGTTTTAATCTCCAGTTCATAACCAATACGTTATGGTCTGAGTCTATATCTGCCCCTGGATTGTTTTACAGTTTAAAACCGGGTTTCTAAATCTACATCTACATAGATACTCTGCAAATCACATTCAAGTGCCTGGCAGAGGGTTCATTAACCGCTTTCATAACTTTTCTCTACCGTTCCATTCTCTAATAGCGCGCGGGAAGAAAGAACATCTAAATCGTTCCGTTTTAGATCTGATTTCTCTTATTTTATTGGGATGGTCATGTCTCCCTAAGTAGGTGGGTGCTAGCAAAATATTTTCACATTCAGAACTAAAAGTCGGTGATTGAAACTTCGCAAACAGATCACGCCGCAATGAATAACGTCTTTCTTTTAATGATTTCCACCCCAGTTCTTGCAACATTTCCGTGACGCTTCCCCCCCCCCTCCCCGTAACGTGATAAAACAAAACGAGCTGCCCTTCTCTGAACCTTCTCAATGTCTTCCGTCAGTCCCACCTGGTGCCGGCCGCGGTGGCCGAGGGGACTGAGGCGCTTCAGTCACGGTCTGCACGACCACTACGGTCGGGGGTTCGAATCCGCCCTCGGGCATGGATATTTGTGCCGTCCTAGTTCGTAAGTAGTTCATAAGTAGTTTGTAAGTTTAGGGACTGATGATCCCGTAGTTAAGTCCCATAAGCTTTACAAACATTTGAACATTTGATTTGAATTTCCTACCTGGTGAGGGTCCCACAAGGGGCAACAGTACTCCAAGAGAGGATGCACAAGTGTGATGTAGGCAGTCTCTTTGGTGGACCTGGTTCATCTTCGAAGCGTTCTGCCGAAGAAACGTAACCTTTGGTTCGCCTTCCCCACAAAATTTTCTGTGTGTTCTCTCCAGTCAAAGTTGTTCGTAATTGTAACTGCTAGGTATTTGGTAGAATCTACGACCTTAAAGTTTGACTGATTTATCGCGTAATTAAAGTTCAGCGGATTTCTTTTAGTGGCATGTGTATTACTTCACACTTTTCTTTATTTAGTGTCAATTGCAATTTTCGCACCATGCAGAAATTTTGTCTAAATCGCTTTGCAGTTGCTTTTCATCCTCAATTGACTTCACTTACCGATAAACGACAGCATCATCCGTGAACAGTCTAAGGGAGCTAATTAGATTGTCTCCTAAATCGTTTATAAACACGAGGAAGAGTAGGGGACCTATAACGCTTCCCTGTGGAACGCCAGATATCACTTCTGTTTTACTCGATGACTTACCATCAATTACAACGAACTGTGTTCTTTCTGATAGGAAATCGTGAATTCAGTCGCACAATTGGGGAGATATTCCATAAGCACGCAATTTCATAAGGAGCCGCTTACCATTATAAAGACAGCCCGGTACCTTCCAGTGTCTCCTGGCCCCTTCTACGTATACAGCCTTCTTTAATGATGATTGAACCAAGTGTTGGTGATCATTAAATTGTGGTCTGCCCAAAATTCTACCAAGCGATCTCCTCTTTCATTCCTTTTTCCCAGCCCATATTCACCTACTACATTTCCTTCACTTCCCTTTTCTAATACCGAGTTCTAGTCCCCCATCACAATCAAGTTTTCGTCTCCCTTAACTTTGTGAATGATATATTTTATATCCTCATACATTTCTTCAATATCCACATCATCGGCTGTGCTAGTTAGACATAAACTCCCACTACTGTGGTCGGTGTTGGTTTTGTGTCTATCTTTGCTACTATAATGCGTTCACTATGCTGTTCATACTAACTTACCCGTATTCCTATTTTCTTATTCATTATCAGACCTACTCCTGTGTTACCACCAACTGATTTTGTATATATAACCCCCTACTCACCTGACCAGAAACCCTCTTCATCCTGCCACCGAACGTCACTAATCTCTGTCATATCTAACTTTAACCTATACATTTCCCTTTTCAAATTTTCTAACTTACCAACGCTATTAAGGGTTAGAACATTCCATGCTCCGACCCGTAGAATGCCTGTTTTGTTTTACTTGATGACGATATCCTCCTGAGTAGTCCCCGCCCGGAAATTCGAATGGGGGACTATTTTACCTTCGAAATATTTTAGCCAAGAAGACGCCATCATCGGGAAAAGTAACGACTGTAGTCTCTCCTTGTTTCAGCCGTTCGCAGTAACTGCATGCTAAGCCATATTAGCTGATGTTACAAGGCCAGGTCAGTCACACTGATGCCCATGTAACTATTGAAAAGGCTGCTGCCCCTCTGCAGGAATCACACGTTTGTCTGTCCTCTCCACAGATACCCCTCCGCTGTGGTAGCACATACGGTACGGCTAGATGCATCGTTGACGCACGCAAACCTCGGCAAAGTCTGTGGGTCATGAGGCTGGATATGTGGTGTAAGCTCGCGAATCTCTTGTCGACTCACGGTTAGTATCCTGCGAATTTTCACACTAGCTTTTCAGTGCATATGTTCTTTAATGTCGCTTGTTGTTAATAATATCTGGTTGTTCTCAAGAGTTAGCAACTTTCATTCAGTTAATGCTAGACAGAAATCGAAATTGCATTTGAATCACACTTCCTTGACCAATTTGCAGAAATGTGTTCACTATTCTGAGGCAGCCATTTTTAAAAAAGCTGCCACAGGAATCCGAAAAGCTTAGTAGAACTGAAGAGTTTCCTCAGGGCTCACACGTCTTTCTATCCTGTCGAGGAATTCCTGGAAAAATTTAAAAATTAGTCGAATTTCGGTGTTACCTCTTTTAGTTACTCTCTTGTTATAATGCGATGTACTGGATCTTTCCATGACCATGAAGACTTGCTCCTTAGTTTGGTCCTGCAGAATATCATAAATATAAATAAATAAAGCGCAAGAAGCTGTTCCTAATATATATTGGTAACCCAGGATAAACTTTCTTGAACGTCTTATTAACCTGCTTTACCAATATTCAAGATTCATATAGTATTGATAATTCCTTATTCGCAGGCTTCACTAAGTCATTAATGTGAATTGACGTTCGAACTTAGAAATGATCTGTCAAATGGATACAGCACAGATACCGTCAGTAATGGTGGTATATATTCTACGGAACGTGATGACATCGACACTAAGAGATTATTTGCGCACTTGTTTTTTCCAAAAGCAACTCAAACATGTTCTTTGGGATTTATCCGGAAGATAGAGATGGCAATGGATTGATCTGAATTTATAGCTATGCCACAAATGAA
The DNA here is from genome assembly GCA_026315105.1 of Locusta migratoria. Taxonomy (NCBI): domain Eukaryota; kingdom Metazoa; phylum Arthropoda; class Insecta; order Orthoptera; family Acrididae; genus Locusta; species Locusta migratoria. Next base: position 650,993,267 of record CM048745.1, on the reverse strand, counting down.
TCATTGTTTGTTTTTTGTAGTGTGGACTATTTTTAAACAATTTAAAATTATGTGTCGTACTAATAAATTCAAATTAGTAGAGGCTTGGTACTGGTGGAACTGAAGTTGAGGTCAAGTTTCGAGTCATCGTAAGAGCGCTGGTAAGGACGTTGCCCCTAACGGGCCAGATTTCGGGTTTGCGTCCAGGTCCGGTACACTTTTAATGTATCAAGACATTTTAATAAATTCTTATCCGTCGTACCTCTTTTTTCTGTGTTTATTTAGCCCACATATACCTTAATATTTATACTATTACATTTTGAATCCCCTGGAGTAGATGATATTCCGTGTGAACTGCTGATATCGGTAGGAGAGCCAGTCATGAAGAAATTGTTCCACCTGGTGTGCAAGGTGTATGAGACAGGGGAAATACCCTCTGACTTCAAGATAATGTTGTAATTCCAATTCCAAATAAAGCAAGTGCAGACAAATGTGAAAAATGCAGAACTATCAGTTTAACAAGTAATGGTTGCAAAATAAAAATGTTCAAATGTTTGTAAAGCTTATGGGACTTAACTACGGGGTCATCAGTCCCTAAACTTACAAACTACTTATGAACTACTATCGAACTAGGACGGCACAAATATCCATGCCCGAGGGGGGATTCGAACCCCCGACCGTAATGGACCTGCAGACCGTGACTGAAGCGCCTCAGTCCCCTCGGCCACCGCGGCCGGCGGTTGCAAAATACTAACAAGAATTAATTACAAGCAGATAGAAAAACTTGTGGAATCCGATATTGGGAAAGATCAGTTTGGATGTAGGAGAAATTTACGAACACGCGAGGCAATGCATTACGTCTTATCTTAGAAGAAAGGTTAAGGAAAGGTGTCAAATGTTCAAATGTTTGTGAAGCTTAAGGGACTTAACTGCAGGGTCATCAGTCCCTGAACTTACAAACTACTTTTGAACTGTCTGATACTAGAGACGACACAAACAGTCATGCCCAACGGGAGATTTGAACACCCCGACGGGGAACGGGCTCGCGCATCGGAGCATAACGCCTTGATGCGCTCGGCCACTCCGCCGCGACAAGGGAAGGGAAACCAGTTTTTAGCATTTGTGAATCTGGAGAAAACTTTTCACTATTTTGACTGGAATATACTCTTTCAAATTATGAAGGTATCAGGAGTAAAATATAGGGAGCGAAGAGTTCTATTCAACTTGTACAAAAACCAGACAGCAATTATTAGAGTCGAAGGGCATGAAAGGGAGCAGTAGTTACGAAGGGAGTAAAACAGGGTTGTTGCCTCTCCCCAAAATCTGTACATTGAACAAATAGTGAAGGACTGCAAAGAGAAATTTGAAAAGACAATGAAAGTTCAGGGGGAGCAATAAAAACTTTGCGGTTTGCCGATGACGCAGTAATTGTCAGAGACTGTAAAGGATCTGGAAGAACAATTGAATGGAATCGACAGTGTCTTGAATGGAGGATATAAGATGATCATTAACAAGAGTAAAAGAAGGATAATGAATGTAGCGTCAGAAAATCAAGCGATGCTGAAGGAATTAGATTACGTAAGGAGACCATAAAAGTAGTAGATGGGTTTTATTATTTGGGTAGCAAAATAACTTCCGATGATCGAAGTAGAGAAGATATAAAATGCAGAATGGCTATGGGAAGAAAAGCGTTTCTGAAGAAGCGAAACTTGTTGACATCCAATATTAATTAAAATGTTAGCAAGTCCCTTCTGGAAGTATTTGTCTGGAATGTAGCATTGTATGGGAGTGAAACGTGGACCATAAGGTGTTCAGACAAAAAGATGATAGAAGATTTTGAAATGTGGTGCTACAGACGAATGATGGAAATTAGATGGGTACATCACGTAACTAATGAGGAGGTGCTTAACCGAATCTGGGAGAAAAGGAGTTTCTGGCAAATTCTCACCAAGAGAAGGGATAGATTGGTGGGACACATTCTGAGATATCAAGGAATCGTCAACGTAGCATTAGAGGGAAAGGTGTGGGGTAAAAATCGTAGAGGAAGACTGAGGGACGAATACAGTAAGCAGATTCAAAAGGATGTAGGTTGCGGAACTTTTTCTCAGATGAAGAGACTTGTACAGGACAGGGTAGCGTGGAGAGGTGCATGAAACCAGACTGCGGACCGAAGACCACAACAACTACATGAAGTTTTGATATGTTACTTTCTATCTCTTAATATTGCATTGTTACACCTCTCAACCTAGTTACACTTTTTGTCTCTGTCGAGCACCACCGGTACTGTCGAATCTCTGACTACCTGTGTTCCTAGATGATAACCTACATGATGCTTTCTCCTACTTATAACACGTGCAAAGACCATTTGCAAGGTATGACATGATACACTCATTCAGAAATTTGGGTTAGTTTGGATTAATTTTTTTATAATTTTGTATTTAAAACTGTAAAGAAACAAATTCCATAAATATGTAATAACGACTAGTTCCTAGAATTTTCTCGTTTACGCCTTTGTCCACTGTTGTTTTGCAACAATTATAATTATCGTTGATCGTGTTCTCAAGTGCCCCATTATCAGCAATGTTTTCAGTATACTTTTCCCATTAAATCATCGCATATACGATTTTTCAAAGTATTTACCACGCAACCTAATGTTATGTGAACGAAAATACCGCATATTGCATCAACCTAACAGCGACTGCAAATTATTAAATAAAACACATAGAATTTGACTAGTGAACCTTGATAACTGGAACTGCCGAATTGTTTAGCCAAAGAAGCATAAAACTGATCTAGAGAAATCATACCGTGGACGACGGTACAGTGTATTATTATACTCGAAAAGGCCGCGTGTGAAAACATGATTCTTCATAGGCCTATATCTCGGGTTTCAATTATCACAGAGGTATAAGTGTTTTCGATAGTTCGTCTACAGTACAGGGTCAAAATTTAAACATTACACACTTGCCATAGTCAAGCCTAATTGAGCGAATCGGTTGATTTGTGTACATTACATGTGGTATATGCTGACCTTTATGCGGCATACAAAACCACAATTATTCAGTTGAAGGTTCGTGCGAAAACCACGAAATGTCATAATTTATTGGTAACAATAAGAACTGTGGGGTGGCCACTTCTATCCTTTCTGATTATAAGAAACCTTCCACATTATTACCATGTGTTATTAAGTTGATATTCTCGATCTTTTTTAATTTTTTCGATATCTTTATCCGCTACTGAGATCCAAAGGCACAAAGTTAAGATACAAAACCATTTTTAGCCGCAAATATCAAAGCAATTAACCATACAACATGGATCAAATTCCAAATGGACATGCTTCAAACATTTATAAATAATTTTTTTCTGTTTTCAAGATACGACCGAAAAACAACGATGTTTGGGTCACATCAGTGCCAATTACGCTGAGAGGTTGCGTTTCTGCTGCTATGAAACCATCAAATTTTGAGAAATAAACTAGGTGGAAAATTTTGATTTTTCCACATCTTACAGTTTGATATCTCCGCTCGATGAGTGCTTGATGTTAATTTCGTTATTCGTCCCAGTAACTGTGCCACCTCAAGACATTTAATGATTTTGCAGAGTAGAAAAGCACTGCGTAGATTTTACGGATGGTTGATTTTAGGTCAGACATGGCAGCGTAAAAAATTCAAAGAAGATACAGAAATTTTATTGAAAATTGAGAGCGAAACCACATTTCACTCAACTCTGCATATATTGCATTCGCGTCGGATGAACCAGTTCGGTGTGATCACATGTGTAACTGTTAGGCAAAACTTATGATTGCAGTTTAAGAAAATTATTCTTTGAAAAAATATTGATTTTGAAGTCTTATGTCTCTTTTCGATGTGGGAATTTATTTTTGTTATTCCTCGTACGCCGTTCATAAATGTTCAGAAACATGTATAATGAAACTGCCAAATCTTTACTGATATACATAATATTCTTAATGATATATATAATTTACATTATAGAAGCAAAACACCACGTTGTAGCAAAGTAAGGAAGAGAACAAGCTCAAAAATGCTTCTTTCGGAAGCAAATATAGTACTGTTTAAAATACTTTCGAGTCTTTTAAGGAATAAAATACGCTATTTGTCTTTTTTTAAACTGGTCGTATAATATCTGGGGCTATACCTCATGGGCAATTAAGGCTGCAGGGTGCCAGTATGGCAGATAACGAATATGTTAGTCTTAATTTTTCAGGCACAGTGTAAATTATTTCAGTTTACTTCCTTGAGAACAGTTTTAATGAATAATGATTGAACATCAACACATTGTCAACTTTTGAAACTGGGTTCTTGCAAAAATGATTAACTTATTATGTCTTGAGCCCACAGTGTTAGAAATGTCGTATATTGACATATTGTGAAAGGTTAGTCCAAAACACTGTAAATAAATATTTTATTTATACATCAGAAGATATCTTTCAGCGTTAAGCGTCGCCGTTAGGTGTTTCTGCAAAAACATTTACTTTTATCAGTATGGATTCTAGAACTGTTGTTGTTGTTGTTGTTGTTGTCTCCAGTCCGCAGACTAGTTTGATGCAGCTCACCACGTTACCCTGTCCTGTGCAAGTCTCTTCATCTGTGAATACGTTCGGCAACCTACATCCTTTTGAATCTGGTTACTATATTCGTCCCTCGCTCTTCCTCTACGATTTTTACCCCACACACTTCCTTCTAATGCTACGCTGACAATTCCTTGATGTCTCAGAATGTGTCCAACCAATCCATCCCTTCTCTTAGTCAGGATATACCAGAAACTCCTTTTCTCCCAGATTCGGTTAAGCACCTCCGCATTAGTTACGTGATCTACCAATCTAATTATCATCATTCGTCTGTAGCACCACATTTCAAAAGCTCTATCATCTTTTTATCTGAAGTCCTTATCGTCCACATTTCACCCCCATACAATGCTACACTCCAGACAAATGCTTTCAGAAAGGACTCCCTGGTTTCTAAAAGTATTCCTTACGATTATAAAGTCAATCTGGTACCTTCCACTGTCTCCTGGTCTCTTCCACGTATACAGCCTTCTTTCATGATGATTAAACCAAGTGTTGGTGATCATTAAATTGTGGTCTGCGCAAAATTCTACCAAACGATCTCCTCTTTCATTCCTTTTTCTCAGTCCATATTCACCCACTACATTTCCTTGTGTTCCCTTTCCTACTACCGAGTTCCAGTCCCCCATCACAATCAAGTTTTCGTCTCCCTTAACTTTCTGAGTTATATCTTTTATCTTCTCATACATTCCTTCGATATCCTCATCATCGGCCGAGCAAGTTGGCATATAAACTTGCACTGCTGTGGTCGGTGTTGGCTTCGTGTCTATCTTTATTACTATAATGCGTTCACTATGCTGTTCATACTAACTTCCCCGCATTCCTATTTTCTTATTCATTATCAGACCTACTCCAGTGTTACCACCAACTTATTTTGTATTGATAACCCTTTACTCACTTGAGCAGAAATCCTGTTCATCCTGCCACCTAACTTTACTAATCCCTACCATACCTAACTTTAACCTATCCATTTCTCTTTTCAAATTTTCTAGCTTACATACGCGATTAAGTGTTAGAACATTCCACGCTCCGACCCGTACAATGCCCGTTTTGTTTTTCTTGATGACGACATCCTCCTGAGTAGTTTCCGGCCGGAGATCCGAATGGGGGACTATTTTACCTCCGGAATATTTTACCCAAGAAGACGCTATCATCATGTAGTAAATTTTGCACAGAAGTAATAAACAAAATTATGCCGTATCTCTTAACTTCTATATTTTCTCTTTGATAGAAAAATTTGTAAACGTATAGTATTCTGAGGCGTTGACAGATGCGCTAATGGCTACAATTCGTAAATGAAATATAAAATACTACGTAATAAATTGACAGTTGAAGCACTAGAGGCCTCTAAATACCATAGGTACTGCACACTTTATACGTGAAATTCCTAAAATTTTATTTATGTAAATTTAGATTTCTAATACTAGGATAGATACTGATAAAGTAAATGTTTTTGCAGAAACACCTGACGGTGGCACTTAACGCTGAAATATATCTTGTGATACACAAATAAAATAATTCATTACAGTGTTTTGGACTAACCTTTCACAATATGTCAAAAATGATTAAATTCACTAAAGGCAGCCAGACCAAATATGTATCACAGCGGTATCCTCCCACTCCTTGTCCATCTTTTATTTAAGAAAAGGGAGGACGAACCTTGACAGCTATACCGACAGCTGGGGTCCACACGAGACATCACTACACGAAGACACGCACTAATGGTCCTCGTGCAGTGCATTGTCGGGATCGTGCATGGATTTAAATATGCAGTTGGGCGTTATTAAACGGGTCGGAAAAGTAACTTTCTCTTCGCCGGAGACGATCGCAGGAAGTCGTACGACCTGTAGTGTCGAAAGTTGCGACTCGCGCCACAAGTGCGTGCATTTCCTTGCGCGAGCTGTACGGTATCGTCAGGAGTCACCGCGACGTCAGGCGGATTAGTGGCGTCGGCTCGACAAAGGTCCACCCGGAGTCGGATAATCCTGCCGGGATTAAACTGGATAGGAGCCTAGCTTATCGTCGACGCTGAAAACACTGCCTCGTGCGACGCACAGGTCGAGTTTAAGGTGCGAGAAATGGCGACAGTGTGGTCTCATCTGAATCATCCAGCAATAAACGTCACTTCGTGCTTCACGTGGCGCAAAAGATACTGTGTGTTAGGTAGGTATTAGACGCCACTGTGTAGCGATTTAAAATACTTTGCGGTTTGTCGCTGACAGAATATATCAGAGAGATTAGGAGGGTTCGTATAGATCCATACAGATATTCGTTTTTTTCCTCGTTCTGTTTGGAAGTGGAAGAGGAAAGCAACCACGCAACTTTCGGTGAATTGCAGAGTATGTATGTAGACGTAGATGAAATTCTGCCAGATACAGCAAATGACCAGGAAGAGCATTTGATCGGAATGGAAAGTGGCTTGAAACGAAGGTATAAGAGGAACATTAACAAGAGGAAAACAAGGCGAGTGGAGTGTAGTTTAAGAAAGCCAGGTGATATTGAAAGAATTAGCTTAGGAAACGAGATAATAAAAGTTGCAGATAAGTTTTGTCATTTAGAAAAAATTATGATGGCCGAAGTAGAGAAGATGGTTATGGAAAGAAAAGTATCTCTGAAGAAGAGAAATTTGTTCATATCGAATGTTAATTTAAATTTTAGGAAGTTTTTTGTGAAGGCATGTGGCTTGAGCAGTGTTTTCCAACCTTTTCGAATATGCGACCACGTTCCAAGTAAAATAATTCTGTCGACCCCCTTTCAAATAAAAATATTCAGTCGACCCCTACTATCCCTTCCCCCACTTCTCACTAACCGTAACAAATCTGTTATATCAAAGGAAACGAATATAATTTTCTTTCTTTCGCTTCTGTTTTCTTTTAAATTTTTGGACGAAGTTTCTTATGTATTTCTGGAATGGAACATAAATAGAACATATTGTTGTTTTTATAGGATTTTCGACAGATAAATATATTTTGCTTGACGAGTGTTTCCAATTTCAGGCAAGACTCAGAAGCGAATTATGCTAATTAAGAAAGACTCCACTGTATAGACAATTTGTAAAGAAGTAGATCTTTTTCTAGAATTTTTCAGAATAACTTCTTCTATCTTGTTTTTTTTACCTACCAATTGGCTCCTGAAAACAGGCTTTGCGCTTATCCATCATTAACAAACTATATTATAAAATAATCTATGATCTATTCAGCTCATAATGAATGTTACACAAGCACCTTCGTAATTTTAATACTAATTACATTTCACTTAGGCATACTTTTTTGTATTCCTGATCACCTAGTTATTTTATGGTCCAAGTACTTCCTCTAGTGACGCCTCCCCTCCCCCCCCCCCGACCCCCTTCTACCTTTGCAATCCTCTTGGGGGTGACGACCCACACGTTGAAAAACACTGGTCTAGAGTGTAGCGTTGTAGAGGTGCGATAACTGGACACTAATAAGGAAAGTACTTGGGCTCGAACAAAAACATATACACCAAAATCGTATGAGAGATAATGTAAAGATCTCTTATTGGGCTAGTGATACTCACGCATCTGCAAAACTGTGCAGTCGTCCGTTAGAGGCCTCTGCGTGTGCCATGCCGCAGTGCACTTTTGCCTGTCGGTTCGCCAGTAGGGACGGTGCAGTGTGCCTCCGAAGTTGCGTTTTGTGACGTTATTTGTGTGGTGAAGCATCAGATGGGGCGGCGATTGCTCATCAATCCTGCTAATGTATTGCGATTAGTTGAGATGAAGTTACGAAGAACCCTTCTTCGTGAAGATGGTATTAGTGTAGAAGAGAATCATTTGCATGCTTTCTCGTATCTGTTATGGTACAGAAATATGAGCATAATTTAGATACTGTTGTCACAAACTCATAATAATGATAATAGGGATGATAATGACGAACAACTCATTGCAAGCGGTAGCGCTACGGTAAGTGCGGAAAGAGGCGATGGAAGCAATGGCAGTGAATACCAACAGTCTTTCGGGAAGAAGGTTAAAGTTGCAACTATCATCACGGCTTTTGATGACAATTCGCTAGAGAACATGTACGATGATTATTACATGAGTTATAGTTAAGATATCTGCATTACGTATGGCGTCTACAATTATATCTACAGTGCTATCTAGATGATGATTGCAGAGCTTTGCAGAAAAACGACGCCCACCAGCACATTGAGGTGTACGTAGAGATCCTGTAACCAAACGTTCATACAGCTATGTTTGTTCGAGCCCAAGCACTTTCCTTGTAAGTAGTTCAGACAAAATGATGATAAAAGCTTTTTTTTTTTTTTTTTTTTTTTTTTTTTTTTTTTTTTTTTTTTTTTTAAATTTTCTGCTACAGGAGAAACCTGAGAATTAGTTGCACTGCGCATAATTGGAGAGAATAGAAATTTTTGGTATATCTTTGGTAAAATAAGGGATCAATTTGTAGGATATCAAGGAATTGTCAATTTAGCATTGGAAGGAAGTGCGTGCGATGAAAATCGCAGAGGGAGAACGAGAGATGTAGGTTGCCTTTATTCAGTGTTGAAGTTGCTCGAGCAGGATAGGGTAACATGGAGAGCGGCATGAAACCGGTTTTGGACTGAAGGATTGGAAAGGGAGTTTTGGACGCACAACCACTGAGTCTTTACCATTGAGCACGTGTAACAGGCGACGAGTGTAAATAAATGATATGGAAAACGAGTAAAAATCAGCAACAGAAATAAAAGGAGACCAAGTAGCCAAACTTCGGGTTCAGATAAACTAAAAAAAAAAAAAAAATAGTTACTGCATTCGAGAATGTTAGTGTGGCTACTAAAGGAGAAATTTGGAGAAGTATTTAAAATAGTTTATCACGTGACCATCGGAGGATGATTACTTGGAAAAAGGACTACTCAGCCATCTGGCAACACAATAAACCCTTCAGTCTAGAAGCTTAAGCCAGAGTACCGACGAATCACAAAATTTTAAAACTCTGGTCACATCATCTCAACTAACTCTGTCCTCTAAGCAAGATTTAAAATACTGTTAAAATGTCTCGATCAAAATGTCCCCGTGTCTATTGGAGGGCGTCGTTTCAGCAAATATGCAACACAGTGCAACCACATTGCGTGTAGTACTGACATGGAGGCAATGGATTAATTTCACATTCGTGTCCTTAAAACTTGCGTGCCGAAATACGAGCTATATGGCGACTTTATCAGTAAATGCTTTCAAACAGGACCAACGTCGATTCGGGAAGACAACAACGAGTCCACCAACCTCTCTATACTCCTGATTATCACGCCCTTGGACTCAAGAAATAGCCTTGAAGTGTGGAGATTCCTGCCGGATGAGGAAGTGCCACAGGCAGTTATCGACTTCAATTACTCTTATCACTTTACTCTCTTGCAGAATGTTCACTGACATGAAACTTCCTGGTAGATTAAAACTGTATTCCAGACCGGTATTAGAAGACAGAACCATTGCCTTTAGCGGTAAAGCATTCTACCTCTCTTGAGCTACCAGCACATACTCACCGCACGTCCTCACAGCTTCCTTCCCGGAGTGCTAGTCCTGAAAAGTTGGCAGGAGAACCTCTGTGAAGTTTGGAAATTAGGAGACGAGATACTGGCGGAGCTACACTTCTGGCCATCATACACAAACAGCAGTTGACCGGCGTTGCCTGATGAAACGTTGTTGTGATGCCTCATGTAAGGAGGAGAAATGCGTACCATCACGTTTCCGACTTTGATAAAGGTCGGATTGTAGCCTTTCGCGATTGCGGTTATGGAATCGGTGGGATCGGTGGGTTCAGGAAGGCAATACGGAACGCCGTGCTGGATTCCAACGGCCTCGTATCAATAGCAGTCGAGATGACAGGCATGTTATCCGCATAGCTGTAACGGATCGTGCAGCCACGTCTCGATCTCTGAGTCAACAGATGGGGACGTTTGCAAGACAACAACCATTTGCACGAACGACGTTCGACGACGTTTTCAGCAGCATCGACTATCAGCGCGGATACCATGGCTGCGGTTACCTTTACGCTGAATCACAGACAGGAGCTTGCGATGGTGTACGCAACAATGAACCTGTGTGCAGGAATGGCAAAACGTCATTTTTCCGGATGAATCCAAGTTCTGTTACAGTTGAAAAACACTGGTCTAGAGTGTAGCGTTGTAGAGGTGCGATAACTGGACACTAATAAGGAAAGTACTTGGGCTCGAACAAAAACATATACACCAAAATCGTATGAGAGATAATGTAAAGATCTCTTATTGGGCTAGTGATACTCACGCATCTGCAAAACTGTGCAGTCGTCCGTTAGAGGCCTCTGCGTGTGCCATGCCGCAGTGCACTTTTGCCTGTCGGTTCGCCAGTAGGGACGGTGCAGTGTGCCTCCGAAGTTGCGTTTTGTGACGTTATTTGTGTGGTTCGCATCGACGGCACTTTGAACAGTTGACGTTACATTTCAGATGTGTTACGACCCGTGGCTCTACCCTTCATTCAATCCCTGCGAAACCATACATTTCAGCAGGATAATGCACGACCGCATGTTACAGGTCCTAGCCAGTACATTTCCAGATCTCTCACCAATTGAATACGTTTGGTCAATGGTGGCCGAGCAATTGGCTCGTCACAATACGCCTGTCACTACTTCTGATGAACTCTGGTGTCGTGTTGAAGCTGTCTGGGCATCTGTACCTGTTCACGCCATCCAAGCTCTGTTTAAATCAATGTCCAGGCGTATCAAGGCCGTCATTACGGCAAGAGGTGGTTGTTCTGGGCACTGATTTCTCGGACTATATGGACCCAAAATGCTTGAAAATGTAGTCACATGTCAGTTCTAGTATAATATATTTGTCCAATGAATACCCGTTTATCATCTGCATTTCATTTCTTCTTGGTGTAGCAATTTTAATGGTCAGTAGTGTAAATGTGTGCGGGCGGACCATTTGGCGTGCACAAGTAGTTCAGGTGGTAGAGCACTTCTCGCGAAATGCATAGGTCCTCTGCTCGAGTCCCAGTCTGGCACACATTTTTATTATGCCAAGAAGTTCCTTCGCCGTGTTTAAACAAAGAAAGTGTGTTATTGCGGTGGTCGGATCATTGCCTCAAATCTCAAGGCGATTTTGTTGATTTTTACACTGCTTCTCCACTATAAGACCTTCGAACGGAAAATGATCGTTTGCTATTTAATGAGAACCAGTCACTAATACCAGCATAAACACTGAAGTCAGTATTAGCTGACATATCTGTAGATTACAATGGAGACATAGCAAATTTTTATCCAGAATCGCATAAAGTGGACACCATTGAATATCACAAATTGCTGCAACTTTTTCCAGCAACAATAAGGGGATAAGTGTTCACAACAATAATCAAGTTCGTACAGAGAAGTTAATAGTTAACTTCTGAGTTTAGAGAGTTCTAGAGAATTTTACATGTTTAAGGCATCAGCGTGGTTTGACCTGAAATGATTCAGATAAAATACTGGAAATTTAAAGTAGGCGGATAATTTAAAAATGTCCATTTCTTTCTATCCCGTTTAATGCCTCTTTTCTCTTAGTCAAATCGGATGGAGCCAACACCACCTAGAGAGAAAGCTGCGGCGCTCTAGTGTGACTTCATGTAGCGTAGGCTGCGCGCGCATAGCTCACTGGCTGGCTGCTTCGGCATAGTGGGCCGTGCCCCAGCGGCTACCCAGTGAGCTACGCGCGCGCTCCTACTTTGCATGACGTCACATGAGAGCGCAGCGGCCTTCTCTCTAGGTGGTGTTGATAGAGCAGCCAGCATAGATACCACTGTGCTTGTATCATGACCGGTTAAAAGAGGGATCCATTCAGCGCAGGTGCACTTCCAGATGCGACACCCATGCATGATTCAAAGAAGTTTCGAGTGATGGGGAAATGGATAATCAGAACATGCGAATGTTCTGTGGTCGAAACCATGGTTCCTATGATCTGAAAATGGCTGGCACAGCTGCTTGTTTTGAAGGAGAAATGTTCAAATGTTCAAATGTTTGTAGAACTTACGGGACTTAAATACGGGGTCATCAGTCCCTAAGCTTACAAACTACTTATGAACTAGCTAAGACAAAGGACGGCACAAATATCCATGCCCAAGGGGGGATTCGAACCCCCGACCGTAGTGGCCGTGCAGACCGTGACTGGAGCGCCTCAGTCCCCTCGGCCACCGCGTAGGCTTTTGAAGGAGATCCGGATTCGCAGCCGGGTCCAGATTCGCATTTTCGTATGTCGCTTTCGATCATTCATCGCCTGATGGCAGCTAACGTAAAATCAGTCACTCATTTTACTTTGAAAGTGGACTTTTAAAAACTGTTACAAACAAAGCGACCATATCGTTTGTAGCAAGATACAAACAAACGCCTAGAGGATGTAATTGTGCAGGTGACGGTATGAGCTGCGATATTCGACTTGTGCGGACGTCGATTTTAGGCCAAATAGAAATAATTACTTGCGCAGACCGTAGTCACATTTAAATATGCTACTTTCTCCCACAACGAGTCAATAACAATGTTACCACCGTAATCAAAGACTTCTTAGCTTATACTGCTATAATTTCTTTGAAATTGTCAAGAAAGAGAGCGTAACGTTTTAATGATACAGATGGTTAAATGTAATACCATAATACTGATGTTGGTCTCTCGTGCCACAATTATTGAACTGACCCACTGCTCTTCAATTTACCAATCCCACTCCAACCTTGTAAACGCGATACTGCCACTATCTGCGCATATCGCTATCCAGTGACTTATGTCATCTCACTGTAAATATTTTGTCACTTGATATGCAGGCGCACAAAACTCGACTAGCAGTGAATTCAGATGTTTGTTAACCCAAGGGACTAAACTTTTGAAGTCATCGGTCCCTAGACTACATAAAATAAAATACTACTTAAAATAACTGATGCTAAGAACGAAACACCCACCCACGTCCGAGGGACGACTTGGACCTCCGACAGTCCGTTGTAACAGCTGTCAAAACGGGATCTGCAGACCTGTATCTTTTTTGGCACACCATAACTTGAATCATGTTATATGGGTCAATTCAGGTCTTAGTTTGACACCACTGATGTTAGTTCCAACACATCATTATATATTAGGAAGATAAAAAGAAACAAAAATGGCAATAACATACCAACAACTTTACAGGGTTCCTTACTTAATGTAAGATTGGACAAAATCTCTTTAGCATTTGTACCATAAGAGCAAACCAGGCAATATTTTGAAATTGCTTAATAAGAATGAGAATTAGATATACATAATAAACTGCAACCACACTTCTCTCTGCCCGTCTCTTCCTCCTCCTCTCTTTGTCCGTAACACCTTCGTCCTCTCCATATTATCCTTATGTTTATTTTCTCTCCCTTCCGCATCTCCGTTCATCCACTCCCCTTTCTCTGTATTTAGTGAAAAGTTAACTGACAGAGTATATGGATTTTCCCATTCCAGGAAATTTTGCTTGGCACACTAACCCACTGCCACGTACCTTAATGATTTATACACCTAAACTTTCCTCATGAACCACTTGGTTCATTGGCGAAATCTGTATGAAAATCCATTCACTAGTGTTTGGACTTATAGAAAGACAGACGGACGCGGAGGGAGGACTTTGTTTTATAACATGTACGGGTAGATACCAAATGAGACCAATGCAGTCCATCGCAGCAGAGGTATACTGAGAAAGAGTGTTTGCAATTCCACCCCTCCTCTACCTACCAGTTCCCCGTCTCTAACGACCAACAAAATGTTTTCGGGCTGACAAAGCGCTTCGGTGCAGGCGAGAGCACACTTCTGTTCACTGCCTAACCATTAGTAGTTGCATCTGGACGAATTCTAACGTACCAGAGTAAAACTTTTTTCGCACGCTAGGAGAATGTTAGAACGCATTTCATAAATACGGATGGGAAATAATCATAGGCTAACTAAACCAAAATAAACGTATAGCGCTCAATTGGCAATGCAGCTCTTTTCTTCCTCGTTGAGCAAAATACGCACGTTGATAGCTTGACTACGCCAGCAGCTTAGCAGGCAAGGTCTAGAGCACCCTTCAACGTGCGAGATAAACGCTGATAAGGAACTGAGACGTGTCGTATATAAACTGGCCTCGCATTGGTTGGTATTTCTGAAGTACTGTCAAACAACTGGTGAACGAAAAATAGATGTCTAAGACTCGCTGCACCTTCAAAGAAACCAACTTCCCTCAGCGACGACCATGGAGGTAAATGCATCCGTGAACTATTACAGTATCTTAAATCTGTATTTATTCTAGCAAGCCGTCTTCGGGGGAATGGTCTAACGATTTATCGTACTAGGACTTCCTACTGTGTTTCAAATTAACCTCTTACGTGAATGCATATGTATTACTTGCGTAAATAGTCATCAATGGAGAAAAGTATTATAGATATGCGTCGTTTTTTTACCCTCAATTGCTGTGTGCGTTCTCATTTCAGGTGTGTTAGCATAAGAACGACTTTGTTGAAGTTGCTTTTATTGGAGTTAATTTAGTAAGCTGTATATTAAAAAACTAAATTCCGTCCGTCAGGCTGCTCAATCCAGTCTATATCCTCAGACATATTTGTCATCAAGTATTAGTAAGTTTAACTCAAACGCGATTTCCTTTTGTAAATTTCTTATGTGAATGTCCTTAAAGATGAATATCTGTAGAAAGTTGTGGGTACATGACGTCATGGTTTTAATGGGACATTCAACATAGGTTTCCGTACGTAAAGGCCACATTTCCGGAGGCGATTTAGGACTGTTTGTGTTGATATTTCGCATGTTGTTGCTGCCTGGAGTGTGCATTTCAACTGAGTTGCTTTCAGCCTCCTGTCTCGACGGGCTGTTAACCGGAGATAACGGTCATCTTTTGCTTATGTTACCCGTGGACGACCTTAGTCTTACCATCTTTTGACGATTCTTCGTGTCTGAAATCGCGTTCTGGTTCTGGAAATTACAGTCTGTGACAGTCAAACAGCTGCAGACACCTCTCTCTGAGTCTGCTCCGCTTCCAACATTCTTATGTCTCTCCATGCCATAGCTTCGCGTAAGCCACATTGTTTTGCATTGCACTGCATGCTCACTACACTATCACAACCCATACTATCACTACCCAACTGCTTGCGTAATTTGTTTGGTATATTATACCGACAGTTACTGTTAGCAAATGCCGACTCAGTAACGAAATACTTACAGGTCCTCTTACTACATCAGGGTTGAAGAACATGATTCGGAAGTTCGCAATAACTAGAGATTTGGAAATTGCACTTGGATGAGGCTGACCACATATTACGCCAAAAATTCTATGGTTTATCGTTTGAGAAGTGCCGCAAACAATTATGAATAGGTGTCTCTAGTGCTTGTAGTGGATGCGGATGGAAGTCACTTTGAGCAACCTTTGTAATCTGGAACGTCAACATTGTTACGCTCTGATGTGAAAATTAAAGTGTGAGCTTTCAATATTTATTCGTTATTTCTCTTCCGCGTGAACTTCAAATGTTTACGAACATTCGTTTTTCATAATTTCGCCAACAGATGCAGGGTAAATTAAAATCACCAGCCTTGTGATTTATTGTGTGAGTCGGGTACGTGTTTGCAATTAGACACAGATTTCTTTGAACCTTTCTGCTATTGGATCGTAAGAGTCGAGGGGCCGTTAAAAGGAAGCAATTAATAACTTTTTACTACCTATACCCGTAACAGATAATAATTATTCGGAGAGGCAGTGAGTTGATTTTTGAGTATATTTAGTTATACTTGTTTTACCGCCCTTTTGTGATGTAAACCAAATTACTTGATATTTTTATCTTACCCGGAAACTGTTTCAAATGTTTGTAGAGCTTATGGGACTTAACTAAAGGGTCGTCAGTCCCTAAACTTACAAACTACTTATGAACTACCTACAACTAAGGACGGCACAAATGCCCGAGGGGGCATTCGAACCCCCGACCGTAGTGGCCGTGCAGACCGTGACTGAAGCGCCTCAGTCCCCTCGGCCACCGCGGCCTGCCCGGAAACTGTAGGAAATGTGATCCGTGTTCCACTCGTCATGCTTCGATCATATCAGACCATCTATGAACTCTATAGCATTACATCTGATACCTGCAAGTACCTTCAATTTACGTGGTTATAATGGATACTGATTGTGGCCTCATGGCCTAGTGGCGAAGCTCATGCCTGGAAACCGAGATGTGGGATCGAATGCTAGTAGGACCACAAGTATGGCTGTAATGTAGCTTCACGTCTTACGATGTTTTGAACACATTGGGCGTTTAACTGTAGGTCCCAAAATGTTCAAATGTTTGTATAGCTTATGGGACTTAACTACGGGGTCATCAGTCCCTAAGCTTACAAACTACTTACGAACTACCTTATACTAAGGACGGCACCAATATCCATGCCCGAGGGAGGGATTCGAACCCCCGACCGTAGTGGCCGTGCAGACCGTGACTGGAGCGCCTCAGTCCCCGCGGCCACCGCGGCCGGCCTATAGGTCCCCTTCCCGCTATTGGATACATGGGGAAGAGGGACAAACAAGTTACCAAAGCGAAGACCAATTGAAAACTTGCAACTGACCATTGAGCAACACCAAAAATCAGTTAATAATTCAACTTCTCTCACACTGAACGCAACGTGTAATGCATTGGAGTCTTAGACATGCTTCACAGAAAGCACACAGCTAAAAAGTTACCTCGACAACTCAAAAACGACTATGAAGTTCATAGTAAAGGGCTCATTCCTTTATACTGCGTGTTGGAACTGTTACGTCCACATTCTAAGCGCGAGAAGAATGATAGTTGAAAGACATCTGTAAGAGCAATATTAGGCATATCTTGTCTTTGAGCTGAAGAAGAAGTAATGTTCAAATGTTTTTAGAACTTATGGGACTTAACTTCGGGGTCCATCAGTCCCTAAACTTACAAACTACTTATGAACTAGCTGATACTAAGGACGGCACAAGTATCCATGCCCGAGAGGGGATTCGAACCCCCGACCGTAGTTGCCGTGCAAAGAAGTTATGGAAGTGGCTGTTACATATTCCGAACTTGATCACTATGCAGGGCGTCTCTCTTGAGTCATCATGCGCATTTTCTCTGGTGTCTCAGAAGATATTTGAAATTTACTTGCTGTTATACCTTGTTGGAGTCAACCAAAACAAATGTTGCCTGTCAGCAATCTCAAATCTAAAACCGACAGCAAACGTCAGTTTGTTTCCTATTAAAAACTAAGTGATTTTTAAAAGGGAATTTAATAAGAACATTTGATAGAGTTATCCAAAATTAGTTTAGTGAGCTATTCAGTTTACCACTGTGTGTTAACAGTGACAGTTAAACACGTAGAAAAACAGGAGTTCCAGCAGCGATAACTCCGCTCTGCCCCTTGCGAACTGCTTCTGCTTTGTAGAATCACTGCTTAATCGCTACTAGAATACTGATTGGCAATTAATCGTGTCCTACTGTCTCTGTTACTGCCTAATGATAAAATAAATATCGCAGTAGACTAATTTCCGACTGATGTATCAAATGGGCACACAAAATTCCGCTTTGAAAATAATTTAGCTAGCAATTGGAACAAACCGACGCTTTCTGTCGACACTAAAATCTCATCGAAGTGGTGATTTGCAACATTTGTAGCTAACTCCAGCTATACACAACAAAAAACCAAATTTCAAATATCCTCTCAAACATCAGAGAAAATGCTCGGCCCTTAAGAGAGGCACCCTGTATACTAATACTCGACTCAGTGTAAGTAGGCGTTTCTCTAAATAGACGCTTTCTATCTCCAAGCAGGCTTGAGCAATATTCCATTAACAGTGGCACTGTGTTTTAAAAGAAACTTCCTTTGCATTTACCCATTAAGTTTAATTGTAATTCACAATTCCTACCGACGTAGAGACCCCTTATTGGCCTTTTCCACTGTGTTGAGAAGTTATTTCTATGTTCTATACGTGAGTTGTGTTTTCATATCGCCTCGATTGCAGACATCGTATAATAGCGTTATAATCACGATATCAAAATCAAATGTTTGTAAATCTATCGGACCAAACTGCGTGGTCATCAGTCCGTAGCTTACAAACTAACCTAAGGACAACACACACACTCTTGCCCCAGGGAGGACTCGAACCTCCGCAGCTAGGCGCCTTAGACCGCTCGTCTACTCCAATGCGGCTCGCAATTCGTTATCGTGGTCTATCGATAATGATCCCCGTCATTTTTACGGATAACCTCAGTCTACATACTGACTTTTACAGATTTTAGCTTATTCGATGTCAATAATATTTATTGTCTACAGACCGTAACGTTGGAGTAACTGTGTTCCTTTCTACTTTATCGCTTTGACGTGTAATTTTTGCCTGCTTGGAAGAATTGACCACGTCTGTTAAGATTATTATAGGTTTTACAACTGATAATGTATATTTTACTGGGTTATCGGCAATCTCAAAAGAAATAGGAAATAGGCGACTGTGGAAAAAAGTTTATCGTCTTCTCTTTCCAATTACAAGATTTTATACTTCGTTCACTGTTCTAAAACAACAGCTCACGAGTGCATTTCATTGGAACTCATATATTTACTAACGATAAGTGTGTAGTAGAACTTAAGAGGCCTACATGTCCATAGCTCAGCACATGATAATACTAACATAAAGAATAATTATCTAGTGGAAAGTCTGGCAGAGCTGTTCAGTTAATTGTTTTTTGTCTTATTTTTTTACCGATGTTATTATTG
The DNA here is from genome assembly GCA_026315105.1 of Locusta migratoria. Taxonomy (NCBI): domain Eukaryota; kingdom Metazoa; phylum Arthropoda; class Insecta; order Orthoptera; family Acrididae; genus Locusta; species Locusta migratoria. The sequence goes on along the minus strand of CM048745.1, from coordinate 650,973,998 downwards.
TATTTACAGGTCCAAGGAAAGGATAATCCTGCCTTTGTACACAGTGAAGTAGACCTGATTAGTGAAAGCCAGCAAAATAATGGGGGAGCAAATGAGGTAAGGTAAAAATGTTGCATTAATGTTATTTAAATTTTTTTTCACATCTACATTTCCAAGTAGTACAATGGACGTTATTTCATGCCTTGATACTAATTGTGTTATTCTGTCCTTTTCATCAGTGTTTTATACGTATTCCTTTCTGCAACGATGTTACGGAGACCCTCATCATTCGTAATCTTATTACTTCACGTAATTTTCGTCTTTATTGTTTGTACTAGCTTTTACCTGCGGCTTCACTCGCGTTGATGCCCGTGCATACGTGCAAAAGACCATCGAACTTAGGAGGGGGATTTGGAAAATAAGTTTTCCCTGTCGACTGTGGGCAGAGTTGTGTATGAAACGAAAAAGAAAAATAGATCGAAATATTAAAGGTAAGATATTATTTTCTACATAATTTCCAAGGACATTGAGATATTTATCAAACCGCTTTATAAGCTTCAAAAAGCTGTCCAAGAAAAAATGAGGGCGTTGTATATGGAAAAAGCATTGCGTCCCAGAAAACGGTACCACTTTACCTGCAGAAGGAGTGCTTTTGAACTTCTTTAGGACAAGTGATGACGGATGTTTCCACTCCATGGATGCGGCCTTAGATTCGGGTGTGTAATGGTGGACCCAAGTTTCATTCCCCGTCATAATTCGAAACAAAGTTGTTTGCAATATGTACACACAAACACAAGGACACTCTGTTGTATACAGGGTGTCCCACTCAACGTTTTCACCCCAGATATCTTTGGAACTATAAGAGATATTGAAAAAAATACTTTCACAGTAACGAAGGTACGTCAGGGGCTCATGAAAGTAGGTACTACGAGGCAGTCTAAAACGCAAAGAAATATTAGTTTCAACACAAACTTATGTTTTTTTTAAATGGATACCCTATATTATTTCTTAAGCAATCAATAGCATGAAATATCACACAAAGAATGGCAATGGTTGCATCGCAATGCGTCAATTACATCCGGAGAAACTGCGAAGCGAACTTGACATTATAAATGCCAGAGGCACGGCTAGCGCGTGTCCGAGACTCAAGCGAAACTAATATTTCTTTACGTTTTAGACTGTCTCGTAGTACCTACCTTCATGAGGCCCTGACGTACATTCGTGCCCGTGAAAGTATTTTTTGAAATATCTCTTGTAGTTCCAGAGCTATCTGGGGTGAAAAAGTTGAGTGGGACACCCTGTAAACAAAATTTTATTCCATCACTTAATCCTAACGGATTTTGGGGTGAGCACTAGGATATTAATCGAGAATAGGTCGTGATGCATCGAATTTCATTTGTTGCTTTCATTTCTTGTACTATTCCCGCCAAGGGAGAGCATTGGGACAGCTGCCTAATCAGCGGAGTTGTCCAGACGAAGGTAACCTTGAGTCCAGCAATCTTGACAGGAATCAGAAGTGTTACTCTAGGAAAGAAACCTGTTTCAGTAATCTGTTGGCAACTGCAGATTGAAACTACTCACAACTCGTGGTAAGTTGCGGTAACAGTACGATACGTGGGTGTTAAAAATATATACAGTGTGACCCTAACTTCAATATTATTTACTTCCAAACCTATGAAAATATAAACTTTTCATTTTACAAATGTAGAGGATAAAGCCACACAAAATGAATGCTGGGTATAAGTACTATAGAGCGGAAACGGTTATTTGGTAAAGCGCTGAGAAATAATTACTTTCAAATTTAATTAAGTTATAACAATTCGCTTTACAGATAATGAAATATGGGAACCATTAATCCATAAATTTGCCAGGAACTTTGAGATTTACACTGAAATTTACATCTATATCTATAAATGTGAATGTCTGTTCGGTGTACGTTTATCACGTCTGCACCACAAGACATAAAGAGCTAAAACTTTGTACAGTTACTAATGTCTACTCGGGGAAGGCTTTAGGCACGGTTTTATGGCGATCGGATAGCTATTTATCTATATATATATTAATGTGAACATCTGTTCGGTTTACGCTTATCACGTCCGAATGACAAGACGCAGAGACGAATATTTTTACAGTTACTAATTTATATCTGGGAAAGGTTTTAGGCATGGTTTTATAGCGATCTGATAGTTATTTAGTAATTTGAAGAATATAACGCGAAATGCGGAACAATAATTACTCTTTGAAAATTATATTTACTCTTTGAAAATGGTTTGATTGCATTGTTGCTTGAGGGTTGATAATGATAAAAGAGTGGAGTATATTGAGATGGAAAGTTACCGGTGTATATAAAATTCTACGTGTGTGTGTGTGTTAATATTTCGCTCTGCAGCGAAAACTACAAAACGCAAACGAATGGTCTGTGTGTAATTGTTGTCCGAAGTCTCCTGTTGTACACCGTAGCAGTTCCATGCCGATAGCTATAAGGGGGTGGAAGATATGGTGGTTGAAAGTCGTCAAATTATAAAAAAATTCGGACTGAAGGCCAGCGATGACGTTTGCGACTCTATAGCAAGGAGGTTACATACAGCGAAACGTGATGCCACAGACCATATCTTTGGTCTATGCGTGCTACAGTGTCTTCAGCTCTTTCTCTGTAAGGAAATATAAGAATAAATAAATAAAGCAGTAAAAAAGAAATTTCTTTTAATACATCTCTTTAAACAAATCGATTTGACGTTTCGTGCATTACATCAAGTGATCGATCTATGGTATTATTACAATCATTATTGTTGAATTTCCTTTAATCCATTCAGATATGACATTTCAGTTCAAAAGACTTCAGTTTCCAGTTCGTCTAGCTTTTGCCATGACAATTAACAAAGCTTAAGGACAATCATTAAACATTTACAGACCTCATGTTTTCCACATGCTCAATTATACGTCGCTTGCTCAAGGGTGGGCGACCCAAAACGTCTCTACATTTACGCTCCAAACAGTACTACAAATAACGTACTTTACTAGAATGCCCTAAAATCAAATTAAAATGAATGTGGACATTACTCTCACCATACGTGTTGAAATATTGCAACACAAGCTATAAGGAATAATGTATGTATTACTTATTGTAAATCATTAAGCACTTCACATAATTTTTTTTTTATTCGAATGTTGATTAAAAATGTTATTTTCCAAAAAAAAGTAATGTATTTAATTTCATCCCTCAAAACCAGTTTCAAAGCACACTACTGAAAGATAGCTTATCTATCATAATCAACCAACACGCGAGCGGAGCCGCGGGTTTACGCTATTAGTAATATAAACGTCAATAATGTATACGCGGAATAAACACGTAAAACAACAGCATAAATAAAGTGCTTAAGAATTGGTAGACAGTGGTATGTTGAACAGACACTGGTACACTAAAGAAACACTAGAACACTGCAGAAACATTGGGCCACTGACGATTTACTGGACGTAAGACAGAGCACTTCCAGTTTTCAGAAAGCGCAACGACCTGGCCTGAGCAAAATTACTAAATATTTCCGGGCTATTATTCCGTGGTCTTATGGATTTATTAGTAAAACCAACAACCTGGCCTGGGATTGTTGATGGAAGGAGTTTATGGAGAGAGTGGTGGCGAAAAAGGATGGAGGAGTGGTACAATGTGTTGACAGGATAAGTATGGCTATTAGAGGAGAAGGATTGTAGTGGTTTGCAATGAGATAAATTTGCAGCAAGAATAGTGTGTTGAGTGAAAGGGGAGAGAAGGAAATGGAAAGAGAAAGGGGGCAACCCTGTTTGGGAGAGGAGGGAAGTGACCAGCGTGGGGAATTCAGAGTTGGAATGGGCACATGTTGAGGCGGAGCTCATTATCTGTGAATAGGAGACGGTTGAAGTTGTTTTGGGAGATAACGTGCAGAGTGCGCTAATGCAGGGTTGCTGGAACTTGCAGGTGGAGGTGTGGCAGCAGACTAAGATTGGATAGAAGTGAGTACACTGCAGCGTTTTTGGAATCCAGTTTGCGGATGGTGTAGAATATTCTGGGGTGTTCGATGTGTGTGAAAAGAGGTGAGAATCGGGGCACTTTGTACAGGATCCTTGTGGAGAAGGTTATACGAATGCGGATGGCGAGGCGAAGAGCGTGACGTTCAAGGATCTGGAGGGACTTGGGCGGGGCGGATATTCATCCAACGTTTTCTAAGGATGCGGTGGATCAAGGATTTGTATGTGTGAAGACAGTGAAGTGGTGTAGTCAGCACGGTTAGCCTGTTAGTAGTTTCAGCAGTTTTAGTTGATTGTGGGCTTTCTGTCGGATGATTTAGTTGAAGATTCCAACATTAGTTGTCTGTCGAAGGTTACTCTAAGGTATTTTAGTATGTTAGTGAGCTGGATAGGACGGTCATAAATGGTGAAGCAGAAGTCTTGCGCTCTGGAGGAGCATACCAAAGTGTATCTGTCATACAACATCGGTTTCAATTAAAGAACTTCCTTAATTGATTTTCTTTTGTCATAGAATTCAAGGCTAGACCTACTGATTTTAAATTTAAATTACGGTATCGTCCTAAGCGATATCGATCGGGTTGCGGGAGAAAACTGTATTTGACTGACGACTATCAGACATGTAATACAATAATTTTTTTCTCTTTGGCATCTGAGCAAATAACTGTGCTATCTATGGTTTCTTTCAACAGTGCACATACAAAGTCGTAGCTACATCATGAATCATTAGTGTGTAGCAGTATTATTCCTGCCATTATTACTATAGCGCAACATGTACCGCCGTTACTGTGATATGGGATAATGAGTGAACAGGGTTCTATCTCCCACTGATTATATTTTATTATCTTCCGAAACGAAACAGTGCAAATAAATAACAATTAATGAGCAATGGTAATTTTAAATTAATCAGATTTTTTCCTTGAAAATTGAAGACAAAACGATTTACAAGAACTGTATTTGATAGACACGACGGCTACCGCTACGGTAACAGAACCTTTTCTCATCTATAATTCTAGCCGAAGGGATGCCTCACTGTGGTGCCGTTAATTGTAGCTTAAAGCCAGATCGTGGATACAAACTTCTAAAAATCCCACGAGCGGAAAGCAATAGGGGAAGTCGCATAGTGTGGTGACGTACATTCTCTTATGAAACAGGTAAACGTTGGGATGTAAGAAAGTATACCTACGTAAAATCGTTGTATCACATCGAGGAGTATCACCTTAACCCATTAAGATAACGGTTAATATGAAATACATACTCGCAGGCAATGCTAGGTTCAGACAAGAACAGTATCGCAATACAGTAGCATGAGTACAAGTATGAGAAACGCTAAATCAGTTTGCGGATTTTGTAAACATGAAGATAAAGCAGGTACCATAACATTAAAATAATTGTTTGGTAATGAATCCATTTTTTCATTAATTTATTGACAATATAAAATGTAATCTTTAACACAGTTGTAATTTGCATGTTTCATTCAGATGCTGCACTGAATATTTGTCAGAAGCGTTTCGTTAAGTAAGACCTTTCCTAATGCACATTATTCCAAAGTAACTTATATGGTTGTTACAAAAAACGAAAACAACATTTAAGGAAAGCATTTAATTTTCACTTTTATAGAAACTTATTATCATTTAAATGCTACTAACGTACATATGAATGAGCGCGTGTAAGAACTTGCTGCAACAGAAGGATAAAATTTCCATTGTAATCTCCTATTTGTAGTAGCAGTATTTATTCACTTTAAACTGTGATACAGCATAGGTTTTTATTATTATGTTATCATTTACCCTATAACTTCCGTTGTAAAGTGATTATCAAGTCGTTGTAATGCAGTGGCCATTTGGTATGCTAACGGAGCTAGGCAGCCGTTGAGTTGGCACTACTTTCTCTATGGCTTAAATCCTACTGTAGTTCAAGCTATTGCCGCTGGCAAGCAACGACACAGCTTCTAATTTCTTCTGCACCTAAACATCTTGTTAGAACTCCACTGAAGTTTTAATTACTGTTTCTTTCTAGTAGTTTTAGTATGTGTTTACATTGTATAATTATATTGTCAACTGTCTTGTGTGTAACGTCAGTGTAGTATACAGTTCCCTTACCTAGAAAATATATTTCCGGTTGGTAAGTTGTATATCAACAAGGTTGACGATGCGTTTGTAGCATGTGTGGTTTATTTGATTTTTTTTCTTTGTAGTATTATTGCTTTGTTCATAAGTGTGTTTAGTTTTTATTTTTGTTTTGTCTATATTTTCATTTGTGCCTCTATTTCCGATACTTTGATATGTTTCCAAGCTTAAGATTATTTTTGAATGGCCGGACATTGAGTTTCTGCTTCTATGTATTTAGATACCTAATTTCCTATTTCAACCAGATAATTTAGATTTTCTGCTTGTGATGTTGTGCTGCAGCTGACATAATGTTACGTGTAACATTATATCAAAACAGATCCTGTTGAATTTTATGTATCTATGTTTAATAGAAAGGAAATAATGGCCCACTGATTATGCAGAAACATCAGCGAAACATGTCTGGGTAAAAGCAGAAAAGTATATCATATTTTGCTCAAGACAGATCCCATCCACACAACAAATTATGTGCTAAGTGAAGAAAGACAGAAGTGTTGTGACGTGAAGATGATTTTTAACAAAATGACGTTGGCGGTGATAGAAATGAAGTTTAGGTTATAGGAGGGTAGTTGAAAGGGAGCGAATTGTGTTTCTGTGGATTGTCGATCAAATGAGTACATTTGTCTAACCTTGAGCACATTTTTCTAACGAGCTATTCTTAGTTCGATGGCTACAATGTGAATAAAACGGGAAAGTGTTTATTTAAGACTCTCAAGTTCGGCATCACACACAGAGTCATCTAAGCAGATTTGTTGAACACTTTAGAAATGTCTTTGTACAGATCACTCTCCCAAGCTGACAGCCCTCTATCAGGTACTTGCGTGTAGCAAGTCGTCTGTACTATTGGCGGGTATATATTGTAAATTTGAGAAAAGTAGGGAATTAAGAGAATGGGGCGTAGATAAACAAAAAATGATATAAGGGCAATGGAAAGCTTTGAGGATTGCTGAAATTGCAAAAGTGATACAAGAAGTATTAGAATAATAGCAAGTTAAGCAGCTGAGTGGGAATACACACTAGTAGAAAATGACAATGACAATCGGTGAAAAATGGTAAATCGCGAATGGTTGGAAAATAAATAGAAAGCGCAGAGGCATGGCTGCATGGTACAAAGATAAATACTGCATGTGGGGCAACTACATGACTGCCAAGAGCTCAGATGGCAAGCCGGTTCTAAGAAATAAAAAATGGACAACTGAATGGTGGAAGAATTTAGGTAATGTGATTATTTGAAGGCTAGAAACTCGAAGAAAATATTACGTATAGGTATTTGTGACTATATTTCACTCTGCAACCAAAACTACACATCGCAAACGAATAGTGTTTCAATGTTGTAGCAGGTATCAGTCTCCCATTGTGCACTATGGTGGTGGAGGGTCGATAACAATAAGGGGATGGAAGATATGGGAGTTGAAAGTTATCGACTTATATAAAATTCTACGTATGGGTGTCAATACTTTGTTCTTCAGCAAAAACTACACAATGGAGACGAATGATCTCTATGATGTTGTAGTACAAAGTATCCCGTTTTACACCACAGCAGTTTCGTGTCTACAGCTACACGAGGATGGAAGATATAGTGGTTCAAAGTCATCAGCTTATATAAAATTCGGACTGAAGACCAGCGAAGACTTTTGACACCGTAATAGCGAAACGTCATGCACATTCACAAGCCTACGAATAAAGAAAAATAATTGAATATTGCAGTTTGAAAAGTAAAACTACCAAGGAAAGAAATTTCGCGTTCTCGATCCGTTCCAAAAAGACAGAAAACAGCGCTGAAAAATGAATCTACAGACGATAGAAACTTGAAATTTGTAGACGTTGATTATTTTACACTGTAGGCATCAGCGATTTCTCGATAATCCTGTCCCTAAAGGGATTAACTATGCGATGAACGGTTTTTCGAAAATACCTTAATATTCAGGCAATTTTGAAGCAAGAAGTATAAAATTTCGTATTTAGATTTTTGATTGGAATATTAAAAACACGTATTTCGATATTTTTGAAAATTCAACCATTAAGCGGGTGAAATAAGGAAAATTTTTTAAGGGTGCTACTAAGACTATTTTGATGCTAGAAATTCTAAAATTTGGAACCATGCTTAGAATGAAAATAAAATGTGTTTCGGGATGTTTTGAATACTGCCATCAGTTAATAGAGGGTGGGAAGTTGTATCAAAATGCTTGATCAGGAAAGCACTTTTAAAGCTAAATCTATGAAAATTTATATTTAGAAGTAGAAACAACGAATGCAGACCATCCAGTCTACGCGTGCGAAGCAGCGGGAATTGCGCTAGTGGGATGTGAAATATTTAAAGTAGAATCTGTCAAAATACAAGTTGAATTAAATCGAAAGAAGAAACCTGGAGCAGATGATGAGAATCTTGGGAAAATCAACAACGAAAAAATTGATAGAGTGTGTCCAAATACCCTTTAAATTTAATATTACTATAATAATCCTCCTATCAGAGAAAGCAAGTACTGACAGTTATGTTCATTTTCTATCGAAGAAGTTAATAAATTATGGCCGCGGTGGAGTGGCCGAGCGGTCTAAAGCGCCTCGTTGCGGAGCGCGCGGTTGCTCGCCGTGGAGGTTCGAGTCCTCCTTGGGGCATGGGTGTGTGTGTTGTCCTTAGGTTAGTTTACCTAGGTAGTTTGTAAGCTACGGACTGATGAGCTAGCACTTTGGTCCGACAGATTAACAGACATTTGAACATTTGAATAAATTATGGTAATGAAATATTAGAAGGCTGAAATTAGTGGTAGATGCCTATCTAATGGATGATCAGTTTTAATTCAGGAGAAATGAAGGAACATTCGAATAGTTAATGACGGTACATCTAGGTTGAAGAAAGGCCAACTGTCATGTATAGAATGTTAATAATAGTAACCAGTTGTAGAGTTGAAATTTTGTATTTTGAATCGTTTTGGGCTCTTAGCGCGTTTTTTCACAAGTATCTTTCCTTCATAATTGGAAGCTACACATGATCACTTTCGTACCGAAATCAGCCAAAATAAAGAAATTTGAATCTGCAACTAGTTGCTCCTCTCTTTACGAACAAATTATACAGATTTGCGGATGATGTCGTAATTCCATCAAAACTGGCAACATGGAACGGTATTTCAGCGAAACAGACAGTGCCTTGGAAAGACAAGTGTAATGGTCCCTAATCGAATTAAATCAGTTAATGCTGAGGGAGTTAGTTTAGGAAATGAAACATTAAAAGCAGAAAATGATCAGAGGACCTAAAATACATCAGTCATCCGATAAAGGTCGTAAATCTATCACGAAGACAATAACATTTCCAGTTGCGTCTTAATGCAAGCGTTTCATCTATCTGCCAAGTTGAAAGGAAAGGTATGATAGCGTGAAACCTTCTGCCAGCTATTCATTTCCGTAACACGTGAGATGATCGATCCCGTAGAGATTTCAGTGTGCACCACTAATTCAAACAGTGGTTACTTAAGAAATTTAAGATATCGTTTGAATGTGAACATCATCTTTTGTTTCAATTGCTCGACCATGGGATGTTGATATCTTCAACATAAGAGTAAGGAAGACAGCAGCAAATAATTTAAGTGAAACGTATTATCGAACAATCTTAAGTATTTTTCTTGGTTAGTAGAGCTAAATTATTTTCTTTTTAATCTGAGATTGTGTACAATGGAAAAAAATTTTCATTCTTGTTTGCGCCTTTCCGCACTTTAAACACTATTGCTTCTACGTCAGCAATAACGTTTTTCTTCCTGTTGAAAGAAGAGTGATGTAAATATATCTGCACAACATAATGAAATATCTCACCCTGCAACTCCCTTCACCCGGTACATTCGTTGGAGATGTAACTTATTGTTAGTCTTCATTTAAATTAATCCCCATTGCAGATGAAATATGCCAGCCTGGTCGGATTTTTATTTCTGATTTCTTCTTTTGTTTTCGCAGGGTGATGTCTCAGAGATCCGTAAAAAGTGTTACAAAGTTTGGGAACTACTCCACTCCATTTATAGATGCAAATTCTGTAATAATATTTTTTAGAACAGTCATATTAGTGAAACAGTGGAAGATAGAGAAATACTCTATCGGAGACTACATGCTGTTGTCAGAACACTATTCATCAGCTAGGTCATCAAGAGTAGAAAAGTAGAAAAATAGGTTTGCTTTTTATTATAGTCGACATGGTCGATTGGAGAGAGTCCGCAACTGCACTGTGTTATTTTAAATGTGTTTATTTCAGTCAACAGTTGCAATATAATTGTTTAATAACATGTCTCGATGACTTGGATCATCTTCAGATCTTATAGTTGCGTCCGCAACTCGTCTGGCTGAGTACTAATTGGTACCAATTGAGTACTAATTGGCAACTATAAGATCTGAAGATGATCCAAGTGATCGAAACATGTTATTAAACAATTATATTGCAACTGTTGATTGAAATAAACACATTTAAAATAAGGTTTGCTTTTCTATACCACACCAAATATTGAACAGTCCGAGTGTCTCACATTTGGCTGTTATCGAGTAGTGAGAAAAGTGTGATTGGGCTAGAAAATTGTTTTTTCAACAATGAAGGTTTGTGTAGAACTATATATCCTACCTTAATTTATTGACAAATTTTAATTTTATTTTGAGATTTTGCAAGATATTAATTACAGCTTGACTGAAAGATGTGATGAAATGGCAAATACTGTTTGTAGAAAAAATCTCAACGTTTTACATGGATGTAGCTATAAAACATTATTGTTTCACTTTTCAGGATCCAGACAAAGTGAACGGAAACGTCAACAACTGTTCTGCTGAAAACCATTCTTCACCTGCTGTAGATAGTGCCAATAATCCAGATGAAGAAGTAAGTTTTGAGTTTTGACTTAGTATTATGCAGCTGTTACATTATTTGTAGAGACTGTAACAAAATGGAATGGTCCGACGATGACTTCCAAAAATATAGTAAGCTATTCGCTAGTCTGCATGTGATATGGAACGGCAAAACGATTGAAGTCTGTATTTCCAAGATAACACTAAAATATGGAAACGGTGGAACGAAGTTTATCATTAAGCAAAAGAATTGTTGTTATTGTGGTGTTCAGTCCGAGACTGGTTTGAAGCAGACCTCTACACTATCCTCTATAATCCTCTTCATCTCTTCATAAGAGCAGCACTCCACATCAATTCGAACCTGCTGTATTCGTGTCTTGGATTTTCCCTCCAATGCTGAACTCAGGATTCCTTGATGTCATAGAATGTGCCCTACCAAACGATCCCTTCTTTTAGTCAAGGTATGCCAGGAATTTATTTTTCCTCCTTTCTTCCCAATTCTGTTCAGTATCTCCTGATTACTTACGAATTCTACCTACTTAATCACTAGCATTCGTCTGGAGCATCACATTTCAAAAAGCTTCTACCCTCTTCTTCTCTGAACTATTTAAAATCTATGTTTGACTTCCGTGCAGATCAACACTCCAGACAAATGTACCAAGAAAATACTTCCTAACACTTACATTAATATTAGATATTAACATATTTCTCTTTTTCAGATATGATTTTCTTCCTATTGCCAATCTGCATTTTGTATTATGTATAGTGCGACCGTCGTACATTATTTTACTGCCCCATAAAAAAACTCATTTACTACCTTTACTGTCTAATAATCTAATCTAACTCCTTTAGTATCTGATTTTCTTAGACTAAATTCCATTTTACTAGTTTTACTTTGTTAATGTTCATCTTATACGCTCCTTTCAAGACACTGTCCCTTTCGTTCAATTGCTCTTCCAGGCCCTCTCCTGTCTCTGCCAGAATGTCATCGGCAAACCGCAAAGTTTTTATTTATGCACCCTGAACTTTAATTTGTTCTTCAAATTTCTCCTTGCACTACTTAAGAGCTTGCACAATGTGGAAAATTGAATGACATTGGGGAAAGGCTAGAACTTTGTCTTACTCGCTTCCCAAGCAATGCTTCCCTTTCATACCCTTCTACTATTATAATTGCTACTTCATATCCGTACAAGTAGAAAATAACCTTTGTTCCTTATGTTATACAGCTGCTATCTTCAAAATTTGAAAGAGAATATTCCAGTCAACATTGTCAAGACCTTTCTGCAAACGTAAAAAAGCTAGTAGGGTAATTTTCCTTTTATTGCCTCTCGTGTTCCTGCATTACTGCTAAATCCAAACTGCTCTTCTCCGAGTTTATCCATTCTTCTGTAAATAATTCGCTTTATAGTTTTGCAACAAGGCTTATTAAACTGATCGTTCTGTCATTTCTGCACCTGTCTACGCTTGCTTCCTTTAGAATTGTGATTATTCATTTTTCTTAAAGTCTGAGGGTGTTTCGTGTGATTCATATTACTTGCTCACTAGGTGGAATGGTTTTGTCATAGCTGTCGCCTGTCTGTCCCAGAGACTTCGTTAGGGCTGTGGAAATGTCGTCTATGCCAGGAGTCTTGTTTCGACTTAGGGCTTTCAGTGCTCTGTCAAATTCTTATCTCAGCGTAGTATCCCCTACCTTTATCGACGTGCTCTTCCCTTTCTACAATATTGTCTTGATGTTCACTTTAGTGCTTCTTTATACATTCATTCCACCTTTCAGTTTTCCCAGCTTTGCTCAGAACTGGTGTTCTGTCTGAGTCCTTGATATTTACACTGCTGTTTTCCTTATCCACAAATGTCTCTTCTAGTGTCTTGTAGGTAGTATCTGTCTGTCCTAGTAGTACTTTTTCAACAGAATTGCATTTGTCGTCTAGTCACTCCTGTTTAGCCATTTTGCACCTTCTGTCATTCGGAATGTTTAGCTCGTACACCATTTTATCTGATTCATTTACTGCATTTTTACTTTTTCTTCTTTCTTCATTTAAATACAGTATTTCTTGTGTATTGGAGGAGTTTTTGTAGGTCTTGTCTTTCTACCTATTTCGAATCCTGTCCCTTCACTAGTCCATCTCTCAAAGCCACTCATTTGTCTTCTACTGTGTTATTTCCCCTCATTGTCCGTCAATTCTTGCCTAAAGTTCCCTCTCAAACGTTAAAAAACCTCAACATCCTCCCGTTTAACCAGCTCCCATTTCCTTAGTTACCTACTTTTCTGCAGTTCCTTTCATTTTAGTCTACAGATGATAACAAATAATTTGTGATCAGAGTCTATATCTGCCCTTGGATACGTCTTGCAGTTTAAAATGTGAATAGAATTATATTTCTTATCGTTTAAAAATAAATCTGGTACCCTCCATATCTCCTGATCTCTTCAACGTATACAACCTTTATTCATGATTCATAACCCAAGAGTTTTTTAGAATTAAAATTTACTCTGTACTAAATTCTACCAAGTGGCCTCCTCTTTCATTCCTTTCCCCAGTCAATATTCAACTATTTTTCCTTCCCTTCCTTTTTTTACTACCGAATTCCAGTTCCACGTCACAATCAAAGTTTCTCTCCCTTTACTGTCTGAATAATTTCCTTTACCTCTTCAAACATTTCTACGATGTCCTCACTACCGTGATGGGTGTGGGCTTCGCATCTATCTCGGCTATGGTAATGCTATGAGTGTGCTGTTTCTGGTAGTTTAGCTGCATTTCTATTTTCTTATTCATTATTAGATCTACAACTGCTTCACTCCTAACCAGTTTTGTATCTGTAACCCTGTGCTCACCTGAACATAATCTCGTACATCTTTCCAACTAGCATCAATAATCTCTACTATATCTAACTTCAACCTACCCATTAACCTTTTAATTTTCTGTCCTTCCTACCTTATTAAGGGATCTAATATTTCACTCTTCGGTCCGTAGAATGCCAGTGTTGTTTCTTCTGATGATCACATTCTCCTGTATAGTCCATGCCCTGAATCCGAATAGGGGCCTACTTTTTCCTCCAGAATATATTATTCAAGAGGATGTCATCATCCCGTATTCGTACAGAAAAGCTGCAAATCCTCGGGAAAAGTAACTTGTGTAGTTTCCCCTTGTTTTCAGTAGTTTGCAGTAACTGTCTGTCAAAGCCACATTAGCTAATGTTTAAAGGCCAGCTGAATCAATCACTAGACTGTTGTCCTGAAACTACTAAAGATTCTGCTGCCCCTTTTCAGGAACCACACGTTTGTCTGGCCTCTCCATAGATGCACCTCCGCTGCGGTTGCACCTATGGTACGACTTTCTGTATCGTTGAAGCACACCACCCACCTCGACAATGTCTGCGGTTCACGATCGATTTAATTGGACTTAACAACGATCCTGTAACTCGAAATGAAGGGATATGTAGGGATTAATGAATGAAGATGATGCGTGAATGCATGATGAATGATGCCGTTGGGATATCTCGCTTTCCAGGACAGTCCATATGGTGGTGCCTGGCGTTTCTTTGGCTGTCAGTACCGTCTACTTTTACATCCCCATGCTTCAGCTGCTTTTTGGGAAAATTAAGTGCAGCTTAAGTCTTTCCTTGTTCGTGTTTTTCGTCCTAATCGGTTTCTGCTAAAACCATCACGCAACATACACAAATTTATGTTTATTCTGCAGGTTTGTTTATTTTGTTAATCGATTTTCGGCTTCTTAGGCCACCATCAGACATTTACTGAAGTTTAATCAAAGAACTTGTGTTGTTTGTTGAAGCAAATATGTCGAGTTGACTTAGCTTTTTGTTTGAGTAGTCGGTAATAAAAGAGGGATATTGAACCAAATACGTTGACTTCGTTGTTTGTTTGAGTAGTCGGGAATAAAAGAAAGCCAAAAATCGATTAACAAAATAAAGAAACCTGTGGAACAAACGCAAAATTGTGTATGTCATAATAAATTTGTTCTACCAAGAATAGAAGGAAGAATCAGGTAACATCACGCAACGGTTGATGCAGTTTACTCTAGAATATGGTTCCAAAACTGCGTGTAATTACTCTCTAAGAATAAAGTAAGTTTTTAAAAGGTAAAAGTAAAAGGATTAAACTGTGTTTCAGTCACGATGCTAAATTAATGCTTGGAGATCTTTGCGAGTATTACTACTGACTGTTTACACTTGACCTGAGAGGGATATCAAGTGACACCTGAGGAAATTGTGGGACTTGTTTTTAGAGTTACCCAAGGAAACCCATGTGCTACCCCAGCAGCTGATATGGACGTTTATGTCAACTCACACAACTGAGTGACTTACATTCAAGATCAAT
The DNA here is from genome assembly GCA_026315105.1 of Locusta migratoria. Lineage (NCBI taxonomy): Eukaryota > Metazoa > Arthropoda > Insecta > Orthoptera > Acrididae > Locusta > Locusta migratoria. The sequence continues at coordinate 650,958,746 of CM048745.1, read as the reverse complement.
GTAGAACTGAATACCAGTCACTTCGTCACTGGACACTTGTGAGGGTTACATTCGAAACCTGATATCTCGTATTCGCCTGTAAAACTGGTGAGAAGGTAAACCTGCGAACCAATGGAATTTCCCCCACCGTTCTTTGTACATCTAGGATACTTGAGTCACTGGCTTCATTCTTTCACTGTGCTCCGTAAGGAATGATCCACATGTTTGTTTTTGCTCAGTTTACTTCAGCTGTAGTTAACATAAATAACTATCATTTAAAAATAGCTCGATATATATTAATTGTATTTGGTTTATTTACAAAGCTATTTATTTTGCCGATGGGTTGTAAATCCAAAATTTCTTTCATAAAACTGGAAAGAACACGTAGATATTGTCGGGAGAAAGGCGAACCAGAGACTGCGTTATTTTGGCAGAACCCTTAAAACATGCAACAGAACTACTAAAGAAACTGCATACACTACGTTTGTCGTCCTTTCTTGGAGTATTGCTGCGCAGTGTGGGATCCTCATCAGGTTGGTTTGACGCAGGATATCTAAAGAGTCCAAATAAGGGCAGCTCGTTTTGTATTGTCAAGATACAGGGGAGACAGCGTTACGGAAATGATACAGGATCTGGGATGGAAATCATTATAACAACAGTGCTTATCGCTGCGACGTGGGCTACTTACGAAACTCCAATCGCCAACATTCTCCTCCGAATGCGAAAATATATTGTTGACTCCCACTTACATAGGTAGAAAAGATCATCAGAATAAAATACGAGAAATCAGAGCTCGAACGGAGAGATTCAGGTGTTCTTTCTTCCCGTGCGCTATTCGAGAATGGAATGGGAAATAAATAGTATAATGATGATTCGATGAACCCTCTGCCAGACACTTAAATATGATTAGCAGAGGATGCCATGTAGATGTTGATTTTTTTGAAGTACAATAATCTTTTCTGTTACTTGAAAACATTCCATTTGATCCATAAGCAATTATAAGTTTTTAGATTACTTGTACATATTGTTTAATTAATTTCCAAATTCATAGTTTTACTATATTTGTTTTGCTGGTTAACTCTCTACTACATATAGTTTGATTAATTCCAAATTCATCGTTTTATTGTATTGGTTTTGCTGGTTAACTATCTATTGGCATATTTTAGACTGAAAGTCTTGGTAGAGGTATGCAACGGCGTTTTGACAATAAATAATCTAATAACAACATCTAAGTGATTATTCAAGTAACCTCTAAGATATTTTAGAATCATTTAAATAAATTATATTGGCTTACTTGCAAAAGTTTTACTGAGTGAATCACTAACTGACTCATCATCAATAACGAGACAAACTTAAGATTTTTAGGTGTTGATTTTAACTCTAGGAGTCGCTTAAGAAGGGATTTTGATATTCCGTGACTAAGGGGGTGAAATGGTCGATTAAACACTTTTTGAAAGTACATCCCCATTCAGTCAGTTTTGAATCTAGAGCTACAAAAATTGGTGCTTGATTCTTGGTTAGAATTTAAAAACTACATGTTTCGGTGTTTATGGAAATTCAACCCCTAAGTGGGTGAAATGAGTGATGGAAGCGATGTTTTAAATAATTATTCAGCATTGGTATAAATAATAAAGGAATATGCTTTTCAATGTTTTTGAAAAATCAGTTACTGCTGGAGTGTTTTTTGAAATAATTTCATTATGAAATCCTTTTTGAAGAAAAAATTCATTTATGTTTTCTACTCAGTTACAAATAAAAAAAATATGTGTTTCACTGTTTTTCGAAACTCCGCCACGGAAGGAGGGATATAGAGGAGGAAAAGATTCTTGAAATTACGAAACTTGCAGCGGCTTTCGAAAGTGAGCAACTCAGGCATGATGAGTTTTATGCAAAGCTTTCGTAAGAAAGCATTTTTAGGCTAAATTTATGAATATTTATCTTTGCCTTTTCTGGTTAATGGGATCTCTGTTACTTTTATGATAATATATGTCTTCTGTATATGTAGCATCAATATTACAGCCTAAAATCTTGTTTTGTGGTATTAAGTAAATAACGTAATAAATATTTTAGTAATATCATATTGACTTCAGAGAAACACTTTAGTTTTTATATGTAAGTCCAAAGCATTTCTCAGCGTGTAATAAATTTTCATAAACTTTCATAGGATTTTATGAGTTACATCTTAGTTTTCTCACTTACTTTGCTCACACAAATTGAGGAATTGCTTTTACAATAATGTTTAAATTTAACTGACTAGGGTGTAATGTTCAAAGCACTGCCCCTACAAAGGGCGTTGTATCTTAGGCTGTGGCAAAAAAATTAAATATTATGTGTCAAGGCACTCTGTTGTAGCATAAGGATCACAGTGTGGACAAATAGTTGAAAGCCTATAAGTATAAAATTTCTTTTCACAAGAAATCGTCGCCTGGCAGTGGCATTCAACGCGACCAATGGGGCAAAGGCATAGAATTCCTGATGTCGTGCATAGCCATGTCTGTGGGCTTGGGAAATATATGGAGGTTTCCATTCGTCGCCTACGAAAACGGTGGTGGAGCTTTTCTAATTCCCTACATAATAGTCCTCGTCTTGATTGGAAGGCCAATGTACTACTTAGAAATGGTCATTGGACAGTTTTCCAATTACGGATCGATCAAAATGTGGAGATTATGTCCGGCATTCAGAGGTGAGATTCAAAGTTAATTTCATAACTTACTTATCATAATTTTCTTAATGATTAATGAACCAGTAAAACGCATTATTATTAAAGTAGTCCACCTTTTCAACGCTTGAAACATTACAAACGCAAATGGCTGCCTGTCTGCAACAGCTGATGTAAATTACATTTAATTTATAATAATTAGAGGACACATAGCCCTAACTATAATCAAAGAAATGTTAATCATCCGAACCTATCGACTCGAACTAAATTTTTTCAGAAACATTTCAATAACTTTAATTACTTGTGTTTGTTTCATTTACTGTATGCCGACCGCGGTGGCCGAGGGTACTGAGGCGCTTCAGCAACGGTCTGCACGGCCACTACAGTCGGGGGTTCGAATCCCCCCTCGGGCATGGATATTTGTGCCGTCCTTAGTCAAGTTAGTTCATAAGTAGTTTGTAAGTTTAGGGACTGATGACCCCGTAGTCTCATAGACTATACAAACATTACAATTACAATTTACTGTATCATTAAAAGCAGATTCATTTTGAACGAGATTTTAGATACGAATAATATCAGTTTTCGCCAGTTACTAAATTATTATTTTGACATCTTCATTGTTGTTTCTAATTTGCCAGTGAGGTAAATTTCGTGCATACCCGAGGTAGAATTTTCGTTATTCAGATGTGTAGGACGTATTGCGAAAAGTGTGTCTGCCGGATTTCAATGATTAAAACACAGGTTTTAGTCTCTTGCCTTTTTGTCACAGAAAGAATAATTTTAACCAGGTACTGCATGTGAAAACTAACTTTTGACAAGAACTGTTCAATAATTTCACTTATAACAAAACATGACGTGTCTTTTTTAACAATTTGGGTAAGTGGTCTGTTTATAATACAAATTATACATATTTCGTCTTCACAAATGAACCACAGTGAGAAGTACAGTAGAAACACAAAAAGACCTGGTTTATAAAATATTTGTGTTATGTCAGTTTTTAAACTTCATTGTTATTTTATTTTATAATTAAAGAAAACATACAATTCCGATATTTGATCTTTTTGGAACGTGTTGTTAATTTAATCGAAGGATCTTATTTACTTTATCTGTTAGAGATAGGAGTAACAAATAATGATGTTGCTCTTATACTGTATTGAGTTATTAGCTGTAAAAGAACGTACGGCATCAAAGTAAATTGTCTTCCGTACGATGTGTCGAACAAGCAATGAACTAAACCTTTGCTGGTTACCAATGATGAAACAAAATAAAAATAAATGTCTGTCTTATCTTTAATTAACGACGAGCGTTTTTAAGTCAGCAGAAGTGTACCTTACCCTGTAAAATGCTGGTAAATGTGTTTTACGTGCATTTATTTACAGAGACACCACAACGTTTGAATTTGTAAAAGTGGAAGCACTTGTTGGATCGCAAAACACTTGACTCACACAAGAAACGTGTGTAACTGGCGATGTATTCGGTAGGTGTCGACATGGTTTATTTCTCTGACACCAAAACATCCCTTAACTGTCCTATTGGTACCAAACATTGTATATCGATAAAATATCATCCAAAACATTAATAAACGTTGCGGTGTGTGCTTTCGTCCAGAAGAACGAGCGTGAACGGTAAGTAAAAAGTAACACCTGAATTACGTAGTTCTGGAGGAGTATAGTTACGTGAGGATAACGTACAGAACTCCCGTGAGGAAGTCATTAGACTGTAATTTTGTCGTTTCAAAGTCTTTGATTCAAGCTGTGGTCATTTCATTTCTTGTAGTAAAGTACATATGGAACTGTCATAGAGATAAGTTGTGGAGCAGAAATATGCACAGAGATGACGCTAACAGTAACGCGTACACTAGACATAAAATTGTGATGCACTGGCAGAGCCGTCATTTACAGGATGTCCATAATTTAAGTCCCACTTTCAAAATGCTTTGCAAAAAGTACCACGAGGTATAATGACTGTACATTTGAACTGAACATATTTGACGAGGGGGAAACGCACCTATTCCAGAAATGGCGCCCACTTCACCTTCTCTACTTACCGCCCTGGTTTAACTACAGCCTTTCTCTGGTTTCCGCCTCCCCTCTCCCTTTCTGCGCCAATGGCACGTCCGTCCTACAATCGTTACCTGAATATCCGCTTACTCATCACAAACAAACACCTCATTATGCACACCCACTACCAACACCGCATGGATCCTTTTCTCTTTAAGTTAATTTTCCTTTAAACCCATCTATCCATCAGCACCTCTCCTTACACCCTCCACCTCACCGATGCTCTTCGCCCTCCCCTAGCGTTAGCACGAGGTGATGTGAGTGTCCAGTTACAACCCCCCCTTAATGATCCCACTGAACACGTCATCGCCACCCTCTATTTTCCCTCCCTCACCATCACTTGCGCCACTATGTATATCCATTTGACCTACACCATTCCTTTCGATTTCCTGTTCCATGTTGACCACTCCTTCACCACCTACGTGATTGCCACTGACCTCAACATTCATTTCCGTACACTTGTCAACATTAGGTGGTGGCATCATTTCTTGCCTCCATCCGTGCGGATGTTGTGCCCCACCCTAGCCCTACCCGCCCTAAATCCAATACTACCGCCGATGTTGTCCTTGCTTCTCCCTAATCTCTATGGTCTTATTACAGTGAAAATCCTTGACCTCATAGGAAGTGATCACGCCCCTGTCCTCAGCATCGACACCAATCACTATAGTGCCCCTACCCCTCCAGTACCCCCACCCCATCATAAGCTGGTTGATGACTACTTCCGTGTCAACTGGGTTGCCTACCGGCGCACCCTTACCACACGGGTTGAAATCCACCCCATTCCCCTTCAATCCCCTGATATTATCGGTCACGCTGCCTCTTTCCTCCAGGTGACCTTCGGTGAGGCAATCTAATCCCACATTCCCTCCAAAGCGATCTTTCCCGTCTCCCAGCCTTCATTACATAGTTCTCCTACGTAAATCCCGTCACTTATACTGCTCCATCCTACGCACCCTTGACTGGGAGTCACATCCTATGTCAATGGCAATTCCAAAGCCATATCATAAACTAACTTACCGCGCGATAACGCCATGATTGGCGACACATGCACCCACCTAAATTGCTGCGGCGGATTAGCCGCGCGTGCTGGAGGGTCGTGTTGCGGTGAGCGCGGCCGTTCGCCGTCGGGGGTTCGAATCCCCCCTCGGGCATGGATGTTTGTGTCGTCTTTAGTATAAGGTAGTTCATAAGTAGTTTGTAAGTTTAGGAACTGATGACTCCGCAGCTAAGTCCCATAAGCTTAAACATTTGAACCACCTAAATTTAACCTTCTCCATTATCCAAGTATTGGTCAGCCTTCTACCACCCAGCTGGATCCTTCCCCTACGAGCCCCCTCCCCCTTCTCAATGATACCCACCACTTCACTGACAACATCAGCAAACCTAACCATGTTGCCTCCTACCTATCCAACATTTTTTCTGTCCCTGATAATTCCCTCCTGTCTGTGGTAAAACCTCTTCAACCCCGCTTGCTTCTGGTTTCCAATACTTGGACCACATTCCCCCGTCAGAGATTAATAATACTCCTATCACTGCACACAACGTCTTGATTATTGTATGTAAAAAACGCAACGCATCTCCTGGTCATGTGTGCATCACATCCCCCCTCATATTCCTTGATGCCCTCGCGTTCCTCTATAATCATTTTTTATACTGGTTTTTCCCTGATCTGTTGGAAACCTCCTGAATCCTCATGTTCTCTAAACCCAAGGAGCTCCATCCAATGTCAACTCTTACCACCCTATATACCTCAACTCGGCTCAGCAAGGTCCTGGAAGCTATCTTCTCCCGGTGTATCCAAAACGACCTACATCAACACCAACATCAACTCCTTCCCTCCATCCATTGTGGCTTCCTTCTCTCCTGATGACCAACTCCTTCGCCTTACCCACCTCCTCACGGTGCAAGTCAATTACTGTCGTGCTACTATCTTTATTTTCCTAGACCTCGAAAAAGCCTAAGACCTTGGTTGTCGTTCTGTCTCCTCCTCATACTCAAAACCATCGCCCTTCCTATCAACTTTTCCACTTGGTCACTTCCTTCCTTTCACACCGCCCCTCATATGACACTATCCATGGTACCAATTCCTGTACCTTCTCCAATACACTGTTGGAACTGCCTTCCAGCTGTTGCTCCCACCGTAAAACAATCCCAGGGGTTTCTCCAATCCTCACACAAATTTCCTCCTGGTGTAACCAGTGGATTTTCTTCATCAACCCATCCAAGACCCAGGCAAGACAACCCCAACCTTCTGTAACCATGACTTTCACATCCTATATTATCATCCCATCCAAAAACCTCTCACTTTGACCTATCTTGGCCTCACCCTTGACCGCGACCTGTCCTGAACACCCCACGTTCCCACCATCCAATCCAAAGCTTGCAATCGCTTCCACCTTGTCAAATTTCTCACTGGCCGCATGTAGGATCTGCAACCTTCCACTATCCTTTACACCTACTGGTCCTCCTCCTGTCCTGTCCTAAGATTCTTCAGTGTCACCTGGATCCCTGTCCTCCCACTTTCTTTTGTAAATTCTTACAAATTCTGGAACGGAATACACATGACCTAGCCTTCCGTAACCTTCTAACCTCTCGCATGCAGATTCTCTACGACTGTATCGTCTTTTCCTACATTATGCAACTCCTTGAACGCCTTCATCTCCACTATGCACCCCATAAAATTGATCGCACTCTCTCCTGGACCCCCCATTTCCGCACCATCCAAGAAAAAACCCAGTCCAACCTCCACCTCCTCAAAATCCTTGTTAGCCGAACCTGGGGTTGGAACCCTTCGACCATCCCATATACCTACAAATCCCTCATCTGCTCCATACTCTGCGTCTCCCATCCAGCCTGGCTCTCTGTCCCCATCCCCCATCTTTCTACAAGTCCCTAGAGATCTTGGACCAGCACGCCCTCTGCCTCACCTTCCATATCCCTTCCTCCCCCCCTCCATTCCCCACACGGCTCCTCTATGACCTCATTCCCTTCCCCCCGCCTTGTCCGCTTCATTGAGCACCTTCATCTCCGTTTCCTCTACTGAAGACTGGATCCCCCTCACCCTATTGTCCATCCTCTCCACACCAATCCTTGTCAGCTGCCACGCCATTACCATGGTATCCTCCCTGCTCTCCACATGTCCACCCTCCTTACCCTTTCCCAAGGCAATTTCCGCACCATCCCCCTCCATGACGATGACCTCCTCCCAGACATTTATCCCTCTTACGAGCTCTGAACCTCTCACTTCTACTCCTCCTCCTCCTACCTCCTTGATCCCCCTAGAGGTCCCCACGTCCTCATGTCCTTCCTCTCTCCTTTCCTCTTACATGTACCAGCTCCTCTGGTATCTCCACATTCCTTACAGCTTCCTGGGACATCCCACACCCACTCCTTATCCCTCATGGCCCTGTGGCCCCTCCTCACTCCTCGTCCGTCGTTCCGTCGGAGTGACACTAATTAGCGAATTTGAACCAAACTGCGAACGGCCATCCCTCAGCCGACGCCTGTGTTTTTTTTTAACTGCCCGCGTCCCTCAATGCTTCAGTGTTGTGTCTCGCTATTTTTCGTCGTCTTTATGTACATAGTATCTTCAATTTTATCACTCGGTTTACACATAATGTTTTTCTTCAATTTTTCGCCATGTGTGTTTTTATATTATCCTGTTTTTTCCTCCTTTCTATGTTTTTTTCTTCTGTTAATGTATTATATACTGAAGGCTGAAGAGCATATCCAGCGTTGCCAGCCCGCCCCACCAGAGACAAAAAACTGGCCACTTCAGTACTCTCTACTCTCCTGAAGATGACCGGACGTTTCCAGGCCGAAATATCGTGTCAAAATGACGACGGGATCCGGCTGCTCACCCGAAAGTTACTGGAAGAAGAAATACGCCGAGAAAACTTCAGAAGTCATATTTTTGTATTTTTTGTGTATGCCATTGACGTTCCCCCATCTTCCAGTATATTCAGTTCAAATAAGCAGTCATTCTGCCCTAAACATTCCGGTGATACATAGGCTGAGATTTCCGACCTAAATTTTTTTCGCTTTCGATGTGATTTCTCTTATTTTATTATGATGATCATGTCTCCTTATGTATCTGGTTCCTAACAAAAAGTGTTCACTTTCGGAAGAGAAAGTTGGTGAAAAAAATTTCGCAAATAGACCTCGCCGCTACTAATAACTCCTTTCTTTTAACCCTTTCAGACCTCATTTTTTTCTGGAGGAAAGATTTTTTTTACTGCATTCCTCTTAAGTTACATTTTTAATGACTTTATAAGCAAGATTTACGCTGCTGTATGCATCCATTTACATACTACAAAATTGCATATGCTGAAAAGCAAGGCTTCTTTTTATGAACGAAAATAATTAATTTTGTAGCACTAACTTTTGTACTAAATAAACTGATCATTCAATAGTTGCCACGCAAACGAATTACTACTACTTTTCAGTTGTACAGTGGAATATAAGTAACCCACAACTTGCGTGTTCTTTGGAGTTCACAAGCTGCTGCGCAGTGTAACACTGACTACTTGCTATTTTTATAGTGATCTTACACAGTTGACAGTAAGTGTGCACGATGAAAAGGTTGAACACTCACAGTCATATACATGTTGTTTCAATTGAGAAAAAATGTTTCTGATCTATCTTAGACACTGTAAAAGTTATGTATAAAATTGTAGCCAGAGGGTCTGAAAGGGTTAATGATTTCCATACTAGTTCGTGCATCATTTCTGTGACACTCTCTCCCCTATATCACGATAGTACAAAAAGAGCTACAATTTTCTTAGCTTTTTTAAAATCTTACGTCAGTCCCACCTGTGTGGCGCCCACAATACTCCAAAATAGGACGAACAAGTGTAGTGTAGCCAGTCTCTGAAGTAGAACTGTTCGCCTTCCGTACAATATTTTCTATGTGTTCTTTCCAATTTTAGTTGCTCTTATAGATTTGACTGATTGATCGTGTGAATTAAGTTTAACCGATTTCTTTTAATGGTCATTTGGATGATTCACACTATTATTAAGGGTCAATTTCAAATTTTTGCACCATACAGATATCTTATTTCAATCATTTTGCAGTTGCTTTTGAACTTCTGGTGACTTTTCTAAACCATAAATGACAGCATCATCCGCGAAAAGTCTAAGAGAGCTACTTAGATTGCCTCCGAAAACGTTTATAAAAATAAGGAACATGGGGGGCCCTATAACACTTTCCTGGGGAACGCCAGATATCACTTCTGTTCTGCTCGATGATGTTTCGTTACTTACACGTACTGTGTTCTTTCTGACAGAAGTCACGAATCCAATCGCACAACTGTGGCGATATTGCATAAGAACGAAATTTGATTAGAAGACGCTTGTGAGGTACAGTGTGGAAATTCTTCCGAAAATCCAGAAGTACGGAATCTATTCGGTATCGCTTGTCGATAGCCCTCATTACTTCATGTGAGTAAAGAGCTAGAACGATACTTTATGAATACGTGTGGACTGTGGGTCCGTAGGTCGTCCTCTTCGAGGTAGTTCATAATATTTGAGGAAAGTATATGTTCTAAAATCCTGCTGCAAACCGACGTCGATGATATGCGAATCACCCTTTTGCCGTTCTTGAATATTGACATAACCTGTGTAACTTCCCAGTCTTTGGGTACGGATCTTTCGCTGAGCGAGCGGTTGTATGGGGCTATTACAACAGTATATGCAGAAATGATCCGTGGCACAGTGGTGGAGTGCCAGACTATAAATCCAAAGATTGCGGGTTCGATCCCCGCCAGGTCCTAGGATTTTTATCTGTCACTTTACACTGTGTGCAGTGTTGCTCATGTGAAAAATATCGAGTAGCACCATGATTCGGAATCCACGTTAAACTGTAGTTCCCCATGTAACTGGCTGGGTAAGTCATTTCAAAGGTCGGAGGAAGGCCACGGCATACCACCTCCAAACAGGATAATGCCTAGTAAAGCACTGTGGTGTTCAAACCAATCTTGGAATGGTTGACTGCTTTGCCTTACCTTTACCCTGAAAAGAATCTAATTGGTAATACAATCGGGACAGGAATACTTTTCTTAAGTGATCTAAGTTGCTTTAATACTCAAGGTCTATCTAAATATGTGCGAAGCAATTCTGCTTTAGCAGAACTGTCATCAGTAGCATCACCATTGCTATCGCGCAATGACCGTGAACAAAGGCTTTTTTGTAGAGTTGTCAAAACGGCAAGCAACACTGGGTGAAAAATCACGGAATTTATGTGGAACGTATGACGAACTTATCCAATAGGACAGTGGGACACAATTGTACCATCTCGAGTACTTTTCCTAAGAGGGGGACGTCGTCTGCAGTGACTATCTTCGTGAGCATACCATATGAACTTTAGACTTCTGGAGAAGCGTTGCTTGATGAGATGACACCTGATTTTAGTTGGTAAGTTGGTAGTAGGGTTCGAATATGGTGCCGGATCCCACGAAGCTATCGACGTAATTACTCGTAGTCAATAACGCACTGCGCAATCTGTTGGTGTCTCCTTTTTGTGTAAGCAGGATGCTCTGGTACGTCTAAACTGGTCACAGTCTGGAAACGGCTGTGTTCGGCTACTTGGAAACCACCTGCAGCCTTTCACATACCTCACACTCGAATACAAAGATAATATATTTATGGACGACAGTGTCACCAGGACACAGTTGTTTGCGATTGAAGAACGTTACGGATAAATGCAGCGAATAATATGATAATCCAGGACGCCTGACATGAATCCTATCCAACATTTATGAGACATATATCAGAGCTCAGGTCATGTAAAAAATCCTCCACCAGCAATACTTTCTTACCTGTGAACTGCTAGAGAGGTAGCATCGGTAAATATTTCTGTATGGGACTTTTTAACTTAATGCCACGTTAAGTTGATTGACATAAACGGGGAAATAAACATCCGACACGATATTAGGAGGAATCACCTCATTCTATATATTTCTGCAACTATAATGCAATTGTTTATTTACGTTAATATACTATTTTTTTACATTTATTCAAATGTAAAGCACATATCCTACTTTCTGATGAACGAAGTACCAGCAGACTTCCTGTGAAACATTGCTGTAACATCAGAAAGTCCTTTTAAAAGTCAGAAACTACTGTCCCTTAAATTATTTCACACACACTACGGTACAAACGTAGCATGACCAACGCTGGAAACAATGTCTCTAAATACATAAATTAACAATGTAAAACGTTCTCCATTTCTTTTACATGTCTAATGCTTACTTTAATCCCAAGTCAGGAAAAAAAAATAATGAAATATCTTTCCCTCGGACGTCTATGGGAACTCTACATAAGAGATTCTCACAGCTATGCTTTTCCTTTGCTCTGTAGTTCAGGTGTTGCTCATTATTTAGCGTTTATCCGCATTCGACTGGGTAACGATAGTACAAACTATATCGGAGTTTCCGTTGATAGGCTATCGATACACAAATTTGGTTCTGTCTATTATCTGGAGGTTTCGTTTACGTACTGCGCATATTTCTTCTGCAAGCAGGCTATTCCATTTCTTGTCTAGATGTCGACAGTGTGAGACTGTAGGCACTGCTCAGATAGAGAAATAATATTGTGTAGTTAGTAATCCTTCTACCCGCCCTCATGAACCAACCATATTGCCGAGGTGGAATCGCTTTCGTGGTTCAACGATACAGGTAGCCGTACCGTTGAAGCAACCACAACGCAGGGATATCTGTGGAGAGGCCAGACAAACCTGTGGTTTCTGAAGAGGGGCAGCAGCCTTTTCAGTAGATACAGGGTTAACACTCTAGATGTTTGACTGAACTGGCCTTGTAACATCAGCTAACAATGCTTTGCTATACAGTTACTGCGAACGGCTGAAAGCAAGGGAAAACTACAATCGTTCATTTTGCCGAGGACATACAGCTCTATTGTATGAATATGTACTGATGGCGTCTTCTTAGGTAAAATATCCCGGAGGCAAAATAGTCCCCCATTCGGATCTATGAGCGGGAACTACTCAGGAGGATGTCATCAAAGCCGGCCGCGGTGGCCGAGGAGACTGAGGCGCTCCAGTCACGGTCTGCACGGTCACTACGGTCGGGGGTTCGAATCCCCGCTCGGGCATGGATATTTGTGCCGTCCTTAGTATAAGGTAGTTGATAAGTAGTTTGTAAGTTTAGGGACTGATGACCACGTAGTTAAGTCCCATAAGCTTAACAAACATTTGAACATTTTTTTTTTATGTCATCAAAACAAAACAGGCATTCTACGAATCGAAGAGTGGAATGTTCTGTCCCTTAATTGGGCAGGTAAATTAGAAAATCCGTATAAAGAAATGAGTAGGTTAAAGTCAGTTATAGTGAGGATTAGTGAAGTTCGGTGCCAGAATGAACATGACTTCTGGTTAGGTACGTTCAGGGTTATAAATACAAAATCAGTAGGAGTAGGTCTATGAACACCATAATGAACGCATTGTCGTACCAAAAATAGAGACGCAGCCAACACATACCATAGTAGTGCAGCTCTGCTCTGCCGATGACGAGGCGATTGAAGAAATGTATGACGAGATAAAAGTGAAGGGAAAGGAAAACTTCGTTTTGATGGGGGACTGGAGATCGGTTGTAGGAAAGGGAGGAGAATAAATTATATTACTTGAATATGGACTGGGGATAAGGAATGAAAGATGAAATATCCAGGTAAATATTTTGTAAAGAATAGAATTTAATATTCACAAACACTTGGTTTAATCATCATGAAAGGAGGTTATATACGTGGAAGAGACTAGGAGACACTGGGAGATACCTGATTGACTTTATAATGGTAAGGCAAAGGTTCAGAAACCAGGTTTTAAACTGTAAGACATATCCAGGGGCAGATATAGACTGTGATCTTAAGTTATTGGTTATGAACTGTAGATTAAAACAGCTGGAATCTGGATAAATTGAAGGAACCAGAGGTGGTTGAGAGTTTTACAGAGAGCGTCAGGCAAGTATTGTCTGAAACGGGGGAAAGTAATACAATAGAAGAAGAATGGGTAGCTCTGAGAGATAGAGTAGTGAAGGCCTCAGAGGATCATATAGGCAGAAGGATGTGACCTAAAAGAAATCCTTGGATAACACAGGAGATACGGATCTTAATCGACGAAAGGAGAAAATATAAACATGCAGCAAGTAAAGCAGACAAAAGGGAGTAAATAAAGACTTCTGAAAAATGAGGCTGACAGCAAGTGCAGTCTGGCTAAGCAGGTATGGCCAAAGGACAAATGCAAAACCGTAGAAGAATGTATGACTAGGGGAAAGATAGATACCGCCTACAGGGAAATAAAAGAGGCATTTGGAGACATGAAAAGAAGCTGCATAAATATCAACAACTCATATGAAAAACCTGTACTAAACAAAGAAGGGAAAACTGGAAGTGGAGGGAATATATAGAGGTCCTATACAAGGTAAATTAAGTTGAACGCAGTATTCTAGAAATGGAAGACGAAGTAGAGGAAGATGAGTTAGGAGATATGATGTACTGTGAAAAGAATTTGACAGACAACTGAACGATTTAGTTGAAACAAGGCCCCTGGAGTAGATGATATTCCGTATGATCAGCTGATATCGTTAGGAGAGGCAGTCATGAAGAAATGGTTCCACCTGGTATGGAAGATGTGTGCGACAGAGGAAATACCTTCCGACTTCAAGAGGAATATAGCAAGTCCAATTCCAATGAAAACAAGTGCAGCCAAATGTGAAAATTACAGAACTATCAGTATAATAAGTCATGACTGCAAAATACTAACACGAATTACTGACAAACTAGTGGAAAATCTGGTGTAATCCGACCTTGGGAAACATCAGTTTGGATTTAGAAGAAATGTAAGAACACGGGAGGCAATTCTCACATTACGACTTATCTTATAAGATAGGTTAAGGAAAGGCAAACCTACGGTTTTAGCCTTTGTAGATATGTTGCAAACTTTTGTCAAAGTTGACTGGAATACACTTCTTCAGATTCTGAAGATAGCAGGAGTAAAATAAACGGAGCGAAGAGTTATATTCAACTTATAGAAAATCAAGACGGCAGTTATTAACGAAGTCGAAGGCCATGAAAGAGACGCAGAGGTTGGGAAGAGAGTACGACAGGTTTTGTAGCTTTCCCCAATGTTGTTAAATCTCTACATTGAGCAAGCTATGAAGGAATGCAAGGAGAAATTTGGAGAGGAAATTAAAGTTCATGGAGAAGAAATAAAAATTTTGCGGTTTATTGATAACGTAGTAATTCTGTCAGAGACAGAAAAGAACCTGGAAAAGCAAATGAGTGGAATGGACAGTGTCTTAAAAAAGAGGGAATAAGATGAACATCAACAAGAATAAAACAAGGATAATGGAATGTATCGTCAGAAAGTCCGGCGATGCTGAAGGAATCAGATTAGATAATGAGACAATAAAAGTAGATGAGTTTTGTTATTTGGGTAGCAAGATAACTTCTGATGGATGTAGTAATGAAGATATAAAATTCAGAATGCCTGTGGGGAAAAAAAGCGTTTCTGAAGAAGCGAAGTTTGTTGACATCCAATATTAATTTAAATGTTAGGTAGTCCTTTCTGAAAACATTTGTCTGGTGTGAGCATTGTATGGTAGTGAAATGTAGACGATAAGGAGTTCAGACAAAAAGGTGATAGAAGTTTTCGAAATGTGGTGCTACAGACGAATGATGAAGATTAGACGGGTAGATCGCGTAACTAATGACGAGGTGCTTAACCGAACTGGGGAGAAAAGGAATTTCGGGCATATCCTGGCTAAGAGAAGGGACAGGTTGATGGGAAACATTCTGAGACATCAAGTAATCGTCAACGTAGCATTAGAAGGAAGTATGTGGGGTAAAAATCGTAGAGGGAGATCGAGGGATGAATACAGTAAGCAGATTCAAAAGGATATAGGTTGCTGTACATATTTTCAGATGAAGAGACTTGCACAGGACAGGACAGCGTGGAGAGCTGCATCAAACCAGTCTGCGGACAAGACCACAACAAAAGAGTGCTTCTGTTTGTTCAAAAAATGTTCAAATGTTTGTAATTCTATGGCACCAAACAACTTTGGTCATCAGTCCCTCGACTTAAAAAATACTTAAAGTAAGTTAAACTAACCTAAGGACAACATAAACAACCATGCCCGACGTGGGATTCGAACCTCCTATGCGGGAGGCCGCGCGATCCATAATGTGACGTTACAGATCGCTCTGCTACTCCTGCGGGGCTAGTCCTTCAGTTTACGAAGCATAATTTTCTAGAAGGCAAAGAAAGTAGAGGAAGCTTATTTTATATGCGCGTTAACATTCAAAACTGCCATCTGAAACGTTATTAACATTGAATATAAATATTCATTTACCATGCTTCATTAAATCATGATCTTTCATGTTTGAACATAAACTTACAGTTGTATGTAGGCTCATGTAGTAAGTAACATCAGAACACACACCTGTACATATACTATCCGTAGAGTAGTAGTTGTAACTGCTTACATGCCCTTTAGGATGAAATAACGAGTGAGGTGTAACAGTGATTAACACAGTGGACTTTCGTTCGGGCGGATGGCTGTTCAAACCAACATCCGGCCATTCAGATTTAGGTTTTCCGCGATTTCCCTAAATTGTCCCAGGCGTATGCCAGGACGATTTCTTATTTGCCAGTTTTAACAAAATAGATCCGTACTCGTGCTTCATTTCTAATGTTCACGCTGTTGACGGGACTTTAAACCTTAAACCTCCATCGTTTATTTGAAAAATGATAGCTTCAGTGTCATCATTGATACTGATAAGGTATTGCCGGTCTAGTTAATGTTGGTCTGTTATAACTGACACTGACTGGTCATGGAGGAACAGTGTGAGGGTGTATAAGCATGCTATAGTGCAACTCCATCGTTTTTGTAAGACGTGGACTGCAGTAGCGGCTAGTATCACTACTGCCTAAATAGAAGGCCTTAGCCATGTCGTATCTCGTTACACAGAATAGGCTACGAACATGTAGCAAACTGGCTGGCCGCTGGAGCGCAGCCTACTGTCTCATAGCGGCCAGCTATTCAGCTTTGCGATCGCGGTCTACTCTATGTGACCTGACATGAGAGCACTCAGGCCTTCTATTTAGGTGGTGTTCCTAGTATCTGGCATTCTTGCTTCTACTACTGATAAATGAATCGACACCACTCACAGTAACTGAACAAACTAGTCTAACTACATAAACTACACACACACACACACACACACACACACACACACACACAGACGTAGAGATAGGGAGAGGAGGCAAGCAGAGACAGTTGCTTGATTCCCGAAGAGCTGCATGTCCATTTAAGTTTTATAGCTGTAACTGAACTCCTAGCAATTTCAATAAAGGCTACAGTGTTCTTTGGCAAATAAGTGTAAAGCTTTGACAGCGTATGCCATTGGTTAATCATGACGTAGTGTTACTGCGCCAGTAATTGGTAGTTTCTAAGTTCCACCTCAGATTCATGGAGACCCTCGCTATGGTTTCAGGTGTTGGTGTTGGACAAATGTTCGCCAGCCTGATGGTGCTGTGCTACTACTGCTCTCTCCTGACGCTGACCACCTTCTACTTCGTGATGTCTTTCAGTGCCGAGCTGCCATGGTCTCGCTGTCGTCCAGAGTGGGGAGACATCTGCTTCGACTCTGTAAAAGGCTCCAGCAATACTACAGTGAACGTGACGGGCAAGAGAAGTTCCTCTGAACTATACTTCTTGTAAGTTGTCTGGACTTCTGTTACACTTGTGAACGCTATCCTTACCTGACTACATTAAGTTCCCATTGTATTAGAGTTAAGTGTCTAAAACTCTGTACACACGAAATCAACGCTAAGAATTATTTAAAGAAGTCCTACTTCTAACTCATCCATTATAACTCTTTATAAGAATTATAATTTCACGACAGCTGCGTCCGTTAATAAAAATATTTAATTTTGAAGAGTGAATAATTGGTATATGACTAGAACGGTGGTCCTCGTAACGTATTTCAGACGTTGTAGTACTCCAAGGAGGGCGATACTTTACACTCATATTCAGAAAAAAAAATCAGAACACATTGACAGACCAGAAATAGGAATTTCATATTTATGGAACATGTTCATTACTATACTGAATAAATGATTATCATTTCACTTACCTCGATTCATCAAAAATCCGCTATGGCCCGATAACTTGTTCTATAGGTAGATGGCATTATCACGTATAAGGTGCTGCATTCACTTGGTTCCAAAGTTCATCTGTAGTGGTTAGTAGTGTGTCACAACGCTGCACCCTTAGTTTCACGATATCCCACACTTTTTGAATTTACGACAAGTGTGATGATCTGGCAGGCCAGGATAGAAGGCTGACATCCTTTGAAGGCACGTGTTCGTACAGCAACATGTGGTCGTGTATTGTCTTACTGAAAAATACGCGTGGAGTCTTGTGCATAAAGGGCAGGGTTAAGGGTCACAAGATGCCATTCACGCAACTCATATTGGTCACAATGCCCTGGACACACAACAACTGTGATTCGTAATTATACGCAACAGTACCCCACTTCTTGAGTTGGCGCTGTATGACTGATGTGAGTGCAGTCACTGTGACGCCACACCCCCTGTCTATGGCGAATCAAAATGCGGACATCATCTTCACACAAACACAACGTGGATATCTCCAAAAACTGATACCACTCATGTCATTACTGACGTTGTTGCATACACTATTCACATCTAACACATTTCTGTACATTTATCAAAGGCAGGCGACGACAGACTGTCACCCCCTGGTAGTGTACCATGTGTTCCACTATTCCAACGTTGCGTCAGAGCCGATGAGGACGCAGATCTGAAGTAGAAAGTAATCTTATAAGTCGCGAAATGTCGAAATCACAATCAGAATAAACAAGAATCTTCTGTATTTTTTTATATTTTGGCCGCCTCCTCCGCAGTTGCAGTTATACAGTTTGTATCGACTGGGTTACCGTATTTTGCAACTATAGATTAGTCCACTTGAGACCATACGCGTTTCGCTGTATTTTAAAGCACCTTTAGTGGTCAACTGTACAGGAAATACTTTTTGTTTGTTTTGTGTTTTTTTACTACATTCCATTATTAACAGTTCTCTAGCTATGGTTTTATTCTCAATAAAATGAACTATTATGATTACTCACGTTTATATGTTGCCCTCTTCAAGTATTTTTTGTAACACATTGCCACCTGCTGTCACTATTTTAAATTACACTTTTTTTATTAAATTTGCCGAAAACGTGCCCTGTACAGTTGACTACTTAAGATGCTTTAAAGCGAAACGCGTATGATCTGAAGTAGACCAATTTACAGCTGCAATAGACAGTAACCTAACCTAAACAAACAGAATTTATTTAAACGATTCTAAAATTGCTTATACGTTGATTGAATAATCATTTGTTGTTCGTAGATTATTTACTGTAAATAAACAACGTATTTCTGGCTTAGCACATCATCTGGTGACCGATATAATGTATATTGAGCACTGAGGTATTTAAATTTGTCATTTAAAAATACTGTTGTTATATATTGCCATATAGACTTCCAGTCTAAAGTAAGCTATACAATCAGAATTGACATTTTAACAGTCATATTTGGAATAACTATTTCAATTAATTGCATATATACTACAGCAATACGATTCTGCCTTACGCAAATGCAGTTCTTATTGTATTTATTACCCAAACAGGTTTCGGAGAAGTTTCTCGATCTTCATTGCATGTTGCTTATTATGGTAAGTGAAATACGTGAAAGTTTTTGGTTTCGTTCAGAATAACACCTACTTACATGGCCATCAGAACATCTTACTTCAAATATTTTATGGTATACAGGCGAAGTTCTAACGACAAGCCGGAGCAAGCCCCCAGCAAATTATGCTAACCAACAAAACAATTGTCAGACGTGGGCAGAGAAGTGTATTATTACAACTTACAGGTGCACTCAAATCAACACCGATAGAAAAGCTATGCGTATGCTGCAGCGTACTGTTTTAAAATGGGTACTCTTAAGATGAACTACCGAGTGAGGTGTAATAGTGTTTAACACAATGGACTTTCGTTCGGGCGGATGGCTGTTCAAACCAACATCCGGCCATTCAGATTTAGGTTTTCCGTGATTTCCCTAAATTGTCCCAGGAGTATGCCAGGACGGTTTCTTATGAAGGGCATGCCCAATTTCCTTTCCTAGTTTAACAAAATAGATCCGTACTCGTGTTTCATCTCTAATGTTCACGCTGTTGACGGGACGATAACCTTAAACTTCGTTCGTTTATAATATGTGCAAAATGATAGCTTCAGTGTCATCAATGATACTGATACGGTATTGCCGGTCTAGTTAATGTTGGTCTGTTATAACTGACACTGACTGGTCATGGAGGAACAGTACGAGGATGTATAAGCCTGCTCTAGTGCAACTCCATTGCTGTTGTAAGACGTGGACTGCAGTAGCGGCTAGTATCACTACTGCCTAAATAGAAGGCCTTAGTCATGTATCTCGTCACACAGAATAGGCTACGAACTCGTAGCTAACTGGCTGGCCGCTGGAGTGCAGCCTAATGTCTTATAGCGGCCAGCTATTCAGCTATGCGATCGCGGCCTACTCTGTGTGACGTGACATGACAGCACTCAGGCCTTCTGTTTAGGCGGTGTTCCTAGTATCTGGCATTCTCGCTTCTACTACTGATAAATGAATCGACACCACTCACAGTAACTAAACAAACTAGAATAACTACATAAACGCACACACACACACACACACACACACACACACACACACACACACACACACACACACAGACGTAGAGATAGGGAGAGGAGGCAAGGGGAGACAGTTGCTTGATTCCCGAAGAGCTGATGTCGATTAAGTTTTATAGCTGTAATTGAACTCCGAGCAATTTTAATGAAGGCTACAGTGCGAACGGACACATGGCAACAGGAATGGGAGGTTTGCGACAAGGGACGTAGACTACATACACTGCTACCAGACATTAGAGAAAGAAAAAGGATGAAGCATATCGACCCCAGCCGCGTTATGGCTCACTTCCTTACAGGACATGGTCCATATCCCATTCACCTATGACGAGTTGGAGTGGGCAACACAACAATTGCACCTGCGGAAACACCGAAGGCTCCCCTGAACACATCGTCTTCCTCTGCAGACGATACACAATATCAGAGACTCACATCAGCTTGACTTTACAAGAGACCGTACGATATATGACATAATAAGAGAAGAACAAAAATGGTCACAACACACTAGGAGACAAGGTATCCGATACAAAAGGACAAGGCCCTACAGGAGGCGTGTCCGTATGCTGAGGAGAGTGGACAGGTATAGTTGGGAACAAACAGACGAAGAACAAGCCGATGAAACCTTCATAAATGAAGTGACACCGATGAGACTCAACACTGAGAGGGGAGCAATATCACACTGTCATCAAACCAAACTAGACATTCTTTCAATTAATGAGGATACTAACACCCGAGACATAAGAAAGGAAAAGCAAATTAGAGAAAAGAGACTAATATCATCAAAGCCATGGAAACTGGACTGGGCGATCAGTGTCTTGAAGGAAATATTCTATAAGGATAGAAATCCCTCTTATTTTAGAAATAATTCCTTTCTTTTCTATTACATTGTGCTCTCCAATAATTACAATTAACAAATTTCAGAACACATTGAATTTCGACATGTGTATAACAACCATGTAACTAATCATGTTTTTCTGTTCTCAACTACATATAATTTATCTTAAAATGCACGAATTGTAATTTGTTATATTATAATTGTAGCAACAAATGTAAGCAATTGTGTATATATATTTTCTCTTTGTTTTTATTTTTTCTTCTTATCTCCACCTATTTCAAATAGTTAAAATATGTAACATCATTGAACTAATGTATAATATAAGATGTAAAACTACAAATGCACGTCCTGCTGTGTATTAAAAGGGAGCAGGATTATAAATGAGAAATAAATAAGTATAAGTAACCGATTAATTCCTTCTGCAAAAGGACATGAGAATAACGAAGATTAATGTGTCATATTGCTAAATTTGATTGTTCTCAGTGAACGGACGAGGTAATATGTGTCAATAAACAAAGGAATTTTAAACATAAGCAACGAATGGGTGTTGGAATACGTCAACGGGAAAAGATGAAAATTTGTGCCGGAAGTCGAATCTGGGTCCCCTGATTACTAGCCAGTTGCGTTGTACTCGTTCAGTGTTTCATTCCTTGTTACGGGGAATGTGAAATGGCGCGCAGGGGTACTACGTCTATAGTGTGTGGAGTGGTGGTCTGACGGGAGGCGCGCTAGACTAGACCGTGTAGGTGCGGTACCCACTGTGTCCAGGTGATGTGGTGTTGGAACATCGGCCTAGTAGCAGGTTCGACAGAAATTTTCAACTCTCCCTACTGACGTACTTCAATGGTCAATGGAAGCTAATGTCTTTAATTCCCTTGCGTATTGAGTCAAGATTAAAAATTGGAGTGTTTCGGACATACACATATGTAGAAGTAACACATTAACGTTGTCTGTGAACGTCAAACACTGTTAAACCCTGTACGTATGGAAGTATACTTGTCCTATGTTTGCAGGAAGTTGGTGCTGAACGAACCTGAAACGCTAGATGAAGGCATTGGGGTTCCCGACTGGCGACTTGTACTCGGGTCCCTCTTCTCTTGGTTCACGCTGTCGCTGGTTGTGATTCGTGGAGTGAAGAGTTCGGGAAAAGCATCCTACTTCCTGGCACTCTTTCCGTATGTAATACTCATCGCGATTCTCATAAGGGGCGCTACACTGGACGGCGCCGTCGACGGGATACTGTTCTTCATCACGCCGCAGTGGGACCAGCTGACGAACCCAAACGTGAGTTCACCTATTGTTTCCCATAGTTACAGTTTTTAATAACACAACCAGATTTCACAGAATAAAATATTAGATGTGTTAGCTCCATCTTTTATCTGAGACGTATGAGAAAACGACAAATGTGTTTTCAGCAGAATTCATAGTTTGTAAATTTGACCGTGAAACTTGATGACAGTTTTGATCGATACTTTTTGTAACCTCAGGAACTACTAATTTATAAGGTCTTCGGTTTATATACAGTATTGTATACAAAGCTTTTTCTAAAGATAACAATCATACATGGAAATTTATACTTTATAACTGTAGTATGTATTTGTTTGTCTATAAGGGAATAAAACGTATTACAGTAGTCTTAAAGTGGCGACATCGTTTGTTTCTGTAACCAAACAAAACGTGGAAGGTGACGAGCTGACTGCCTTATGTTAGGAAAATGACATTCGATATAGGCTGATTCAATGTGTATGCTCTTTTATGTTCAGAATCCCTTATGTGGTAAACCTTGCATTATCTGTAATACTTATTCCATTCGCCATTCTTTTTTTTCTGAGTGTTCGCAACTGCAATATTTTTGTTGTTGTTTGTACAAATAAGATTGTTAAATAATTATCCCTGTAGCCTATGTCAGCATGCGTTTCATTTTATAATTTGTTGATATTGTTGGCTGGTTTATTGTACTTTGTGTCACAACTCTAAACTGAAACTTTGTAATAGATGTTCGTGACATAACACTTGAAGTTCTTAGTAATCTTTCATAGATTACAGTCAACAGCTTACGATTAAGTGACTGTTACCTATTAAAAATGATTTCAGACTATTACGTCCTTTAGAAATCCGATTTTGTTTGGGAATATCACTGTTAGCTCCCTCTGTTTCTTAGCAATCCCATCTCCATTAATTTCTCCTGGAAGAATGTGTCAACAACATCTTTCATTTTGTATCATATCAGGAATTTTTCACGGATCTAACATTCGTTAGTTTTGTCCCATTATCATAGTATGGTTGTAGTGGGATTTTCTGTCATTTGCCAGTTTCCGTAACCCTTCGTGAAGGTGGTTTACATTTTTACTAGAATGTCAGCACAATAACGTACAGCCTTGAATGATTTGTTTGCAGTACCTTTCTCTTCCTTTTTCTTTTTTTAATGATTCGTTACACTATTTTGAAATTTCTCTGTCATACTATTTTTATTTTTATTTTCTTGTCAAGATGAAACCTGCACTAGAATTTTCTTCCCGGCCAGTTTTTCTTTTATAAATCATTCGTCCAGATCTTTCCCCTTTCACGGCATTTCCATTAAACCTATATTCTAGCTGATTTCATGTATCTCTTGTTTCAGCTCAATTGGTCTTCAAATAACAGAGTTCTTCAGTATTTACCTTTAAATAAACTGTAGGAAGTATAGAAAGTAGTAGCTATATATGCAAGGTCTGTTTAGTCAAACTTCGTGCTATGACGTGCGGGAACAGTGTTAGCAAGGCCGAAGTCATTACTTGCATTATGTCATTCCCTTCCTCGTATTATTCTTTTAACCGGTTCCTCACCCATGGCTGCACGGCTTATGACAGCCCTTCCTACTATTAAGACACTAAAATCTATCCTGGTTGGTCCCCTTCCCTTCAGCATGACTAAGCTGTCAATATGCTATTTCCTTGCAGTCCTACTAGGGAAGTTTGTAACTTCAAACGCTACAGTCGTATGAGCCTTTCTATGTAAAATTGCACGTATTACAACAAGGTCGTTTGACCGATGACATTCCCTAGATTTATGAAATGAAACGCGAAGAACGAAAATTTCCTTATAATAGCATCAAAAACACCCACATTTGCATGTTGAGATGTATTGCTATAGTTCCCTGTACTTACAGTATTTAACCATCGCCGGCCGCGGTGGCCGAGTGGACTGAGGCGCTCCAGTCACGGTCTGCACGGCCACTACGGTCGGGGGTTCGAATCCTCCTCGGGCATGGATATTTGTGCCGTCCTTAATGTTAGCTGGTTCGTAAGTAGTTTGTAAGTTTAGGGACTGATGAGCCCGTAGTTAAGTCCCATAAGCTATACAAACATTTGAAACATTTAACCATCTGGACAACAGACTTCTCTGATGAAATCGCAGTATTGTAAAGGGTAACAGCAAAGTTTACACATCTGACGGAAGTCTCTTTTTCACATTCAGCGCCGCGCTGGAATGGCCGTGCCCGCTAGGGCGGCTTTGCTACAGGTGGCGTGATCGCTCCCCGTCGGAGGTTCGACTCCTTCCTCGTGTGTGTGTTTTATAGAATAAGATAAAGTAATTTGTATACCTAGGGACCGATGACCTCAGTAATTTGGTCCCATGACTTTACAAACATTATTATTATATCGAATTCAGCATCACGTCTGTATTGAACCAGACCTATATCAAACGTTTATTGCTAACATTTACAAACTATGATATTAGTCTGTAGTCATTATCTGTCATATTCCAAGGATATTGCAACACAAACTTACCATTTGATGTAGAAAGTTAATTGTGTAGCACAGATTGAGAAACTTGTGTAACATTTTGGGTATTCACCGTGCAGTCTTTCAGAATCAATTAGAGCTTAAATCACCAAAAGGAACAAACATAAAGAGACTGAAACATTTTGTTGACATACGTCTGTGTTTGGTGCTATTATATCGATACTTTTTCAAGCTGCTCGAATTCCTAGTATATAACTTACAAGGAGACCACTTGGGTATCGGTCCCTAAACTTACAAACTACTTATGAACTACCTACAACTAAGGACGGCACAAATATCCATGCCCCAGGGGGGATTCAAATCCCCGACCGCAGTGGCCGTGCAGACCGTCCCCTCGGCCACTGAGGCCGGCTAACACATTACGAGGGATCATCCATACTTTAATCATGAAATGTATGGAGAATGATCCTTGTGAGCGATAATAGAGAGTTTTCCAATTCGCAACCAAACAATCACCTTTTAACCTAGTCTACACTTTTAGTTTTCAACTGATTCAAACTTTTTACAACGCGGATGATATGTGATTAACATCTCATTATTTATGTACTGCACGCCATCGCCGGTAAAGTAGGCAAAATACGCTGGTGTTTGTGAAAATAGAAATATAATATTGCGCATATGGCTAAAGAAGACTTCGTTGCCGGCCGCAGTGGCCGAGCGGTCTGCAGCACGCCAGTCACAGTCTGCACGGACGCTACGGTCGGAGGTTCGAATCCTCCCTCGGGCATGGGTGTTTGTGTTGTCTTTAGCGTAAGTTAGTTTAAGTTAGTCAAGTAATTAGTGTGTAAGTCCAGCGACTGATAACCACGCAGTTTGGTCGCATAACACCTCACACACATTTGAACAGATTTCGTTCACCAAATTAGTTACACGAGAATGTACATAACTCTGCATTAAGTCCAACTGCTAGAGATCAATATGATACAAAGCCTTGTAAGATTATAATCAGATCTTTAAAAAGATCATCTCCAAGCCTAATGCATGTCCTGAGGAATCTCTCTTCTTAAGGTTTATATGCAAATATACAAAGAAATTTTAGTGGGGACATAAAAACACAGTGTTTTTTCAGCTCCTGCAATGTAGGCTACCACCACGACAGGCGGGATGTGTGGGACTAGTTACACGTTTCACCACCCTACCCTGCCGTGCAGCCTACAGATTAAGGTGAGAAGTTCGGTAGGGCTTAGAAGATAGATGATTACTGTGTCAATCGGAGGTGTGCTTCTACTCACTAGAGTGCTGCTTGTGTCTAATGAAGTGGTTTATAAATGTGGGGTGTGTGATATCACTTTTAAGTAGTCTCTGAAGTTTCTACAGGGCTGTTAAGTAGATACTGAATTGCAGTCTTTGCGGTTAGTTATATCAGTCCCCATTTCACTATTATCATAACGCAAGTGCAGTAATCGAGCTCGAAAAATAATACGTAATAATCCTTCAATTACGACTGCCTTGCATAATTTGCGGATCCTGCTGACATTTATTGTAGAGCAGGATGTGGCTTAGATGAGAAAGGGGCCAGAAGTAGATAGTACTAGAAGGTATAGAACATGGACGAAGAAAGAGGGGAGAGGGAGATAAACCGATAGAGAGGAAGATGCACAAAGAGGGATAAGAGGAGATTAACCTAAATTGGTGTGAGAATGAGATGTACATAGAAAGACAGAGAGCATGAAAAGGAAGTGAAAGAGGGGAAAGAGAGGTGATCATAATGAGAGGAGGTGAAAATGGTCACAGAGAGAGAGAGTCAGGAAGAGGTGGTATGAGAGAGAGAGAGGGAGAGAGAGAGAGAGAGAGAGAGAGAGAGAGAGAGAGAGAGAGAGAGAGAGAAGGAGAAGATGACAGAAAGAGAGGCGAGAGAGAGAGAGATTGATTATTAAAACTTTTATTGAAATGATTTAAAACAACTGTAAGATATTTTAGGAAATGTATGTTATTAACCTTAGCTGTTTATTTTTGCTTGTGTACATCGACCGGTTTCGGTTTTAAGCTATCATCACGGACTGTAGTATACAGTCTGTTTAGTATAAACAAACTTATTAAGTTGATACATCCTGTAGAAGGAAGATAGGGTTTAACGACCCGTCGAGATCGTGTTCATTAGAGACGGAAAATGCACTTGGATATTACTTTTCAGGGATAGAGAAGGAAAAAGGCCGTGCGGTAAACCTAAATCAAGAGGGCCGGAGGCGTGTTTGAGCACCATTCTTCCCAATGAGAGTCCATTGGGTTACCGCTGCTCCACCTCACTCATTCTTGAGAAGTGGTTCAATAGGGAAAGGGGTGAGGAGGTGAGGGATTGTGCTAGGGAGAGGAGTAAATGGATGGGGAGTAGCAGATAGACCGCTTTTGTCATCATTATCCTCTTACTCAGACGACAACATTCCGTCTGACAATTACAGTATCACAACTTTTGGAGCACAGCAATCTTAAACAGAGAGTGGTATAGACGAAATGTTCCAAACATGTCCGACCTTAATGATAAGTGAGAGGGCGGTTGATTGGCGGCCACATAATGGCTCTGGTGATGTATCTACATTCAGGAACCATGATGAAACAGTACGAATTGATGAACGCGATAAAAATGTTACAACTGACAGTTTATATGTTGAAAAAAGAGTGGAGGAAACAAAATAAAATGTCCAGAAGCGGGATCAAAATACTCTTTGAAAGGATTTGATGGTACGACTTTCTGATGACATTCATATCCTTCATCAGTGTGAGGAATAATTACATGATCTGCTGAATGCAGTGAACACAACACACAGTTTCATCTGAAATGGACCAAAGAAAGGGCAAAGTATTAAGAAACAGAAGAATAGAGATTAGCAACAAATGTAGAATTAAATTCGGCAGTCATACATTAGACGAAGGGGAGAAATTTTGGTTCCTTGGGAGCGTTATAACAATGACGAAAGAAGCAAGGAGGTCCAAGAGGTAGAATAGCACGGGTAATCCTTAATAAAAAGAAGTTAGCTAGTATCTGAAACATAGACCTTCGCTTGAATGTGTGTGTAGAGCACAACACTAGGTGTAAAATTGGCAGTCAGAAAATAGAAAAACTATTGATATAGAGACCTCGTATAGATGTCCGCTGACAATCCAATGGGTTGTTTTGAAATAACAAAATTACGGGGTTTCCCAAAGAGGAATGATATTTCTAGAAGCACTAACTAGAGGAAGAGCTATGAGGGCAGAACTTGTGATAAGAAATCAGAGACTAGCATTCGTAGTACCATAGATACTGTAACGGGAAAATTTTGTGTGTGTGTGAGTGTATGTGTGAAGAAGGAGGATGCCAAAAGAAGGATATAACCAATAAATAATTCAGAAGGGAATGTAAGTGCTAATTCGGTCTTACCGTTTGTCTCTTACGACACCCTGTCACAAAATCCTCCAGAATGTACTCATCACGGTTGTGTCAAACACATGAAGCAATCAATAGAGGCCAGCTGGAAGAGACATTCCATAGACTC
Organism: Locusta migratoria; assembly: GCA_026315105.1. Lineage (NCBI taxonomy): Eukaryota > Metazoa > Arthropoda > Insecta > Orthoptera > Acrididae > Locusta > Locusta migratoria. The sequence goes on along the minus strand of CM048745.1, from coordinate 650,930,193 downwards.
GCTTACAAACCTCATGAAGGAATATTGGAATTTCCCCAGGAAGATACATCACCCTTGACACACTATTTGATATGACTAGAATCTTATCGGGTTAAACAACATACTGAATCCTTTTAATCAATTTCCAATCTTCGAAGGAAGCATACACTGTTACTTAGTAATATATCAGTAAGAATTAACAAAATATCAAGATTAAGTACTATCATGAAAATTTTGCATTACTGTAATTCTAGGTTTGGTACGCAGCTGTGACTCAATGCTTCTTCTCGCTTTCCATGTCATTCGGTTCATTGGTGATGTTAGCGTCATACAACAACTTCAAACATAATATATACAGGTAAGATCCGTACTCTAGACATTACAGTTATTGTACACTAGCATTAAGCTGTTAACATATGAATACTATTCACAGGGATGCCATGATAGTGACACTACTGGATACCTTTACCAGCCTGTTGGCTGGTTTCACTATATTTTCCATCCTAGGAAATCTTGCATATGAAATGGGCGTGGACAACATTTCTGAAGTTGTCAGAAGCGGCACAGGCTTAGCATTCATATCATACCCGGATGCAATATCTAAATTTGATGCAGTGCCTCAGGTATGATGAAATACCCGATATAATAATGTAACATCTAAAACTTATAGAATTTTCGATAAAACTAATTATTTAATATTTAATGTTAAGTGATTATAGTATTTAGAAAAGTTTGATAGCTATAATGGCCGATTACTGAAATGCTGTATTATTTACCATTAGAACACTATCTGAAAAAAAAAAAAAATGTTAGTTCAACACTTATAAAGTCGTCTGCTTCGCTTTACTCTGACAGAGAAACATAAAAAATTTTGAGATGATGTATTTTCAGTACTTACTCCCTTAACATTTACAGCAAACTGGCTTCTTGAAATAGTCTAGATTTGTATGTAATTTATAAAAACAATAGCCCAGAAACAGGTTTACGGTTTTCACTTTGTGGAAGCAATTTTACCATTAGATCTAACTAGACATCCAAATTAGGACCTATGTTCCCATCTACAATTCTGTCAATGAATTAAAGCTGTAAGTCTCTTGCCCTGTACGCTGATGGCACAGCATTGTCGGTGAAGGGCGGTGCAGCGGCGTGATGGAAGGTAAGCTCTTCATGTCTGCCTATTGATGGAAGCTATCTGTCTGAGTCATCTGTTGCTGATGGCCACCCTTGAGCTCGATATGTTCTCACTGTTGAATCTACGAATATCACGGAAATTCTTGCCTTCCGTGAACTGAGGTTTTTAAAGACGACTTTAACGACCCTAATGCTACTGTGCGTTCAACATAGCGTCCACCGAAACACTTTGAAAGCTAAAATATATTCTTAGCGCTGACAGGCCGCCCGCACAACTATTCACTTCCAAGTTTTGCCGCCGAGCCCCTGCATCGAGTGACGGTAGAGGTTGCGTCCCTTTGTTACCAAGAGATCCTAGGTCATCTAAACCGTGTCATGCGTGGACGCCTCTGATTGGATCCGCGCCTACCAGATTTTACTTTTTACATAAAATGGTTGATTGTGTACTCTAACAGAGATACTTATTTCTTATATTGATAATGAACAATTTCTCTGAATAAACAATTTCTTATTTCTAATACATAAATTAAATTTTCTTACAATGAGTATCTCCCCCAAGGGTAACATCGATCTTGGAAATTTTCGATATTACGAGGGTGTCAGTAAATAAGTTGCAAACTGAGGTAGACACACCAGTACTGCGTTTACAAGCCTGAAAACTGTTTTCCTATTCAGCTGACACCACCTGCAAATTTAAACATTCGTCCCATCGTTCGAGAAGGCTTTAAAAGCTTGGAATTTTTGTGGCAGCGTTTACGTTCTGTAAGTGACGCTCTTGAGCTGTAACTTTCTTTTGTTCCTTAAACTTCTGCAACCCACAAGACGGATGTGTCGTACAGGTAGAGAAACGCCTTTTCACAGAGCGCAGTACTGATTCATCCCCGTACTTTTTAAAGACGAAACAAAAATAAACAATATTTTATAGGGAATTTATACTATTGCATTACAAGGTGAACATAAAAGGTGAAGGAAGAGATTGAGAAAGAGAGGGGGGAGGGACGGATGATGGGCAGATAAAAGGAGGAAATGAACAGAGAGAGGGAAAAGGAGCGAGCAGGTGTACAGAGAGATCGGACTAATGCATGATTGGAATAAATGCACAATTTAGATAATGCTGCAGTGACTTACACGTAGCATTAAAAAGAGTTGAGGAAGTAGAGAGGGACTGGGAGGCGGATAGAGGAAAGAAAAGGAATTGTAGTTTTGGTAGGAGAAGGTGGATAGAGGGGGAAGGAGATGTTCACAGGCAGGAAGAAGGAAGAGATAAAGAGAAGAGGAGATGGATTAACAGATAGCTGAAATAAATAAGTACCTGAACGACACCGGGCTTTCAGCTGGTTTATATATGTATACATTTGTTCTACCATTCTGAGGATTAAAATTTTTCAATCTTTTATGTACTGCTTTACATTGAGAATGCAATGTGCAGAGCACAAGATAATGTATAAATATCGGTTTTCTCATTTCTTGGACAACTTCTTACGTTACAATCCCGGTAGACCATTATACAATATTAACCTTTAGCTCTAAATCTTTCTCTCACAAAAAACTATGAACATGAACTTCACAGCATCTACGACATTTATGTGATGAATTCTTCTTTCTCAGGTGAGACATTGCACTTGGACGGTATTAATTTAAATGCTGATATATTGTGAATAATATAACCTTGATTGAACAATTAATAGAACAGGTTTCACGTGCTACAGTTCTCTTTCATAACATTCAACCGTTTCATGACAAATTGAGAAAATAATTATTTATAATGATGCCTTGCCTATTGTAATAAAGATGATGATGTGAATACTTCATTTACTACTGATTTGATTTCTAATTTACATTTCGCGATTACTAACAATGTTTTGTGTGTGCATTATCCAAAATCGGAAACCAGCTGTCTAGCGTATCGTGAGACTCTTTAACATTGAATTTTCGTGTGTGTCTCCATTTGTATTATTTCTCGGCCAGTCGTCTATAATAAGGCATTTTAGAGGTAAGTTGAGTAATTCTTTACAAGATAATGTGATCTTCAATTTCCTAGCTCATTGTATATCCAGTTGCGTAATGGCCTTTTGCCTTTACGACTCGCCGGCTCCGTTGTTAATGAACACAGCTACGCAGAATTTCTTACGTGTCTACAGTGTTGGTTTTTTTTTATCTTCTGTAAAGGCTGTTAATTTTTTTGTGTGTGTGGTTTTTTTTTTTTTTTTTTTTTTTTTTTTTTTTTTTTTTGCTAGTTGGAACATAGTAATCATGGAGGCCTAGTATCCCAACGTTGCCGAGAGTGGTTTGTCACCGTTTACATGTGTCACGACAAAGCTTGTAATGTGTATCACCTTGTAGGGAGCAGCCTAAATCTTGTATTTTGTGTTATCTTTGCTACTTAATAACTGAGTGTTGTTTACTTTTCAGCTATTTGCAGTCCTTTTCTTTTTTATGTTGTTCGTGCTGGGAATTGGATCTGTCGCAGCAATAGCGAACTGCATCATCACAATTATCTGTGATCAGTTCCCGTTCCTAAAGTACTGGGCAGTTGCTATCGCAGTATCAATTGTCGGCTTCTTGATCGGACTGGTTTACATCACACCCGTGAGTACAACTGTAAAATTATAGACACACTTACAAAATGAAATGTACACTTTTTCACCAATGATGTTTCGAGATAGGCTATCGGCAAAATATTAGCTTTGTCATTTTCAATATTTTCAGGGAGGGCAATGGATTCTGAATTTGGTTGATCATTACGGAGTGACGTTAGTGGTGTATGTACTCGCAACGATGGAACTTGTTGGTACTTGTTGGATATACGGTAAATAATAGAACATCATACAGTGTGAGTTAAATGTTAAGCTCAGGATGATATAATATTAACAAACATCTACGATTTCAGGGGTCGACAGAATTTGTCAGGATATCTACTTTATGCTTGGAAGGAAAACTGGAATCTACTGGAGACTTTGTTGGGGATTCATTACTCCGGTATTCTTGATGGTCGTGCTAATATATTCTTTAGCCACAAACACGTTGATAACCTACGGAGGCCAACTCTATCCCGATAGTGCTTATGGTAAGTTAACTATTAATGCGCAACAGCCGTATAAGAAATTAAAATATTATCTCCCGTGAATTAATGAAATACACACGGATCATCTAAGCATTGATAAACGTTATATTAGTTGAAATAAATGTTAATATATGATCGCCACAGTTTCAATCTCCAAGTTAGTCATAGCAATACAAAAGAGTTTCTGAGTACTGACCATTATTACTCATTACAGAAATGTTACAGGAAGATAATTTTAAAGTTTTACATCAGTTAGGCAACTGTTTGGCACTCTGCATGAAGAAAGAAAACGACATGCCAAGACTTAGCAAATGTTAGTAAAATCACTCAATGATCTAAGTCAAAATAAGGTTCTTGGAGTAGGGGAAATTCACTAGGAACTATTAATTTCCTTGGTACTGGCAGTCATGACAAAACTATACCACCAAGTATGAAACATATGTGAGACAAGACGAATGTTCCTAGACTTCAAGAAAATGTAATTCCAGTTCCAAGTAAATTAGATGCGACAGTTGTGAATATTAGCCTTATATCATTTAAGCATTGCATGAGAGTGAAACGTGGACGATAAGGAGTTCAGAGAAAAAGATGATAGAAGCTTTTGAAATGTGGTGCTACAGACAAATGATGAAGATTAGATGGGTAGATCACGTAATCAATGAGGAGGTGCGCAACAGAATTGGAGAGATAAGGAGTTTCTGGCATATCCTAACTAAGAGAAAGGATAGGTTGGTGGGCCTCATTCTGAGACATTAAGGAATCGTCAACTTAGCATTTGAAGGAAGTGTGTGGAGTAGAAATCGTAGAGGGAGACCGACGGACGAATTCAGTAAGCAGATACAAAAGGATGCCGGTTGCAGGGTACAGGGTAGCGTGGAGAGCTGCATCAATCCAGTATGCGGACTGAAGACAACAACGACATCATTTAACAAGTCTTAGTTGCAAGACACGGGACAAATTTTTGTAGAGAAGAATAAAAGATAGGTATTAACGACCTCGAGGAGGGTAGTTTTGTTGCGGATAAAAATAAGAACTCACGAGGCAGTACTGGCCTTACGTATTCTCTTAGAAGTTAGGAAAAATAAAACTACATTTATATCCAGTGCGAGATTACAGAGATTACAAAAAAGGTTTTGACCATGTTATTGTAATACACACACTGCTTGAAATTCTAAATGTAGCAGGGGCATTCTAAAGGGAACAAAAGTTTATTGACAACTTGTACAGAAACCAATCACCAGCTATAAAAGTCTGAGGGCATGAAAGGGGAGCAAACAGTGAGAATCGAATAGGACAAGATAGTAGCTAGTTCCCGACGTTGTTCAATTCATACATTAAGCAATCAGAAATTTAGAGAACGAATTAAATTTCACAGAGAAAACTTATAAACTTAAACTATTCCAGAAGACTGTTCCGTCGATCCATGATGAAATGTTTTGCACGTGACGGATGAAATACGGCTACTACTGGCGTAATATTCTAAAATTTTGTGGAATATTACATCAGTCCCGTGTATATTTCATTCATATTGGAATGTACATTTCGTGAAAGGATTATATAATATGAACATAAAAGGAAGATTAGATAACACAAGTTCATCCTGTAACATTCATCGTAAAGTGCGAAATCTTCATATGAGAACAATTTCCTTTTCAATAATGAATCTGCTCTTTCTCCAAACTAATTGCAATGTAACTGAAGTCAAGTTTTACTTTAAATAGTTAGCAAGCTGTGCTTATCTTGCAGACGCTGGTTGGGTATTGTTTGCCTTCGGAGTTGTCCAGTTTCCCTTGTGGATGGTATTAAGGATTATGAAGAAAAGAGGTACTTCATTCAAAAAGGTACAATTAATATTAATATTAATACAGTACATTGGATATGGTCTACTTTGAACCTAAACGTTATTTGATAATCTTCCAGCATTTAAAGAAGTCGTTCAAACCTTCTAAGAAGTGGGGACCGAGGGACACAACGCAAAAAGAAGAATGGGATAAGTTGATGGAGAACTGGAAGATTGAGAGACTGAACAGTACAGATAATGTTGTCAAGAAATTCTCAAGAAAATTATTTAATTTATATTCTCATTGGTAATTTGTATATAAAAAAAAATCATAAACCTAAAATATGTTTCTGTGACACAAAAATTTCCAAACTAACTGATGCGTAAATACCAGCGGCGGCATAATTATTCATTATTTGACTTTTGGGGTAAACTGACTTCTGATATAACGTGGATGACAACAAAGATGGTAAATATGGTTCGCGTAAGTTATTTTGATCTTATGTCAGTACGTAACTGTATATTGGATGGAGCTGGACAATCGAATCCTTTTTGAAGTTGTCCTAAGTTATATGTCTTTACAAATGAAGAAAATACTGAGCAATGGAATTTATTCTGATCACAGCTGCTGCCTTACTGCATCTATGAAACGAATGATGCTTCTCGAATCACTTGCTGCAGTTGGTATTTAAAGTTTTAGATAATTATTGCTTAGTTATTTAATAATGATCAGAGTCTGTAGAAACAGTGGTAGCAGAGATCATTACATTAAAAATGATTTTATGTAGTGACTAAATACTAACCGAATTGTTCTTGTTTTTAGATAAAGAAAATTTTACCCTCCAATACTCCAATGCAGAATCTAACTCTCATGGAGTATTATGTCTAATAGCATCTTTTCCGTAGCCATAATGTCTGTTTGTCTTGGGCGATTTTAACCGATGTAGCACGTTTCGATCCTGATACGTGCTGTTTCGTAGTGGGCGTGATCAGTTACTTTTCAGTACAATCCGTGCACAGTGTATGTTCACAATATACTGTAGATATGGGGTAATTACTGCTCAGTTTAAAACGGCGCAGTTGTCGTAGCTACTCGTGACACAGAAAATGTATTTAACGCACCAGGATCTTTTATTTATTCAAATTACTGACAGCAATTGCGAGTAACCTGTTTCCGAGATGAAGAATATACCGATCGAAACAGCGTGCAATGACACAGACATGCCGGCCGCAGTGGCAGAGCGGTCCGCGGCGCGCCAGTCACAGTCTGCACGGCCTCTGCGGTCGGGGGTTCGAATACCCCCTCGGGTATGGATGTTTGTGCCGTCTTTAGTATAAGCTAGTTCGTAAGTAGTTTGTAAGTTTAGGGACTGAGGACGCCGTAGTTACGTAGCATATGCTCTACAAACATTTGAACATTTGAATTTTGACATGCACACGCACACACAAACACACACTAATATAGAGACATACATACGCCATCGATCTTACTGCAGCCGCGGCGGATTAGCCGTGTTAATTGGGGCGCCATGCTGCGGTGCGAGCGGCCGTGCGCCGTCGGGGGTTCGATCCCCGCAATTGGGCATGGGTGTTTGTGTTGTCCTTAGGTTAGTTTACCTTAGTTTAAGATGTTTGTAAGCTACGGACTAATAACCCAGCAGGTGACTACGATAGATTTACAAACATTTTGATCTTACTGCAGTGATTACATAGTTTGGGTCTCCGTAAAACACCAGTCTACTGGTGCTGTTGTTGTGACTTTTTATTATGCTTCTAATAGTTACATATACAGCAATGGATAGTGTACAAAGAGAAATATGTCTTGATTGATCAAGTGAAGTGAGTTCCTGATCATGAGGTGTTCTGTGTTGTGTTAACGCTGTGGTGGGAGGGGTTTGGGAGCGGAAGCGGCTATGGCTTTCCGCAGGCTACGAAAAGTAATTAGCTGATAAAAGATACGGTAGTCATAAGTTAACTGAACTATTTCATTCTTTTTTCTCCGTATCTTGTTCTGTGCCTGATAGTGGATCCGAGCCAGATTGTGATTGGGACAATGAAATATATTCACACCGTAGCTCACAATTTGATTCTAAAATGTTCATTTATGAGTCCAGGAACTCACTTCAGTTGGCCGAGACAGTCCCACAAAAGAAATAAACGTAAAAAACCATTTCCTCGTCCCTAATTAGCCTCAAAACACTTTATAAAATTTTTAAGTCATGCTAATCGTATCAGTATAATTGAAGTGTTTTGACACAGATAGTGTGCGAATTACAAAGGTAATCATAGTAATTTTGGGAACAATAGCTGTGCAAAACTGTTAAGTTAAATAAATAGAGGTATGTGAAAAATTTAATACTAACATATATATAAATCATATTTTTATGTAAAACAATAATTAATAATTTCTAATTTTCACAAAACAATTATTAATTTAGAAACTAGTACCTTTTCCAGTGATTTGCGGCTGTTGTCTACCAAGCACATAATAGCGTCCAAGAGATTTATTTCCTTTCTAGAGGTCATATATTTATTTGTCGGAGCCTAATACTGAAAGCTACTAATTTTCAGCACACCACATTCAAAATTACGGTCGTAAAACGCAACCACTTACCAGCATTTCACTACTTCCTTTGGTCTTCCCTGAAAATTTAGAACATGCACTTGAAACAGTCACAGCTATGCAGTTAGAGACGTTCCTCGTGTCCAGCAAACGCCCCTCCGTCGTGCTTCGCCTGCAGTGTGTCCACGCACTAGGGCTCGTCGTCCGCGTCGGCGGCGTCGTCAGCGTCTCGCTGCGCACTCTGCGCATGCGCCTGCGCCACCTCCTGCCTGGCCAGCTCGCGCTGCTGCCGCCATGTTGGGTAGCCCGGCTCCGTCGCTTGCTGGTAGTCCTCGGCCAGGTCCTCCACCACCTCCCGCGCGTCGTCCAGCTCGTCCAGGTTCTCCTTGAAGATCTTCTCCTTACGGAACTGGTCCAGGAAAGCCTTCCGCTTACGCAGCTTGTCGTACTGGTCGAGAGTCCTTTCGAAGAGCTGCAACAAACGATTCATCTCACTAGAAGTACTAGTCACTGGAAGTACTAGTGAACTGAGTGTGAGACATGCATGATGCAGTAGTTGTGGTCTTCAGTCCGAAGACTGCTTTGATGCAGCTCTACACGCTACCCTGTCCTGTGCAGGCTACTTCATCTGCAAATAAGAATGGCAAACTACATCACTTTGAACCTGTTTACTTAATTCTTCCCTCAGTCTCCCTCTACGATTTTTACCCCAGACACTTCCTTCTAATTCCACGTTGACGATTCCTTGATGTCTGAATGGGTCCCACAAACCTACCGCTTCTTTTAGTCAGGATATACCATTAACACCTTTTCATGCTAATTCTGTTCTAGCTCCTCAAACATTTCTTCGATCTCCTCGTCATCGACAGAGCTAGTTGTCATATAAACTTGTACTACTGTAATCGGCGTTGGCTTCGTATCTGTCTTTGCTACGATAATGCGTTATGGCAGACCTACTTCAACTGATTTTGTATTTATAACCGTATATTCACGTGATCTCACCATAGAAATGCTGCCACCAAACTTCACTAATCGCCACCATATCCAACTTTAACCTATCCATTTCTCTTTTAAAATTTCCTAACTTACCTACCTGATAACGACTAGAACATTCCACGCTCCGATCTGTAAAAAGCCCGTGTTTCTTGATGATACCAGCCTCTTGAGTAGTCCCCGCACAGAGATCCGAATGGGGGACAATTTTACCTCCGGAATATCTTACCCAAGAAGATGCCATCATCATATATTCACACAGTAGGGCTGTGCAGGAAGAGTAACGACTCTAGTTTCCTGTTGTTTTCAGCTGTTCACAGTAACTGCATGGCGAAGCCATGTTATTTTATGTTACAAGGCTAGTTCAGTCGATCATCCAGGCTGTTGATCCTGTAACTACTGAAAAGGCGGCTAATCTTCTTCAGGAACCACATGTTTGTCTGGTGTCTCCAAAGATATCCCACCACTGTCGTTATACCTTCGGTACGGCTATTTGTATCATTCAGGCACGCCAGCCACTCCACTTCAGCATTGTCTGTGTTTCATGAGAGAGACATGGGAGACATGCATGTGACTGAATTATAGGATTGGTTGCTCTGCAGTGGAGCAGCCGAGCAGCCTAAAGCGCCTTGCTGCGGAGCGCATGGTTTATCGCCGACGGAGGTTCGAGTCCAACATGGAGCGTGGATGTTTGTGTTGTCCTTAGGTTAGTTTAACTTAGTTTAAGTAGTTTGTAAGCCTAGGTACTGATAACCAAAGAAGTTAAGTCCCATAGATTTTGAACCATTTCAATTTTTTTAAATGATTTGTTATTGAAAAAGTGCTACTGCCAAAAGGGTTTTGTCTTGGGCAAATCAATAGTAAAGGATCGATGGCGACTCACCATAAAGGCGATCTCTGAGCCGCATAGAGGAAAGGAAAATAGGCACTAACCTTCGCACATCTTACATGTTTGGTTATGGTCTTCATAAGGAAAAGATACACATACTTTCACACCATCACTCAGACATAACTCACTCACACGTGAGCACATGGCCATTCCAGAGCAACAAGCATGTTTACGGTGAGTGAGAAGGGAGAGGGTTGGTTGGTTGGGGATATAAAGGGACCAAACTAGAGAAGCGAGAGGGGCGTGGTGGGGTATGGCGAGGGAAGGATGGCAGGTAAGGATGAGGATGGAAAGTTCCACGTTTCAAAATGGATTGTAAAGGCTCTGATAGGCTTCCTAACTCTTGGAGCTGCTGTGAAGTGAATGTCTTTTAAGGAGATTGTAATGAAAGGTCCAGTATCAGTACTGTAAGATTAAAATTTATTGCGATATCTGTTTCAGCAGTTTGCCATTCTCAAGCATCTGCATGTATATAATAATGGCATATATTAATTTCACATATTATTACGAATCTTAAGTCCCGAATTTAAATATGAAAATTTGACTCACATCTAAAACGTTGTGGTGTTCATACTTAATATTTGCCAGTTATATATGTTTTTGCTACCAAGATCACAGCAGCTTGACGTGGTATGATATTAGACTGTAATCGTCTATGTCACCAGAGACGTTTAATGTTTACACTGGCCACATACGTTTATGTTTTTTTAACTACGTAGATGAACTGGGATTGCAGTAAGGGGAAGAGGTGGTAGAGCGGAAAGAAGGTAGGCGTAGAGCTGAGGGTGTATTTGTGTGTGTGAAACAAAACAACGGAATATTGAAATATTAAAGAAAAATAAATAAATATAAAAAGAGCGACCTACGGTTGGAAAAAAAGAGAGATAGAAAAATGTTTGTTAAGCTTATGGGACTTAACTACGGGGTCATCAGTCCCTAAACTTACAAACTACTTATCAACTAGCTAATACTACCGACGGCACAAATATCCATGCCCGAGGGGGGATTCGAACCCCCGACCGTAGTGGCCGTGCAGACCGTGACTGGAGCGCCTAAAGAGATAGAGGCTGGAGAATGGGGAACGGGGCAGGACTGTTAGGCATGGGGAGTATTTAGTTACAAATTTCTCACTTTAAAAGTATGATCAATGGATATCATTCATGACCAGACTCCTACATTAATTCCCAGAATCACTCTTTCTTTTTCACGCCAGGAAGTAACGAACTACACTGAGATGGCAATAACCGCCAATAGTGATATGCTCATATACAGATGGAGGTGGGATCGCGTCCACAAGGTATCAAAAGCCGGAGTACTAATCAAGTGAATAGTTTTACGACGTGATTATGGCTGCAGGACAGAAATTAACAGACTTTGGGTGCACATTGGTAGTTCGAGCTAAACGCATTAGAATTTTCATTTCGGAAATCGTTTGGCAATTCAATATTATGAGGTTCACAGTGTCAAGAGCGCGGCGAGAACACCAAATTTCAGGCATTAACTCTCAGACAGTTGCTGAGGCGTTCACTTAATGATTGAGAACAGTGCATTTTGTGCAGAGATGTTAGTGCTAACAGGCACTGTGTGAAATAACCGTTCTACGACACTGTGCGTTATGAGAGAGCGGTGGGCCGTGACAGCAGACTACCGACTCGAGTGTATGTGCAAACTGCACATCACCTCTGCGTATCACCTTGGCTCGTAACGGACACTAGATGACTGAAAAAGCGTGGATTCGTCAGACGAGACCCGATGTCAATTGGAAAGCCGATGGTAGGGTTTGAATACACAGACCACATAAGCTAATGATCCAACTTGTCGATAAGACGCTCTGAAAGCTGGTAGCGGCTGTGTTTCTACGTGGAATGAACTGCACCTTCTGGTACAACTCAACCGACCACTGTCTGGAAATGGTTATTGTCGGATACTTGGAGACCATTTACAGCGATTCAGCTACTTCATGTTCCCAAACCACGATTAAATTCTTATTAATGACAATGTACCATGTCAGCGGACCACAACTGAACGCGATTTCTTTGAAAAACATTCTGGACAATTCCAGATGATAACATAAATTTCATAGATCTCTCGTGGAACATAATCGAGCGGTCAGTTCAAGAAAAAATCCTGAAAAACATTACTTTTGCAATTATGGACGGCTGTAGATAAGGTATAGTTCAATATTTTTGCAGGCTACCTCCAACGACTTGGCTAGTCCATGCCAGGGTCAATTTCTACAATTCCCTGGGCATAACAGTCTCGATTCTCTATTACCAGAATTCCCATGACTTTTAACACCTCAGTGTGAAACACAACGTACTTTTCTGCAATGTACTCTTTTTTAAAGAATATGGTTTTCAAAAACACGCTCAAAATTGCACAACAGTGTATACACCACGATTCAGCTAACCCTACCGAAGACGTTTTATGCAACCATGCTATCTGCCACGAAACTCTGCAGGGAACATGCTTGTATTGTGAACAAGATAGTGTCCATACACCGAAATTACAGTGTTAATTCCTCTGCTGTGATAAGCACAAAAACCGCTTACAGAAATGTAGCTGGGAAGGCAGACCTAGCGTTGCGGAGAGGTCTAGCGTGTGAGATGCAAGGTACGAATCGTGAAAGAGTATTACATTTATTTTTCAACATTTTTTAACCCACTTAATATACGTGGAATACCTACTTGTTAAGCAAATTGTGTTTAAATGAAGGTGTCAGTGGTCCTAAAAGAACCAATTCATCGGCAGGGCGGACAATTACGAAACAGAAATTTTTCTTTTCTTTCTCTCTTTGACCATGTTCACGTACATGCAGGATCAGCTTTGTTAAATTCGTATTTGGCGTGTTACCATTAACGGGATGGCCGGATGCCCTTCCTGCCGCCACTCCATGCCCCCCCCCCCCGGGGGGAAATATGTACAAATGTCTGCGTATAGAGTTATATATGTGAAAGTGTAAAGTGTTACGACATGTTTGCGAATCGTGTAACTGAGGTGGTACTTGGGTACCAGCCCAGTATTCACCTAGGGGGATGTGGAAAACAAATACGAAACAGAAATAAAGGGAATAAAATCGGACTGATAATATGCAGTAAGCATATCTTGCAAACACACCTGACAAGTGATCTAGTCCTTTCACTACACATCAATCTGTTAAATGATATATCTACATCCATGTACCACGCCTAGAACATGGTGTGATATACGCTATGTGTCCCAGTTCTTCAGCAGTTTAGACTGCTATGTCGTGCGGAGTTTCGCTGTTACGATCCTTGGAGTAACGATCCTTATGGAAGCGGATGTAATAGTGTGTGTCTGATACTCGTACAAGAATGTCAGTGGAGAGTGAGACAACATTAACTTTTATGTTAAGGTAGGTGCAATTGCTTTTGAAAAATTTGAGAACATGAAAGTTTTTATGGGTATAATTATTAGAGCATTGCGTTTTTCGGTGGTATGCTATATTTTGTGACGGCAAAGAGAACAATAATTACTTGCTACGACCATAAAAACTGTGATCACATCGCGCAGAAGAAAATGTCCAAAAAGTTGCCGAAATCATTGCAGTAGTCAAATGTGTTTATGCACGATGTGTCGAGGATGACAGGAATATGAAAAACTGTTGTGCACATAATTTTGACTGAGTATTTGGGCAAAAGGTCTGTGCTATCGATTGTACCTGGCGATGAGACATGGTGTCTCCAATATGAACCCCTTTAATAAATGGTAAAGTGCATCATGGTTGTACCTGCAGAAGCGGAAACCAAGGAATGTGCATTTACAGAGTAGTGGTGTTAATACAATGCTAACAGTTCTCTTCGTTCAGAAGGACTAACTGACGAGGAGTTTGTACCAAAATAGGAAACCGTTAATTCTGAGTATTATTGCGGTGTACTCCATCTTTTTTATGCGAGAATTCGTCAATACCGAGACGCTGTATCCGATTGTACAATTTTTACGGAAGTAATAACAGCAATTCCACTAAAGGAGTAAAGTGACTGTTTCAAAACACTTTAAAAGGATTTAAGCTGTATATTGGATCATGGGTAGTCTTTTTTGAAGAAATAAAGTGATTTTGTGAACTAATTAATATTTTTATAGCCATAGTTAAAAAATGTTCAAATATTTGTTAAGCTTATGGGACCTAACTGCGGGGTCATCAGTCCCTAAGTCACTCCATACCCGAGGAGGGGGGCGGTTCGAGCATCAACGGGGTATAGCGCCTCAATACGCTCGGCCACTCCGTCGCGGCGTAGCCATAGTCCTAACAGAAATGCAGCACATTATGTAGAGCTCAATTAATGTTTAAAAGTATATAAATAATGTACTGAACGCTGAATTGACAGAATATGTACTGCAATCTATTTACAATAAAGACATGACAAATATTTTTTTGTTCCAAGGCTGAAGTTGTATGAAGCTAGTCGAGACACTCTAAGGTAGGCAACCAAAGAAACAATTTGAGGAGCAGGCAAAACTGGTCGTGAGGTTTCTCAACAGCATGCGTAATATAACATAAATGAGAATAAAATCTGTAGCTAAGGACACAATTATGCAATCATTCTTTCCTGCTCCCTGTGACTCAAAAGCTTTAGTTTTATTTGAAGGAAAGAAGGAGAAAATACAAGACGCCAGTAATGTTATCGGACAAGTTCTTAATTTTTTTTTCCAGTACAGGCAAAACAACCACTTGTCCGGGGAGTCAAGTTCGGCGTCTCTCCATGACATTCAGAAAAGAATGAGAACATAGGTAGGCTCATCTTAAGATCTTTTTTTGTGTAAATCACTTGTAAACAACAGTATCTAGATTCGTGTTCGTAGGGAGCTCCGCAGTCTTACTAACATCTAGGCATATCGTGGGGTGATGTTCGTCTTTCGTTATTCTTTTACAAACGTAGTTGTCGGATTATAAACCTTGTACTTATTGAACTGAATTCCGCTTTCCTTTAACCTAATATTAATGTCGTATATATATCTTACAGAAAGGACATGTTTATGATCTGGCGTCTTAAACCACAATTTTACTTTTTGGTTTTTCGCAGCAAAGTTGACAGAAGTGTTCGTAACATAGGGCGAACGGATACTACTTTACTATTGTCGGTGACTCGGTATTGGCTGACTCGGTATTGGCTGGGAGGAGGGGAGAGAGCGCTGTGGGGTGAGAAGTCAATTTGTATTGCCGCTCCTGGCACTCTGCCGCGGTTTTTTCGCCATTGATTGCAATATCCAGAAGATTTTTTACAGGAGTAGTAAGAGTAATTATCTTTCTGTCCACCCTTTCACCTGGTTTTCCTGAACGTTAACCTCCATCCACACTTACGTCCGTGTTAAATCTACCAACAACCAACAGTACCTACACTTTGACAGTTACCATTCCTTCCACGTTAAACAGTTCCTCCGTGATAGTCTAGCAAATCGAAGACGGCGTATATGCTGTGATGCGAAGTCCCTTGATTAATATGCCGAAGATCTCAGAAAGGTCCTCACAGACAGACACTATTTTTCAGACCTAGTCCGCAAACAGATTTCTGATGACTTATCTTCTCACATCTCAACTCCTATCTCCACCAGTAACGAGGCACGAAACAGTGCTCCCCTCATCACCAAATACCATCCTGAACTGGAACAAGTAAACCACATCCTTTGTCAAGGCCTTGATTTTATGAAATCTTGCCAAGAAAGAAAGACACCCTGTCAAAGAACCTCTCAATCTTTCCTAAAGTGCTGTTCTTCCTCCCTCCCAATCTCCACAACATCCTACTCCATCGATATGCCACCCCCAACCCCAGGCCCCTGCCACATATCCCTGTGGAAGATCCCCCTGCAAGACATGCCCAAACCACCCATTCAGCATTTCGTATTCCTGTCACATAATAGGCCTATACTTACCCATAGAAGACTGGGTCAGCTGTGGAAGCGGCCATGTGATTTACCTCCTGTGCTGGAATCACTGCACAGCACTGCACAGCTTCACCTTTTACATTTTTATCTCCCCTCGCCTACCATACTACCAGCATTTCTGAACTGCTCACATGGGAGTCATCCCTGTATAAGATTGTCCACATCCATGCCTCAAAATATTTTCCCCGTGCAATAGTAACTGCCCCGTCTCTCCTGCACCTCCAATTTCTTGTATATACGGTATATAGATCACTGGAGTGGTCGGGGATGGTTGTCGTGTGAATATAGTTGTCTGAATCAACTTGTGAATGTATGTGTTTCTTTTCCTGATGAAGGCCATGGTATAATATATATATATATATATATATATATATATATATATATATATATATATATATATATATACCCCTGTCCCTCTCCCTACTGCATTCCTAAGCTGCATCTCTTTCCACCCATCTAGTTTCAGACGTGATATAACATCTCTTAAGAGGAATGCGCCCATTTTTTATGAATATTATAAAACAGTGCTATTAAGGACGATGTTAAAATATGTAGGCCACAGGTGATGATACTTTTGTACGTTTATTTACACATTTCCAAATATCATCATCATCATCAGAAGCTACATCTGGCGTAAGACTTCATTCTAAACATACGGCCTCATGATCCTGCTCAACTATACATTTCAGGAAGGCCATGACGTACGTTTAGTATGAAGTTTTATCGCAGGCTTGGCTTCTGATGATGATATTTGGAAATGGGTAAATAAAGGTACAGCAGGATCACCACCTGTGGCTTATACACTTTTAACAGCGTTCTTAAAAGCACTGTTTTATAATTGAAACTAAGCTAATACCTACATTCTCTGTAAATCCTCACTGTATCTTTCTCCACGTCAGCTATACAACATTCCTGAAACTCCATCCCCAACCCTCCAATACCTTCTCTTCAGCGCAGAATGTGACTTGGAACGCAGGAGCCAGCGATAATGGTTGTGCGTCTGTGAAGTGTGCCAATGTGCTTGTTTGATTGTGTGAATGATAGATAGTATGCATCAGTGGCGTGACTATGGGGGGGGGTGGATGAGGGGGATAGAACCCCCCCCCAGAACCCCCGCCCTAAAAGGGAGAGAGAGAGAGAGAGAGAGAGAGAGAGAGAGAGAGAGAGAGAGAGAGAGAGAGAAGAAATCGTATAACAGCAATCAGGTAAAGGTAAAGATTGAAAACTTGGGGTGTTTTACCATAATCTTTCATTCGATGGGAGTGAATTAGTTTCTTGAACGGGACTGGTAGATGGTAGTGTGGTGTCGCACAAGTCTAAAGTGCACGCCACCAACTTTCGCCGTGCGCCGCCATGCACGCACGGCGCGGCGTTCTTACGACGTCAGCCATGAGCGCCCTCTGCTGCTATCCCGCTCGTGGCCACCACTGAACGACATCGTTCACTTGGGACTGAGATAAGAACCAGTTAACACTTGGGAATCAGCTAGGCACCAGTTAAGACTTGGCTATCGGATAGGCACTAGGCAGGCCTCTAGCTCAACTATGTATCAGCATTCTGCAGTACTGAGCTATGTAAAAGTTAAGTATTACTATGTCTGTAAGAAATATATATCTCGTTCTAATTTACTCTAGTGTTTCTAGTTTGTGCTGTCCCATTTGCTGGTCACCTCCTACCTCCACAAGCGTGCATCCTTTATTCCTGTGTCGGTCTCATTCCACTCAGCCACCGACACCTACGACGGCAACGAGACACAAAAGCGGCGACGAGGCTGGGACACAAAAGGTAGTCTGTCTGAAAATGGACTAAAATTTTGCTCGTCAAGCAGATCTATCCCCCCCCCCCCCCAAAGCCAAGTCCTAGTTACGCCACTGGTATGCATTCATTTTCTGATGAATGTTTGTGGCTGGAAGGTAAGAAGTGTGTGTAAAAGTCTTTTTTATAGCCATGTTGTGGCTCGAGGTACGCCTTTGCAGTCAGTTCCATATCAAGCTCATTATATTATTAAATTCTAACCTCGGCATTCGACTGTTAGGTAACTTAAATACTGCTAGTTTACTCGTAATCTTAATATAAGAAAGATTCCCGCCGATTAGTGCTGAGAATAATGGCGCCGCAGCTGCGGCAGAGGCGGAGGTACGTACGGTGGCGATGCTGGTGTGGTTGGCGAGCATGAGTCCGCTGACGCGCGAGGCGGGCGGCAGGTAGGGCGAGCGCCTTGCCAGCACCACCTGGATGCTGGCCGGGCCCCACGGGATGAAGCGCGCCAGCCGCCGCTCGCGGATGCGCGACAGCGACCGCTCCACCTCGCTCGGGTTGTCCGCGCCCTGCCGCACACAGCAACCTGCTCTCACCACACGGCGTGCCGGGGCTGGCTCGCTTAAGCCTTTCATTCCCACATTACGAATTCAGAGTTGGAAAAGATAAAATTCACTGCTTTCTGTATTAATACAGTGTACTAAACATCAAAATAAGTCTTTAAGAATTTTTGATCGAACTATTGTTTTCTTATGTCATGTATTTCATGCACAACACAGACGTTTGTATCGAGGTATTTTATTACTTGGAACGTTATTTTGTTGATAGTTAACACTGTCAGCACCAAAGACAAGAAAGTTCACTGCTCGAATAAAAAAAGAGGAACCACACTCACGCTCACACTCGCAGTCACATACACACGGCAACGTAACACATCCACCAAGAAAGACAGATTAATGCCTCGGAAGTGGCTACACGCCGAATCAAGCGGGAAAATGTCGTACTAGAACAAAAATGACATCCTCAGCAAAGGAGGGAAAGCTGAAAGGTGGAAAGAGTACACAGAGCAGCTCTATAAAGGAAATGAACTTAGAGACGATGTTGTAGGAAGGGAAGATGAAGTAGATCAAGATGAAATAGGAGATACTATACTGAGAGATGAATTTGACAGAGCCCTGAAAGACCTAGGTCGGAACAAGGCCCCACGAGTAGATGACATACCCTCGGAGCTACTAAAGTCGATTGGTAGGACACATCCTTAGACATCAAGGAATCGTAAATTTAGCATTGGAGGGAAGTGTGTGGGGTAAAAATCTCAGAGGAAGACCAAGAGGCGCGTTTTGTAAGCAGATTCAAGTGGATGTAGGTTGCCGTTCTTATGAGGAGATGAAAAGGCTTGCTCAGGATAGAGTAGGGTGGAGAGCTGCATCAAACCAGTCTCCGGACTGAAGACCATAACAACAACAGAACAAAAATGAGACTTTAAGGATTGATACACAATATACGGTATAAATCAGCTTTTAATACGTTATTGTCGAGGAACAACACTGGGAATGCAAGGGTCAACAGGACCACAGACAAACAAATACAAAAGCTAGACTGGAAAAGTTGCAACCATAATTAAGCCTGACGCCGCCATCTTACCTATACCTAGCTCAGTTATTTTGTGTACGTTACGAAAAATTACAGCCAAACAAGACGCATTTATTGACCATTACTCTCATGGTGGCGTAATTACAATAGTGTATTCCTACTTCTAAGGACCGTTTTAGCTGTTGCATACAGGCCATTTAGAGTAGTAATATGGCGGGGAGCAGAAAATGCTGACATCAGTGACACATATGATTCTCCGTACGGTACTGCCGGTCCAGTTTATGTATGTGTGTGAATAGGATGTACATGCCTCGAGGTCTTCGCATCACCCTACCATCTCAACTCTGAATTCACACTATCACGCACTGTAATCTGGCTTAGAATGTACTAACACCGAGTCCATCCGGTCTCGGAAATTCAGTTTGGGATGTCAAGGGTGCCCACTAATAGAAGTATTAAAGAGCACTAAACAGCAAATTCCGAGAAAAGGCTTTAAAGTTAAAACATTTCATTCCCAGTATTGTTCCTCGACAAGAACGTATTAAATGCTGATTTATACCATGTTTTGTGTATCAGTCCTTAAAGTCGCACTGTTCTAGACCAACAACATCTTCTAGTACGATAATGTGTTTGTAAATCTTATGGGACTTAACTACGGGGTCATCAGTCCCTAAACTTACAAACTACTTATGAACTACATACGAACTAGGACGGCACAAATATCCATGCCCGAAGGGGGATTCGAACCCCCGACCGTAGTGGCCGTGCAGACCGTGACTGAAGCGCCTCAGTCCCCTCGGCCACCGCGGCCGGCTTCTAGTACGTCACTTTGCCGCTTGGTACGGCGTGTAGCCACTTCTGAGACATTAATGTATCTATCGTGGAGGTTGTGTTACGTTGCTATCTGTACGTGGCTGAGAATGTGACCGTGAACGTGGTTCATTTTATTTTATTTCAGCAGTGAATTTTCTTGTCTTTAGTGCTATGGTGAAGATTATGCTTACATTATTTATCTGACAGTGTTAGCTATCAACAAAGTAACGTCCTAAGTAATAAAAGACCTAGAGACAAACGTTTGTATTGCGCTTGAAATACTTGACATAAAAAAACAATACTTAGATCAACAATTTTAAAACACATTTTTTGATGTTGAGCGCAATTTTCTAATACAGAAAAAACTGAATTTTAATTTTTCCAAAGCTGAATTCATAATATGGGAATGAAAGGGTTACGCTCAATTCATATACACCTTATATACTAGTCAATCAGTTTATGTAGAACTGTGGTGATATAGCGCAGGCAGTAGCGTGCCAGACTGTTATGCAGCAGAACTGGGTTCGATTCTACACTCCTGGCCATTACAATTGCTACACCACGAAGATGACGTGTTACAGACGCGAAATTTAATCGACAGGAAGAAGATTCAGTGATATGCAAATGATTAGCTTTTCAGAGCGACACCTACAACGTGCTGACATGAGGAAAGTTTCCAACCGATTTCTTATACACAAACAGCAGTTGACCGGCGTTGCCTGGTGAAACGTTGTTGTGTTGCCTCGTGTAATGAGGAGAAATGCATACCATCACGTTTCCGACTTTTATAAAGGTCACATAGTAGCCTATCGCGATTGCGGTTTATCGTATCGCGACATTGCTGCTCGCGTTGGTCGTGATCCAATGACTGTTAGCAGTAACGGATCGTGCAGCAATGTCTCGATCCCCGAGTCAACAGATGGGGACGTTTGCAAGACAACAACCATCTGCACGAACAGTGCTACGACGTTTGCAGCAGCATGGACTATCAGCTCGGAGACCGTGGCTGCGGTTACACTTGACGCTACATCACAGACAGGAGCACCTGCAATGGTGTACGCAACAATCAACCTGGCAGCATGAATGGCAAATCGTCATTTTTTCGGATGAATCCAGGTTCTTTTTACAGCATCATGATGGTCTCATCCGCTTTTGGAGACATTACGGTGAACGCACATTGGAAGCATGTATTCGTCATCGCCATACTGGCATATCACCGGGCTGTGATAGTATGGGGTGCCATTGGTTACACGGTTCGGTCACCTCTTGTCCACATCGACGGCATTTTGAATAGTGGCCGTTATATTTCAGATGTGTTATGACCCGTGGCTCTACCCTTCATTCGATCCCTACATTTCAGCAGGATAATGCAAAACCGCATGTTGCTGCTCCTGTACGGGCCTTTCTGGTGAAACACGTCCACTGATTGTATGGTCTTGTTCCATTTTTATTTATTCATTAACCTAAACTGTTTCTGCACTATTAATATTATCTATCTGTGTGTTAACTATTTTATCCTTTTTATTAATGATCAGTGTCCCATGTTTATGTATGTTTGCCCCATGTTTATATATGTTTCCACCCATGTGATTGAACTTGTGTGTTCATGTGAATGTGGAAAGTTGCTTTTTAATATTGACAGAGTTCCGCGCCATGGCATACAGTCGCCGCCTCGCGCTTTAGTCCTCGTTTTGCTGTAGTTTAGAACGCGTGGCTTCGTTTGTCGTCTGCGCTAGTGTCTGCTGGGTGGCCAGAGACAAGCTTACTTGAAAAGATGGCGAGGTAGCCATGTTTTTTAGTGTTCTACCAACCTAATCTTGGACGAAAGAGGTGACAGGAGGGAGGGAATTGTCTTGGTCAGGTAGCAAGGGTTGGTAAACACTAGTCTCTGAACACACTGAACTGTACGTCGCTTTTAGCGCGCTCTACATCCGGTGTATGGCAGGGGGAGGTTTTTCTGTGGCCTTAAAACGACACTCTTCACTCTTCATTCTGGCTCCGATGACTGAGAAAGTAAGTACTCCGCCGAATCATGCTGAGGGGAAGGCATGCATTTAAGACTCTGATTTTTTCGTGATCAGTCAGTCTTGATTTTTCAGTGATAGCCCTCTTGAGTAATTCTTTCACTATGTAAGGTGAAGTGTTTCTTAATTTACAGAACTGGAGTAAATTCAGTGTAAATCTATAATTTTCATTTTCATTCCATTGATGATTGTGTGTCTGGTTTTCTTCCAGGCAGAATACATGTGTGTGGCCTTCAGCCTTTGTGTAAACCTAGTACATTTTTATTTCCTTCGCGTTTTTAACTAACATTTTTGTGACATTTCTGTATCTGCAAGAATGCTAAATATTTCTTAGATTTTCTTGTTTGATTCCATCTTTCCTGTCTTGTATGACTGATTGCATCACATGCTTTCATAACAGCTGTTACTTCGCCTTCAGCCATGGTTTTATTAATACTAGCTTTCTTATATACGAATTCTCACATGGCTCTATTCACTTATTCTGAATTAATTTCCTTTGTAAATTCTGTGTAATTCACCGTGGTCGCACACCATGTGGTACTTAAGAATAGTGAGCCGCTGTCTCTCAACACATGAGTTCGTTTAGCGCACAGTATAATTAAATCTGTGACACTCGCCATCTCATCAAGACGCTGCTGACGCTTCGTTTCGCTGCTGCTTTCATGTTTTCCAGCATTGTAAGGTACAGCCTAGCTTTATGTGCGTGTCTGTGAATGAATGAATGAATGTGCTTTCCGCTACCCATTATGTATTTGAAAATTTCCTCCCCTGTTACCTCCACATTCATAAAGGGCAGAAACAATTTTAATACAGGCAGTATTTATATGCTTTAATTCACTTTAGTACAAGGTATGTGCTTAATTTAGTCTCCCCACATTTATTTGCTTGTTCTTTTACTGAATTCATTATGATTTAAAAGTATAAAACCTCTGTTTTATGATTTCATGCTCCCCATCCCATGTTTAATTATCTATTCATTTATTTTTAACGTTGATTTTGTCTTTATTAAAGCGTTGGCTACTCCCTTAAGAAGTGATCTGTTAGATGAATTTCCATTGCACATGTACTGTGGCCACTCATAAAGTAATATAGAGCAGCAGTGCGCGTTTTAACTTTTATTTTCATATCTCAACTGCCCGAGATCTCGCTCATTGTAATAACAGGCTACTTTCACTGGATACAGAAAACGTTTGACTGCTGCCCTGGCCAGAACATTCTCCAGATCTCTCACCAATTGAAAAGTCTGGTCAATGGTGGCTGAGCGACTGGCTAATCACAATACGCCAGTCACTACTCTTTATGAAGTGTGGTATTCTGTTGAAGCTGCATGGGCATCTGTACCTGTACACGCCATCCAAGCTCTGTTTGACTCAATACACAGGCGTATGAAGGCGGTTATTACGGCCAGAGGTGGTTGTTCTGGGTACTGATTTCTCAGGATCTATGCACCCAGATTGCGTGAAAATGTAATTACATGTCAGTTTTAGTATAATATATTTGTCCAATGAATACCCGTTCATCATCTGCATTTATTCTTCGTGTAGTAATTTTAATGACCAGTAAAGTACTTCTGGGAAACGTTTTCCTTAAAAATTATAAGAAGTCAAAATATAATTAATGTTATAAATAAATTTATTTTATTTTCGGAATGACTGTACCACCTAATTAAAAATTTAAATACAATATTTTCTTCTTAAAAAGTAGAATAATACCAAATGAATTTTATAAATAATGTTCGTAAATTAAAGTGTTAAATACTATTACAATGTTATTGGCAAATTATGGGATACTGTGAGCTATGGCAAGTTTATACATATTAGAATGAAATATTCACTCTGCATCGGAGTGTGCGCTGATATGAAACTTCCTGGCAGATTAAAATTATGTGCCGGAACCGGGACTTGAACTTGGGACATTTGGAAAGGGGGGGCGATGTAATGGCAGAAGTTAAGTTGTGAGGACGGACCGTGAAGCGTGCCGGGATAACTCAGTCGGTAGAGCGCTTGCCCGCGGAAGGCAAAGCTCCCAGGTTCGAGTCCCGCTTCCCATACACAATTTTAATCTGCCAGGAAGTTTCATTATAAATATTCCTTGCAATTTCTAGCGACCAGTTCATGACAAAGCCGAGTAGAGTTGTTTCTCTATTATATGTATACAAACAAGCAGTGTATCACGAAGTGTCAAATAAATAAAAGTAAAAAAGTTACTGAACGTAGGTTCAAGCATGGATCGTTTACATGACAAGCAGAAGAGCAACCACTTGAGCTATTTGAACGCGAGGCAGCACGATCATCACTGACAGTATATCACTTAAAACTTTAGAGCCCGTTTTGTTCGAATTTTCTGAATAGTGTGCTTTAGGACTTATCTGACGTTCAAATGTTTGTAAATCTATCGGACTCAACTGCTAGGTTATTAGTCCGTAGCTTACAAACTACTTAAACTAAGTTAATCTAACCTAAGGACCACACAAACACTCATGCGCGAGGGAGGACTCGAACCCCCGACGGTGCCTCAGTGGGCACGGCTATTCCGCCGCGGCGGACTTATCTGAGTGGATACCCTTAAAGTACACTTCTATTCTACGAACTTTCTTCCCGAACTAAATTTCCGAGACCTGAAGGTCCCCTTGTATGTGGTTGGAGCCAGTAGACTCTTTATTTGGCAACTAATGCGTATAAAAGACTTGATTATGAAGTGCAGTGTCCGTCTTAATTGATGGAATTAATTAAAGTCGAAAGGATATTTACATCGGAGCATCAATAAACATGGACAGTACATATCGTATATAAAGACCCTTAGGAAGGTAAGTTTAGTTGACATTATGTTAGGATACAACAAACACCGACACTTCACAGCAAAACTTGCGACAAATCAAGTAAACGTCTCTCCCTTTGCGGGATTTACATAGTAAAATGTACTTGCACCCATTGGCAGCAGGCAAAACGTGCCATTCAGACGTTTCGCTCGGTCCGCTCGTGAAAAGCGGGAATTCCGGCTTAGAGTTCCGGTCCAACATAAATTTACATATGTCAGCACTAAAACTGTGCACAGGATTCCGATTCACAATTGCAGTTGCGAATACATTTCTTATTTCATTTAATTCTTTTAATTACACATTTTGTGTCTTGCTTTTTGGCCATTTTATATACTTTTTTCCTGTCTACAACAGATGGTCTAAGTGAAGGTATTTATTATCATTTTTACTTTGTTTCCTAGAATTATAAAGATTCCTACGCGTATTTATTGATAAAGCACTGTTAATTCATGTAATGATTTTACCTTATAGCCAGTGTGCGAAACAGAATTTTTATTTGTGGCTTTTTGTTGGCACTTATATTTTCACATGTTAATATTTTATTCCGTATTGTAGATTTGTTAAATCAATAGAGAGAGTAGACGGTCAGTCAGTAGCGTCGATAATGCTCCCAGAGCCATATCCACGGATAATAATCATTTATTTATTTATTTTAGTGCATACGTGCAACCAACCTGTGTCCCAGTTTTAATCGTTGATATAGTTGCATATATTTTGCATACCGACCTGAATGAACTTCTTGTACTGAAGAACTGCCTTCCTCTCCGAAAAGACGACTGAATATCCACCTACCTCCAAAAAAGAGTGAATTCATGTGGTGGCACAACATGTTTCTTTTCTTTACGGCGTTGCAATAGAAATCTTTTCATCATGTGAAATAATGAAGAAAAATGTCACCAGCTAGGCGTACTCTTGATTACTTTCTTCTTTTTTACAGATCCTAATCCCTAGGAAAAATAATTTTCACATGTGATCTTACTATGTATCCATTCCAAAAGCAGCAAACCAGTTTTCAGCAATATGTGAAATTTTAATTAATTGCTTGTGAACACACCGTTGATCGGATGACGAAAGTGAATCGTTGACTTCGAGTTACTTGGAGAATTTTAGGAAGGTGTGGTTCATCTGTAGAAAAGACTAAGTATAGAACATTAGTGCGACTCAGTCATGACTGCTGTTCTAGTGTTTGGGATTGTCAACAG
Source organism: Locusta migratoria (assembly GCA_026315105.1). Taxonomy (NCBI): domain Eukaryota; kingdom Metazoa; phylum Arthropoda; class Insecta; order Orthoptera; family Acrididae; genus Locusta; species Locusta migratoria. The sequence goes on along the minus strand of CM048745.1, from coordinate 650,903,682 downwards.
GTCAGATTAAGCAAGCGTGGAAGAAACACAAGAAGGAAGGACACATAGGGTTTCATTTCCCGTCGACAGTGTGATCACAAGCACGCTCGGAGATTTGGGAAAAAAAGGGAAAGAGAATAAGCCTTACACTTTGTAAGGTACCATCCCGGCATTACCTGGAGTGATTTACAAAAATCCCAGAAAACGTAAATCTGGATGGGCGGAAGTGGATTTCAACCACCGTCCCTACGAATGCGAACCAAGTGTGCTACCACTGCACCATCACGCTCGGTCAGATACAAACCAGACTCAGAATCAGTTTAGAGAGTATGTGGCGGAATTTTTAATCGAACGTTCAAAGAACATACGACTTCTACTGAGACGCTTCAGAACTCAAAAGGAGAGAACGAAGCATTCTTTTCGAGGAAGACTGTTCAGAAACTTTAGAGAACTGGCATTTGAAGATGGCTGATGAACGATTCCGATGCTGCCAACTTATATTTTGTTGAGGATAACCATTTTTTGCTCACGATGATCGGCCAGTAGGCCTTACAGAGTTAACTATGAATACTGATGGGCCCTATGTTTTGTGCATTAAGGAACCTTGCCACTAACCGAAGATCGTAGGCGGCAATTTTCCCGACTAAATACGTGTACTTTAAATGAAACCATATCGTGAAATTTAATTTCTGGATGTGCCTCATTCTATTTAAATATACTTATTCATTTATCAAAGTAATCTACTGTTAACTACCTAGCGATTATCTCATAGTTGTTTGGGATACAATATGTTTTGTAAACTTGCTATCAAATTTTGTAATCGTATCAGTTAGATCAAAAGTGTAAAATTTCTACAGTCGTCCAGATGCCCTACTCAGGTTGGCAATCATAATCAATTTCTTAATTGACAAGTAGTTTACCGAGGTTATAAATGACATGAATCTTTCTCGGTGTTGCACGTTTCAAAAATGTTAGTGTGTATTGAGTTTCATATTTCGTAAGTATACGTAATTTCGAGTTGGGTACAAGGGATAGAAAATAATGTGAGGATATATTTACAGGACTGAATGTCGGTACTTACGTAATCAACGTACTTGAATTATGTTGAGAAGGGATATATAACAGTGAGACAGCGTTCTGTCTGGCTGCGTCGACACCATCGCGTTTTTCGGTTGTAAGAGACACCGCATCACGTCCATCACAGATGTTCTGCGCGTCGAATACGTCTGGAAGGATGATTCGGTGATTAAATGCACATATTAATGTCACATAAACGTTTAAATGATATTTCAATTAATGGAATTTTTAAAGACATATATAATATAAAATAATATGGAAATATGGCACCAGCCATTCAACATCTGCAGAAACTTACGATAAGAAAAGCACCACTCTAGGGCAAAAGAAACAGACAGGAATATGGTGAGATTGAGTAAAAAGAATCATCTCCTCCTTAACTAATGACACACACGTACACCTCCCCCCCCCCCCCCACACACACACACCAGTCGAAAAAAGTACTGACACAGACACACAAACACACATAAACACACACACACACACACACACACACACACACACACACACATTACTATTACCACCAAACAAAACAAAATAAGAGGCCATCCCGCAAAATAAAATAAGTAAATAAATAAGTACACGAAACAGATAGATGGCTGTGTAGCTGTAGAATGCAAGATAAAAGGTTTTCGAGAAATACTTACAAAAAATTAAATGAAATTGCCATTAAATGTTGTAATAAAAGGGTTGCGATTGACTGGTACACTAACAATAAACATGGTATTCAGAAGAAGTGTCAAATACTTGAGATACTCTTGGAAACAAACAAAAAACGTGTATTCGGAAACGCATATGTTCTAAGGTAAACAAGAGTTTATAGGAGGTGTTCCACGTAACGTCCGTCCATAGCAATGCAGCCGTCTGTCTTTCGGTTTAAGGAATGGCACACCCAGTTGTTCTTGCTGGAACGCATTGAACACGGGACCGCGTAGTACCTGCATATGGTTGATTGGAGTTCTGTAGAACAATTGCTTCAAACGTCCCCTCAGCCAAACGTCAAGGGGTTTAAGAGCTGGGGAACGAGCAGGTCAAGGTGTGCCGCCTCCACGACCAATGCATTGGTCCTGAAACTTCTGCGTCACAGGTTCGCGTACATTGTGACGAAACTGTCCTGGTGCGTCATCATGCATGAACCACATTTGTAATCACTGGTGACAATGGATATCCTCCAGCAAGATTGCCCATTCATTAATAAGTAAGTCCAGATAATGCGCCACATTTAAACTTTATGGTAGTATGTACGGCTCTATTAATCTACCGCTAAGTATGCGAATATTGGCGCACGCACTCTCTAATCACGTGTTTATCTCATAAAGTATGTGTGTCCAGAACACATGTTTATCCGATTTAGTTTTTTCATAAGTACTAACACCTCGCAGTATTCGACACTTTCTAACTCCCTGTGTACACTATTTGAGTCGTAGAATTTGAATTAAACTGGGTAAACGAAAAGATTCTTGTTCATTCATTGCCTGTCTTATTTAAACTAAGATTGCTGCAGTTCGCTGAACGTGACTTACCTCTGATGGAGGAGTTAGAGGAGTGTAGCCCGTCATCAGGAAGTGCAGGATAGGAGTCGGAATCAGCGGTGCAACGATGCTCACCAGATTGTTCTTGGCATAAGACGGGTACCTGGACAAAGTGATTACTCTCTTATTGATAACTGCACTACAAACACAGGTCACATTGTCGCCGATGTAATTTCGTGCCGCGACGGAGTGGCCGAGCGCATGCTCCGATGCGCAAGGCTGTTCCCCGTCGGGGGTTGCAATCCTCCCTCGGGCATGGATGTTTGTGTTGTCTTTAGTATAAGGTAGGTTATAAGTAGTTTGTAAGTTTAGGGATTGATGCCCGCCGCGTCGGAGTAGCCGAGCGGTCTGGAGCGCCACGTTACGGATCGCGCGGCCTCCCGCGTCGGAAGTTCGAATCCTCCCTCGGGCATGGATGTAAGTGTCGTGCGTAGGTTAGTTTAAGTAGTTTGTAAGTCTAGGGACTTATGACCAAAGTGGTTTAGTCCCATAAAACTACAAACATTTGAACATTTTTAGACTGATGACCCTGCAGTTAAGTCCCATAAGTTTAAAAAACATTTGAACATTTTTGTTTAATGGGGTAGAATGAAAATAAAAACAGATGATTTTTTGTATCAAAAATATCCATAACGTTTACTTCAGGCACTTATCGAATAAATGATTCCATTTTTGCATACAGCCAAACAGGTATGGTATTTACTTGGTAGTGCAACTTTGTTACAATATATATTTGAAAATATGATGCATTTAAAGTGTCTCGAGCATTATACGTAGTTGTGCTACATATGCTATTACTCCAAGTCGAGAAAAGTGATACAGCAATATGATACACCTAAAATCGAAGTCATGTTAATAATTTCCGATATTATGTTGATGATTGTTAACAACGATAATACTGCTTATCTCATTGCTTTTCTTCCCTCCCTCTTACATTATTTCTTTTCTTTTTATATCTTATAAGTATTCCATGTAATCCAAGTACTTTATAGTGTTGTATTTCGTTGCCTCTACTGTTTCTTTATTCTTAAAAATGTTCAAATGTTTTCATATTTCAGAAGCTTCTTTTCTAGTGGGCCTGTAACATACAGTAGGTCAGCAAATGACATATTCAACTTTTATTGCATTGACTGCTGCACTTTTATTTTATTTATAGGTCTTATTTAATGCGACGATCGATTCGGCTGTTTGCCATTCTCAAGTCAGTAAACTGCAATATAAACATACATATAACATAAATAAAAATATTTCTTTAGATCTAATTTGTAACATTTGGTTTGAATATTTACGATTTCTCCTTACATTTTGATGTCCTGCAGTGTTTTTGTTTGTTCATATATGGTACAAAATTTATTGAGCAAGTTATTATTTTTCGCACTATTATTAATTTTGTGGCACATATCACTCCATTGTCATCTGTTTACAAAGAGTATATTAGATCTGATCTTCGACCATAGATACTAGTCTATGGTCGAAGGATTTGATAAAGTTTCAGTCCTCTCTGAGGACAGGTTCTTTTTTATATTCTTACTCTCGTATGTATTTTGCGACTTAGGGTACAGCAAGTGTATTCGACGCCTAGTGGCTGCATTCAGTGTGTGAGGGTTTATAGAAATTTGTGACAGGGCTACCTCGCCTCTATGTGCATTGATTTTCATATGCGTTTTGATTGGCTATCCCGACTTTCATTCTCTGTAGCTTCCCTTAATGTCCCTTTCTGTAAACCTTTTACCAGGCGCTGAAATCCCCGCTATAAGAGACGTTTGGGACAGAAGATTGGCAGTTGAGTTGCCTGACAGGGAAAATTTTTACATCTTTTCTTTATTCAGCTACAGCTACACCTTCACCCAACATGCTCTACGCTTCACATTGTGTAACTGTTGAGAATTTCGTTACTCGTCAAAGCACAAAATACATGAAAAGTTGTTAGAATGGATAAACCTTCTTAACTTATGCTTCTCAATTAACAGGTAGGTTTACCTGAGAATCTTCTGCTACTATGAGTGTTGCAGTCATTGGATCTCCTCTTTTCTAGCAGGGCTTTCTGTTTGTTATTTAATGGATAAATGTTATAGCTACGGTGGAAGACTACAGATCAGAGGTCAAACAGTTCGGTTAAAATAAATGGTCATTATATTCTAAAACTAACACACTGAAAGATGAGGTAGCATGTATTTGATAATACACATAACCTGATACTAATAAAAATCAAGATAACAATGAAAACACATATTTAAGTAAAAGAAGGTTTTATTAATTCGTCCAGCCCTTAATAAGAGAGAATGTACGTAGATAGAATGCTGAAGTTATCTTTTAGCGAATAGAACGAACAACTAAGCCTAAGCAGGGACAGCAGCAGTGCTACAGCGTTCTACAAGCAAACCGATTTATATAAACATGCGGGTGATTACGGATGTGTACTCGATGGCACGCCGTAGTTCGTGGCTGTTGCACTAAGTCAGTACCCAAGATCTGCAACAATGACAGCAACGTCCACACAAGAGTAGTTCGTCGATCGATACCTTTCAAGACTAGATAGCAAATGAGGGCGAGAAGGCTTTTCTGCTACGTTTTGTTACCATATACGTTAAAACGCAGTATGTGACCGCCGACTAAAATTTCAAACTTCAAGCCAAAGTCCTTAGAGGAACCGCTAACATGGTTTGCGGCTTTTATGCGGTCTGTTTTCACTCTTCTCCGTTTGCTGTCCTGCAGAGGTGGCATTTTGCCAGAGTAGGTATGGTGAAGTGCTGTCCCCCCACCAGGAAGATGCAGTGTCTGAGGACTCACAATGACGATTAGAGCAGCCTTTCTGGCTGTTTCCCATATTGTGAATTTATAATGGTAATTAACCGTTTGTTGTGGTCTTCAGTCCGCAGACTGGTTTGATGCAACTCTCCACGCTACCCTGCCCTGTGCAAGTCTCTTCACCTGAGAATATGTTCGGCAATCTACATCCTTTCGAATCTGCTTGCTGTATTCGTCCCTCAGTCTCTCTTTACGATTTTTACGCCATACACTTCCTTCTAATGCTAAGTTGACAATTCCTTGATGTCTCAGAATGTGTCCTACCAATCTATCCCTTCTCTTAGTCAGGATATGCCAGAAATTCCTTTTCGGTTAAGCACCTCCTCATTGGTCATGTGATTCACCCATCTAATCTTTATCATTCGTCTGTAGCACCACATTTCAAAAGCTTCAATAATCGTTTTGTCTGAACTCCCTGTCGTCCAAGCTTCACTGCCATACAATGCTACACTCCAGGCAAATGCTTTCAGAAAGGACTTCCTAACATTTAAATTCATATTGGATGTTAACAAGTTTCGCTTCTTTAGAAACGCTTTTCTCCCCATAGCCATTCTGCATTTTATATCTTCATTACTTCCGCCATCAGAACTTATCTTGCTACCCACATAACAAAACTGATCTACTACTTTTGTTGTCTCCTTAACTAATCTAATTCCTTCAGCATCACCTGATTTCCTGACATTACATTCCATTACCTTCGTTTTACTCTTGTTAATGTTCATCTTATATCTTCCTTTGAAAACATATCCATTCCATTCAATTTCTCTTCCATATCCTTGGCAGTCTCTGACAAAATTACTATGTCATCGACAAACCGCAAACATTTTAATTCTTCTCCCTGAAGTTTAATTCCCATTCCAAATTTCTCCTTCCATTCCTTCACTGCTTGCTCAATGTACAGATTGAACAACATTGGAGAAAGGCTACAACCCTGTCTTACTACCTTCCCACCCTCTGCGTCCCTTTCTTGCCCTTCGACTCTAATAACCGCTGTCTGGTTTTTGTATAGGTTGAATATAACTTTTCGCTCCCTCTTTCTCCAAATCTGCAAACGCCAAAAACGTAGGTTTGCCCTTCCTTAGCCTATTTTCTAAGATAAGTCGTAATGTGAGTATTGCCTTCGGTGTTCCTACATTTCTCTTAAATCCAAACTGTTCTTCCCCGAGGTCAGATTCCACAAGTTTTTCCATTCGTCTATAAATAATTCGTGTTAGTATTTTGCAACCATGACTTATTAAACTGATAGTTCTGTAATTTTCACACTAGTCTACACTTGCTTTCTTTGGAATTGAAATTACGGTATTCTTCTTGAAGACGGCGGGTATTTCGCCTGTCTCATACATCTTGCATACAAGGCTGAACATTTTTTTTTTCATGACTGGCTCTCCTAACGAAATCAGCAGTTCAGACGGAATATCATCTACTCCAGGGGCCTTGTTTCGACTCACGTCCTTCAGCACTCTGTCAAATTCTTCTCGCAGTATCATATCTCCTATCTCATCTTCCTCCACTTCATCTTCCCTTTCTAGAATACAGCCTTCAAGTTTATTTCCTTTGTATAGGCCCTCTATATATACCTTCCACAGTGCAGCTTTCCCCTCTTTGCTTAGTACTGGTTTTCCGTCCGAGTTCTTGATTTTCATACGGCTACTTTTCTTGTCTCCAATTATCTCTTATTTTTCTACAAGCGGTATCTATCTTTCCCCTAGTTATGCATTCTACTACGGTTCTGCATTTGTCCTGTAGCCACGCCTGCTTAGCCAGTTTGCACTTCCTGTCAATCTGATTTTTCAGACGTCTGTACTTCCTTTTTCCTGCTTCAATTGCTGGATTTTTATATTTTCTCCTCTTATCAATTAAGGTCAGTATATCCTGTGTTATCCAGGGATTTCTATTAGGCCTTGTCCTTCTACCTATATGATCCTCTGCTGCCTTCACTACCCTACCTCTCAGAGCTACCCATTCTTCTTCTACTGTATTACTTTCCTCCATTTCAGCCAATCCTTGCGTAATGCTCCCTCTGAAACTCTCAATCACCTCTGGTTCCTTCAATTTGTTCAGGTTCCATCTCCTAATCTTTCTACCTTTCTGCAGTCTCTTAAGTTTAAATTTGCAGTTCATAACCAACAAGTTATGGGCAGAGTCTATGTCTGCCCCTGGATATGTCTTACAGTTTAAACCCTGGATTCTAAATCTATTCCTTACCATTATAAATTCAATCTGGTACCTTCCAGTGTCTCCTGGTCTCTTCCACGTACACAGCCTTCTTGCATGATGTTTGAACCAAGTGTTGGTGATCATTAAATTGTGCTCGGCGCAAAATTGCACCAAGCGATCTCCTCTTTCATTCCTTTTTCACAGCCCATATTCACCTACTACATTTCCTTCTCTTCCCTTTCGTACAACCGAGTTCCAGTCCCCCATCACAATCAAGTTTTCGTCTCCCTTAACTTTCTGAATTATTTCTTTTATCTTCTCATACATTTCTTCGTTATACTCATCATCGGCCATGCTAGTTGGCACAAACTTGCACCACTGTGGTTGATGTTGGCTTCGTGTCTATCTTTGCTACGATAATGCGTTCACTATGCTGTTCATAGTAACTTACCCGGATAGTAACTTACTCCCGTAAACCACAGACATTGGCGAGGTGGGGTGGCTTGCGTGCCTCAACGATACAGATAGCCGAACCGTACGTACCACCTCAGCGGAGGGTTATCTGTGGAGAGGCCAGACAAACGTGTGGTTCCTGAAGAGGTGCAGCAGCCTTTTCAGTAGTTACTGGGGCAACAGTCTGGGTGATTGACTAAGCTGGCCTTGTAATATCAGCTAGCATGGCTTTGCCATGCAATTACTGCGAACGGCTGAAAGCAAGGGGTAACTACAGTCGTTACTTTTCCCGAGGACATGCAGCTCTACTGTATGGATATATGATGATGACGTCTTCTTGGGTAAAATATTCCGGAGGTAAAATAGTCCCCCATTCGGATCTCCGGGCGGGGACTCTACAGGAGGGTGTCGTCATCAAGAAAAACAATACAGTGTGGAATGTTCAAACCCTTAATCGCTTAGGCAAGTTAGGAAAATGGATAGGTTGAAGTTAGATATAGTGGGCATTAGTGAAGTTATGTGACAGGATGAACAGGATTTCTGGTCAGGTGAGTACAGGGTTATAAATACAAAATCAGTTGGTGGTAACGCAGAAGTAGATCTCATAATGAGTAAGAAAATAGGAATGCGGGTAATTAACCTAGGACGCAGAAAAATATTTTGTCCCCACGAGATTATGGCCCTCTATTTAGGCAAGCATATAGTGACAGAGTGCCAGGAAAAATTAGTTTGGTGTGGTTTAATTGTTGATTAATTTTATCGATTTTCACAATTTTATTCTGGCCGAAGTTTGTAACATATCAATCGAATTTAAATTACGTGTATTGTTCGAATCAGTAATTAGAAAGTAAATAAATATTTAATTAATTTATACTGACTTTGTCATAACGACTGGACACGTTGCCTTTTGTCCTACTGGGAAATGTCTCAGTTCTAAGATCGACAGGAAATGGTTATTTTCAGCCACCCGTAACCCATTTCCTATCATTAAAGTTTTACTTGTTCCTAATCAACGATGGAATTTCTATGGACAAGAAAGCCCCCTGTCACCGGCCAACAATTGTTAGCGATTAGTTTGGAGAACATTGTGGAAAAGGAATGCAAATGATTTGGTACATAGATTGCTCGACATGAACCCAATCTATACTCGTATTTATGGAATATAATCGCGTGGTCTATTAGTGCACACATTTCCTGCACTGGCAACACTTACGCAATTGTGGACTGCTATAGAGGCAGAAAGGGTCAAGATTCGTGTAGGAGCCTTCTTACGACCCTTTGAGATCATTGGCACGTCGATAATCTACACTTCGCCCGGGAAAAGGAAGTTCGGCAAGAAATTAGGACATATCCAGTGAGATTTGTCAGCTCATTGCATATATATTAGTGGTACACTTCATGACTCTCATAACTCGTAGGTCACCATTTTCTGTTAGGATCTAAATTGTGGTTCATGGTGTGGGTTCCTGTAGTCATGTCCTAGTTCATGAACCACGGGCAACATATGAGTGACCAAGTAAGTGGTCCTGACAGTTGGGATACCAGTTACCTTAGAAAAAGGTTGGGCATCTCGGACATATTCTGAGTCGTGGACATCTTTGGGCTCAGACGGCAAAGGCTACCAAATCCAACGGTTAGTCCCTCAACCGTTAGGGGTAAAACCCAGTGGGGGCCTTGGGCAAGTAAGGCAAGCAACCTGCTTCCCAGGTACTTCAATATCATGCTGGCAACAATCAGAGCAAAATGCCTCGGATCTTTGGAGGTGATGGAGTCCCACCTCTAATTGACAGACCAGGGACTCCTCAGATACAACTTGGCAAACGATCTAGAATGAGATGGGGCGATATTAATATCAATGGGGATTACAATGGGAAGAAGGTAGAGCTGGCGGAGGCTTCAAGTAAGATGGGGTTAGATGTTTTAGCTGTTAGTGATGTTAGAGTAAGAGGAGAGAAAGAGGACGAAGTCGGAGAATAAAAAGTCTACCTGTCAGGAGTTAAAGTAGGAAGAGCACAGTGGGGGGTAGGATTTTACATCAGGAAAGCAATCGAACCCAGCATAATTGCAATAAGGTATGTAAATGAACGACTGATGTGGATAGATTTGGCCATCTCCAGTATGAAAATTATGATTGTGGCAGTGTATTCACCCTGTGAAGGAACATATAAAGATGAGATGGACATATTTTACAATGCACTTAGTGATGTAGTTGTTAGAGTGAAGGATAAGGATAGTGTTTTACTCACGGGTGATTTAAACTCCAGGATAGGAAATCTAACAGAAGGTTATGAAAAGGTTATGGGTAAGTTTGGAGAGGATATGGAGGCCAACAGGGACGTAAAACAGCTCTTGGATTTCTGTTCCAGTATGAGCTTAGTTATCACAAAGGGAGTGAACAAGGAATTAACAAGTGTTTTGGACAGGTCAGGAAAGCTGCTATTCAATCCTGCGGATGCCTTGGGCAGATGGAGGGAATATTTTGAAGAATTGCTCAATGTAGGTGAAACGTTCAATGATGTATCTGATTTTCATGTAGAAGGGGATAGGAACGACGATGGAAACAGGATCTCATTTGAGGAAGTGGAGAAAATGGGCAGTGGATTACAGTGCAATAAAGCTGCTGGGGTGGATGAAATTAAGCCGGAACTCGTCAAATACAGTAGAATATCAGGTCTCAAATGAAAAAGGATAACTGAAAAGGCGTGGGAATCGGGACAGGTTCCGTCAGACTGGACGAAAGCGGTAATCACGCCAATTTTCAACATGGAAACAGAAAAGATTGCAACAATATCGAGGTATCTCTTTAATTAGCGTTGTAGGCAAAATTTTCTCAGGTATTGTTGAAAGGAGAGTGCGAGTATTAACTGAGGTCAAGTTAGATGCAAATCAGTGTGGGTTTAGGCCTCTTAGAGGTTGTCAGGACCAGATCTTTAGCTTACGGCAGGTAATGGAAAGGTGCTATCAGTGGAACAGGGAATTGTATCTATGTTTCATAGATCTGGAAAAGGCTTATGACCGTGTTCCTAGGAGGAAGCTACTGTCAGTTCTTCAAGATTATGGTATAAGAGGCAAACTTCTGCAGGCAATTAAAGGGCTTTACCTAGACTGTCAGGCAGCAGTTAGAGAAGATGTTAAATTAAGCTCATGGTTCAGGGTAGTTTCAGGGGTAAGACAAGGCTGTAACCTGTCACCACTGTTGTTCATACTATTTATGGATCATATGTTGAAAACAGTAGACTGGCAGGGCGGGATTAAAGTAGGTGAAAACAAAATAAGCACGTCTTGCATATGCGGATGACTTCGTTGTAATGGATTCGATGGAAAGGTTGCAAACTAATATTTCAGAGCTCGATCAGAGCTGCAAGGATTATGATATTAAGATCAGCATCTCCAAAACGAAAGTAATGTCTGTGGGGAAGAGATTCAAACAGATTGTCAAATAGGAGGAACAAAGTTAGAACAGGTAGACAGTTTCAAGTACCTGGGATGTATTTTCTCACAGGATGGCAACATAGCGAAAGAACTGGAATCGAGGTGCAGCAAAGCTAATGCAGTGAGTACTCAGCTAAGATATACTCTCTTCTGCAAGAAGGAAGTAAGTACCAAGACTAAGTTAGCAGTGCACCGCTCTATCTTTCGACCAACTTTGTTGTATGGGAGTGAAAGTTGGGTGGATACAGATTACCTTATTCATAAGATAGAGGTTACAGATATGAAAGTAGCAAGAATGATTGCAGGTACCAATGATGGGAACAATGGCAGGAGGGCGTCCATACTGAGGAAATCAAAGAAAAGCTGGGAATGAACACCATAGATGAAGCAGGTAGAACGAACAGACTGAGATGGGGGGTCATGTTACACGCATGGGAGAAGCAAGGTTACCTAAGAGATTTATGAGCTCGTCAGTGGAGGGTAAGAGGCGTCGAGGTAGACCAAGAAGAAAGTACTTAGATTTGGTGCAGAATGATTTTGAAGTAAAAGGCATAAAATCAGACGAGGCATCAATGTTAGCATTGAATAGGGGATCATGGAGGAATTTTATTAGAGGTACTATGCTCCAGACTGAACGCAGAAAGGCATAATCAGTCTATAATGATGATGATGATCTAAATTTACAGATGAAATCCACAACCTAAAGTTCTGTCATGCGAGTTACAATATCTGACAATTAAGTTCGGTGAACAGTCCTGAAACATTAACGAAGATGAACTACAAAGTACAGTTACCTTACAGTCCTTCGAAACAGTAACCTCCCATAACCACGCACCACTGAGCTCTGCGATAAATGTCCTGGGAACTTTGCACGAAGTCTTCCTTTGGGTTGGATAGGAGGAAGTCTGGAGTATTGAGATTCAGACGTGGACGTGGACGTGGACGTTCAAGTTGCACCACCCTCTTTTTTACCAGGAACTGTTTGACGAACTAGGGTGTGTGTGGGCGAGCACTGTTGTGAACACAAAACCACGAACCATGTTGTGCGTTCTTCATAAAACGAGCAACCAACCTTACGTGTTCCAGACAAGTACCTTTTGACATTATGTAGAATGCTCTAAAATTGCTGTCTGTTTCATTCAATAGTTCGGCTGCTATAAACAGTCTGAACTTAATATTTATGTGTTTATAAGGATTACACCAATACTGCCTTCTTCCTGTTCTTCGTAATCGACGATTTTGATAATCTCTTTCCAAGCAGTAATCCCAACTTGCACGGTCTGCTACTTTGCTGCGTCTCCTCCATTTCTTTCGGTCGTTGACATCTTCTTGCCTTAAACCAACTGCGTCCATGTCTGCACTGATGTTGTCAGTCCATCTCTTTGTCGGTGTCCCTCGTGATGTTGTTCCTCCTGGATTGATGTGGAGTGCTGTCTTCGCAACCGAGTTGTCCTCCTTTCTACTGATGTGGCTGTAGTAGAGGAGACGGGCTTCCCTCAGTTTGTCTGTGATGGGTGCCACACCAAACTTTTGCCGGACTTCTGTATTTTTTACATGGTCACATCGGGTCAACCTCATGGACCAACGAAGCATTTTCATTTCCATCGTATGCAGCATTTGCTCCTGCTGTTTCGTCATAGGGCGACACAGTCCCATAGATTGCTGCTGGACGTACAATGGTTTTGTAAACTTTTGTCTTTAGACGTTGAGGCATCTTTTTATCGCAAAGGACTACAGTGACCTGTCTCCACTTGACCCAAGCTGCATTCACTCTCGTCCGAGTATCGAGAGTTGTGTCACAGTCTGAGGTGTCAACAGACCCCAGGTACTTAAAATGCAGTCTTCTGCAGGTCTTCTTCCCCGATACTGATGGTGCCTCTGGTTTGGGAGCCGCATTCTGAGTATTCAGTTTTCTGGACATTGAGGTGCAGTCCATTTTCAACCAGTCCATCCTTCCACGTTTTAACCTGGTGTTGGAGTTCTGGGCGGTTTTGTTCGGCAAATACCACATCATCGGCATAAAGAAGGGTCCATGGATGTGAGATGCATGCTGTATGTCAGCTATTGTCATATCCATGCAGAGGATGAATAGTAAGGGTGAAGGAACACATCCTTGACGAACACCCACAGTGTGATTCTTCAGTTTCTCCCGGAGTATTTGATGATCAAAATATCCACGGGTGTACTGCCGGTCTATAGTGTCCAACGGGCACTATAGACCGGCAGTACACCCGTGGATATTTTGATCAACACCCACAGTGATACCGAAAGGCTGAGAGATGCCAACAGGACTCCGAACTGCACTAATGGAATTGCGGTACAGAAGTTGCACCCAGCTTACATACTCTTCAGGGACACCATGATAACGAAGAGCTCGCCAGATAATGTCATGTGGGATACGGTCAAAAGCGTTTTCTAGATCTAGAAATGCCATGTGTACACTCTTTTGTCTCTCTCTGTGCTTTTCCATCAAAAGGCGTGTGGCATGGGTAGCATCGATGGTACTGCATCCCTTAACAAATCCGCACTGGTTTGGTGTTACAGAGCCAATACTTCTGAGTCTTCTGTCAAGTTCACGTTCAAATATTTTTAAAATGTGACAGAGGAGTCGAATTGGAGGATAAGTCGAGCATTCATTCACGTCTCCTTTTCCCTTCCAGATTGGAACTGTTATGCTAGTTGTCCATACGTGTGGAAGTTGTTTTTCGGCGTTGATTCGGTTGAAGAGTGAAGCAAGAAATTCTGAAGCAGGCTTTTCGAGCATTTTCCAGATTTCTGCTAGTAGGTCATCTGGGCCAGTTGCTTTTCCGTTTTTCATCTTGCTGATGGCAAGCATTACTTCCTCAGATCTAATTGAGGGAACAGGTCCTAGGGTAGGATCAGGACTAGTAATTTGTGGATGTGTAAATTCTTTGTTGCTGATGTTATGAAAGTAGTCGGTCCAACGCTCGAGAATAGCTTTTTTATCTAGTAACAGTTTGCCATCGGCTCCCTTGATGTGCATGATGTGTCCAATATCCTGAGATGAACGATGACGGGACTTAGCAAGACGGTAGGTATTGTTTTCTCCTGACGGTGTGTCAAGCTGGTCATATAATGTCTCGTAATACTTGTCTCTCGCTGCAGCTACTGCTCTTTTTGCTGCTGATCTCAGGTTGCGATATTTCTGGAGATCAGTATCAAGACGCGAGTTCCACCAAGTCTTGTATGCCATCGACAATTTTGATAATAAGTAAGCAAATCTTCATCAGAACTACTACTGCTTGCCATGTCGTCAAATAATGTCGTGCTTACAATCTGTGCGGGCAGAGATCACCGACTGATTGCGAATCAGCTGCGCTCGTTTGCGGACGATTGTTTTAGTTTGGTTGGAAAATCGTTGCGCTTGTGGCAGTTGTGCAAACGGTTTCAAACTCGCGTTGCAAAACGGTCGACCCGTGTACAGACGGCCTTAATCGATGATCGTTCGTGATGTTTTCGTCACTGATGGCGATCGCAGGTCATTCACTACGGGGATTGTCAAAAACACTTTTAGAAAACGGGCCAACTACTCGTACACACTGTTCATTGACAGTGTTTGATTCCCATAAACTCGTACCGGCATCGCATGCGTGACTTTGGGCGTTTCGCCTTTGCTCGTTCATTGTCCGGTTCTCAGTTCAGAACCAACGTACTAAACAAGCACTTCGTCCAACTGGTCTAATACGGACCTCACACGATGCTCGACTGCACTATGCTGTCAACAGCGGACGCTACGCAGGTGCAGCGTTGTGATCCGCCTGTGTTGCTTTATTAACCTTTCTGATTCATTCACCGAACTTTATTGTCAGAGGTTGTATATTCTGGCGACTTCTCAAGCGTTTAGAAGACTATCACTGCAATGATTGACTAGATATAAAGCTCAAGTATCATTCGAGTACGATACGAATATGTACATTCTGACGTGAGATCTTTATGTCAATTCTGCAGAATGCAATGACCTGTGAGTCGTGTAATCCATGTATTCTCAACAAATTCGTTAGAGAGACTACTCGTTATCAACTAGACCTTGAGCCGTTTCAATGCAGAATATTAAGAAACAGTTCTAAATACAGGAAGTCTGTAAGTGTAAGGTTAATTTACTTATTCATTTCAGGAAATTGGCCCCACTGCCGTGTTCGATGTCATTTTGCGTCTTATTTATTGGCCTTATGTCTGAAATGGCATCAGTGAAACACGCGAGTTAGCGCCTCACTAACAGTAGTTTTGAGTATAAATTCCTCGTTGAGGTTTTCTACGAGAACTGTCCGCTTAATAATAAAGGAAAAGCAAACGTGTGTTGAGCACTTGCTTCGTTATCTACGTTAGTAGCTGGCGCGTACACTATTACCCTACATTATCTTTCTTGTTTGCACGCGCACTGCCAAGGTGGAGTAGCCGAGCGGTCTAAAGCGTCTCGCTGCGGAGCGCGCGGTTGCTCGCCGTGGAGGTTCGAGTCCTCCCTGGGGCATGGGTGTGTGTGTTGTCCTTAGGTTAGTTTACCGAGGTTTAAGTAGTTTGTAAGCTACGGACTGATGACCACGCAGTTTGGTCCGATAGATTTACAAACATTTGAACATTTTTTTTTTTTTTTTTTTTTTTTTTTTGCACGCGCACTTTACTACTTGGTTGGCGCGTTTCATATTTTTCAGGACGTGAATTTGTGTCTTGGTTGACTTGCCTGTGCATAACAGAATCATTATATCGCTGTCGATTTTAGTGTCAATGTGTAGAACATCAAACCGTGTTACAATAAATCAACACATCCTTCTCCTTCGATTTACTATCAGCTATTTGATTTTTTATACTATGAAATTTCGTGCGATTTTAAAATATTAACAAATAAATTTTATGCCTGATATTGACTACCAACAACGAAAAAGATGTAAATATTTGTTGTGCCTACGTAACCATGTTAGCACAACTACATCGGGACATGCAGAAGATGGAATGAAATCTATAAAGTATACAGAAAGTGTGTCTGTGAGAATCTTCACTCCCTAGTAGTAATTCATTGTAATGGATTAGATTAAATGGTACGGCGATCTGATCCTAAGCTACATCTTAATACACATTTGATTTTTCGGGTTAAAACAGATAAACTGTTTTGGTTTTACTGCTTTGTTATTCACTTAAGTTTCGGCTTATTAGCCTATCATCAGGGAACAACTAACTAGCGTCGACAAGAAACGCTAGTTCTCTGATTTTCAAACAATTTACTCAAAGATGTACATAAACACAAGCTCTTATGTCACGACATTCGTTGAGAAGGTTTTCCTTCCTTCTCACGTTAACGTAATGTCTTAACATAAGACCGTGTGTTTATATACATTGTGAGTAAAATGTTTGAAAAGCAAACAACTAGTGTCTCTTCTCGGCGCTAGTCAGTTGTTTCCTGGTGATGGCCTAATAAGCCAAAAACGAGTTTGAAGCGAATAAACAAATCAATAGAACAAAAAAGTGTATTTGTTTTAGCCCGAAATATGGATTGGTTCTACCAAGAAGTGACGAGAAAATTCATAAAAAAATATTAATAAATACAATTCAAGTATGCAAGAGCATGTCGGACGGAACTTTGGATCAACATCTCTATTCCTGACGTACAGAAGCTACAGAAATGTGAGTGAACTCTGTTGAAAGCGCTTTTATCTCTCAGTCGATTATCATGATTTATATCGAGATATACGATGAAGGCAATAAATTTGTCTTATTCGATGTTTCAGTAAATGTATTCGGGACTTTCGTGATAGCTACATCCAGTTTCTCCACGATAATTCCGATTTATAATTCTTGAGCATCACTCTGTAGCTGGGCTCCTTCTTTTTTCGTTTCCTTTAGTGTGTTTGTATGTCTGGTGCAGGTCACTCGACGAAATTGACGGAGATGAGTCATAGCTGCGTGTGACATCGCGTTACTTGGTATCAATATATAGTCCTATTGTATTTTAATAAGGGCCGAGGCTCACTACAACACTCAGCGTCATAACATAAAATTTAAAAATATATTTCATTATTGAGCTTCATCTCACGTATATAATAAAAAATCAGTTTATGTTGGGCCCTATACATTTCTGTCAAAACCTAGACTGCATACAATTATAATATTGAGAAGAATTTTTATATTAGGTGGACTCTTATCACGGTGAAATATTCGAATAACTTTCCTTTTGCAGCCTATTTTCAGAGAAAATGGAATAAAAATTGTCTTGCTGGCAAAAATGTCTTGATCGACACCAGAGAGGTTATATTGTTGCTGTCACTGTTGTGAGAAACGTCCGCAGTTTGTTTCTGAAAATCGCTTCAAGACTTATATACGTAAGTCAAATCCAGTGAACAGTTCAAATAAAACGGCCTTCATGAGTTAATTTGCATTTTAAGACTAGACGAATCACTTCAATTTTTAACGGGGATAAATCAATCTGAGGACTTTTTGAATAGTTTTGCTGGCAGCTAAATTTCAAACTTCAAATCACCGGATAACACTGGTTAAAGTTCCAAGCTTAACATTGTTTCCATATGTTTTAAAAATTTACGATCTATAAATAACATAAACTAAGCATGCTACTACTAGTCACACTCTAGATCAAAGAGGAAGAAGGAAAACTCTGCAATGCACTATCTTTTATAGTGTGAAAAAAGACACCGTTGCAGTTAGAAGTTTTTAGTGCTTTGACCACTGTACCACAGTCTAACCACAGACATATAGTGACATCTCCACTTTGTGACTGCGGCAAGCAGAAGACACAAATCACATTTTTTTGGATGCATGAACAGGTGGGAGTTTACATTAAAGTTGATAAGTTATATTGTGAGCAGGGACTACCAGTTACCAATATCTGTATCAACATTATTGGCAACCAAAGACTTTGGAGTGTACAAAGAACTTATCTCTTTTCTAATGGCGGCGAAGAAAGAGTTATGAACTGTTACTGTATGTAAAAGATAAAACCATGTTTAATCACTATACTCTGTCATATCTTTAATGTTTGTTATGTTACTTCCAATTTATCTTTCTGTTTTTGTTTTCTGTCACATCTTTGATGTTTGTATAGTTGCTTTTGCCAACTTGCTTACATAACTTTACCAGAGGATGTCCTTATTACTTACATTGATGGCTGTAAGGGGACTACTCAAAGGCCAATAAAAAAATTAAAAAGAAACCACAAACATATTACTAGACTGGCAATGTCGTATTCACTGTCATTGGTGTCAGTGAAGTCTCGCCGCCAAAGTTCTATGCTGTAAACGTCTGAGCAGCCGTGTGTGTTATTACAGAAAAATTAAAAATGCAGATGAACTGCGGTAACTACGTTGTCTTTAGAGTTTTGACTTATGGGAAATTGGTACGTTGTATAGTTCTGTATATTTTTCAGCTGGAGTAAATTTGACACACACAGTAATGAGTTGCATCGAGTTGCTGTTATTGTTAATCTCTTACCAGTTTCATTCATTTTCGGTTTTTTTTCAGTAGTATGTTCGGTAATTTACAAGAAAGCTTTCCATCGAAATATGCACGCATCTATCGATATATACTATACTCTCGTACTAAATATATATATAAAAAATAAAAAAAACTTCTTGTTTAACCTACACCTAACCTAACTTTGACTTTAAAAAAAGTGATTTGTAGCGTAGCCTTAAGAAGGTTAGATATAGGTTAAACAAAAAGTTCTTATTTTAGTACGTGAGGGCGCGTAGCGCCCGAATCTCCGGTTCAGAAACACTATATCAAACATTCAATATATATAGATAGGTGCGTACGTATTTCGATGGAAAGCTTTCTTGCAAATTACCGTATGTTCATTATAAAAGTATACTGTCTGCTTTGTCATATACTAACGAGTCGCGTTTGCTATTTTTTTTAATAAACTGATACCAGTTTCGATCAACTTCGGCTTTTATTTTAATGGTATGAATATCCATGAACCAGAGATTCGGGCGCTACGCGCCCTCACGTACTAAAATAAAAACTTTTTGTTTAACCTATATCTAACCTTCTTAAGGCTACGCTACAAATCACTTTTTTTAAAGTCAAAGTTAGGTTAGGTATAGGTTAAACAAGAATTTTTTTAATTTTTTTTTTTTACATATATTTCGTACGAGAGTATAGTATATATCGATAGATGCGTGCATATTTCGATGGAAAGCTTTCTTGTAAATTACCGAACATACAACTGAAAAAAAACCGATGCAACTCATTACTGTGTGTGTCAAATTTACTGTTTGTCGTAGAGAGCACATATCTTTATTCCTCTGCCTCTTCTTTTTTTTTTTTATTTTTTTTATTTTTTTTTTATTTTATTTTTTTTTTTTCCTTCACGTAACTACGTCTGCTTTAACTGTACGTAACGGTAAAATTTTACCTATCATCCCGCGGCTTTGCATGAGTATGTTGGTAACATCAACGAAACGGTAGAAAGTCTTTCCAAAGATGTTAATATTCTTAGAAATCTACATAGAGTGACTTGATTAGTGTTTCGTACAGGCGATGAAGTATATAAATAATGCTGTCCCTGCTCTATGGTTGACAGGTTTTCGTGTGTACCCTCGTTCACTCAGTAATAGTAATTGCCCTCGTAAAACGTAGATTTCGTGACAGACATTTTCGTTGTCACGCGATTATTGTCAACATGATCACGTGACACCGCCAGGGCGGTAAGTTAAATTTAACCGTACGTAGCACGCCCTTCTCATAATACGATTCGACAATGTATGTGTTAAATTCAGCTGTTGCGGAAGTTGTAGCTCAAATGGAAATCATGTTCAAACCAAGTAGTATTGCTTACAATGTCATATCGTATCAGATCAGACAAGAACCGTACGGAACGGTTTTGACGTGAGGTAAAGCAAGATGGCGGCGTCAGGCTTCAGTCACAGAGGCAAATTTACCAGTCTAGTAATATATGTCTGTGGGTCTACACTGCTGCGACAGTAGCGCTCCAAGTGGCCGGCAAGCTACGTTTCTGAATACGATGTTGGAGGAGCACGAATAGTATCGTTTACATTGACTTTAACATACCTTTTACGTTAGGGAACGTAGTTAGTACCATAAAAATATGTAATAATTTAAAAATAGCTACACATTTGTCTTTCTTAATTTTCCTAAGATCCCTCACAAAGTATGAAACCGTACATTACAAGATAGTTCGTTAAGTATTGTCTTGTAACCTCTGGGTATTTACTGAAAAATTTCATTTTCGATTAAAAATAAAAAATGGCTAAGAAACATCAGAAGACCTGTCATTTGGGCAGAAAGACGTCGCTTTGCTACTCAGGGACGTTAAGGTTTCTTCACTACATTTGAAGTAAAATTGATGAGGATGGAACTTAGAAAACGTATATAGAATACCATAACTACAGTATTTAATGTACTAAATCGGACACAACAGCCGAAGCTGAAGGAAAAAGTCACAGACATGGCAATAAAACGGAAAAAACAATTAAACTGTTTTCCAACAAAGAAGAAGAAGAAGAAACTTCAAACCAATGGCTTTTCAAGCTAAAGCAGTTCCTCTCAAAAGAATACGCGCCTATAAGAAAGACGAGTGAGAGGTTAAAATGTGTGAATCATTATACTCCACACCGTATTAATACGAGTAAAAAAACTGCCTTTCATAGTAAGAACAGGCCATAATAGAAATGTATATTTCCCTTATGTTTATATTCTACTTACTTTCAGCGGAATAAGCTGCAAATATACACATATTGTTCTTTATACAACTGAATCAGTTAAATTCAGCTGTTTTTACATTAATTTGCGAATTGTGTACGTCTCTTGTTTTGTTACAAATGCTTGTAACGTGTAAAATTATACTAACTATTTCGTTAATTACCTACAAAATAATTATAAACAAAACATCACTCCTTCTGCGGTTCGCCCACTGCTAGGAGCGCTAGTGTCGTTGCAACTGTCAATCGATAACAACTTTCACAGCAGTGAGTGTCGTGACTGTATGTTAGACTGGGCTGTTCATTAATTTTATTCAAATTTAATGAATTGCATAACATAAAACATAAAACTTCAATATAATTTTGCTCTTTTAATGACTGTCTTTGAATGAAGCATTGCAACTGTTACAAAATGTTTCAAATGCTTGTATAGTCTATGGGACTTAACTACGGGGTCATCAGTCCCTAGCAACTGTTACATGTGATCATGATAAGGAACTGCTACTCCAGAATAGGTTTCACAGGAATGTAACTTAACAAATACTCTGTGCTGACGAGGATTCTCTCAGAAATCTGTTCCTTCTATACAATTTTCTGTCACTGCTTTCACTTATTAACTTCTTTCACATATTTCCGTAGTTCTTATGTATAAGAGTAAAGGCACGTATGATTACTAATGTAACGTAATACGCTGTATTCGTTAGTTAACCAAGTGTATGTAGCTGCACATTTGGATTTTATATCAAAATCATACAAACAGACTAACAGTTTTGTGTTCTGTGAGACCGTATTTATTTTCAGCTTCGATAACAAGCTGTATGCTAGATATTTACTCTTTCAACTGATGTGTAGAAACATTATAGTCTTAGCAAGCCTATATCACATTCTCTCCTGCCATACAGACGTGTTACACAGTCATTTCGGATAAAGCCCGAGCATGAAACGAGTACTGACTAGTAACAACTGAACTCAGCCATTTCTCTCCAATTTCTTGCAACTGAAGATGTCAAATTTTTCCGGTTTCTAAAGGTTTTCAATGTCATTGTATCTTTAAAACACGACATTTCTTCTTATGTTATCATTCAATGTCCAGAACTACTATTATTATCAATTGAAGGTATCTGCTTATATATAGTTGTTACCTTTCATATAGCAAAATATGTAAACCTCTTATAAAAAGTAATCTCTTTACATAATTACAATGCAAGAATAAATGAAAGGTAGTAACAGTATCTTTATTAGTAAACTGAGGGATAGGGGAACACTAAGCAGCAGGAGTCCAATTTTATCAAACTATGTAGATGTGTCACATAAAGGATTTTAAACGCTTTACCATTCTGGCCGACGTAACTTTGATTATAATCCCTTCCTGTTTTGTCTTTTTTGCTACTGTACGATTTATCTTTGATACCACTTCAAGTGTATGATATCGCCAGTCAAATGAAAATATTTAGGTTAAATTTGAAACTTACTTTGGACATACAATCGTATTAGGCGTTTAACATAAACTACATAATACCAATTGTTTATTTGATGAGTGTAACATTCCTTACCACTTGCAAATTAACAAAAAAAAAAAAAAAAAATAAAATCAATTCAGGTTCCGCTAAACTGTTCCCCACATTTCGTGCTGGTTCTCAACCGGGGTTTGGACTATTTTCACTCGTCTCTTCGTCAGAGCCAGTCGGGAAGTCCTTTGCCATTTCGTAATGTAGACCCTACGGAGGTCTCGAGCCTGTTTCTCTCGCAACACCGTCGTACTGACTTGTGAGTCTATCTCGTTATCATTGATTCTGCATCCATTACATTGCAGCTAATTGTCTGTGTGATCCGTAGTGTGACTCTCCCGTATCCTTTATGCGAATGATATCGCTGGGCATGCTTCGTTTTTATCTCTACCGCGAAACAGAAAAGAATAGGAATTTCACCTTATTTGTAGTTTGTCACGCAGACATGTTTCAGCACTTGTGTGCTATCTCCATTGAGTTTATAGGATGTATTTAGTATCTTACTTGAAGTTATTAATAGAGTTTTTGATTGCTTTAAATTTGCAATAAAATTTACAGCTTGTCGTGTTTTCTGTAGTGAGGTGTTATTTCCTTTTGATTTTGTCGCGATGAAACGTCTGTCCTGCTTTGACAGTATAGCCCAGACAATAGGACAAGTTATAAATTACATTACACATTTAAAGATGCCAACAGTACTGCCAATAACTTAATGTAATAAGTGAAATATATAAACCCACTGAAGATGTCTGGGTGGAAAACTACAAAAAAAGTGTCTTGTAGAAGGTGGAATTCATGTCTTGTTTATCTTTGCACGTACGAAAATAAGGACAACTAACATTCACAGGATGATTTAAAACCACAAAAGTTAAAGTGACGTTAGCTACATCCAATAGCCGTCAAGTATTCCTACTAGTCTTCATCTGTACAAATGACTGTGTTCTGTCCCTGAAATAAAGTCGTTATAAGTTCGATTGACGTATCCTGTAAGAATGGGAATTTTGGAGTATCATTTTACTATTGTTCTGCCAAACCATTCTTGGTGTGAAGAGTTTTATTTTCGATAGTGTGTAAAAACCATTTTTGAAAGTCGTTGAATTTCAATTATTGTTTTTTTTTAAAGAACGCACTTTTAATTCTTCCACTTTCACCTTCCACAAAACTAAAGTGAGCTATTTCCTTTCAAACGTTCAAATATTTGTTAAGCTTATGGGACTTAACTGCGGGGGTCATCAATCCCTAAACTTATGAACTACTTATAAACTAACTTATATACTTAAAACAGCACAAACATCCATTCCAGAGGCGGGCCTCGCGCATAGGAGCATAAGGCCTCAATGCGCTCGGCCATTCCGTCGTGGCCAATTTCCTTTCAGCTGAGATTCTGGATACGCTCTTGCGTCTCAACAAATGAATCGTGTTTGCGTATATGGCATCGTATCGATATCATATTTCTGTTGGATTAAAGAAACAAAAATACTCGAATAGATCCAAGTAATTTCTTCAATAAACTTAAATCCAACACAAAAATTGTTGAGGAGTGAATGTTAGTGTAATTTGAAAAGAAACCATTTAGAAGGAAAGAAAAGTTTAACTACTCTGAAACTGATGATTTGCTGACTTCCTATTGTAAATACACGTCATTGACCTTCATAGAAAAATAAGCTTGTTTGGATACTAACACAATTGAAACTACATTTTTTTTTTCATGTTCGTCACACTGTTATAAGATAGCAATTTCTAAGCTACTTATGAATTAAACTACGTGATCTCTGAGAGTATGGCTCTTCACCTGAGTGTACTGGTGCCAGCAGACATCACAGTAGAAACGAGGCTGTTGATGTCCTCGAAGGACGGGTTTGATATCTGCAGGTGGTCGCAAGCGATCCTGTTGAGAGCCGTGTTGTCCAGGACGACAACGCAGTCTGCATTACGCACCAACCGCTTCAGCGTGAGCAGGGAGTTGTACGGCTGCACCACGACGTCACTGCAGCACACCTGGGTTCTGAAACAACCGCCAGCGAAGCTCAATGCACACGTGTGTCCTCAAAAAGATTCAATACCGTCGGTGGAATAAAACAAATAATCATTAGATATTGGAGGTGACACACGGATATATGCACTGCAAACAGAGAGGGCAAAATATATCATTGTTGTGGGTTCGGTCCCACTATGGTATACGTCATAATGAGGCAGTTGATAAATTAGCAAAACAAGCTATTACTTCAGGAAACATTATAGATTTGAAACTGCCATACACAGACTTCTTAAAGGAGGTTAAGAGTCTTGCAAAAACGCGATGGCAAGAAATGTGGAATGTGACCCAGCAATATAAAGGTGGATATTATGTGGCCATACAGCCTGAAATTTCAACAAGACCATGGTTTCCGAGAACGAATTTGGCCCGCTCTTCGATTTCTACCATTATCCGACTCCGATTTAACCATGCATCTTTCCCTGTTCATCTACATAAAATTCACTTATATAATTCATCGCCGGCCGCGGTGGCCTAGGAGACTGAGGCGCTCCAGTCACGGTCTGCACGACCACTACGGTCGGGGGTTCGAATCCCCACTCGGGCATGGATATTTGTGCCGTCCTAGTTCGTAAGTAGTTCATAAGTAGTTTGTAAGTTTAGGGACTGATAACCCCGTAGTTAAGTCCCATAGACTATACGAACATTTGAACATTTTATAATTCATCTGCCTGTGACTGTGATTTTGTGACTGATGAAGACGTTAACCGCATCCTGTTTTCGTGTCCAAAATATGAAAGTGAACGTTCAGTGTTTTTGGAATCTTTGACAAAAATGGGTTACTCCATGCCTCAATCTGCTCCTTGTCTATTGACCACTAAAAACATTAAGATTTATAAACTGATAATCAGCTTTCTGAAGAAAATTGGGAAAAAACTATAATTTCTACTAATCATACTTGTCATATAACCTTATTTGAGAAATGTTGTATGAATATATCTTTGATGGCTAAATACAATCGATGGCGTTAATAAATAGACTGCACTGGTGGCAGTGGCGGGCTAAGACTGTCGGAGGCCCTGGGCGGCGAAAGAAAACAGGGCCGCCAGCCAACTTGAAAATATTTTAGTATAAAAGAAAGAAAAAAAGTGCTTTCGGGGTATTTGGAGGTCCCCCCAGGACGAGAGGCAGAGGCACGGGTCGGTCCAGAAGAAAAGTTGCTTTCGAGGTCTTTAAGATTTAAAGTCCCCCCCCCCCCCCCCCCTGAAAGAAGGCCCATGGGCGATCAAAATAAGAAAAAAAAGGGCTTTCCATGTATCCGGAGGCCCCCAAGCAAGACGAGACGTCCGGGGCAGTCCACTGATTGGTGGAAGATATTCCAATTTCAGCCTGTTCACATGACAATTGTTGATTTCAAACGGTAATAGAAAGAAAACAATCTTTGACGTACAAACTCATTTTGCACGTACTTGAAACGGCACTGTTGTCGTATGTAAACCACATAGAGCCACACAATTGTACCACTTCTCTAAGCCATAAAAAAGGAAGGTTCAATGCAGTACAGAGTGTTCGTATATGTAGTACGCAGTTGAATCCAAAGGTAAAATAAAAATTGGGAAGAAAACAGTAAAACAGATTGCAAAAGTATAAAACTGCGTCACGCAGAATATTTAGAAGTTATAAAGATATCAAAGCCAACAATGGACACACACACAATTTCAAACAAGCACACATACACAAACCACTTACATACACTTTTGTGTTACTTTATGTTGTGACCAATTCAGATAAAATGGGCTTACGCAGTCAATGCTAGCGTCAGTATGAAAATTGGTCGTAACATAACGGGGTGAGAGTGGCCATATAGGTATATAAAACGTTTCTAGGCTTGTGAAACCCGAGAGATCTTCAGAAGTATTTGAGAGTTATTTAAAGAGTAGATCGTAAAATCGATGAAGAATTTTGAAAGTTGATCTCATTAATAAATTAAAACGATTGGAATAAAGAACACAATGGAAGACAGGAGGTCAGAGTCCACCCTCGGGCACTGGTGTGTGTGTGTGTGTGTGTGTGTGTGTGTGTGTGTGTGTGTGCGCGCGCGCGCGCCTCGCGCGCGAATGTATTGTTCGTGTGTGTGAGCGCGAGCGCGAGCGCGCGCGCGTATGTATTGTTCTTAGCATAAGATACTTTACGTACTTTGTAAGCGTAGGAACCGATGACCAGGATAGTTTTATCTCTTAGAATTAAAAATATTTGAACATTTCGAATTTTTGAGTCGATTTATTATGTTAGTCAGGAGGTTACATAAGCCTGAACGGAAGGGACACAATTTATTTATTTATTTATTTTTGTTAAATTTCACTTAATATTCAAATCAACATTTTAGAGATTAATTTAATATTTAGTGGTTTTGGAAGTCCGTAATATATCACTTATTTAATAAATCAATTCTGCTGTTTTTTATTTTGTGCATCGAAATTTATTAACAAGATGTTCATATCCTTTACAACAAAATGAAATGACACTCTTAAAATTAACTGTTAAAAATGGTCGAATGCCTCAAGTTTTGAGATCAAACCTCTGTGGTTATCGATCCCCTGACTTACAAACTACTCAAACGAACTTACGATAAGGACAAGACACACTCACCCAAAACCGAGGGTTGCATAAACGATTTAGAGGAAAATCTAAGTAGCTCTCTTTGGTTGTTTGTAGATGACGTCGTCATTTAACATCTAGTAAACACATCTGAAGCTCAAAACCAACTGCAGAACGATTTGAATAAGATATCTGTATGGTGTAAGAATTGGCAGTTGACTCTAAATAATGTAAAGTGTGAAGTCGTCCACACGAGTACGAAAAGAAATTCGTTAAACTTTGTTTACATGATAAATCAATCAAATGTGATGGCCGTAAACTCCACAAAATACCTAGGAATTACAATTACTTCTGACCTAAATTGAAAAGAACACGTAGATAATGTCGTGGGAAAGGCGAACCAGAGACTGCCAAGGACCTTTCGCTATGTGCGGATCTGCATTTGCTTGGGCTCCTTGGTCACGATGAGACCCAAGATGTTCTGTTCCTTCACCACGATATACCACTGGCGGGGAACATCGATGCCTCGTCGACCAACCGGAATCAACATCGTTTTCTTTGGATTGATAACGGATCCCGAGGCACGTTCGTATAGCCGGAGGGTGGCCCGGACAGCGTTTATATCTGAGGCCCTAGACAGGAACAGTCCAACATCGTTGGCGTACGCCGCACACCGCACGGGTGCGGTATGCACCTGCACACCGGGAATGCAGGCATCCAATGCTCACTTCCTGCATCTGATGTACACCGATTGATGTTATGACGTCGTACGCCACACAGTTTACGTTGCATGGAAGAGAAAATATCGCAAGATTCTCCTACCAAGGCAAAGGGGAGTGATTAACGATATGTAGGTATAACTTAATCGTGATTATTTCAGAGATGATCTTAGTTATTTGCGACTTTGCGATTCTTGCCATTTGGGTGTACCCGACGTGCAGATAGAACCAATCGTATCCTCTGCGTGATCGTGTAATTTTAGATTATTTGCTAACAAAATGTTCCACCTAGGATCTGAGGGTTCAGTGAAATAATTTTTAGTTTCGCAATTAGGA
This sequence comes from Locusta migratoria, assembly GCA_026315105.1. Lineage (NCBI taxonomy): Eukaryota > Metazoa > Arthropoda > Insecta > Orthoptera > Acrididae > Locusta > Locusta migratoria. Next base: position 650,875,425 of record CM048745.1, on the reverse strand, counting down.
TTCAATATCCCTTGTCAGCCACACAAATTCTGATATATCATATATACTTACAATGTACACACAAAATAAGAATTTCGCACTCACTATCATACTATATGTGTATAACTTTGAACACATGTATGCACTGATAATACTTTAAGTTATGGTTTTTTTTTCTGTTCCTTACTCGGCGGTCTACCTATCCGCGGTACTCGGGCTAGATGGACCACCACCAAGTGATTGACGGACCTCTGGTACATATCAGGGTATAACACGAGAAATAGAGGTCATCAAAGGTACATTCAGAATTTACGGGCTCATAGACCGTGGTCGAGTTGTAAAATGTTCCCGTAACTTTTCAGTTCGCCACTTTACCTCTGAGGATGTCTTCTAAGACCGAGGATGAAACGATAGGGGAAAGTTTTTCAATTTGACAGTTTCCTATGAGCTAAGAAATTTTAAATGAAGTCAACGCCGGCTATGAAAACTTAATTCTACAAACATTGTTTATTTTCTTTTCCGATATATTTTTATTAACCGTTTTTGCTTCTTATTCTTAATTTCTCCCCATAACTATTTTTTCTGCCTCCCTTTTTTATTTCTCTCCCCGCCTCTACCTTCCTATCTTTCTTCAACTCTCCACTTTCTGTCTTCTTTTATCTTCATCTTTGACTCTCTTTTATCTGTTTTAATTTTCAAGGGAAATTTAAGGAGAACTTAGAGTGCAATCTTTATTGACACAAGGCACTGGATATATTTTGTGCAGTAACTAGTAACTGCGAGGGGGGGGGGGGGCGGGGTCACCTTTTTATATACCGGGTAATCAAAAAGTCAGTATAAATTTGAAAACTTAATAAATCACGGAATAATGTAGATATAAAGGTAAAAATTGACATAATAGTTCTTGGAATGACACGTGGTTTTATTAGAACTAAAAAAATGCTCAAAAAATGTCTGACAGATGGCGCTTAATCTGAACAGAAAAGCAATAATTAGCATAGCAAGTTAAGACAAAGCAAAGATGATGTTCTTTACAGGAAATGTTCAGTATGTTCACCATCATTCCTCAACAATAGCTGTAGTCGAGGAATAATGTTGTGAACAGCACTGTAAAACATGTCCGGAGTTATGGCGAGGCATTGGCGTCAGATGTTGTCTTTCAGCATCCATAGAGATGTCGGTCGATCACGATACACTTGCGACTTCAGGTAACCCCAAAGCCAATAATCGCACGGACTGAGGTCTGGGGACCTGAGAGGCCAAGCATGACGAATGTGGCGGCTGAGCACACGATAATCACCAAACGACACGCGCAAGAGATCTTTCACGCGTCTAGCAATACTTTGTTGTTTATTTTATTTTTATTATTTATTTATTTTTGTTCTAATAAAACCCCATGTCATTCCAAGCATGTGTGTCAATTTTTACCTCTCTATCTACATTATTCCGTGATTTATTAAGTTTTCAAATTTATACTGATATTTTGATCACCCGTTATCTTCTCGTATATTTCAGAGGATTCAGACACAGGACATCTTCGTAGCTTCTGAAGTATCAGCATTATATCATTTCTTGAGATACTAGGGGAGCAGCAACGACATAACATTTGTACTATCCTAGATTATTTTAAGTGCTCCAACTATCTCAAATTTCACTGGTCCATTGCTCCCAATTGTCAGGGATAGATGGAACAGCTACAGGCACGCAATTTTAGGTTAAGATTGTACTCAACTACACATTAAAATTATAGCATTGATATTATGTCGAAATCATTAGAACTAACTTCACCGCGTTACAAATAAATCTACTATAATATAGTTTTAACTCAACAAAAGCAATAAACGATGTTTTGTTCTGAAATACACAGAAAACCCCTGAGAAAATTTAAACGTGTCTCTTCAACTTAAGAATTTTTCCTGAAAGTCTACCTTACATTCCCAGCATTCATAATATTTCACGGCAAATTAATAGTGGTAACTCTTGTAAAACTACAGTTTCAGTGTTTGGAATGAGGTTACAGTGTTCGATAAAATATTCGTTCAAGCTTTCAAAAGAACAATTCGACATCTGCGTAACAACTGTAGCCTCATGACCTACTTCATTCTCTGACGACTTCTGTCAAATATAGGATGTCCTACGTCCCGATTAATCGGAATGTCGTGAATGTTCATTCATCTTCCCGGTGTCCCAAAAAGTTGCTACTGTAAATTTCAAGTAAGAAAATCAAAGATTTTTACTGTACCGGTTCAATATTTTAAGATGTATCCATATATTAGTAATCCTTAGTCGCTGATTCTTATATTACGTTATGTTTATTTGGCTGCAGTTCGCAACGCTGTATCACAATCATTATTCACTTCTTATTGTTTTTGAGCAGTTGAGGTCTATAAATTCGTTTACCATAGCGGTTGCTGTGCGTGTTTTTATGTGTGTAACAGTGTGGGTTTTCACTTGTTTGTGATGCCAAATGTACCAAGTTTACTTGAAATCGGTCGAGTAGCTTAGGAGGAAATGTGGAAAGAACATACACACACACGTACACGTACAGACATACAATCCATACCTTCATTTTCATAACACGTATTGATTAGGCTCAGTAATTACGCATAAGTTAATTTCTCCACGCGTTTGCAGTTCCTCCTCACCTACATCTTTTGACTGTATTTTTTAAGTTTGTCCCGATTTAAAAAAAAAGAAAATGTTCAAATGTTTGAATAGCTTATGGGACTTAAGTACGGGGTCATCAGTCCCTAAACATACAAACTACTTATGAACTAGCTAACACTAAGGACGGCACAAATATCCATGCCCGAGGGGGGATTCGAACCCCCAACCGTAGTGGCCGTGCGGACCGTGACTGGCGCGCCTCAGTCCCCTCGGCCACCGCGGCCGGCTGTCCCGATTTTAGAACCAACATTTTCAGCAAGCCTAGTCAGATCGTACCAAGTACAATTGTAGACGAAGTCAACAAACTGCAATTCACAATTATCATAAGATATATACAGGGTGTATCAAAAAGCATGACGCAAACTTACGCGGTTGAAAGTACACGATAATAGAAGCAAAAATAAAAATGTCCCACTAAACGTGGGTCCGCAAACGATTCGTTTGCGAGATAATTACGAATGTATGATTTCAAGCCGCCACTGACGCCATTGTAAACATTATCCTGGTTAATATTTATTAATTTGAAATTTAGACTTTAGGTTTTTCATCGCATTTAGTTCATATTTCACGTATGGGTTACCTGTTAAAGCAGCTGTTCGAAGTATCTTCCTTGCATCTGGATGCAATGCTGTGCTCGTCTCTGCAATGAATTTCGAATTATTTCGAAAACCCCTGGATCATTCCGGAATTCTTGACAAGCGTGTACAACTCTCCGCTCCAGTTCTTCAAACGTGTTAACAGGTGAGCTGTACGTTTCGCTTTTGAGGTGACCCCAGACACAATAATCCAAAGGATTTAGATCAGTTTATTTGGAGGCTAAGGTACAGGTCCGCCTCGACTTATCCATATAGGGCCGCGTCTGCGCGTTAGATGCCGTCTCACAGCAGCAAGAAAATGTACCGGAACTCCACATACTCTGACGTTGCTGAAGGGGAATATCCTCAACCAATCCTGGAAAATGACGCAGCATAAACCTAAGGAACCTCTGTGTGGTCCAATGAGTTGGCGGCTTGGAATCATAATTCGTAATTATCTCACAAACGGCTCGTTTGAGGATCCATGTTTAGTAGGACATTTTTACTTTTACTTCTATTATCGTGTACTTTCAACCGTGTAAGTTTTCACCATCCTGTTTGATATACCCTGTATATATAACTAGAAAATAAATAAATAAAAATTTACAATAAAAGTTAAATAAATCATAGGTGATAGAATTTCTGGAACCGATGTCGATATCAGTAAAAAGCAATAACTGTCAAAATTCTTGATTTCCGGGATTGACGAAGTATCTACCAACATCGATAATTAGGTTTGTTCAGAAAAAAAAAGTTCAAATGTTTGTAAAGCTTATGGGACTTAACTACGGGGTCATCAGTCCCTAAACTTACAAACTACTTACGAACTAGGACGGCACAAATATCCATGCCCGAGGGGGGATTCGAACCCCCGACCGTAGTGTTTGTTCAGAATCCTCAGAATGCGAGTCCTAGTACATGGAAAGAGGTCTCCAGCAAAATATATAGTAACGGACTATGTTACCTGACTGATGGAAAACTCCTAACAAAACTTAATTTTAAATCCAGGCTAATGGTTCATTTACTGCCAATATTTCTATTCACTTAGAAATTTTGATTAAATGCCTCTTCTTCAGTTCAATATCTTTGACATTTTTTGCACTTGAAGGAGATTCCTTTTAAAAGATTAACACATTTGCCACTGTCATTAAATTACTGTACTATTATAAACACTCATTTTTAACTTCGCAGCATGTAATCATAAACAGCCTGACTCGTTCGATATCATACAAGACAAATTATTAATGGAACGTGTAAGTAATGTATTGTATTACACTGAGTTGTCCATATCCTACAATATGGTTAGATATGATAAAGCAGGGGCGAACTACGAAGATGAGTCAAATGAAAACATTACATTTGTAATAACAAATCTAAATTTCGCGCCGTTATCCTGTAAGTTGGTAAGCGTGCCAGAAACAGTGTGCATACTGGCCTATAGGTAGCAGAATAGTGCAGATGCACACATATCGTCGCACTATCAGCATAAAGATGGCCGCCCCACTTGCGACTTGCACCAGGGAAGAACAGCGTTTTGTTATTCTGTTTTTGCATAGTGGAGGTGTGAAACCTATTGAAATTTATCGATGAATGAAGGTTCAGTACGGAGACGCATGTTTGTCAAGCAGCAAGTATACGAATCGAGTAGGAGGTTCGCAAATGGGGTGACTTCAGTGGAAGATGCTACTAGTCCAGGTCAGGCACAACGAGTTGTGACTCCACGGAACATTGCAGCAGCTGAAGCCATAGTGAAGGAAACCGCCGAGTGACACTGAATGACATTGCAGCAAGTTTACAGATTAGCCATGGGTCAGCACACCACATTGTGCATGATGTTTCACAAAGTGTCTACAAGATCGGTGCCACAGCAGCTGACTCCTGAAATGAGCGTCTTCTTCATCCACCATACTCACCACACCTTATCCCAGGTGATTTTCATATGTTTGGACCACTCAAAGAAGCAATGGGAGCAAAGAAGTTCCGTTCTGATGAAGAGGTACGCTACGCGGTGTATGAGTGGTTGTGCGGACTATCAAAAAACTTTTTTTCTAATGAAAGTGTGCACTTTCTAAGCGCTGGAGGACTTGCATTGAGTGTGGGGGAGATTTTGCTGAAAAGTGATACAGATTTGTATCACTTCTGCACAATAAATAATATTTAAAAAAATTAAGGTTTTCATTTGACTCACCTTCGTATCACCTGAATCTGCGTTAGAGAAAGTGATAACCATAATGTGATGTTTTCTAGGTCTACATAATTACTGGAACGTGATGCTGTAGACTCCACTTGTCACTAAACAAAATATTTAGTTTATTTCATCAACTAAGAGTGAATACGTACCTCAGCTCATCCTGGTTGGGGAATACGCTGTAAGAGTTGACGATGTTTTTCGGGTAGCGATCCGAGAGGCGCTCCATGATGAGAGAGCCCACGCCAGACCCAGTACCGCCAGCTATGGCGTGGACCACCATGAAACCCTGTCGAGAGGACTTTGCTTCACTTTACTCACATATAGATTATTATCTATTAACTATACAATGCTCACCAGCTCAACCTTTATGCGATGATTTTTTTGACGTTTAGGGAGCTCAACGGCCGAGTTTTTTTTTTTCTTCAACCATTAGTCACCTAACGTATCGAAATAGTTCCCGGCTACCATACACTGTAGTGACTGTGGTGAACCAAGTTTTAACTATATGTGAAATGTACCTAGTTTTTAAAGTGCAATCAATGTCTTGTGTGGTTTACAAAGCCCCAGGACTGTCTCAGTAGTAGCTGGCATGATTCTGGGGCATTTTGGACCTATACGTCCTTGGGGAATTGGTGATATTGACTCCAGTGATATTATTTTCACGTCCGACGGGAAAATCTTCTACAAAGTCTGTTGATTTTGACAACATGAATAACAGCCTACCTGAATGGATTTGCCACGATCTTGATTTGTCACTTGATCAAGATTTCTATCCTTCGTAAATTTTGGTTTGATGCGTGTGCGAGGACAGGCAAACAGATTGTGGCAGTAGATCTATTTTCTCTGGATTCGATATGAACAGCAATATTTAGTTGGCACTGATTTTGTTTACAAGAACACAGTCAATCATGCCGGTGCACAGAACTTCACCATGAGTTATACAAAGATCATTGTGGAAGTCCTATAACTGCACAAACATTATCAGCGACATCTTAACTTCATGGCAGTTGTGAGGTGCGCTCAATGGACAACGTACTATTTACTGTGGCACAAAGATAAGTTGGCTCTTTATTTTGGTCAAGGTATTTGTCATCAATATAGATCTCCACAGTTCTGTTGAATTGTCTATTATTAAGACGTAAATCAAATGTTAAAATGTTTGTAAAGTTATGGGACCAAACTACAGTGGCCATCGTTCCCTAAACTTACAAACTACTTAAACTAACTTATACTAAGAAAACACACACACACACACACACACACACACACACACACACACACACACACACACACACACCCATTCCCGACGGAGCACTCGAACGTCCGACGGCGAAATGCCGCGCGCACCGCAGTAAGGCGACTTAGCACGCACGGCTATTCCGCCGCGGCATTAAGACTGAAACAAGGAAATCCTGTCTCGCCAGTATTAAGTTAAATCTTCACTATCGGAAGTATTCTGCCAGTAAAGAACAACACATCGAATATCAGATTTTCTTAGATAGTTCCAAAACGAGTTTGCATTGTTGCTATAGGCCAATGATCAATATAAACAATATTATTATGCATACAAACTGTTTCTATCATGTCACTAAAGTAGAGTTTAAGAAGTCGTCCACTAGGTACCGAACCTTCAGATAAGACAAATTGGAGAAATTTCTGACAAATAGTTTTATCGCCCATGACGACCAAGAATTCTCTGCGTCCAGTCATGAATACGGTTTGTGTCTCTTTAGGAATGATGACACGAATATTTAGTGTCGAATCCGATTGTTGCTTCATAGATTTGTCGCTCAGTGATTTCTTACTTTAGATTTTTCTACAATGTGTGAAACAACGTCGATAGATGTTACGAGTTACGTTATTCAGTAATACTGCTGGCTCTTCGTAATTTTCGATGACGGGAACATGCTTATCAATATGGTAATTGGAAATTATAATAGAAATTTCAGCCTGGTGCTTTTGATATAAAATATTAGCCCATTTTAGGTTACGTTGGTGACACTAAAAGTGGTCCTTTGTGATCGCCTTTTGAAAACTCGACATTTAAATGAAAATGACGGCTTAAACATTCATCTGAGACAAAAATTGAATAAACGAATTTGTAAAGGAGAAAACTCTCTACAAAGGCTCGTCGCTTTGAAATCACAGTGTCAAGTATCGGTGTAAATAGACGAACTGGAAACAAACCTACAAGTAGACTGGGCCTTACTGGAAGCAGTAGGTCAGATGTGAGTTAACTGCACCGTAGTATAGGGACGCTACGCATAAACAAACATTGAACGACAAAGAGAGGATTCCTGATGACTACGGTCCCTGGCTTAAGGCTCCTAAAAGTAAGAGCTGACGCTTCCGACATATTTATTCCCGTAGCTCGTACGCCAAACATAATGCGGTGCTATAGGATTTGCGTCACGGTACTTTAGCACGACATTTGGGGGATTGTGTTGCCATAAACTGCTCAGATGATACCAGAGGTGGCTACAGAATGTTAACTCCTCCTAAAGATTCTGAGAGAAGAAAAAAAGGATCATTACCTGTCGGATCAAAAACTGGGAACCCGGACCGAGCGCGCAGTTATGTATTGTAAATAAATATTATTAATTATTATGACTTGAAGCAATATTTAATAGTAAAACTCGTCTGTGATATTCGAACGTAAGTTTTTATTTAGCTCTTTTCAAAGTACTACCTCTTAACAGAGAAGCTGCCTTAATGGAGTTAGCAGCCCAAAATATTATAACACAGCAAAAATTCCAGAACTTTCAGTTTTAGAACACAATATGTCTGTCTTACATAGTATATTGAGAAATAAACCACATCAAAAAGTTTTGTACTGACATTGCACAAATTGTTGAAGATACTGCTATTAAGTTATTGTGAGAAAGTATTATAAAGACTAAAATATAAATATACTGGGCAAAAAGTTCAGTTACGGCTGTTGCAGTGTACTGTACTGATACAGAAAACTACCGTTGAACGTTGTTTGTGGTATTTCGAAATTTTTTCGTCATAACTTGAAGTATGCAATTTGAAAGAATAGTACCTGATGTTTTATCACAAATTACACCGTCAATTATATTTATTAGTAATAAATGCCAATATTGATTCTTATCTATAAGAGACTATGAGACAGAATACTGGGTAAATTTTACTTACGGCTGCGGCGGCGTAGTGTGCTAATGTTGGCACCGAAATGTTTGCTTTACAAGGATTATTAAATTACTGACAATACAAGGGTATTGTTACATCCAAAAATCTGTCAATTTTGGTGAAGGAACAGAATTATTTATTTATTTTTTGAACTGCACAAAGGATTATTTCCCTCATTCTATACGATTACGTTTTCAAATAGCATTCAACGGTTGTTACCAACATCGGTACCGTGTGCCTCTATGACCGTACTTTTTAGATCCTGTACACTAGTATTCTTTCTCGTATTAGTGTTTGTAATACATTCTGAAACTTTCTCAATAACGTAATAGAAGTATATTCAGCAATGTGAGTACCAAAATCCGATGTGGTGTATTTATCACAGCAGACAACACTTATTGCAAGACGGCAAACAAGTCTCGCATATTTAAGTCATTATTCAAATACAAGCCAAGATCGCTTAAAACTTTTGTCCACATGACCAGTTTCGTCAGAATTAAACGTAGTACGCGATTTGTATCACAGAAATATGTTTCTTCCGCTTTTTTTCTTTATTCGGACAGCATAGAAAAGCAGCAATAAGTAAAGAAAACGCAAGATTTTTGCGTCTAATCCACATATCGATGAAAACAAGAGCGGAATGGAAGCTCAAAGTACCACGATCTAAGGCTCTATGCCGGACAAATTCAAAATATTTCACTAAACTTAAACAAATCTACACTGTTCGCATGAGGTTGTGTTTAGCATTCGCTGAGAATGAAAATGGCGGATGCGCCATCCTGTGTTTTCAGGAGCTCTAGCCTGGCTGGTACTCGACTGTTCGTGAGTTTGGATGGGAGTGTATTAAAAACGTGTGTTGTATTCCGTAGGCAATATGAAGCCAACAAATATAGCTCGCGACTTGCATATCACTCTCAGTGAGTCGACGGACAGTTCATAATTTTGTGTGAAACAAAAAATTGAAAATTTTGCGCGGGGGAAGGTTTGAACCTGCGACTTTCAGCTGTGCAGTTCACCATGACAACCACAGCACCACGATGCTCTTACCATAGGTATTTCCTTCTTGAAACGTTCACTGTTTCTGTTTTGCTTCTTTTTTTATATTCTATACACTTTCTTCTTCTTTTCCTGATTGATCTCCGATCAGTTTTTGACGGGCTATCGAATACTCCGTACTTTCACTAGATCTGAGCGAGGTACGATGGGGAGCTTCCTTGTTAGGATAAGTTTGTTTATGTAGTTTGTACGTCTAGAGACTGAGAACCCCCGCAGTTTGGCCCCTTAACATATTTCACCGGTGTGAATAACATTTTGTTTCGTTTTGTCCGAATTCTAGTTCAGGAGTGATTTACAAAGAAAAAGAAAAGAGGGAAAACCAGATGGAACATCTGAAAAATCGAAAGTATCGCGATTGGTAATTTTATCGCCACATCTGACTAGATTATTTTGAGCGCTGCCATAACCTTCATCCAACTGCAGTAAACTTTTGCTGACTTGAGTTTCAAAACAAGAGGAACGGACACTGTGTACATAATAACTTGCACGATGCATGGCGGAAAATCTTTATAATACACGCTGATATCAATATTCAGTTTTATTACGATCAAACATCACTGTCTACACAACATTTCGTACGGTGCCTGGCAGATGGTACCTTACTTTAGACTTTGAAAATTGGACGATGACCCAGTCAAGTACTAGGCAAGCACGACATTGCTTAACTTAGCTGATCTAACGGAAACCTGTGGCCAGTGTATACACCTTTCGCACGCTGTGTGTGATTGGATCCTACTTAAGAGACAGGAAAGTTTTATCTTGATTATGATCTCAATATTTTTATTGTAAATTAAATGTTGTGGCGGCTTGTCGGGCGCGATTTTTCCGGTTAGGCCCAAAACGCGGAACTTAAGTCTTACTGATGTAGGTTGCGTAAACATTCAATAGATGTCACCGAGTAACGATTTCAAATCTTTTCATGGTGTACAATTTATTTCATGTTACACGTTTTTCCAAATTTACACATGACATAACGAAGTTTTATTAATTTTTGTGTATCTAATTTTAAATATAATTGTGCAATACATTATTTTCACTAAGATGCCCCGAAAAGAATCCTACCTTAACAATGCGTGTATCAAGAATGCACGACACGAACGTATAGAAAGAACTGTGTGTGTCAGTGAAGCCTTCGAAACCGATGGACAGATTTTGCTGAAATTTTGTGTGTGTGTTTGAGTTGCTCCCTGGATGGTTTAGACTTACAATTCGTCGGCCGTGGTGGCCGCGGGGACTGCGGCGCATCAGTCACGGTCTGCACGGCCACTACGGTCAGGGGTTCGAATCCCCCCTCGGGCATGGATATTTGTGCCGTCCTTAGTGTTAGCTAGTTCATAAGTAGTTTGTAAGTTTAGGGAGTGATGACCCCGTAGTTAGGTCCCATAAGCTATACAAACATTTGAACATTTTGACTCACAATTGTCACGGTTGGTGGCGCTGAACAATCGAAATAATGCAAATAGGTAATTTTGATAACTTCGTATTAGATTCGTATTTCAGGCGCTGCTATAACGTTCATTTGATTGCATGTTCGAAAGAACGGACACGCCGATGACGGGCAATGACCCTCTCTTCAGTGCGTACGCATTCCTAGGCCCTTATTCTTACGGGAATTAGTTTAGAAAATTACGAGTTTTAGTACTAGTGGACAGGATAAAGTTGACAATTTGTATCTGACGGGAAGCGTCCTTGAGTTATCAGTGCAGGTGTGTCTAGAAACAGGAGACCTGGGTTCGAATACCGGGTGGGTACAGAGTTTAAACTTTTCCCGTTCGCAGTTAATGTCAGAAATTCCGAAAATACGAGTAAACAATAACTGCATGATCAGAAGTGGTGTCCTGTAGGGACTGGAACAAGAAATGATTCGGAGACCTCCGGGGTTGTAGTCTAGTGCTGCATCGCAGCCAGCTCTAGTGAAGTTCCATATTAATGGTTAGGAACAAAGAAGACCGGAGAGTGAGCTCACCTCGAGGCGGTCGGCTCCGTCGGCCTCCCTGTCGATGATGTCGAAGATGTCGTCGAGCAGCAGCTCCCCCTGGCTGTAGCCGGACGCCCAGTTGTTGCCGGCGCCGCCGCCCCTCTTCGACAGGAAGATGTTCTCCGAGTTGTACAGCTGCGAAGTCCACATATTTTACGGCAGAACGGCTACGTCTTTAAGAACTTCAAAGTGAAAAATTAGGCAGTCACTACAGTTACAAGTGCAACCTTCACTACTGGTATCCAGGTGCATTTATACGGGGCTAACAAAAACTTTCCGTCTGTCGAGGTACATTTTCAAAGTGTCTCACCGATACTGAAATAATATTAATTACAATGGAAACTTACGGTGTAATCAATAATTACTATGGCAATATTGGCTGTTCATAGCGGTAATATACATGCTGGTCAATCTTAAAGCTTGTGGTATAATAATGAATAGGACAGGAAAGACAGATACCATTATCTTATTACGAGGCGCGTCCAGAAAGTAAATTGCGTTTGGTAATAAAATGAAATTGTACACAGATACAGAAGAAATTTTATAGCACAAAATTCTACAACTCTTAAACTACTTTTATACATAACTGCCGAAATTTTGTAGGCACTTGTCATAGCATGCCACAAGTTTTTGCATGCATCCTTCACAGAAGGTTGCCGCCTGTGTATTCAACCATGTGGTAACAGCTCTTTACCATCGTTGAAGTGTTGACCACCAAGGACAGATTTTAGGTGTAAGAAGAGATGAAAGTCGCTAGGAGAGAGGTCTGAGCTGTATGGGGGATGTTCAAACAGGTCCCTTTGAAATTTCCGTAAGAATTGTTGGTCAAATTCGGTGTGTGAGGTCAGTCATTATCGTGGAAAAAAAATCTTTTGACAGTAATCCTCTTCTTACACCTAAAATCTGTCCTTGGTGGACAACACTGCAACGATCATGACGAGCTGAAATAACATGTTACCACATGGTTGAATACACAGGCGGCAACATTCTATGAAAAAGGCACACAAAACCTTGTGCCATGCTATGACAATTGCCTACAAAATTTCGGAAGCTATGTAGAAAAGTAGTTTAACAGTTGTAGATTTTTGTACAATCAATATTTTTTTCTGTATCTGTAATCCTTCGTTGTATATAACCAAACGGAACTTACTTTCTGGACGCGCCTCGTATTTTATTATTATTGATTTACTTATTCCATTTAGCTATATGTATCTATTATGACGCATGTTTGTGGGTCTTGGTATAGAAGTCTGTTAACCCTTAAAGGCATTTTTCAACTTGAAATAATAATAATAATAATAATAATAATAATAATAATAATAAACTCACGTTCTATAAGTTGTACAAACAAAGCGAAAAATAGGTTAAAAAATTCACCTTTTTTTTAAGCGCATATGAAACATCCAAAACTTGTTACATTATTTTGAAAGCTGGATAGCTTCAACCTATTTATGTGTTTATTACGGTTCTCCATACCTATCTTAGTTGGTGTGATTTTCTACTACTTCCAAAATCAGCTCTTTATGTGGAAAACATACCGTAAAAATCTGCAAAATTATTACACTATAATTTTCTCCAGACACAAGCAAACTGAAGTTCACACTGCAGCCAACTTCGAAAAAACAAACACCACAGACAAATTCTACAAACTCTGCTGCAGCTGTTAAACACGTATTAGTTCACAAAATTCTCACTGAAAGTGGATAAAACAATACTACAATCGATGTTGGAGACAATGTACACCATGCATTTAAGGGTTTAACACAAATCAACGTATAAGATGCGCATTTTATAAGTGATGTACTTCTGCAGTTGTGTCTTGAGCAACTTGAATCTTCCATATTCCAAATAAAACTGTCAGGAACATAAAGAGCAACACTTGCATCTGGGAATGTACACTCCTGTCCATTTAAATTACTACACCACGAAGATGACGTGTTACAGACGCGAAGTTTAACCGACAGGAAGTAGATGCTGTGATATGCAAATGACTAGCTTTTCAGGGCATTCACACAAGGTTGCCATCGGTGGCGACACACCCGATTTCTCATACAGAAACATCAGTTGACTGGCGTTGTCTGGTGAAAGGTTGTTGTGATGCCTCGTGCAGGAGGAAAAATGTGTACCATCACGTTTCCGACTTTGATAAAAGTCGGTTTGTAGCCTATCGCGATTGAGGTTTATCGTATCGCGACATTGCTGCTCACGTTGATCGCGATCCAATGACTGTTAGCAGAATATGGAATCGGTGGGTTCAGGAGGGCAATACGGAACGCCGTGCTGTATCGCAACGGCCTCGTATCACAATTAGTCGAGATTACAGGCATCTTATCCGCATGGCTGTACGGATCGTCGTGCAGCCACGTCTCGATCCCTGAGTCAACAGATGGGGACGTTTGCAAGATAACAACCATCTGCACGAACAGTTCTACGACGTTTCCAGCAGCTTGGACTATCAGTTCGGAGACAATGGCTGCGGTTACCCTTGAGGCTGCATCACAGACAGGAGCGACTGCGATGGTGTACGCAACAACGAACCTGGGTGAACGAATGGCGAAAGTAATTTTTTCGGATGAATCCAGGTTCTGTTTACAACATCATGTTGGTAGTATCCGTATTTGGCGACATCGCAATGAACGCACTTTGGAAGCGTGTATTCGTCATCGCCATACTGGCGGATCACCGGGCGTGATGGTATGGGGTGCCATTGGTTACACGTCTTGGTCACCTCTTGTTCGCATCGACGGTACTTTGAACAGTGGCCGGTACATTTCAGATGTGTTACGACCCGTGGCTGTACCCCTCATTCGATCCCTGCGAAACCCAACATTTCAGCAGGATAATGCACGACCGCATGTTGCAGGCCCTGTACGGGCCTTTCTGGATACGGAAAATGTTTACTGCTGTCCTGGCCAGCACATTCTCCAGATCTCTCACCAACTGAAAACGTTGGGTCAATGGTGGCCGAGCAACTGGCTCGTCACAATACGCTAGTCACTACTCTTGATGAACTGTGGTATCGTGTTGAAGCTGCATGGGCATCTGTACCTGTAGACGCCATCCAAGCTCTGTTTGACTCAATGCCCAGGCGTATCAAGGCCGTTATTACGGCCAGAGGTGGTTGTTCAAAATGTTCAAATGTTTCTTAAGCTTATGGGACTTAACTGCGGGGTCATCAGTCCCTAAACTTACAAACTACTCATGAACTACCTTATACTAAAGACAGCACAAACATCCGTGGTTATTCTGTGTACTGATTTCTCAGGACCTAATTTCTTATAATTAAAAAAAATTATATCGTACCGTTTTACTTTGACACTTTCGAAAGAACAACGGTCCTCCTGATTACACTGTACAGCAGCAATGCCTGAGATAGTCTGCGATACAACACGTACAAAATACGGCACACACTACAGAATATGAGAGAAAAAGAATGTTAAACTTTGAAACTTTACAGAGGTTGTAGTGGCACTTCCAAAATAAAGGCCAATTAAAATGAAACACCAAAATCTTTTGTCTGTTACTGCTGTGGTCAAGAACGGTGCCATTACAGCTGATTCACACTGATGTCTGTGGTCCTATGGAAACTGATCACGTCGAGGTAAAGGTAAAGCAGTCAACAATCCGAAGATTGGTTTGAACACCACAGTGCTTTACTAGGCATGGTCCTGTTTCGAGGTGGTATGCCGTTGCCTTCCTCCGACCTTCAAACTGACTTACCCAGCCAGTTATAGGGGGACCTACAGTTTAACGTGGGTTCCGAACCACGGTGCTACTCGGTATTTTTCACATGAGCAATACTGCCAGAGGTGAAAGCAGTGAAAAGTGACAGATAAAAATCCTAGGGCCTGACGGGGATCGAACCCGCGACCTTTAGATTTGTCGCAACCTCTGTGCAACCGAGGCGCACATCGAGGTGTAAAATATTTTTTTACTTCCATAGACGATAATTCCAGAAATGTGCATGTGTATTGGAAACATCTAAAGCTTACAAAAACAACTAGTTGAAAGTGAACAGGAAATTGATGGAATAAAAACGATATTAAGTATCAGATGAGTACTCCGTACTCTCCTCAGCAACACGGTCTTGCGAAGCGCATGAACGGAACGCTAGTAAAACGAGCAAAGTGTATTAATGGTTAACCTAAACAATTCTGGGGAGAGGCATCAGCGACAGTTCCTTATATTATTAACAGATGATCTACAAAAACAGATTTGTAAAAAGACATGTATGAAGGTGTGGTCAGGAAAGTAACCTGATTTATCCCATATGCGAAATTTTGCTTTGATTCCTAAACGAAATAACAAAAATGGGACTCAGAGTCCAGAAACCTTGTATTTGTCGACTCCTATTCTTCCAAAGAGCATCGTTTAGTTGATCTTGACACATACATCCTCATTAAAACCAGAAAAGTTGTATTTTTTGGAAATGCGTTAAGCTATGATAAATGATAGTTAAGTGGTAGTACATTACCTTTTCTAGAATTTTTGAGAATGCCTGTCTGCAGTTCGATGGTATCTCTTTATCCTCTTTCTTGAATAGAGGCTTAATATCCGCATATTTTAATCAATCAGGAAATGTTCTAGTTATAATAGACTGGTTACACAAATAACTTAAAATAGTGCTAAATTCACAAGAGCACGCTTTAATTGACTTTGTTGATATTTCATCGTAACCACTCTCGCTCACCTTTGGAGGTTTCGGAGGGAACGCTGACCAGTGCACGGAACGTGCAGAATGTTGTAAAATCCATTCTTTTGCCATTCTTGTAACAAGAAAGTTATGTGTTTGTTCCAAGAAGATAATGCACACCCTCACACTGAGAGTGAAGTTCAACATGTTCTGCCCACTGAGGCGCCGTGCTGCGATGCGCACGACCGTTCGCCGTCGGGGGTTCAAGTCCTCCCTCGGGCATGTGTGTGTGTGTGTGTGTGTGTGTGTGTGTGTGTGTGTGTGTGTGTGTGTGTGTGTGTGTGTGTGATGTCCTAGGTTAGTTTCACTTAGTTTAAGTATTATGTAAGCTAGGGACTAATAACCAAACAGTGAAGTCCCATAGATTTACAAACATTTCAATTTTGAATTTTCAACGTGTTCTGCAAGACTTCCAAATCCGGACTTGTCTCCAAACGAGCACGTATGGGATATGATGGGACGACATTGACACGTGCGATTCGTCAACTCACAACTCTTGCACAAGTACGTGAACAGGTCGAACAGCCGTGAAGACAGTATTCGCCATCTGTATGATCGAATGGATTCCAGAATCAGTAGCTGCATTGCCACACGTCTAAGCTACACTACGTACTAGCATGTATTGATAACTAGTGGCCTGAGATATTGATCTGTAAATGTAATCATTACATGTACTCCATATGCAACTGGAAAACTGTAAGGGGCTGTATTAATTTTCATTTCCTGCATGGTAGTCGAACAACATACGATTCACTGAAGAACAGTTCTGAAGCTTAAGTAAGACTGATTACATTACAAAAACTCAAATTTTTTGCAATCTAAAACCTATAATTATACTAAATCACAAGCAAGTATTACCTTGGAGTACTTGGAAGTCATAATGCCGTGGATGACACGGGGCTCCAGGTCCATAAGAATTGCTCGTGGTATATAATGTTCGTCGTCAGCCTGAACGAAAATGCAGACAATGGCTACAACAAATCATTAATTACATATACAGTGTGTCAATGTTTTACTTCTATGAGTGTCTTACGTTTCAAAGCTAACCTGATAAAAGAAAACATCCTTCCGATCAGTTCCATCAATAGCAAACGTTTCGAGGACACCGTCAGGCCCAATAGCATGTTCTGCACAGAGACGTTTCCAGAACTCGAAACCAACTGAAAGCAACAGCATAGATTATGAGCGCAATCATTATTAGAAGCGGTATATACAGGTGAATAGGATGCTCCTGCAGACGAAGTTTAATGCAACCACGCGACGCTACTGGGAACATGCTTGCATTAAGAACAGGTTAGAGTACACACTCGGTCATGTTTTTAATACATTACATACTTCAGGGCTATCTGCAGAAATGGAACTGCACTTGAACGTACTTCTGTGGTCTCTTACGTTTTCTAGGCCTCAGCTGGTGATTCAATTCCTGCGTAACATCTGGATGACCGACTCAGCCGTGTGTGGCGTAGTTGCTAAGGCGAAGAGGTTTTCGATTTGAGATGTAATACTGATGGTCATTTCCAGTATCCGATACCACCCGTCCACTTTGACTAAAGACGTCATATGTTACGTCATTTTACCCGTCGACTATTATATTGGAGATCACTGTGTTATTACAAGTCGCAGATGATATTATTGTATCAATAAATTTCTTCGGATTTCATAGCTATATCACATGATGTAACTTTTTTTTTCTTTTTTTGCAAACTAAGGCTGTGCTTTTCCTTTTCTGTCTAACCACTTTATTTGAAACCGTGACTTTCTGTACAAAAGATATAAAATAAATAACCTAAAATAAAATAAAAATAAAAAAATTTAAAATTAAAAAAGAAAAATAAATATAATACAGCCTCTTTGCAAGTAAGAGTAATTTGAAATACCTGTCCTCTTCATCAAGTAATGTAATTTACTTATTGCAGCAGCGCCTTGTTGTGCTTATGTTGATAACAAAAAGATCCCTTTAAGAAGTTACGTAATTTACTGAGCCCACAAGGGCAGAAACAGCATTAATTATATTTTCTATATTTTTCAATTTAAATCGTGTTTACTAAAAAACCACAAATTTCTCGCTGTAGTCCCGTTAGATTCGATAGATATTATAAAAATTTCCCATATTCAGTGTTTTACAATCTTCTGATATTTCGACGCTCTATCATGTAGGATCTTTAAATTTACTCTTTGGTTCTTTTAAGCGATTTGAGTAAATTTATTTCATTTCTATCTCTTTTTCATTCCTTGCTTATTTTCGTTTTGATCTACACTGATGAACCATAGACATTGGTATAGTATTGCGTAAGCAACCACAGAGTATGTAAACAAAGGACGGCGCTGCGGTCGACAACTATAAGACAGAAGGTGTTTGGTGCAGGCATTAAATCGGTTAATGCTGCTACAATAGCAGGTATCACGCTTTAAGAGTTTGAAGGTTGTATTATAGTCGGGGACGCAGCATTTTCGAGGTAGTGATGAGATGGGGATTTTCCCATATGTCTGTTTCACAAGTGCACCGTGAAAATTTCCAACATAGCTGCGGCCGGAAAAAGATCCTGCAAGAACGGCTTCCTGATCAGGGCACGACACAAAGCTTTACAAATGAATGATAAAGGAGAGGAAGGAAGAAGGATTAGGAAGGAAAGGATTGACAGAGGCTGCTTTAGGGCAATGAGATGAAACAATGGCGACAAGTGAAAATGTGAGCCGGACCGGGAATCGAACCCGGGTCTTCCGCTTTGGGCAAGCGGTCGCCTTACCACTTCGCCACCCGTGTTCGTCTCCTGGCCATCTCAAATTCTACAAGTCGCACGCTATGGCTGTAGCACCCCTATCGTTCATGCCCTCTTACACTCGCCATTACGGATTACCGTGTGAGGTCGAACGTATGACCGCATCTGCGGTGAAGTAATTGAAGCTGACGCCGTCTTCGCGTATTAATACTTATTATTTCAGTGTGGTGTCTGTTCTTTCGGACATGTCCGGAAGAACAGACACCACACCAAAATAATAAACAAAGCTTTACGTCTCGCGTTGTACCGTCAACAGCGATATAGGACTGTTGACAATTGGAAATATGTTGCCTGGTCTGCCGAGACTCGTTTCCTCATGAATCCATGGAGCTGCGGTGGAGTGGCCTTGCTGCGGAGGGCGCGGTTGTTCGCCGTCGGAGGTTAGAGTCCTCCCTGGGGCATGTGTGTGTGTGTGTGTGTGTGTGTTGTCCTTAGATTAGTGTAACTAGTTTGTAAGTCTAGGGACTGATAACCATAGCAGTTTGGTCCAATAGGTTTACAACATTTGAATCCATGGACCCTGTTTGTGAGCAGGGCACTGTTCAACCTGGGGGAGGCTCTGTAATGCTGTGTAAATGGAGTGATATGGGACCCATGATCCTTAATGCTACTACTCTGACGGATGACACCTACGTACGCATCCTGCTTCCATTCAGGTCTATTGTGCGTTCCGACGTATTTGGCCAATTCCAGTAGGAGTTGCTACAGAGTGGCTCCAGGGATACTCTTCTGACTAGAAACACCTCCTCTGACCACGAAACTCCATAGACATTACATGAACAATATTGGGCAAATCTCGGATGCCTTGCAAGCTCATGATGCATGGTGTCAGTTCCCTCCAGCACTACCTCAGACGTTATTCGACTCTATGCCAAGTCGTGTTGCGGTACTTCTGTATGCTCTCGGGGACCCTACACACTATAGGGCAGGTGTACCAGTTTCTATGGCTCTTCAGTGTAATACAGTGATATACTGGAGGTCGGTTGTAAAAACTTTACATGAGGTACGAGTGGAGGAGGGTTGTAGATCTACATAAATACTGTGCAAATTAGATTGTAGTACATGGCAGAGGGATATTTCAACAAAAAGTAGAAACTGATGTCTTGGTAACTTTGTCATAAGCGTATTTCTTTGTAAATTATTTTAACATGTGTATGTCTCATCGTAACTGTTTCACATCCCACATTAGGTTATTTAATATTCAGTATTAGATTGTCCAAATACCACTGATCTCCATCCAAACATGATATTTAACCTTGGTATCTGAGCATAGAACTATAAATCGCCAGCACATTCATATGTTTTGCATTGCCCACCATTTTGTACTTTGGCAAGCAAATGTCCATCTGTTTTTACGTAACAAAGATTTCTTTACTTATATTTTTTTTGTGAAATAAATCTCAATATACAACGTAATAGGCTGGTATGGGAGCCGAATCTAAACATACTTTCTTCCTTGTATACTGTTAACATCCTACAGCAGACAAATTTGAATTTGGTAAGGAACGAAATATGAGCATATATGGCTGCCCGGCTAAGACAGCTGAAATACAACATCCAGGCAGTATAGAGATCAATGCCAAGTACATCAAATACTTAGTTTCTGAAGATCAGGTATGACGTTATCGTTCAAATTTGACGGATGGCAACGGACCACAGACAACATGCACTACACTTTATCCCACTCGATTCCGAGGCAAAGTTTCATTTTTTTTTTCAAGTTTGTTTAGTTTTTAAGGCTCTTACAGGTAATACCCTTTCTTTATGCAAACTGTGTGAGAATGAAAGTCATTGTAGCCCTAACAAGGGCAGATTTGTCATCAGGCCTCACAAATACGGAGAAGAACATTGTACTGCCGATGTTCAATAAATTCACCTTGCAAACTTTTGAACATACAAGACCATTGGTTTAGATCTTTCGAAAAACATCAGTCCTTTAAATCATTTTAAGACATAATGCACTCGCATTCGGAAGGACACCTCCGGCCATCCAGATTTAGGTTTTTCGTGAGTTCCCTAAACCACTCCATACAAATGCCGGGATTGTTTCTTTAAAAGGACACAGCGGATTTGCTTTCCCATTCTCGCCAAATCGAGTGCGA
Source organism: Locusta migratoria (assembly GCA_026315105.1). Classification (NCBI taxonomy): domain Eukaryota; kingdom Metazoa; phylum Arthropoda; class Insecta; order Orthoptera; family Acrididae; genus Locusta; species Locusta migratoria. The sequence continues at coordinate 650,854,254 of CM048745.1, read as the reverse complement.
CCTCTAATGGTAACACTGTCAACGGAGCGTTAAACCATTATCTTCCTTCTTTCCTATACAACATTTATCTACGTCCGTATAATATGTAATTATTTTAATACATTGTGTAAAAAAGAAAAAAAATTAATACTCAGAACAAGGTACCAATAGTAAACAATCGAAGCCCGCAAAGTTTAGAAACTAGGAGGCGAGGTAATACGGACGTAAGGCTGTGAGGACGGGCCTTGAAGCGTACCGGGATAGCTCAGTCAGTAGAGCGCTTTCCCGCGAAAGGCATAGGACCCAGGTTCGGTTTCCGGTCCCGTAATGCAGTTTTAATCTGCCAGCATGTTTCAATAGTAAATAACGTATTAAACACGCGGATGACAGTGCATATACTCTAATCGTAATCAGCATGTTCCCTACTGTGTACCGCGGCGCATAGCGAGGTTGCACAAGACTTCAGTGGTTGGAGGACTAGAATCACCCTGTATGTAGGTCATCTTAACATTACGTTTTTTAATTAATAAGCAAAAAGTAAATTAAAGAAAGATACATGTTTACATTTTCTGTTCGTAAGCTGTGTTAGCTTAACATATTTAGTAGTGACGGGAGTTGGAGCAGTGGGAGCGGGAATTTCAGAAATAGACCAGCAGACGTGTACAATAATTAGACTCAGATACAGACTGTCGCACTTATTCGGAGATGGAGACGCTTGCTCAGAACAGAGCAGAGTGAAGCGATGCATTAAACCCGTCTTTGGATCGACGCTCAAATAAAATGGTTGATACATTGAAGGAGCCACTAGTTATTGGGAGTTTCAGAGGAAGCAATAGGCAAGGATTGACTGAAACGGACGAAAGCAATACAGTAGAAGTAGAACAAATAAATAATGAGAAATAAAGTATAATGAGAAATAAAAATTAGAAATAAAGTATTCAAGGCCGCAGGGATAAAGGAGTAGACCTAATAGAAAACCTTGGATAACACAGGAGATTCTAAACTTCACTGATGAAAGAAGAAAATACAAAGATGCAGCAACTTAAGCGGAAGTACAAGCTGGTTAAGTGGGAGTGGCTAAAGAAGAAGCGCAGGTCGGTAGAAGCATGTATAACTACGAGAAGAGATAGATTCACATACAGAAAAATAAAAGACACGTTTCTAGACAAGAAAAGCAGCTTCCTGAATATCAAGGGCTCAGTTGATGGAAAACTAGTACTGAGCAATGAAGGTAAAGCTGAAAGATGGGAAGAATATAAAAGAGAAATGAACCTGATGGTGGTTTTGTAGAAATGGAATAGGAAGTAGATGAAGATAGGAGAAACGAAACTGCGAGAATAATTTGAAAGAGTACTGAACAATTTGAGTCAAAACAATGCCCTTGGTGTCGATGATATTCCCCTTTAACTGCGGATATCCTTCGGAGAGCCAATCATGAAGGAACTGTTCCATCTTGCGCAAAAGATGTATCAGACAGGGGACAAACCTCAGACATGAAAAAGAATATAGTTTCAATTACAATGAAAGCAGGTCCAAACAATTGTGAAAATTACGGAACTATTAGTTTAATAAATAATGGCCTAAAACTACTAAAACAGACGAAAGGAAGAAAGTTGTAGAATCTTTTCTCTGAGATGGTTAATTTGGATTTAAGTGGAATATAAGAACACGTGAGTCAAAAATCATCTTATGCCTGATCTTAGAAGAAAGGGGAAAACTCACGCTTATAGTTTTGGAGAGTTGAAGAAATCTATTGACAATTTTGATTTGAATGCACTATATCAAGTTCTCGGGGTAGTAGTGGTAACATATACGGAACGAGAAGGTATGTACACAACTGGTATAAAAACCGGCCAGCAGTTATAAGATTTGAAGTGCATGAAAGTAACTCAGTGGTTAGGAATGGAATAACATGCGGTTTTAGCCTTTCCACAATTTTATTCAGTCCGTACGTGAACATGTTATGGAGCAGAAGAATTTTGGAGAAATAGTTAAGGTCCAGGAAGAAGAAAGGTAAACTGTGCGATTTGCCAAGGACACTGTAATTCTGTGAGTGACAGCAAAGGACCAGTAAGAGAAACTGAATGTAATTGACAATGTAGAAAGTAAGGTATAAGATATACATTAAGAAGAAAAAAAAAAAAAAAGAAAAAAAAAAAACTCTAAATATGCCTTAGAATCTGTTAGTGGAAACAGCGAGAAATAAGTTTCCATGTTATACAGTCCAACAGAAATATAAATGACTTACATATACATATAGTAATTCAGAGATGATGCAAATAATTTGAATAGTTCAAGCAACGGTTCTAGGTACTGGTATTGTAAAACACAGTAAAAGAAGCTTTATATTTATTGCAGCAATGTAGAGCAGTTAATAAGAGAAGTTTCATGTTTCTTCTTACAATATTTATTGATATACGTTTCGGCACCAACCTACCATCATGTAAATCAACCGCTAATTAGTAACTCATCTAAAGTGAGAAAATAATTTATGTTGTGCCAGTGGGTTTATTTCCCAAAGAGATATTTCTATCCGCAAGGGCCATGTTAGTGTGAACGAGTCTCAGTGTTGAAGTTATATTTAAATAGTCTAAAGGAAATTTGTGCATACAATTTTCTTAATTCATCCTTATTTGGCGTCACCACAACCCAAAGTTAATGACAATGAAACCTGTTTTCTTAATGCAGTACCAAAACAGTCCTGCCTTTACCTACTGTATTCAAAGACAATATATCTAGCATTTTCATTCTGAATTTGAAGAAAAGTCTCAACGAATTCATTTCATTTATTGTTTAAGACCCGTTATCTGGTGTTCTGAAACGGGAAATTGAATGACGCCTATTTTCATCTTTTTGAGAGACTAAACTATCTTCTTTCATTTCGTTAGTGATCAATGAGTCGCAAATATAACATCTACCTTTCCCTCCTAGCAGTATTAATACTCCTCTTAGAATTTCAGTAGTTACTGATGCCTTCAGAATACGGAATTGGACAGACCTAACAGCTTCCATGATATTCAGTCCTTGCTGTACTTAGTTCTAACACTATCTGTCGTTTATTGTAGTCACTTAGATAAGCCTCATCCTCCTTCTTTGCAAAGAGAATTAACTACATCATATCCAACTATCCTTGGTTTACCCACTGGATGTAGAAAAAGTACAGAGATATAGATACAAAGTTATGCATGTTGTTTCGCAGAAAGACGATGAAAATCTATACGGTCACGTTGTTACTTGTTTTCTGTCATTTTCCCACAGTTGCTTATATTAATGTGCAGATTATTGCTGAGTAAAATCCGTTACAACAATACAAGGAAGAAAAACATCCAAGCAGGTGCTACAATATATGCAGAGCAGCATTTACAAACACTTGAAGTATGAATAAAATCAAAATGTCGTTAGTCATAGACAGAAAAAACATCAACTGCCAGAGAAAAAATAATGTAAAACATAAGCATATATATATATATATATATATATATATATATATATATATATATATATATATATATATATATATGCCACTGATGATATCTTGTTAATAAAGGCGAAACCTGCGAGGCAAAAAATTGTTATATCCTATAAATAAATACTTCAACTTAACAGAAACGCTTTGAACTGTCACAAAAGGTATATTGGCCTACCCTTTAACTAAGGTTTCTTTCAACAACCCAGTTGATGACACCTTGTTTGAGCTATAGTTTTTGCTGAATTACCTATGCCCTGAACAGGAGAAGAAAAGTAAACACTCTCTCATAGTAATGGGAAGCTATTTGTGTGAAAAAGAGACTTTGTAATAAACATTAGCATCCTGATATCATCATTCAGTAATGTGTATGTAATCTAAGGAATACCGAAACAACAATGAAACTGAATGTACATTAGTTATAAATGTTTCAATCTACAGTAGAATCTCACTAATTCTGCATGCAGCGTGGTTTGGGGCAGCTTCTCTCGTCGGAGGTTCGAGTTCTCCCTCGGGCATGGGTGTGTGTTTTGTCCTTAATATAAGTTATCAGTAGCTTAAGTAGTTAAGTCTGGGGACCGATGACCAGAATAGTTCGGTCCCTTAGAATTACAAACATTTCAAAATTAGAAATCTGGTATACGAAAAATTACTAAAGTTTTTAAATAACAGCTCCGCACGCAAAGAAAAGAGCTTTGAGTTTTAGTGATTTATACCGATCTACGATCGCTTCCAGTATTAAGGAAAAGCATATTAGTACACTTCAAAATACCAAAATGTTTCACTGGTAAGGAATTCCAGAGAGAGTCGCGGTATCTACGATGGAATTCTCGCCAGGATTTTACTAGAGAAATGTGCCAACCTTCTTGTAGGGTAAATAAGAAGAGTCTACTAAGTGATTTTCACTTTGTTTTCTTGATGTATAGGTACTAGTACTTGCTTTATGCTGATTGTTGCGAAAGACGTTGGCTCCACAGCGCTATAAAATCCAACTATTTTATTGATATGTACAAGGTTTAGACGACAGTTAAGACTTTTATTTCCGAGATTAAACATTACTGACAAGAATATAAATTGGAAAGAGTGTAAAACTTTTGAATGATGTTAACTACACAATTCCAGTCTGTGACATTGATGACTATTACTACGATAACCAAACTTTACTAAAACTACCACATAAAAAATGTTCAAATGTTTGTAAACCTAAGGGAGCAAATTAGTATGGTCATTGGTCCCCAAATTTACAAACTACTTGTTTAACTAACTTATACTAAAGACAAAAAACACACCTATGCGGAGTCACTGACATGGCGCTTAGAACCACATGGAGTTTTGCACGCGGACTGCGATTTAAAAATCAGTTTCATACAATAGAAACCTCTGTGTTGCAAGAATAACTACTCCACGAGGCTCACTTTAATTTTCTCACGATAAAAACGAGTCTGAAATGTAATATCAAGAGTTACATTTCGCATTTTACACAACTGCTCCACTTTATATACTACTAATGATGATGTTTAATGATTACTTATCGAAGTAATTAAGAAACTTCTATAGCTATGATAATTTTGGTACACTGATGAGAAATTGTCAGTGAGTATTTATCTGTTTTACCTTGATTTCCGCACTGTCCAAGTTGAAGAGTTATCATTTCTCCAGGCATTTTATATTGCTGCAGCAAAATTGTCAGAAAATCTTTTAAGTGGCGTTGAATCAGTGAGCGTCCTGCACATACGTGCTGATCGTAAGCTGTTCTGTTGTTGTTCAGGTGTCAGACATGACCACCACCAGACACATTAACAACACAAACATTGCAGCTGCTACAATCTCTGACCAGAGAGCAACCATAATAAGATCCTGTACTCACAGCGAGTACAATTCGTTTATTCTTTGTTACTGAGTATTTGTCACGCTACATGCATCCAATGCGTATAAAGCGAGGCCATTGTACAAGCTGATGTTTAAAAAAAATAACACTCGTATTATCATTGTCCTAGCTACTCCGAGGAGCGTTATGTTAAGGAATATAGTAATGACAACACGTTTTTTTTTTTTTTTTTTTTTTTAATATTACCGTGTAGGCTAACGTGTGACAGACGTCACCATGTACCGGTACGTCCTGACCCTTTCCGAATGCTTCGAATGCTATCACCCTATCCTGTATTAGATAGTCGCTTAAATATTTATTTTCCAACGGATAGTGTCGTTATTTGATTATCTTTTCTTTCCTGAGATAACACGGCACACCTTTTCTGTTAAATATCATAAATGTAGGCCCAATTAGTTGACTTTCTATCTTTCTCTTTGTTTGTCATTGTCTCTTTGCATTGTATATCTTTCATCCATTTTATTTTCATGTATATTTCTTCCAGAGCCCATATTCTCGTAATTTTCAAATCAGTCAAGTGCATTAATTAGCCGATTTGTCTTGATTAGGTAATTTCTTACTGTAGATAATTTTTAGTGCGATTTTCCAGTTTGCTCTTGTGGATTCATCTGTTCTATATGTGATGCAACTGAAGCGAAATCAACGTAATGGAAATCAAAATGCTGTATTTAAATACATCCTTTGAATACCATAAACAATGCAGGTATCAAGCAGGCAGCACTGACAACGCTCACAAGTTACGTACCAGCGAGCTATTTTCATTTACTTGTTGCTCTGCAGTTTTAATTCTTATGTTTGTTGCTTGATTTGTGTTTATTTGGCTCTCTCTTGCGATGATATTTTATTTATTTATTTTAAAATAGTGTAGTTTGACAGCTGTGTATTGCGTCTTTTTTTCCCCCTCTTCAGTGGTTGTCTTGTTTTAGATTGAGTAGTAGTAGCACCAGATGATTCTCACTACAAACGACATATTTTGACTCTTCTGTGCTGTTCTTCGTTTAGTTTCTTCAAATTTGCGTCTTCTCGTCTGTGTATGAGATTTAGATTCGATTTAAGTATCTGGTTCCGCACTTTTCCGCCTTGTGAATCTCTATAGTCGTCTCTGTTTACCTTAGTTGCTCACAGTACAATCTACATCGCGACTTTCTAGCCGTTCATTTCTCTGGGTACTGTAGCAATGGATAGGGACTCTGACTGCTGGGCGGATGCAAACTGAGCTGGTGACACTTCGCTCCCAGCCCTTGGCTGTGTTAACCTCGGTTGCACAGCTCGAGACTGCGGTCGAAAGGCGCGGTTGTCGTCTGCCGTCATTGCTCGCTGACCCCCCTCCCCCCCCTCCCCCCCCCCCCCATCTATGCCATGCTCGCGTAGGTCGCTCCCGTGCGTGGCAGGTAGCGAAAGACTTCTCGGGGAACCGATTGTGAGGCGTCCCCGGTTCGTCTTATCAGCAAGTTCGAGGCTCTGTCTGTGCCAGACAATGTTCCTGAGCCAGATGATGTTTATTCTGACGTCACCTCGCAGCCTGCAAGATCCTGGCTTTCTCAGAGGATGGGTTTGCTTGTACTTTGGAGTTCCAGCGTTAGGCGGGTAATGGAGCCCCTTAGGAATACGGTTGTTAGGGAGAAGGAAGATGTGCACTCCGTTTGCATACTGGGTGGAGTCATTCCAGATGTGTAGCGGGTAAATGTAAATAATTATTGTCTTAGCTGTATGGGGAAAGTAACAGAGCTTGAAGCACTAACAGAAAGAACACTTGGAAATCATTGTAGGTAGCGAAAACTGTCTAAAGTTGGAGACAAGTTCCGCTGAAAGTTTTACAAAGCGACGAACGATGTTGAGAAAGGATAGACTAATAAAATAGGTGATGGTGTATTTGTTGCTGACACAAGTGATTTACAAGATAGTGAAATTGAAGTAAAATTTCATGGTCATTAAGTAAATGAGGCGTCATACTTCGTATCTTTTTTATTAATATACAGATATGAGTTCTGGTTCCTTTAAATTTTTCATCTTAACTTGTTGGCAGATTAGCATAAACATACGCATTTATTGATTGCGTTACTAATGCCTTGGTAATAGGTGACATATTGCAATGAAAACTTAGGAATGAGGTATGTTAGAAACTTAATTTATTTTTTTCCGTAATTCGTGATTAACTATATCTTGTTATATATTCTTAAAATTTTAATTCTTTCTGTCTGTGTTGTCTGTTGAAATGGATACTTTTCAAAGTTTAATTTTTAAACCTATATCTGAAGATTATCTTTAATTGATTCAAACTAGCTATCACTAGTGAGAATCTACAAGCAAGACTTTTGAAATAAATATTTTTAAATATTTATTTTTACCTCATACCGATAAATATTGATTTTTTTGTATCATAGCATCAATACTTGCAATGTTACTTGGCAGAGAACACTTAATAACCACCAAATTTTTCCATAATTGGAAATGGATGTACCGAAATACATATTACACTTCATCTCTGATCCACGGAGAATTAAGGTGTGATCGTGTGAACTCACTGACCTCTTACTGGGAGAAATTATAAGATCATATTTTTTTATTACGTGAATAAGCACTTTTTGTTTTCTTGCTTTTTCTTATTTTGAGACTTTATTGTTTGACACCTCCATAATTAAGGCTGCAGAGTTAACTTACTTTGTAAAAGAGAAACGATATTTATATGAATATCCGTAGAAGGATGAATGATAAATTTTATGAACCATGTTACTTTATACTGCTGCTTGGAATTTTATTTTTCTTTTCTTTGTTCTGTATATGTTAGAAAATGTATATTATGCAACCTTACTGCACTAAAATTATTAAGTATTTCAGAACCTGAGATTTATATCGGACAGAATAAGGTTGATGGTTTCTTTGAAAATTTGTGGAATTATTATTTGATAATCATTCATCTGTATAGAGAAGTATATGATTATTTCTCAAAAATTGAACTCATTCGCCATTTTGTAAAGTGACTAAATATAAGACAGTATTTATTCAGAAAGATGAATAGTAGGCATTGTAATTAAGAGCACTTTTAATAAAAAGATACTTTTGTATGGTTTTGGAAATGAGAAAAGTTATTGTTGAACTTATCCTGTATCTAGAGTATCTTGTAGCATATAAACAGATTTAGCTTAAGCATATTAATGTAGATGTGAAGTAGCGTTATTTCTGCACCAAAAACGACTTAACTGCTTTATCTATTTTACTGTCTACTAGATAACACAAGAAAGTCTTGAAAACAAGACCATATTTTAACTGGAATATGAGGATTAATTTGTATTAGCCTATCGGAAGTGAGTACAGTATGGGTGTGACTGCTACTGTTGCTAAGTAGCAGTATGTAAACCACCAAGATATGGTTATGACGGACAGTCTTTGTAGTCGTCTACTGATCTATTTTTTTGAAATCACCTTCAGTGAAGTAATATTTATCTCATTTTTCAAAAAGGAATACTTCAAAGAAAGTTCGGAATTGTTGCCATTGGTGGTTAACTACATCACGTTATTATAATGACGTCGAACATTTGCGTTCCGCAATTTCTTAACGGTTTAATGTCGTGGTAACGGTAAATTCACAATACTCACCGAAATTGCCTTCGCTTCGCAGGTCGAATTGACCAACTCAGCGTCATCAAAAGTTTATTGGAACACTTCTTGTGTACAATAGAGGGAGAGAGAAACAGGGAGAGAAAGAGAGAAGCAAATACTGCAGTTTGGGGTTACCTTATTCTACTGAGTTACGTAATTGCCCGGTTTGTAATGTTTGAAGTCTAAAACCACGATCTTAACACATGCGCTGAATAGAGGCAGCACGCTTATGAAATTTGTAACGGGAGAAGTCTTCAGACTTCGACTGCTCGCCTGAGGATGAATAGCAGGTGGACAATTGAAAGAGTGCAACAATCGGCTGCAATCTAAAAATTTCTTTGAACATTAAAATTTAGTGCGACGATATTTGCATTGTATTCATCCTCCACATAAACAACAAGCAATCTAAATAATACCTAAACCTCAATAATTAAATTATCAAATTATCGAGGTTCCGCCTCAAACAAACCACCTTAGAATGCAGTATGGGAAAGAAGATCATTGTGATTTATCACAAAACTTTGCTCAACAACCTCAACATGGTGAATTACGATGAAAATTCATATTTACATGTTTCACCTATCTTTTTGATGTCTTCAGAATATGCCTGATATCTGTTAGAAAAAGAACATTCCAAAGGGGTAATATTAGTACTAGTTACAAATAAAAAGCTACTACGTTTATGATAAATATTTATTGTCAAAGTAGTAAACCAACAAAAGAATAACATTTTGACAACTCACAAAAAATATTTGGGAAGTTGGAGTATGATAGCTTTACATAAACTATTTCATTATTTATTACGACAAAATATTTACAGCCTGACAGTCTGGCAACCGTAATATCGTAATATTTATTCATGTTTTGTAGATTCTCTGCTGTAATGTCACAATCACAATCACAAATTATCTCTGTACATGGTACATATCAAACTGAAACATACAAAATAAAGAATTTGTACATTTTTTATACTTAACACTAGTATCACAATTGATAGTAAATTATCCTTAAGTAATAATGGTAAGCTTCCGCTTGTGTATATTCTTAACACGGGACGTTGATTCACATCACAGCCAGCTCGTCTATTCTTGAGTATTGCAGAACATTCGACAGCCATACAGATATTACAACAGCAAACGCAGCTAAATTCTGCCATTCACACCATGTAGTACCATTGGTATGTCCCAGAAACGTTTGCTGTAGGGCTTTTCAACTGGAGTGAAGTAATGTGGCAAAAATAAGCTTTTGAATTGCGTCATGGCAGTTACAAAAATTTTCCGTTTTTTTAACGACGTCATCAGTTCTCAGCCACTATTTCTGAGAGGAAAATCCAAATTAAAAAGTGCTTGATCACCAAGCGCCATTATTAGTCTAGCAACGAAAAGTATTGGTACTTTCATTCTCCATCAAACATTTCATACACCGTTTTATCAATTTGAACGTGTTGGATGTCAGATAAAGTGAGTCATACCGTAGCTCGTTGAATGAATTTTGAATGTTTTGAACACATGAAACGGTCACAGTGTTTCTTAGGGTCTTCCGCACCCAAGATAGCGAAATATAAGCGTTTTAAATGGGCCATGATCTTTAAGCTGAATTTCCCTGTTCTTGTTGGCTTTGAATTCCATCCATTCACCTCTACGTTTATCGTTTTTAGGACCCCACTTGGCGGATGGAGAGAATGACACTCGGAATGCCTGCAACAAAGAAAAACGTCATTTTATTAGCTCAATGAAATAATGTAATATTTACACCATCAAACACTTCCCAGGCTTAGATTATACAAACCAGATTTTGGCATATTATATGAACTGAATTAGTGTATGTAATAGGAAATGATGATTCGAAATATAAGTAGTACAAAAATAGAGCTGTATTTAACATAAAATACAGAGAATACGGTATCATTATGTGAGAACATAAGAGACTATCAGCAGTTTCTATTCCAGAAAATAAATTCAGTAATTGAGGCATTCGTTTGAGGAAACACACTACAGAAAGTTACGTTCCCCAGTGTTTATTTCAATATTCACTGAAATTTGTAATGGAGAATTAACACATAAATTCTGAAGTTATTGATTCTATTAACTATTTTTGAGTGGAACTGTTATCCATCAACGAATTTTAGTTGCATTGTTGTGCTAGACATCTGGGTGAATTTATGTACGTGATTACTTCAATCAGCCTTACACTCATCAGAATTTAAGGACGTTTTGGATGATACAACAGACTAGAGATGTACGAGATTCTAAGTTCTTTCACTATATGACCAGAGAGTGCACATTTAAAACGAATTATTCCAATTCTTATAAGCAAAATGTTCAAATGTTTGTTAAGCTTATGGGACTTTACTACGGGGTTATCAGTCCCTAAACTTACAAACTACTTATGAACTAGGACGGCACAAATATCCATGCCCGAGGGGGGATTCGAACCCCCGACCGTAGTGGCCGTGCTGACCGTGACTGGAGCGCCTCAGTCACCTCGGCCACCGCGGCCGGCAATTCTTATAAGCAGAGTGGTTAAATGTTATGCCAGTCTTCTCATATTTGTCAGAAATATATTGTCTGTTCTGTAGAACCTAGCCAAACCCACGAAAAAAATAAACATTGCCACCATTACAAATAATTGTTTTAACCTGTCGAAATTAATATCTCATACGTCACGTGATGGCATTTTAAAGATATTCAATTCCTAATATTACAGTGACACGATGCAGTGGATGAGCCTAGGGGAGACTGGGGCATAGTGGGAAATGGAACACATTGGGCAATTATATATAATCTATGACTGTCAGGATTCTATCACAGTTTTACTCATTGGAACTACACTATCTGAGCATTTAGAAGTTAGTGTAATCCTGGAAAATAGAAAATGTAATTCTAATGCTTTACCATTTCAACTCTAAATTTTGTTTTGCATTCTGTAAGCAACTGCAATTCTCAATTTTGAGGAACAAAATATTGGAAACTTAAGTATTTTACATACATACTGTCTCTACAAATAAAGTAAAATACTGACGTACGTTTGTGACTGGAAATGTGTTTAATCGTATGAATGGGGCGTGGGCAGAGTGAGCAAGTTTTCGTGGGCCTCAGTGAGCATAGATGTGCATAGGCGCTCACTGTGCCCCAGTTGTTATTTTATTTCTAAATAGTGGTCTATTCCAGAAAGCAGGAGTTTCTAGAAATAGAGATAATAAGAAAAAAAACCAAACTCTAAAAACCAAAAAGCCCAGAAACCCATTTCTAAAAAAGTCAGAAGGCAGCTTCAGGCAGAGATTAGGTCATCAGACAGTGAAGGCTCTGCTGATCTTCCTGTTAATCATAGTGATAATAATCTGAGTCTTCACAGATAGGAAGAATTTAACATGGAAGGGAAGCCTGAAAAAAATGACTCTGTTATTGTGCAAGTGACATCGAAAGGAAAAGAAATACCATTTCGCCACTTTGTCGCGCATATTAATAAGATTAACAAAAGTGAAAACACTAAAATTGTGACTTTGCAAAAGTCACGTAAGTCTGACTGACATTTTTCACTTCCTGCATATCCAGGAGCAATTGAAATTAGTGTAAAATGTCATTTGTAAATTACCAAAGCCTTTCACAGTCAGTGGTGGAAAACGAACTGTAGCAATGTTTGTATTCCCTACTCATATGGAAACATAAGATATCCATTGATTGTATTAAGTACAAATACAATGTACCTCAAAATGTTTTGCATAAAAATTAATTTTTTCAGCATATCTGAAGATGTTTATACTACTGCTCACTGTGCCCCATACCAACGTCCAGAGTGGCCCATGACGGAGGCAGAGTGGGCATTATTACATCACTTTGCTTTTATCTATTTTATTTGTAAAGTTTTCGTTAGAACAAAACATATAAATAAATGTAGATACTAGATGAATTAGGTTTCCTGACAAAGGTGAAATAATCCAAAAATATATTCAAATTTCATCACAAAAAATTCTTTTTTAAAAAAAGTGTCTACTGTGTCTCCCCTACGGCACAATATTAGGCATACTAGGATTTTACATTATGGGGATATCACCACGCGACCTCATTCTAAAGAAAATTATTTATCTTTAAATTAATTGATAAGGTTTTGTTGATCAGAAAACGTCAAACGTCTAGTAAAAGTTATTGCGATTTATCTTCGTCTTAGTAGATATCAAATCGACGGGCACGTAATGATGGCACGTGTGTAACGCCTACCTGTCGTGCGATATTTACACATTATGAGTACGTCAACAGGAATCGAGTTAAGACAGGCGTAACATATTGAACTGACCTAGTAAGATTTATACGTATTTGTATTCTTATTTCAGCTATAAAGAAATTCGATATCTTCATGAATACGGTAGTTACGTAATCAGAGTTGTCAATCTTCAGACGATCCTGTTTCCCTTGTGCCTATCATTATCTAAAGATAAACGACGTCACGTTACTCAGACGTCTGATCATTATTAAATTCGGAATGATGAAACCGCGCAAGCGTCGTATTATGACCCAATAAACGTATTTTCACTTGTACGATTAAGCGACTCTGATTAGACTGCTATTACACTATCAAATTATTGTGCAAAGAATTGGACAACGAAATATTTTGATGTAGTGTAATGGGCACTTTTTTGTCCAACCTTTGATCAAATATAAGTTCCCGGTTTAAATCTGATCAAAGAAATCAGTCTTCTGTTTCCTGACGTTCCTGCAGTGACAAATGTAGCCGCTTGGAACGCAGTTTGACGCACCGTTGGTATTTGTGAATATCATTGCTGTTATAGCGACCATTTTTGCGTGGCGATGTGGTGAGTTCCATCGACAACAATATTCACAGAAATCGACATCCGGACTATAAAAATAGAAGAATGCAGAGCTACAAAAAATTTCGGAAACCATTAGTAGTAAAAACTGGTCTGGCTATGCTGGCGTCGATATATATATGATGTTTCACTAAGTGTGTTTGCTTCTGTAACTTATAAAATAATAGGTGACGGGAAATTTTCATGCGGTAGGTCAACACAAGAAATGTTACACTTTCTGCGGAGCTATGAACATAGTTTATTGTATCATTTTCCAAAGAGTTACAAAACAAAGATATAATTTTTTAAATTGAACAATAGTTTTTTTTCTATCGTGCATTGGATTCGTTTAAACCAGCTGCGTCCAAATGAATATAACTACATTCCTATCACTGTTAGTTTTGGAGCTACAACCCTTCAAAGTTTAGGGGCGGAGACTACTACAGCGTAGCTGACTGTCTGGTGGTCATGAGACAGTAGGCCGTGCCCCAGGGGATAGCCACTCGGCCAGTCAGTTACGCTATCGCAGCCTCCGCCTCCGGAACTTTGAAGGGTTGTACCTCCCAAACTAACAGTGATAGGAATGTAGTTTAAATTGATTTGGACGCAGCTGGTTTAAACGAATCCAATACACGGTAGAAAAAACTATTGTTCCATTTAAAAAATTATATCTTTGTGTGTAACTCTTTGGAAAATGATACAATAAACTATGTTCATAGCTCCGCAGAAAGTGTAACATTTCTTGTGTTGACCTACCGCATTAAAATATCCCGTCACCTATTATTTTATAAGTTACAGAGGCAAACACACTTAGTGAAACACCCTGTATATATAATCCTTGTCTCCTAGCTCCCGTAAAAAACTGGTATTGAACGCATTTGTTTTATCTTGCCATGACGCCCACGGCACGGTTTCATGCAGGTACGTTTTCTTTTCTTATTTTTTCCCCTCCTCCTTCTCTTTTAAATGCAAGTACATCGCAGTTGTTGTATAAGCAGCAGCTGAGCAAACATCTGCAATTTTAAAGCAATTTTCAGAATATTGGATGACGTGTAATCACCTCTTCGGCGTTACGTCCAATATCTTTGTAAAAGAATAGGACCAATATTTCATCCAATTTCTTTGTCCAATGATTTGATAGGATAGACCAAAGATAACATAGACTGCGCTTGTTGTGACTTAAAACCAACATCTAACGTACTACTACGAGTTACGTGACAGCTTCTTATTCACTACGAGCAATTGATTTTGTTATTTATAGCTTAAATCAAGCATTGATTTGAAGAATAAAACAACTCGGCGTATTTCTATTACATACACCACAGTAACGGTAACGTAATCTTTCTAAGATTACTACTATTAATGCCATGACCATTATTTTTGTATGTGGTAACGGAAATCGTATTGACAGTTCATTTTAAAAGAAACAGAATTACACATTCACCGGTTTGTGTTGCATTATGAATGTTTAACATTTTTCAACTGATGAATGTTATTATCGACACTACTACTATTATACCTGATCTTGACTGAGTTTATATATCAGCAGTCCTTTCTGATGCATATCTGCTAGTAATAGTGTTGCACACAGATTAAGATGAATATCGGCATTGTACCTATGAAACCAGTTCTAATTGTCCATTGCGTCAGTAGCGTTTCCACATCACATTATTCTATTGTAAATGGCCATTATTTTGTGTGTTTTACTTATTGTAATCACTGTTTTTAAATACGCCGTGATACGTGAACGCTGGTATTGTCTAAAAATCACACATAGTTGGTACTACCGATTTCAGTTCTTTTTAATGCTTAACAAAACATTACATATGTATTGTTGATAAATAGTAAGTACAATGATGCTGAGTGTCAGATACTTCCTCTTCTACTTATGTGTAAACTGAAAACTAAAGGACTCGAACAGCAAAATAAAAATAAAAAATAAATGATATGAAATTAAATAAATAATTATGGACGGTACTGTTGTGGTAACATCTATGCACTCGATCCGTAATATTCTCTTTGGCAGTTTTTTAACAAACAGCAAACATTAATTGATACTTGAGTTTAGCTTTGACAAACGTAGTCTTTTTTTTCTTGAACTTTTACCTCTTTAAACAATTATTTTAATATCTCTACCATATTTCATTATCTTTTTCCGTTAAAATATTACTACCTGTCGTGCCGTGGTAGTTTGTCCTCTTTTTCAATTTTATTTTCTTTGTCTGTACTAGTCTACGTAAAATCAAGTGACAATGTCAAATCGCCATTATGTTTGCAAATATTTCTGAAACGGTGCGAGTTATTGAAGTATAAGAGAGCAAAGTTGTTTCAGATTTTATCCTCTGCAAATACGTTTGTTCTGTTTTCGTCTCAGATGAACCCATAAGGCATTATTTACAATTCAATCTCCTTCTCTCAAAATGCCTATTTTTAGTGTTACTAACCTATTTTTTGTTAGAAATTTTTGAAAAAAGGCAGATCCTGGCCGCTGGCGGCCAACAATTACTTCTGTAAAATTTGCTGCCGATTGATTGAACGGCGCGACCTAAAACGTTGCAGATAGACATGCTCAAATCGCCGTTATCAGTGATCTCTGATCAATGGCCGTTATATTTGCAAATATCTCTGAAACAATACGAGATATGAAAAAAGCGTAAGAGAGCAATTTTGTAGAGAATTTTCTCCTCTACATATTCATTTATCAATCTTCCTGTCGGATGAACTGTTAAGAAGTTATTTTCATTCAAATTTCGAGCTATGAAAAAGGCGATCGCAAGGGCTCACTTTTAGTGTTACTACCGTAACCTAAAGTGGCCTAAAACTATTCGCTTAAAGAACATCAATTCTGTTACATTTGTAAAGAACTATCTCTACGTGTCACCTACGAATATCTTAAAACTATAACAATGACATTAAATTAAGAATTGCGGAGGAATAATACTGAAATGTGTAATAAGAATACTATAAGACGTGTTATTCTTAAAAGCAGTGCTTTAATTTAGTCATAAATGGAGAAGACCACAACTGTCTTCTCCATTTAACACTGGTCGTAAAGACGAAAACGGCTTCCTGCCCCGAATCACGTGACTTAGATGTTGTTTTCAGCAGTTGGTTTCACTCCAGTGAGTGTCGCGACCAAGGATGTTAGAATACCCACCTTGGTCGCGACTAGGTATGTTACACTGTGGTTTCAGAATGACATCATGTGCAGTCTATGATATCTTTGGTCTATGGTTGCTAGTGTCATGTCTATGGACAGTGATCTAGGTGGCGTTGCCTTAGGCCGGTACTATACGGTCAAATTTTTTATCAAATCTTTGACATAAAAATATCATCAAAAGTTCGTAATATTTTTTTGGTGTAAATCTTTGACATGACGCTAAAAAGGGGCATTATATTGTCGTCGTATATTTGATCATGTTTCAAGATGGCGGAGAGTAAACACATGTTATCATTTGCAGTCATATATAAGTTACTGGAGAATGGATGATACAACGTATCGCTATTTACTCAGTAAAGTGGCTCCATACATGAAAAATCAGTATGCGCACATGAAAAGACTTTATAGGCAGAAGACAGGATTACAGTGACACAGCAGTTTCTTGGGACTGGGGTTAAATTTTACTTACGACGTGGCAGCGTAACCTGCTAATGTTGGCAACGAAATGTTCGCTCATACGATAATGATTAACTTACTGACCGGACAAGAGCGCATGCAAGAACCTGTCAACAACAGAGCAGGAACAGTATCGATTATTATTAGATTGTGAAGAGTAGAGAGCTTATAAAAATCTTCTTCATATATTTCTATTAATTTTGTGGTTGATGTAACACAAGAGGCCATTAAACTACTTCTTAATATTCTCGGCCGTACACCCAGGCCGAATTTCTCTGTTGAGTACCTCTCTTGTAACTTTCGAATCTCATTAATCTATTCTTATATTCAGGGTGTCTGGGATTACACAGTGTTTCGTCTTTTTCATAAAGTTCGATTGATGTTGTCGTAGACGGTACACACTAACTAAACTTTGACGTCATGTTTTCAAAGCAGGAGGTTTGTTTTAAAATAAGCGCGGACCAACAGCTACAGCGTTTGTAGCGCTCCAAGCGGTTACATTTTGCATTGCAGTGAACAGAGGACGAACGACTTTAATGATAGAATGTACTGCGAGCAGTGATCTTTATATAACCTGTATGTATAACTCTGGTGTCTGAGCATAGAAACAAATAGCTTATAAAGATAATAGTGGAAACTCCGTGGCATTTACATGCGTTTGCCAGGCGACACCGCTAGCAGTGCCATCTGTTGGCTCGAGTTGTATCTGTACATGGACTCGCGTCTGCTACTCCGAATTTTATTTCCCTGCGTACCACATTTATAGCGCAAGTTTTATATTGTTGCACCATTTAAGATATTATGTTAGATGCTAGTTCGTTTAAGGTGTAGGGTTCAAAAGAAACTAAAGCATTCGGTTCTGTACAGTTTACTTGGATAGAATTCGAACTGGAAATAATACAATAGGCTACATAAGTTTTAATCCTATACATCTACGCACATTTCGTGAGCATTTAGGCCTATTTGTGAGTTGCTTTCCGTATCGCGAGGCTACTCTTTCTAATTTGTGATGCTGACGAATAATTTTTCTCTTTGACAAATGCTCTAATAAGAACTGCAGAATATTTTTGACAACAACAGATAAGTGTTACACACGCCTCCTAATTCGGCAGATTCATTTATGAGAAAGGAAACCAACTTGCTTCTCACACCATAAGTGCTTTCAACAAGGCACTTCTCAAAATTTGTCTAAAAATTTGACATTTTATATGAAGTACTTTAAGCACAACCATTGGGAAAAAGCATTTTGTTTGAGTCACATCTCTTCATATGTATATGGAAGTTGGCAACTTCATATTCATTATGATTATATGATGCCAGAGCCATTTTACATTTTTCGTGTTCCAACCTAGGCCTACTGCATGCCTAGCCCATAATATAATTCCTCGCATTTGTTTCGATATGTTTAGCTTCAATGATATCAGCATACAGAGATACACTAACACTGTCTTCAGCAGACATTTCACTCAAAGATGCAGTGACTGGACGTTTTTTCAATTCATTCAATTTTACAAGGAATGCTGCTGCATCTACTTCACAGTTACTGTCTTGAGAGGGAGACAGTAAACTTATCAGGCTTGATTCCACGGTGGAACTTGTGCTCAACGACTGTATTCGACTTGTAGAAATGTATTTAATTCTAACTGGTTCTTTTGTACTTATTTTAGTATCATAGTATGACGCCAATCACGAGCAATCCATTTTTACCGGTCACCAAAGCACTCCAAACGCAATGTTTTTTGTGTTGTGGACAGCATGCATATGATACGGTTAAGTGCCTAGTTTGCCTGCTGGTAGTCTATTATCAATGATGTGGGAAGATGCGTAATACTAGCGTACAGAGAATGTTCTCCACTACTTGTTGTGAGGTAGCACTTAAAGATGGCAAGGGCAGCGATCTGTTCAATGTACATATAAGTGATTCCTTCCTTTCGGTGGCTAGCTTCAGAATCTTGACGGCGAATATGCTTCTCGTGATGGAATTAACAGGACACTGCCGCGGTAAAATATCCGTGCGCACTAAAGCGTCCTGCTGCGGTGCGCGAGATCGTTCGCCGTACGGGCTTCGAGCCCTCCCTCCGGCATGGGTGTATGTGTTGTCTTTAGCATGAGTTAGTGTGTGTAGTTTGTAAGCCTAGGCACTGATAACCAACATACAGTACCTAAGACCCTTAGATTCACAAACTTTTTTTTCCTATTGAGCGAATATGCCTATTCAGACGGTCCTATGCAATTCTACATCGGGTATCAAGACACTCGGACATCCAAATACGTCACAAATCTGTATTCTATCAGCTTGCCAAACTGAGGAGAATAACAAAGACTCTTACAAACTCTTATCAAATGGTGATAAAGTTAACTGACACGACAACGTGGCACCTCCGTGACATTCACAGTGACCACTTAACGTCGAACGCTGTTAATACCCTTTAATACGCTATTACGACCAGTAACAGTACTAAACACGAACAACACTATCGCAATTTGATGGTTTTTCTTCCTCTCAAATACGACTGCAACCTAATCACTAAGATGACAAGTGCCGTGGTAAAGCCTTATGACCGGGTACAGATGCCGGTTGTACCGCATACGCAAGGTACCTGATTTCGAGCATTACCTCTCACCAAGTACAATGCAGGGGTTAGCGGCCTGCTGTTGCTGACCGAGAGCAGCGATGTTTGCGTTAAGTTATAAGAGTCAATTGGTAAGCTACATTGCGTGAAATGACGTCAGAAATCAACTAAATCGCGACCCACAAAGAACGTATCTGTTCGGATAGTGCGGAGTAATTTGGCGTTATTGGTCTTAGCAACTGACGACCTATGTCAGTGCTTTTTCTGACAGCAACCGCGCGCTCCGCAGCGAGGTGCTTTAGACCGCTCGGCTACTCCACCGCGGCGCAAAAGGAGATCCTACACGATATTACGAGATGGCATTTGAATTTTGCCAACTCACTATACACATCTGCAATAGGTATCTACGTGTTTGAAATTATTTTGACGTTCGTTCATGTCTTACGAATGTTGCTTCTTCAAGCTCATTCGTTCCAGAAACGTTATTAATTTACGTTGTCTAGTTTAATCAGAATAAAATAAAAATGATAACGATGAGCGTCACTAATGATTCATTGTTGAACTAAATTATGAGTCTATTAGTTGCACTCTTAATTTCAGTAGCACCTGCACAAGATATTCAGACTTGTCGTTTGCTGCTCTTGCCACAAGCGTTTCCGTTTTGTTTAAACTTTTGTTTTAACTTAGAGAAGAATAAATTTGTAAGGGCAGTCTAAGAAACATAAATGAAATATCCTTGCCGTACACTCTATAATGGACGCCTTACTGCGACTCTAAGGATTGCGTGGTCTGTTAGCGTTGCCCACTTTCTACAAAACTGTTCGCATTTCTTATAACCCCTGCTCCTAGGACTTTGCCAACGCCTGACGGACATGTCTTTGCACGGACACCGTTTCTGCTGTGTGGCACTCGCTGATGATCTCATGCTCTACCTAAGCAGTGAAGACAACGTTCGTGCTGCTCTGACATGGATAACAACACATGACGAGGCATCCGGCAGTTATCTCAATGTTTCTAAATAGCTGGTTCTGCTCACTGGAGAGGGTCTACCTGCCAGATGCGTCGCTACCCTAAGTGCGGCCACAACCGTCCGCTACTTTAGGAATGACCTTCGTCGTTCGGTCACCTTAAATGCCAGGATCTGGGAAAGCCTCTTTCAACGCCGATTTAGATCCCTCGGTGCGATTCAGCGTGCGCGATACGTGAACGTCTACCACGCCTCTCGCACCCCAAGTGGCAAAGGTGTTCCTGAACCCGATAATCCTTGCCCGTCGCATGATGATGTTGATGGGATTCTTTGTCTATACTGGGCTGTTATTCAAGGAGCAATATGCCTCTCTTTCCCTCCCTCGGGAGCGTGGTGGGATCGGTCTATTCCATGGCTCACAAAAAGTACGGCAATGTTCGTTAGGTCCCAACTCAAAATATGGTGACACTGCCCTACGAGCATGACCGGACTGCTTTTACGCGAATATGCGCCTGTCTCTAAAACATCTTCAGTCAAGTTATCTGACATTCCAGCCCCTTTTTACAACATCCAACATTTCTTTCTGGAATTAAGCTACATTTACCAATACCTAGCGCTTTCACGAATACTACAGGCAAAGACTGTCTATGAGGCCCTCCAACTACATCAGCCCCCTCCCCAATCCTATTAAATAAAAGTTTCCCAAAATCATATGGCGTAGTCCATGGAAAACGGTACAGGCAGTTTTCTCGACTCCAGCGTCCAATCCGCCTGATATGTCACCGTCAGAAGCAAACAAGTCAACCAACTGTACCGTATCCGTCTCACTGACACCCACCTATGTATTCACTGTGAAGTGGACGACACAGACAACCACCTGTCCGAATGTGGTCCGTCCTCCGACGTCTGGAGACTCTCACAACACATTCTGGCTTTTCTCACCCGACGTTCACCTGCTCAGCTCTCATTCCAGACGCTGCTATTTCCGGACACGATTTATTACCCGACCACGAAAACTAACGCTGTGAACTGGATACGCGGCCACACCGTCCGCTACCTTTTCGACCGCGACGAGAAATCGAAACTGGATTACTGAACGTATCTCAATGGTAGGAACTGCGCAATCGTTCGTAACCCCAAATACCAACAGTTCTTTCCAAATTTTTTATGTAGCGTCTTTCACGATTCGCCTCCAAAGCTGTAACGTTCAAACTATGAGAAGTTAATGTGATGTAATGTTGATATGGGTGCTGAACGAACTTCAAACTACAAAATTTATCGAGAAGACACGTTTGGATGTTCCATCACTGAAGGCGTGTCTAGAACTGCATAGAGAGAACAAGACATAGAAAAAAATTGAAAATAATCCTTCCCATACCCTATATTTTCCTCCTCCCCTTTCTTACATCTGGGTTAGTTTGATTTGGGATAGGTATAGACAAGAGCTAACGCCTGAAGAGGGCAGTTATTTTTTATTTTTGTTCTTAGGGCAAAAGTGGCGGTGGCAAGTAGGCCTCTCTATTTATTTAGTTATGGTAGTTCAATTTTCCTGTCCACGGGAAGGAAAATTTTGTTTTTAAAAAGTTGGCCTAGTAGAAATGTAAATTGCTTCCCACAGCACAGGTTGGTCTAGATGATCACGTGTCGTGTGTCTTACAAACACAACCCACCTCCGCAAATGAAGTTGTCAAGGCATACTTTTGTATACGGTAACGTTCCAAACACAAATGCTGAAAAACTTTCATCACTAGTACTTGACCGACAGGGCAACTTTTTCGTCAGGATCCTAGGCTACACAGATACTCATCAATATTACCTACATGAAACACCTACAGAAATTCACAGTCAGGTTTTTCTTTCTTTCTTTCTTTTTTTTAATTTATTATTATTATTATTATTATTATTTATTTTTTAATTTTCCTGTGTCATCTCTGCACTCTGCATATCTGCCTAGGCTACTACGATGAGACGTGGGCGAAATTTTATAAAAATGTTCAAATGTTTGTAAATCTATGGGACGTAACTAGTCTGGTTATCAGGCCCTCAGCTTACGAACTACTTAAACTAATCTAAGGACAAACAGACACACCCATACCATTCGACGGCGAGCAACCGCGCGCTTCGTAAAATTCAAATGTTTGTTAAGCTTATGGGCCTTAACTTTGGGGTCATCAGTCCCTAAACTTACAAACTACTTATAAACTAACTTCTACTAAAGACAGCACAAACATCCATGCCCGAGTTGGGATTCTAAACGCCGACGGGGTATGGCGTCGCGCATCGGAGCATAGTGCCTCAATACGCTCGGCCACTCCGCCGCGCTTCGCAGCGAGGCGCCTTAGAACGCTCGGTCACTCCACCTCGGCAAAAAGTTTTAGTTCTGTACAATTGTCTGGAGTATTCCGCCTATGCCAGTGGATTTTGATTTATTTTGTTGTGTATATGCCAACTGTTTGTGTGATTTTTGAACCACCTTTTGTGAAATCCTAATGGTATATTCAAGGGAGTCTGTACACTTATGTTGTCATACACTATAGAAGATGCAAACATCAAAGAACCTAAGTTCCAATATCCGTTACGTTTGGATAAATGTTAGGAAATGTTCAAATGTTTGTTAAGCTTATGGGACTTAACTGCGGGTCATCAGTCTCTAAACTTACAAACTACTTATAAACAACCTTATACTAAAGACAGCACAAACATCCATGCCCGAGGGAGCATTCGTACCCCTTACGGGAAACGGCCTCCGCATCGAAGTACAGCGCTTCAATGCGCTCGGCCACTCGGCCGCGGCTAAATGTTAGGAAAATATTCTCTCACCTTCGACCTAAACCTCAAACACCACTTGCTAACAATGAAGTAATCACCAGTGGTTAAGGTCTGCTCTACAACTCGTATTGAATAATTACATTCGATGTATGAGTATCTCATATAAACTACACAAATTATGTCTTTTTAGAAATTTACCTCTTTCCAGGTGCGACCAGACCTGTTCTTCGCAAGGATATACAATATCCACAACGGGCATTGCAGGACAGAAAATCCAAATATAGTCCAGGCCGCCCCTGCAAACAAGAAGCAGTTGAGTTACATTTGAAAGCGAAACAAAGCTAGCTGAAGGTTTCACTTCAATAGTAGACGAAATCGTGCGTGACGAAAAAACTACCGCTAACGTAGGAAGTAATATCACAATAATTATACATGTCGTACAGGATACAGTGTGTCTAAAGAGTTTAGAAAAGTAGCCTGAGATCTATTCTATGTAATTTCACTAAATATCTATAAAAAGTTTTGGAATATTTTAACAACTTATATTTTGTTTAGTAATCAGAAGATGACGCAAGGATTATGACAATGAATAAACTTGTATTTGTAAGGAGAGGGGCTCAGATTCCAGTCTAGCAATCCAAATTTAATTTTTCTTTGATTTTAGCACACCATTAAGTGATAAAACACTGCAACACTAGGAAGGTTTAAGTATTTAATATTTTTTGTTAAATTGCTTATTCAAAAATGAAGGTCTCATTTCGTCTTACTTGCATGACTGAGTCCAACATCAATAAATTTTGCCACCAAGGTACTGTTTAATAGACGACATATTTTACGAAAAGATTTACATGACGTCTACGAAGATTGAAATCATTGGTATTTTATTTATCTAGCTCCAATCGTTGTCCATAGAGTATAAAAAGATCGATATCTACGGGCAAAGAGAGAGAAAAATTGTCCTGCACTAACCTCCTATAAAATAAAGTACTTTGAATCCGTTATAACTAGGTACATAACAGTGACATACGTTTTATGATCCTACTTGTGGGAACAAAGCAGTGAGCATTTTAATTAATACTTGTTCATGGTTTTCTTTCTTGTCCTATACTTATAAACCGATATAATTTACTCGTAAATATTATGTTTCGTAAACCTCCATACTTTTAATACGTTCCTTTCCTCTGTAGTTCATATCATTTGTGGAATAAATGATGTAGATGATATTGGTAGTATTGGTTTATTATTTTATATTTTACTGACAATTACATAATGGCTTTTACAGTCGTTATCATTCCTAACATTGATGATTTATTTCCATAGAATTACGTCTCTGGTTGACTATCAATTACAACTTTTTTTCCTTTTCCATATGAAGAAAGCTTACTCGGATATTCTACTATCCAACATAGTAATTATTATTTATCTGTATTTTTCTTTGTGTAATCAGACTACCAATACATTGCTTTTAAATTTTGATTTCTAAAATATAATTGATCCTTAATATTGGATCAGTATGCAAATAGTCGTTTAATACAAACTGATGCTTTTCACTCACCATAGGACGAACTGTCGTAGAACTTCCCATTATACGTCAGTGGAGCAGATGTAGCGAGAGAATATATAAGAACCAATATGAGCACCACAGGCGTAATGAAGCCCCAACAGACTCTCCAGTACATGCCAACTCTGTGCCCCAACATGAATTCCACATCCTGACAGAAGTTATCCATTCCTGAAACAGTGTATTAGAAATTAACCTGTTTCGTAGGTGCTAGAAAAAATCAAAAGTTGAAGATAATCACTACAAATTTGTCACAATCATTTGAAGATTCTCTGGAGGGCTTATCTACAGTATCTATTGAGGATAGAGAAATATCTTCAAAATGTTCAAATGTTTGTAAATCTATTGGACTTAACTGTTGTGTTATTAGTCCGTAGTTTACAAACTACTTAAACTAAGGTAAACGAACGTAAGGACAACACAAACACCCATGCACGAGGGGGGACTCGAATGCCCGACGGCGAACGGCCGCGCGCACCGCAGCACGGCGCCACAATGCGCACTGATATCCGCCGCGACAGAGAAATATGAAAGATTGTTTGTCTTTGTTTCTCACATTGAACTGCAGTACTATTTATCTAGGAATAAGACCTGGAAACGGAGGGTATTCAAATGTTCATGCTACCACAGGAAGTACCGTACAGGAACTAGCAGAACGTGTGCTTGTTTAAACAGCTTACGTCTCTGAGTGAAAAATGACACACTATACATTTCACTCCATTCCATGATGGTGGTGGTGGCGGCTGGTGCAGCAACAGTGTTGAATATTAAAAAATGCTCAGTCTCTGTTGCAGTATTTTATTTTCCAATTACGCGTTTCGCGCAGGCGTAACTCTGCCCATACCGCTCTGTTTAACGGTCGCATTTATGTTCCGTAATTATTAAGAATACTACCAGTTGTAAACGTGGACCTGCCGCGACAGCGACTCCTCTGCTGCTATGGTGAGTTTTATCATATAAAGCGCTTTATTAATTTCCATACCACACCCCTTTAGTCCCTAATTATTATAGCTCAAATAACCCTTACGTACTTTGTACGTTTACCTCTTTGCAGGCGCCCAATAACACAAATTGTTAAGATACCTCCTAGACAGCAATAGATAGTTCTGTGGCTCCATCTCCGCCCAAGTAAGTCCGAATTTTCAAATTTACTCACCTTAGCCACATTAGGTTCGCTGCGCACCAGGTACACGGACGGTAACAAAATATTTGTCTTTTTCCAGTCTGACGATGCGCTAACAGCGCGAAACGCGTAATTGGAAAATAAAATACTGCAACAGAGACTGAGCATTTTTTAATGACACACTACTTTGATTGTAAAACTGTACAATTTGAAAGTTAGTTCGAACATTGTAGAGATTTTTTGGTCGACTGTTGGAGTCAATATACTTTTCAAACTTCAGATCTTCGGAATGACGTAACCAGGCAATTATAGCGGTACGTACAGTTTACGATGACCACGTAATCAAGTACAACACTGAGGTTTCATACGTAAAGTGACAGAGATAAAAACGATAGGTGTAAGCAAAATCTTTACCATCCAATATCACACAATTTAAGATACCAGTAACAATGGATGCAGTTGATTGGGGAGCACAAACGATAAAACAGCACTGTATCTGTAGTTCCTGTATTTGTAATATTATGGTGTTCCTGTAAGTCTGAGACTTCTAAAGATCCTTCATAATGTAACAGGCTTGTGAAATTGGTTGCGAATGAAGCTGTTAGTACGAATGTATAAAGAACTAGTGTGGTAACTATCCACCATTTGTGTGGAAGAAAAATGTGTCAAATTGTCAATCTACCATTAACATCGTTTTCTAAGTTTGATTTGGTGCAACGAAACAGATCCAGTTTCATGGTAGGTGAAAATATCATTCTTAGGAAATATATGAGTGTAAATGTCAGACGTACTATGAAATACATATATTTGGTAATAGTTCGTGTTCTTCCAAGTTTCATGACTATCTCAATATAGCAAAGTGGATTAAGTGTTTCGTCATACGTAGGCTTATCTGTATTATTATTTTAAGAGGTGATTCTCATCTAGGCCGTCTGTTTAACAACTTATGGAAGCTTAACTAGAATAGCAAATTTAGATTCTAATAATAATAAGAAAATGAAATGTTGCAGTACTTACCGTATATCCACGCCACTGCTGCCATTTCAATCGAAGCCAACACAAAGCATGACAAAGTTACATCGTAATAGTCGACGAGATTCAGTATCCACTGGCCAGCCTAAAAAGGAAAGATATTTGAGATAATCGCAAAGGCTACAAGTATGGGTGCTAAACAGAAAAGTGTTAAATGACGCTATATTTCTACACTGATAGTATTGCCTACTTTTCTGAGACTACTATTCCTGAGTGCAATTGCATCATTCTCCAACGATTGCCATAAATATTAGTGCCTACCTTATTTTTGAAATGGCGAAATGAAATTATTTGTTGCAATTGTGTTAGTAAATCAGATTACAATGAGTGAATATGATAATAGTCTTTGCGAGTTTCTTGACATCCAAGAAGTGGTTTTTTATTATTATATTTTTTGCATGGGATGATAAAATATCAACTCCTTCTCGGGAAAAGAAGGCAAGTATCCGCAGTGAAGATAAACACTTGTTTCGATACATGCTTCCTCTGCACCGCTCCTCTCCCTAACGACAATTCCTTCACCATCATCCCCAAGCCTATTTGAAATCCAACAGTTTAAAATGTGTGCTCTATACTTACTGTTTGAAAATCTATAATGTACACATATATGCAGACTGAAGTAAAGTGTGAAAATAATTCGTATCAAGGCCTGGATTCGAACCCTTTATTCTACTCGTTAGGAAGTTGCGCTAGCAACTACGTCACACCGACAAAGTTGTTTCATTGTTTACTCTGACACGCATTCCTCCTCAGTCCGCATTCTGATAACTGATTCAGTTCATACGCATTATTCGAAATCGAATATAATTTCAGAAAAATGTTCAAATGGCTGTAAATCTATGGGACTCAACTTCTTTGGTTATTAGTCCCTAGGCTTACAAACTATCTAAACTAAGTTAAACTAATCTAATGACAACACACGCAGCCACGCCCGAGGGATGACTCAAACCCCCTACGGCGAGCAAACGCGAGTTCCGCAGCGAGGCGCCTTAGAACGTTCGGCCACTTCACCACGACTAATTTAAGAAGTTCTAATCTTTTTAAATGACACCTCCACGTAGAACGAAACCGGGATCACTGCCTGAAATCCATGCACAGGTGTCACGATAATTGAGTGATCGGGCATTGTAACATAAGCTAATGTGGTTTTGCCATGCAGTTACTGCGAACGACTGAAAACAAAGGAAATCTAGAGTCGTAACTTTTCGCGAGGACATGTAGCTCTATTGTATGAATATAAATGGCGAGGATATTCCGCTGCATACAAGCAAGTTCGATTTATGTTATTCTCTCATACATGTTTAAGCACTATCTGTGCTATCGTCAGTAGGAACTTTTAAAATCCCATTTATGAAAATTATAGTATACAAATGTCATTTGAAATACAACTAAAATGTTTTTACATATTGGTTTATTATTATTATTATTATTATTATTATTATTATTATCGAAAATTAGGACTAGAGTACAAGTTTTAACATTTTGTACATTCCTTACATTACAGAGAAGAGACATTAAAATAATTGAGAAAAGTATTTATTATTGATTGCTCTTATAATTTAGCACATGTTGTCATCTGCGAGACAAAACAAGCACTTTATATTTCTGATTATTCAGTCTTTTTTTATAAACTGTTTGTTTTGTTTGCTGATGTAAAACTGTGCTATTCAGAACTTTTAACGTCATCTTAACATAATGTAAGGCATGTAAAAAAAGGTGAAAACTTGTATTCGACAAAATAAAAACATATAATTTTCAATATATTAAACATGACTGCGCCTTGCAACGGTTACAGGACAGTAAATTAGTAATCAGCCAACCAGTTGCAAAATTAATAGTTAAATAAGCTTTGATCAAGGTTTTGGCGGATGTAAACCCATCTTCTTCAGAAATACGTGTTTTACCTAAAGACAATGTGACAGCATAAGTTACAAATTCATAGTCATTATGTCTGATATACGTCGTAACAAATCTATTGTCTAAACCATCGTGAAATGCAGTTATCAGAATGAAACTGGAACTGTATTTAACGATGTTTTAGACAGTATGCTTGGAATGACGCATATCAGACATAACATTTATGAATTTGTAATTTATGCTGTCACAGTGTCTTTAGGTATCACAAGTATTTCTGAAGAAGAAGGGTTTATATTCGTCGAAACCTTGGTCGAACTTTACTAAACTACTATTTTTGCAGCTGGTTGGCTGATCGTTAATTTGCTACAGATAATTTTGTATGTCAGTTTACGTGAAGTGCAAGGATAAACCAAAATATAAAAATAGATATCGATGTGTCTCAAATGACATTTGTACAGTGCTGCTACAATTTACAGAAATGGAATAAAGAAATTCCTATTGATGACACGATATACAGTGCTGAAACATGTATGGGAAAATAATATAAATCGAAGTGGATGGCATAACCTCACCATCTGCTTTAAGCAAACATGGAAGAAAGAAGAGTATCAACACTAAAAAGACGATTCTCTGAACATATGATGGTGACATCCTCTTGGGTAAAATATTACGTTGATAAAATAATCCTCCGTTCGCATCTCCGGGCGAGGACTATTCAGGATAACGTCGCCACCGCCCTCCCCCCCCCCCCAAAAAAAAAAAAAAAATAAATAAAACACGGCAGCGTGGCAGACTTCCACACAGGGAGCCCGGGTTCGATTCCCGGCAGGGGACTGAGTGTTGTGTGTTGTCCACATCATCATCGAAATGCAAGTCGTCTAAGTGGCGTCAAGTAAAACAAAAAAAAAAAAAAAACTGCTACTAGGCGGCCGAATAATGCTTTGCGAGATTTCCCGGCGAAAAATGCCATACATGATGAAACTTCCTGGCAGATTAAAATTGTGTGCCGGAACCGGGACTCGAACCTCGAATATGTGCCTTTCGAGGACTACTTGTCGTACTCTTTTCTTTTCGAGCTATGAATCTTCGCGGGCATTCAAACTTGCTAATGCTTCATCGCAAACGAATAAATCGATTAACACCGGCCATTGGCTTGACAGAAAACTTGAAACCTTTACAGTTCAGAGTGACGTATGGTAAAGGTGAGTTGTGAGGAACGTGTCTTTTCTCACCGGCGTGATATAGACCAGCCCCGTGAGGAAGCCTCCGGCGCACGTGACTGCGGCGACCACCCACTGCTTGAACCCGGGGAACTCGTCGCAGATGATGGTGTTGACCGCGCTCTCCAGGGCCACTGCGCTGCCGACGCCCAGCACGAACAGCATGAAGAAGAAGAGCACCGCGAACAGCTGCGCAGCGACGAAGAAGGTTCACATGCCATGGTCAGCTTAAGATATCTGGACGTTATAGCTGATCAAAATATTTTATTTTTTCCTCACCTGAGGCACAACTTCGAATTTAGCGATGGCATCAGGGTACGAGATGAACGCTAGCCCAGTTCCACTGTTAACTACCGTAGAAATGTCTTCTATTCCCATTTCATGGGCGAGGTTGCCAAGAATGGAGAATATGGTGCAGCCTGCTAAAATACTGGTGAAAGTATCCATAGTTGTCACAATTAATGCATCTCTGTAACAGAGAAAAAGGAAGCAAGAATGAGAATCTGTAGAATAGCAGCAACAAGCTATCAGAAACGAAAATGAGCAGCTTTCGTCGCTTTCGAGTGGTCTATATAATAAGAGGTACAGGAAGAATACTTGTTACGTTACATATTTAGAGAGTTATCAACTATACGAGGAGGTATTTGTTCCATTCGACCAAGACAGTTTTTAGAAGTACATTTTCCTTCATATGAGTACTCAAATAAGTAGTATGTAGGTATTGTGTCTTGAGCAAACCAGTTCTTCTTGGTTTTAGTATGAAAACATGTTTCGAAGAAATTTCTCCATCTTCAGCGGACTTTATTTATTTTCTGTTAAGTGACATGGGAAGAATATTTGGATCACGATACATAACACATTTTTTGTTATAGTTATTTGCATTTTAAACGTTCTATCAGAAAATGTAAAAGGAAATAGTTGTGGTTGCCTGAAATTTCCAGTGCAGCTATAATTATTGAACGCCAGAATGTCGCCTGCAATTAAAAATTGGATTTTCAAAGTCGTAATTTGCCTAAATTGTGACGTAATAGGAAATTATTTCTCTTTTATAACTCTTTTTCATTTTTTCTTCTTTCTAATGCTCATTATAGCAATCCTGTCAGTATTCTTACGTTTCGTTAATAACAAGTGTATTCGGTATTTTATTCATTGACTAACGTTTCTTTGTTTACAGGGTTGGTTTCAAAATTATTTTCAAGAATACATTACTTGGAACAAGGCCTTGTTAAATGGCGGGGAGAGTATGTATATAGAAATGTGTACTTACATTTTGTAGATTTCTACTCATTAGTTGAGCTCTGCTTACTAACACGTACTGTTTCGTTGCTTATGTCATATTAGGTCTCCATTTATGCAAATTACGTAAGACAATACGGAAAAATCAATTATTAATTGCAGATACCTTATTGGAGGACAATAATTATAGCTGCACTGCAAATTTCACGCAGCCACATGAATAACATCGGGTAATATTGAGCTATATGTCTTCCTGTCGTATTTTCTGTTAGTACTTTTATTTCTGTAAATAACTGTAACCTCAAAAACTATTAAGTATCATGTTCCAAAAATTCTTCATATGTCACTGAATAGATGGTAAATAATTCCCATTAGGAGGGACAAAGTTCTAAGGAACATGCTGTGGTACTAAAGGAAGAAAAAATGTGTTAACTCAAGACAGAACCTCATTTCCGTACAATGTATTAGGACTCCAACACTGATTAAGAAGTGCTGCAACCAAAAAACTATTATTTAAATACGACTATGAATTTGCAGTGCGATGAGCACTAGGAAACCACCTTCAACTTAAAAAAAGTTTTTTAAAACTAGTTGTCTTACATGGGCAGTATCGTTTTTTACATTTTGACACTGCCAAGAAAAGTAAAGAAATCTGCAGCTAGTGTCCATAGAATGCGGTTTCCCGACGGCGAACAGTTTCCGCTTAAGATGCGATGGCTTTGAGCCTTTGTAATGACTGACCCGAACGTGTATTATACATTACCAAGTACAGTAATTTATTTATTAGATGGAATATTAACATTTCGAAACCAGTCGTTGATTAAATACGTCATTCTTGCAACAGCAGTGGATATCATTCAGCAAATAATGCCTCTCAAGTACGGATGTCTGACATCCCGAACATAATGTAATAATAAAATAATTAAGATTCACATTAATGATATACGGTAGTTGATTAATCAATTTGAGATTTTCTTCTACCTCTCAAAGTACGTAATTCTGTAACACGTAGCAAAAGAAAGAATCAGCCTGAGCATTTCCATTAGATGTACCAGAACACACAAACAAATATTTCACTTCCGTCCATGTGTGTGTGTGTGTGTGTGTGTGTGTGTGAGAGAGAGAGAGAGAGAGAGAGAGAGAGAGAGAGAGAGAGAGAGAGAGAGAGAGAGAGAGAGAGAGACGGAGAAAGAGACTCGAGGAACATAATAAATCCCAAGTGTTCATGACCATATGTAGTATTTTTATGATAATTCGGTGACCCGGACTCTTTTTATTACAATTAGATCTCCTTCGTACTACATTATTGCCGAGCGCGTGGCGCAGTGGTAACACACTGGACACGCATTCACGAGAACGGTGGTTCGAATCCACTTCCGGCTACACAGATTAAGTTTTCAGTGATTTCTCTAAATTATTCGGGGCAGATTCCGAGATGGTTCCTTTCAAAGGGCACGGGCGATTCACTTCTCCAGCCTCACGAAATCAATCAGAGCGTACGCTCCGTCTCTAATGACCACGCTGTCGACGGAGCGTTAAACACTAATCTTCCTATCTAATACATTACTGAAAACAATAACGTTCTTTAGAAATGCCACTTCATGTGAACTTAAATCAACGATGTCTAATATTAGACTTATTCCATTTTTCTTTCACTGTTCCACAGGATGTTCTACCATTTACCATCTGACGAAGATATAGCATATCGATTGCAAAAATTTCAAAGATATACTGTGAGTAACAGAATATGTACATCGTTTTGTCCTCAGCTACTTGAATGTAATGTTTTTAGGTTGCAGGTGAAAGCTTTTGTTGCTTCTCAAGAAATGACTGCAAATATTACATAGGGCAACAATATATATATATATATATATATATATATATATATATATATATATATATATATATTCCTGCCTCTAATTTATTCTACATCGTTGAATGTAAGTGATGCTAAGTTCATGTTTTCGACAGTATTTTCACTGTGTGAGATAATCGTCGATTCTCCAGAAGACTTGCTGTTGATTCTGAATGTACCAGTATCCTTATTACCATAGGAAGTATGATAATGGCGAACTAGTTAGTCTCTTTATGGGACAAATTTCCTGTTGGCATGATTCCGAACACAGATAGTGGTAATATTGAAAGTATTCTTAAACAGCCGGTACAGATCTTTCTTAGTCATTATGAGATTATAACTCAAATCTGATCATGATATATTTCACCATGACCATAATTAATTACAAAAGAATGGTACTTGATACATAAAACGTGGATGTCAACCGCTTACGTGTTAGTTCATTCACGAAACACAATTTCAAAATGAGGCTAGTATGTAAAGCAAGCATACGGGATGTGGTGTCATTATTATCAAGTTTCATGTCACCTGTAGTTACAGATATGTTAGGAAGTCTTTTTGTGGAAAATCTGTAGCGGGTGCTCTCAGTGCTACATCGGGCAATAAAACTGTATGTTTGCGAGAAGGAGTTGACGACACAGGCGTACTGGGAGGAAACACGGTGCAAAAGCTAGGAGAACCTGTGGAGAAAAAAAACTATGTGCAAAACACATTCTGAACTGGGAACATAACAGAATACGACTAAGGTGATAGAGGTATGAGGTGTAACATCATACATCTCTCTCGACACTGCAGAATTTTGTTTAAAATTTATAAGGCTTGCGCTGGTATGCTGACGTCGTACATATCATGCAAAGCGCCTACGTAGAATAGATCGTATTCACTCAGAAACAGTCTGAGCCTGAGGAGACTTGCGTATTCAAGATACTGCATTTTTATTGTTATTTTTTTCTAATTGGTTAACTTCGGCAAAGATAGCAAGTGCGAGAGGATGATTACGGCTTTTCTAAAGTTATCGATTCGTCTAATCATACGACAAAGCCATAAGTGGCTCGCTAGTTGCCTTCTTCAGTACAAATGAAACTGTTTCACATTTGATAAGGAGAAGTAGTTGTCTGCTAGATATAACTGGACAAATGTATCTTCGAGATCATGTTGGAGAGATACTCCTTGAGTTGTAGCCATGTGATGAACTTCTGTGACATTCCTAGCATGGGTGTCTCTCGAGAGAGGTACGAACTAACAAACAATGCCTCACACCATATGCTTCAACAATTAAGGGATCAGTTGAGATACCTATAATCTAGGTTCTGAAGTATTGTCATTGGCAGAATGAACGAAAAAAGTACCGCGTTTTTCTGTCGGTTTTACGGAGTGGAGACAACAACCGAGATAACAGAAAGCTCTGTAGAGGGGGAGGAGAGCGGTTGGCGTTGACCTGTGTTTACGGAAGCAGTTGGGTTCAGATAGTGTAGTGAGCAGATAGTGCAATGCAACAACAGCATGAGTTGCCCGAAGCTATGTCATGGAAAGCCATAGGAAGGTTGGAAAGAGGGAAGTGGCTGCAGTTATTGGAGTGTATTTTCCAGGACCTGGACGCGATTTCAGGCAACTCAGCTGCAACGCACCCAAAAGGCAGGACGCGCAATATCAAAACCAGTCCGAAATCTCCTTCGGAAATTTGGCCTCTATGCATGCAGAAACAGGCCGGATTATAGTCGTAACGAACGGCGCCGGGTCATGTTCACTGATGAGCCAAGATTTAGTGTTCAGCCAGATAATTGTCTTTCCCTCATCTGAAGGGAACGTGGAACTATCCTGCTTATGTGCAGTAAACATCACCATATCATTGTAGTGGACGAATGGTGTGGGCGGGAGTCAATATTAGCGAACGTACGGACCGCTATTTCGTTCAGAATGGCACTGTGACTGCTCAGACGTATAGAGAGGAGATCCTACGATTTTTTGTGCCATACCAAGTGCTATAGGAGATGAGTTCCTTATGGTGGACGGTAACGTTCGTTCTCTCAGAGCTGGCCTGGTGGACAACATGCCTGAAGCTGAGGGAACCAGTGGAGTGGCCAGCTTGTTCACCGGATTTAAACCGTTCGAGCATGCCTCAGATGCACTTTGCAGAAGCATTGCAGCCAGACCCGCACCTTCCACAACGGTTGCAAAGCTGGATTTTGCACTCGTGGAATAATGGTCGAATATCCCTCAAGAGCTTATTGATAATCTGATACTGCTCTGTGTCACGCAGGTGTGCTACAGTACTGGCCGTCCGAGGTGATCACACACCATATTGGAGGGCAATGGGAATGACTTTTTCTTTGGTTGTATGATAGTGTTCCTGTTTACTTTTGTGTTATGTTTTCCTGTTTAGATTGAAAGCCGAGATATTAAATTTTCCTGCAAAGTGCTTCCTCTACCTGTTTGCCTGTACAAACATCGTTGGACGTCGTTGCAGTTACCCGACTGTATATTTATAAGTCGTTCGCATATTCATTACGCCGGAAGAAGCTTAGAAACCACAGCTGTGTATTTCTTGGTGCATATCTGCACGACGGATTGGTGTTTTCCTATTTGCCTTTCCTTTCTCTTCTCGCTAATCTGATGATTTAGCAACGATAGGTAGCATTGTGCATGTTCAGTTAGATGAAGTTAATAATATTCCTCCTTACAGTAGTGTTAAGGTTGAATATATTGATAATATTGTGCACTGTACCAAGCA
Source organism: Locusta migratoria (assembly GCA_026315105.1). Lineage (NCBI taxonomy): Eukaryota > Metazoa > Arthropoda > Insecta > Orthoptera > Acrididae > Locusta > Locusta migratoria. The sequence continues at coordinate 650,817,977 of CM048745.1, read as the reverse complement.
TAAACAGGGTCAGCCTTTTTTTTTAAAGTTTCATTAAAAAAAAAAAAAAGTCGTTCCCGTCTGCATAATGGAATCATTCGGTCTTGCATGATTTATGGTGAGCTTCACTTGGGTCAGGTGCAGTTAAAAATACATTTATATATGCGTACCTGTGAACATTGTGATTGAAGTCGTTGTACGATGAGTACATAATAAGTGGCCCAAAACAGACGGTAAGTGAGAAGAAAGACTGTGTAATGGCAGCATACCAAACCTGAAAATTAAAGTATTGAAAACTGTGAGTCAGTTACATTTCACTGAAGGTACAGTCCGAGATGTGCTGCAACATAGAAAAAATAGGTAAAGTAAAGTAGTAAGGCTTAGCCACAGAACTTTCTGTGAGACAAAGCAATGAAATACTTTTTTTCGTTTTACCTTATAAATAATAAGACTGCTTGAATGTGCTCAAGGATAATTTCTGTCTGCATCACGTATACAGCCACAGAAAGCTCACATTGCATGATAAACAATAAGGCGATACCGGATAAGAAAACCACTCCTTCAGCGTATTAACAGTACAACGTTTCAGCAAATTTTACGTTTGAGAAAATCGAAAAACATCAAAATAATTCCGACTTTGGATCTGCACACCACAAAAAGAAATTTTGCGTGCCGGAATTGCTGATAGACTTGTCTGCTGCCACTAAAAATTGGAGAAGAGGAGATGGAAAGACGAAGTTTCTTCCTCCTTACAATAATTAATCCAATAAAGATTTCCAAAAATTGTTGATACCTACTGTCTGAGGAAAGGATGTGACACACAGCTAAGCGGCTTTCTAGTTAGTAGGGAATGGGAACTGTTAAAAGCTGTTTATGTTTTCAATATTTAGTGAATTTTCACCATATATAGTATTTTAAAGACCTTCATGACTTGCTCCACAAAAGTTTAGTGTCACCAAGGAAATGGTTACAGCGCGAAAATTTATTCTAATTGTTTCCAACTTCGTTTCTTCCTATAAAACTTTTCTGAAGGAGATTAATATAAAGCACGCCTAGTTAGATTCTGTATCTGTTTTGGCTTCGCTTCTTGCTAACGTAATCAGTGAGCGTAGAACAACGTTGATAAGTAGGAGCCATGAAACATTTCGTGGATAATGCTGTAGTATGAGAAGTCACAACGCTGGAAAATTGTAACGAAATTAAGGAGGATCTGCAGCGTTTCTACACTTGCTGCAGGGAGTGGTAATAGACCCTCAACATAAACGAATGTAAAGTCTTGCGACTACATAGAGAGAAAGGTCCTTTACTATATGATTATACGATTTCAGAACAATCACGGGAAGTACTTATTCCATAAAAATATGGAAGTACGCGTAAGGAGAGAAAGCGGCGTAAGTGGAAATACCACATAACATTATTCGTGGGTAAGGCAAATGTCAGACTGAGATTAACTGGAAGTATCTTCAGGAAGTGTAGTCCATCAACAAGGAAAGTAGCTTGCAAAACACACGTTCGATCAATACTTGAATATTGTTCGTTCGTTTCTGATCCATACCGGTGGGATTGATAGAGGAGAAGATGCACGCTTCGTTAGTTCATTTAGCAAGAGAGGCATTCTGCATCGCGGTATGGGCTACTGTAAAAGTTCCGAGAGCGTACTGTTTAGAAGAATAAAATATTACTTCTCCTGACATGTGTCTAGCGGAAAGACTGTGAGGATGAAATTGGATGAATTAGAGCCCGTACAATGACATAACGGCTGTCATTTTACCATCGAAATATGCACGACTGGGACAAAAAAGGAGGAAGTGTAAGTAGCGTGATATGTACCCTCTATCACATACCATAAGGCGACAGGCGGATTATAAACGTCGATTTAGTCGTTGACGTAGAACAGAAATACCTGAAAATTTTAATTTTCGAATTTCTGTGAGTGATACAACAAATATAGTGCACGATTAATTCAGCCACAATTCAGTGCCAAGTATAGAACTGCAGTCCACAAAAGATACCCGAGAAAATTATCTGGGGCTTCCAGTCACACCAATCCACGAGCTTTCGGTATGCTCCTACGTCACTGTCAAACGGTGACTGTTGTGTCACTGCTGACGTTCTTCTAACGTCGCCTGTGACGTCACTGGTGCGAAATTATTAGTGGCAACATCTTCGTTACCTGGGTCCCAAGTCACGATTAACTGCAGACTTACATATTTATTACCTTTATCGCCTTTTTTAGGACGCTATGTTGGAAATCATTTGCCCATTTAAAAATAAAGTATTTGATCAGTTGACAATTGTACTTTTTCCAAGGGGTGTTCTGCCACCGCTTATATCTCAGGATACCATTGGAACACCTTTCGTGTTCTATGTATACGCCACCGTTAACTGGTGGGCACAGAGTGCACTCAAAAATACCACAGTCAAAGACCTGCGAGAGTAGATCTTTAACTATTTGACGTAGCATGAAGATCAACAGAATTGTATACGTATACATGGCGTTTCCAAGCTCTTGCATCATACGTTCGGGAATGATAGGTCACATCATGGGGAACAACTTTGGTTAAAGATAAAATGTTCAATTATGTCCAAACGGGAAAACGCCAAGATAGTAGTATGATTAATTAATTTATTGACGACCGGTTTAGATGCACTGTGCCATCATCTTCTGGTCATAATTAAATGATCTGATGGACAGATTAAGTTGTAATTTGCGGCTGTTGCTGATGATGCTGTGGTGTATGCGAGGGCGTCGTCTGTAACTGACTGTAATAGCATACAGGATGACTTAGACAAAATTTCTAGTTGGTGCGAAGATTGGCAATTGACACTAAATAAAGAAAAGTGTGAAGTAACACACATGACCACTGAAAGAAATCCGCTGAACTTCAACTACACGATAAATCAGTCAAACCTTAAGGTCGTAAATTCTACCAAATACCTAGGAGTTACAGTTACGAACAACTTTGACTGGAGAGAACACATAGAAAATATTGTGGGGAAGGCGAATCAAAGGTTACGTTTCATTGGCAGAACGCTTCGAAGATGCACCACATCCACCAAAGAGACTGCCTACATCACACTTGTGCGACCTCTCCTGGAGTACTGTTGCCCCTTGTGGGACCCTCACCAGGTGGGACTGACGGAAGATATTGGGAAGGTTCAGAGAAGGGCAGCACGTTTTGTTTTATCACGTTACGGGGGGGAAAGCGTCACGGAAATGTTGCACGAATTGGGGTGAAAATAATTAAAAGAAAGACGTTATTCATTGCGGCGTGATCTGTTTGCGAAGTTTCAATCACCGACTTACTTCTGAATGTGAAAATATTTTGCTAGCACCCACCTACTTAGGGAGACATGACCATCCCAATAAAATAAGAGAAATCAGATCGAAAACGGAACGATTTAGGTGTTCTTTCTTCCCTCGCGCTATTAGAGAATGGAACGGTAGAGAAAAGTTATGAAAGTGGTTAATGAACCCTCTGCCGGGCACTTAAATGTGATTTGCAGAGTATCTATGTAGATGTAGAATCCTCCCTCAGGTATGAATGTTTGTGCTGTCTTTAGCATAATGTAGTTCATAAGTCATTTGTAAATTTAGGGACTGATGACCCCGTAGTTAATTAAGTCCCATAAGCTTGACAAACATTTGAACATATTTACGTGATCATATGCATATGCCGATGCTTGTCTCCTGTTCCACATTAGAATGGGTAGGTCCAACAAAATCGAAGCTTCTGAAGTAGTTTTCTCTAATTTACAGACTCTAATTCTTAAGGTATTCTTGTTAAAAATCTATCAGTTTAGGGTTGTAAACCAGTACATCTAGTTAGTAGACCCTGCTAGGTGGATGAAATTTCGTCGTCCCAGGGCCACTGAATGCTAAACGATACCTAGCATCTCTGGAGAGCCTCAGAAAAACTTTTTCTCAAATAAAATTAGTTCTCAATTACTGTTAGTTCTCAATTACTGTCACCACTAAATCTTTGATACAAAGACTTTGAAGCACCCAGTACACTTGTATCGCTGTGGAACCATGCATCTTTATGACATTACTTAGTATTCTACAGTGACTTCGGTGCATGCGGATTGCTTCTTTCTTTTCATTAGGCTGTTTAACTTACGGAAAACTGCCTTCATTTGATATACACATTATTCGTAGTCAAAGAGGCATTATTTTCTACTTTTTGACGAAATAACTTTTTCCTCCACTCGGTCTCTACATAAATTTATCATAACCGACCTCCTATATAACTCTGTATTATTTACATTAACGAAGCCTATTTGTGTTAACTGGTGAAATGCATAAAAAAAATTATCGCCTCAATGACTTAACTCGCATGTGTTCAACAAACTTAGGTAATAAAGGCAACGTACCTCAATTGTTAACAGCCGATCCCACTGCGGTGTTATGAAGAACAGTATACCATTTCCAGCTCCAGGGAGTGTTGCGCCGCGTATTAAGATGACGATCATGATAACGTAAGGAAACAGCGCTAAGAAGTAGGATGCCTTCCCTGAGCTCTTCACGCCTTTCCAAACCACGAAGAAAACGGTTGCCCAGGTAATCGCCAGACCTATGGTAAGGCGCCAATCTGGTACTCCAATGCCGTCAGCAATATCGGAAACTTCATTCAGCACGTATTTCCTAGAAATAAAAAAAAAATTATACCATTTCCAGTGTTGAATGCAGTGCACCCTTACAAATTCTTGAAGGTATCAAGGGTGAAAATATATAGGTAATGAAAATTTATATTCAACTTGTACAAAAACCAGACAACAGTTATAAGAAAAGCATGAAATGGACGCACTGGTTGGGAAGTAGAGTTGCGCATAATAGTTCGCGATCGGGAGTCTCACTTCGTTCTTTTAGTTTTGTAGCACTGAACTACATAATCTAGCAGGCAGACGCTCACCTCGAAATGGCTCTCACCAGCAGAAGGCAAACGTGATTTTTAATTCTGCTGCGCGTGCTCTCGCTATTGTCCGTCGGTCTTCGGAAAAGAATCCCACGAACTAAGAAGCGAGATACGTTTGGCATAATAGTTCACTCACGGTAACGCATGTTTTAGTTCACGACCGATTGCACATATTTTAGTTCGCGACCGATCACTCATATTTTAGTTCGCGACTGATCGCGCATATCTTAGTTCGCGACCGGTAGCTCTCCTTTTAGTTCGCAGCTCGGCCGCGAAGTAGGTCGCTCTTTTTAGTTCGTCCGCTCTTTTTGGTTTTCGCTACCGCTACTAAAAGAGATATTTTTATATAATAGTCAGTGTTGCCCAAGCGTGTGCTATTATTTGTATTTTTGGGCAATTAGACATCAAATACTTAAGCAAATAAACCAGTCATTTACACGAATGGGTGATACAATGGTATTCAACTACTTTGCATACAGAGTACTAGTAGTATTTTATTTTTAAAATGGATTTATTTATTTAGTTAATAGGTCATTTAAGGAACATTTGTGGCAGTGAACTATGAAACTACAGCTGAGCTGCATCTGAACACGAAATAGCGGTAACTGGCAGAAGGGAATCACGCGATTCTGCGCGCTCTCGCGTCCTCTCACTGTTCCCCGTCAGTTTTTATGTAAAAGGAGTGGACGAACTAGGAGGCGAGGGATCTGCGAACTAGTTCGCGTAGTTCGCCTGTGGGAGCGCTCTTCCGAACTACACAAGACTATTGGGAAGTGAGTACGACAGGGTTGCTTTTTCCTCAATGTTATTCAGTCAGCACACTGAGCAAGCTGGGAACGAAAACAAGGAGAAATTTGAAGGGTAAATTAGAGGGAGAAGAAATAAAAACTTCACAGATTGCTGATGACATTGTTCTTCTATCGAAGACAGCATAAAAACTTGAAGAGCAATTTGTCAGAATGAACAGTGTCTTGAAGAAGGTTATAAAATGATCATTAAAAAATGCAAAACTAAGGTAATGGAATATAGGCTAGAAAATAAGATGATGCTGAAGGAATTAGGTAACTAGAGAATTAGAGTGGTTGATGAGTTTTGTTATTTGCATAGCAAAATAACATCTCATTTCCGAGACAAGGAAGATATAAAATACAGAATGGCTACGGAAAGAAAAGCCATTCTGAAAAAGAGAATTTAGTTGTCATCCGATATTTATTTCTGAAAGTATTTGACTAGATTGTAGCATTGTGTAAGGCGGACTATGTGGAACTCTGACAAAAAGATGGAAGAGGCTTTTCAAATGAGATGCTTCAGACAAATGCTGGAGATTGGATGAGTGGATCGCGTAACTAATGAGGAAGTACTAAACATAACTGGGGAGAAATTTCTAGCATATATTGACTGGTTGGTGGTATTCATTGTAGGACATCAAGGAAGCGTCAGTTTAGCGTTAGAGGGAAGTGTGTAGGATAAAAATCGCAGACGTAGACCGAGAATGCAGTAGGCACGTTCAAAAGCATACAGAAATTATGATGCTTGCATGGGATAGGGTAGCGTGCAGAGTTGCATCAAATCAGTCTTTGGACGTACGATTAGAACAATAAGAACCATATAATACAGCGAAATGTGGCTGTTAACCAAAGTTACTCAAATATCATTAAATACATGCAGAAAATTTACACATGAAAATATATACTTGTAATGCGACTATGAAATATCATGATTTTTACGTAAAAATTATGATATTTCATAGTCTCATCAGAAGTATATTTGTCAGCAGAGTAACAGTAAAAATTGAAGACTACACGGAAAGAAGGGGTTAAGTCCAAAATTCACGAAAATGAGTTACTGGTATCCTTATAAAGTTCATCAGATGTACTTTCTGTTGGGTGAACTTAAATGAATATAATGGGTTAAGTCACTGAGTTATAGCGAGACCAAAATATGGACTACACTGAGAAAACGAGTCAGGTCCATCCGAAACACGGAAAGAAAGGGTGAAGTCCAGCCGGTGTCGATTTCTCAGCAGTCAGCTGTATTTTTTTCCTGCTGTTACGGAAGTATCATTGTTGACATCGTTAAATGCAATGTCATTGTTGATTTTCATATGTATTGTCGAAGCAAACACGGAGCAGATTTCACATTAGCTTCTTTGCTTTATGCTGTGGCAGAACCGAATATCGTGTCGCGATTTGTGCTAACACAGAGTAGCCTTGACATTTACTTGAATTCTTTGTGGTGTAGTAGATTGAATTTAGTGTGATATCGAACTGAGGACAGTGTTTCAAATGTCCAGATTCAAGCTGCAGTGGTAAGTCCAGAAAAGGACAGAGCTTTGGTAGACAGTCTGAAGTATCTAAAAAGCTAAGAGCAATGTCACATGAAATAGGGGAGCGTTGTAACTGCAAGAAGAATTGTACCGATTTGCTAACTGATACAGAGAAGATACAATAGTTGAGACAAAATAAAAACAGATATTGCTAAAAGGTGTTGTCACTAAAACCTAATTAGTCATAAACACCCTGTACGATAATGACGACACTGAAATATGAATATAATTTTGTCAGGGGAATTGCAGGGAAGATATATTGTGAAATATCATCCCAATATCACATAACAATCTGATTTTGACAATCTTATTTGTGCGTTACACTAAGAAATGAAAAAAAAAAAAAATAGATTTACAGATAAAAAGACGTAAAGGGTCCAGTTTTTTTAAATATTGTTTTATACTTTCAGGGAATACTAAAGAAAGGTCGTAGAATGTACTGCATGAATTACAGAAGCGTATGTCAATAACAAATGAAACTGTAACGTTTTAAACTTTGAAATTACGCTCCTGAAATGTCTGTAAAATGGACTTAACCCCTTCTTTTCCGTGTAGTCTTCAATTGTAAAACGATTGAAAAACTGAAAGACATACATAGTGGTCTTAGAAACGTAAATTAATATTCATAGAAATACAGCGCAAACAATGAATAAATTCACGAAAGCTTTGTAGATAAGAAACATTGTATTCTTCTAGATTAGAAACTCAGTCAACTGAGCTGAGAGACGGAACGATTAAGAATGAATATAAATAAAAACATGTAATAATATGAAGTATCCCTTAAACAGTCACACATCACATAATTGGTTTACCGAATTAGTTTTGTCATTTTTAATAGTTATCGTGAATTTCAGTGACATTTTAAGCACATAAGATAAAATGAAAAAAAATCGAAACTCATATTTTAAACAGCACTTACAGGAAGAAGAGCTCGGACGAGCTTTGCTGTCCAGTATTATTAGTTGTCGAGTTTCTTGCACCGCCAGTGGAGTCAACGCAGAATCCTTCCCATTCTGGCAAGCATTTAGCCCAGGGGAGTTGGGAACTAAATGACAACACGAAGTACAGGGCTGTGATGGCCATCAGCGAACAGTAGTAAGTTAGCGTAGAAATAGTTGCCAGAGCTTGTCCGTACCCGATACCTGCAACAGATGGAAAGGCTGGACATTAGTGCAGTGTAAAACTACCGCACAGAACTAATTATGTCACATTCATCACTTTCAGAAGGAGTGTAAACATATACATTTCACGTCTGTTGTCTTTTAGTAGGTCGGTTGCACCAGGGTAAATGGAAAAAACCCTCAAATTTTGCAGTGTTTCAGTAATTCACTTATACCTTGAACATTACGAGTTCTTGGTATAAGACCACTAAACACAAATCTAAGGTAGATAGAATCTTATGACTAGCGATCGACGCTAGAGCAAGAAAAGCAATTTCTGGCCCTTGTCGGAAAATGTTCACTCCCTATAACTCGAAGAATGTATATATTAACAACTTCTAACTTTCCGTAAGAGATGTCTGTAACAGTGTTTTCATAAGGTGGGAGGGAGTGGGGATATATATAAACCACGAAAAATGCTCTATTCTTCACGCCGCTATACACATTGTCTATCATGCTTAAAAGAGGCTGACAATATAATTCAAAAAGGCACAAAATCCGTATTCTACAAAGTTTTTAAGCCTCTTTTAGACACCACGCTGTTGGATAGAATAAATAACTTTTTTGTTTTGGGAGGGGGGGGGGAGACTTTTGGTGGTCCGATTCGTAGTGTCGAGTGGTCATACCTTCGAATAAATTTGAGACTAATATGTCCTTTAGAATGCATAGTCAACCATCAGGTGTTTATTGTATAAAGTTATAAATACAATAAACAGGTGATGGTTGACTATGCATTTTTAATAGTATATTACGGCTGTTAAGTCACATCTAAGTAAAAATTTGAACCAGTATATCAATTTTGTTCGAAGTAAATGTAGTAAAAGTCCGACAGTTGTGTTCTATGGATACCCAAATGGACATAAACCAATTCCATGGAACATTTCGGGAGCTCGACTAAAAGCAATCAATGGAGATACGGTTAAGTAATGCTGTGAAATTCATAAGTAAATTCTCTATCGAATACGATAAACAAAGACAGACCAATTACTATTCTGATGACAAAGTGCAATGTAAGTGGAATCGCCTCCAAATGTTGCGTGCTAGAATTTGTGACTGATGCCAATCAATGAAATCCAAGTCGGTTTTCGAAACGAAAGGTCATGCTCGTCCTGTATCTTTAATATGACGTAACTAAGAGAGGAAAGCCGTGAATTTAATATACCAGCATATCGTGCCTTCATTGACTACGAAATGCTTTCCATAAAGTAAATCGAATCAAGCAGCGTGGAATTTTAAGAAGCAGAGGAATCCCCTCTCATTCTTTTAGGGCAATATATCAATAACAAAATACAAATAGCAGGTAGCAGATATAAAATTCCTGAAATAAATAAAGAAGTTAGACAAGGGTGACCCCCTCCTCCGACTATTTTTTATTATTTACATTGATGATTTAACAAAAACTTCGTTACAGACAATAAAATATTTTTAAAATTAACAATGTAGATGTTAACACACTACTTTTTTGCTGACCACAAAGTAAATATTCGGCAGAATGAAACTGACTAACAAGATGCTGTCTCTAAGACAGAAGCCAAAGAAAACGATCTATCTGTTACGAAGACAAAATTCATCAGCATTTTAGGACAACACCCCACGCGTGTTCAGCTTGAAATTGTTGAGTAGATCATTTAACAAGTGAATATATTTAAAAAATTAGACTGCATTATTACAAAGTGGAACTAAACAGAGTGCAGTTGGGAAAAATGTCCGCGGAGATACCATAGTACGTTTCATAAGATTATGGCTAGATGGGCAGTGATCTGTGTTTGCGAAAACTTGACCGTTACGAAGAAGGCCGAGAAGAAAAACTCGTTAAATGAATTCGTTTGATATATAGCTGGATGAACTTTGATGAATAAAAAGATAAATCGTGACATGATCTGAATATAATTTCTGCAACACAAGGTGCATTCAAATTATGACACCGATTTACTCCTCACAAACTAATCACACAAAACTGCATAACTTCTGCCACTTCTTCACGTAATATCCCTGCAGCTGTAAACATTTTACACAACGACTACGTCATGATTCCATGGCCCCTGCGGATGCTTCTTTTAGGAGTCTGTTTTGACACCCGGAAAATCACGTATGCAATTACATCAGGGATAGTGAATGTGGGATCACGAAGAATGTCCTTCAACGTTACAAAAAGTCTAAAAAATCCTAGTAGCCAGGTCAGTGAGTAGGGATAATGAGGGATCAATTCAAAATTGTTGTAACGAAAACAATGCAGCGTCAGAATTCGCAGCACCTGCCAAGAGGACTCTGGTCGCATTTTCAGGATTGTGTGCACAGATTCGACTGATATGCCAACTTTGGAGGTGGTGTGTTTCACAGTGTTTCAACGATCCTCCAAAACAATTTTATCCACTCGCTAGATCGTGTCGTCAGACCGCTCGTTGTCACAGGACATTCTGCCTTCTCTGAACTGTCGCACCAACGTACGCCTATTCGACACATCCACGACACCATTACCACAATTGTCAATGAATATCAATCAGTGGCACACCAATCAAATGGAGAACACCAGTTATTACACCCTATTCTTTTACTGTGAAAGTCGCCATTCTAACTATCAATAACAGAATCCTAGCTGTCACCAATGTTGTTAGAGATGTATGTGCCATACAGTGTTCACATTGTTATCACGCATTAATAATGAGTGCACGAGTATTTTCAAAGAAACCACATGTTTCTATCTACAGTCAGACCTGAGAAAAAATCGGAGGTTTTTATGAACCGAATGTAACTCGTAAAACAATTTCAGATGGAACGGAAGGAAACCCTAGTCCATATGCCACATGGAAGATTTACTAAAGCTATAAATCAATAGGACAAAGATCTGTATGAAGAACAATGAAGAGATGGCTTGGCCAGTTTTGTGGTCCAGTCATTGATTAAATTGTATATGCTTGATATTATTTAAAGAAATGGGGTGATCTAAATTATTTGTTGAGAAATATATTTTATTAACACCATTATTTTAAATTATGGGTTTTGAAAAATTTTGTTGTCATCTTCAGATCTGCATCTCCACATTTAAAAAAATAGTACAACTCCATACCTCATTTACAGCTGCACAGATCGTCTTGTTGTGACTATTTAAAAAATTGCTTCTGCTCGCCTTTTATTAGATCTATAATGTCATATAAAGTAGGTGTTATAATTAAAAATAATACGCCTTGCTCGTCACGTTTAAAATCTATCATACCATACATTTCTCCACTTTGAACAGGTGGAAGAAATGTGTGGTTTGATAGATTTGAACAAGTTGAACAAAAATGCGTGGTGTGATATATTTGAACAAGTAGAAAAAATGTGTGGTGTGATACTATTTTAAATTATTACACATTTAGTTTATATGGGGTTATTCATCTCATTAATGACGAGCAGAGTCAAATACTTGTAAATCTAAACACAACACGAGTGAAAAGTGCAGCTGTAAATCCTGTATGGAGAGGTGATGTTTTTTTAAAATTTTAAGCTGCAGATCTGATGATGACAACAAGTTTGTCGAAATCGATTACCTGAAATGAAATACTGAACAGCGATCTTGGCATATATATTTCTCAAAAAATAGCTTGATTAAATGATGTGATGATTGATGATGATGATGATGATGATGATGATGACGTACTGTGAAATACGGTTTGCAGTTGGTTGTTGTTGTTGTTATTTTGAGGGGGTTAAACAGCTAAGTCATCAGTCCTACGATGTACACATAAGAAAACGGCACTGGTAAGTATTGAGTCATTATCAAATGGAATCTAAGCTAATACTGGTAGGCTCTCATGAAGTAGAACACAAGTATTAGCATATTTAGTACCTCCCAATCAGCGACAGAACGCACCCTGGACAGGGTGCCGTCGGTGGACTCACCCTTGAGCGCAGGGACCATGTACCAGACCTTGATGGGCCCATAGCTGGTGAACTGCCCGAGCGCCATCTCCATGTAGTAGAGCGGCTTGCCGATCACGAGCAGCACGATGATGTAGGGGATGAGGAAGGCGCCGCCGCCGTTCTCGTAGGCGGTGAACGGGAAGCGCCACACGTTGCCCAGGCCGACGGACATGGCGATGCACGACATGAGGAACTCCAGCTGGTTCCCCCACTGACCGCGCTGTGGCGTTCCAGCCGCCTCAGCTTCACTTGCCGTCTGTAGTAAATTGACGTTATGAGCCAAAAAGATTTCTTCTGTTACTCATTCTCTGATGCATATGTTTTTAATTTGAAAATACGTATAATTAGGAGAAAATCTTTACCGCCTACAGGAAAAAAAGACTCTGGATAAACGAATTTCGAGAACTGAAATGGAAAATCAGTTTTGAGCATAGAAAGCAAAGCTGAATGGTGGGAAGAATCTCCCCCCTCCTCTACGTTATCTATTTGGGTGATATGTCAGAACCCCTGCCTCCTGTACATCTCCTCCAATATGCTGATGACACCGCCTCCCTTGCCATTGCCCCGTCCCTTGCAACATCTCCTCCAATCCCATCGCGACCTGGTGTAACCAGTCACCGTTAACCTCACTAAATCCCAGGCAATATCATAGGTCACACCACCCCATCCTAACGTCACCGCGACATCTACCTTATGCTTCATGATCGCCCCATCCCGCAAACTAAAACCCTCAGATACCTAGGCCTTACCCTCGACCGCTCTGTGTCCTGGAAACCCCACCTTAAAACAGTCCATGATAAAGCCCTCTCCCGCCTCAACCTCCTCAAACTCCTTTCTGGCCTGACATGGGGCTTCAGTCCTTCTACTATCCTCTTCACCTTCCGTTCCATCATACATCCTATCCTATGCTGCTGCCACAACGCTTTGGTTTCCGCTCCCCCTGCCGACTCCCTCCCTCCAGGTCCTTGAACGCCACGCCATCCGCCTCGTTTACCGTATCCGTCTCCCCTCCCCCACGCGGATCTTTTATGACCTTATCCCTTTTCCACACGTGCTCAAGTTCCTCAAACATCTCTGCCTCCGTTATGTAACCTACACGTTTGACTACCAGGACCTGATTGTATCCCATCTTTTGCTGCATCCCGGGCCACTGCCACGCCAATACCTTGTTATCCCTCCCTCTCTTCACCTCCGCACTCTCCACATCCTCTCTGAGGGTAACTTCCGTCACCTCTTCCTCCTGGATGACGCCCTCCGTCCCGACATCTACTCATCCTATCCTTCCCCATAATTGTGTGTCCCCTCCCTCTCCTTCCCATCCCACTCCCTCCAAGCTTGGCTTCCCCCTCCTCTCCCATCCCTTGGAGTCCTTGCGCCTTCCTTCCCTATATCCCCACCCTTCCGCACCTGTCCCTTCCCCCCACGCCTGCCCTCCCTCCCTGCTGGGTACCTGTGCCCAACGATTTTAACTGTGCGCCGTGTTGAAGTGTCAGTGCTTGTGATTGGTGTTCAGTGTTTCAGGTTTTAAAACGTCAGCAACCGCAGAGCAGGCATAATATTACGTTTCCGTTTTTAATCGTGTGCTCTCGCCATCGTCTACTGTCCTCCAATGACTGTGTTATGATCTCTGAGAATCTTAAACTTGCATATCTGTTGTGTTTTAACCACCGTGGCTATTTTAATTTCCGAATGTGTATTTTAAAATTCTTTGTTTTTTGTGTATGTCTCCATTTTTAATATCCCTTAAAGTTATAGCTTCTGCGATTTTTATCACCGTTCCATGTTTTGTGTGACTTGACAAATTGTCAAACCGATCGGCTGAAGAGCAGCACTGAAGCTGCTGCCAGCCTGCCACCACAGGTGGCTTTAAGATATCGATAAATAAAAAAAGGTGAGAAGAATATAGAGAGGGGCTTTACAAGGGAAATGAAGTTCAAAGCGATGATGTAGAATGAGAAGAGGAAGTAGATGAAGACGAGTGGACGACGCTCCCTCTGAACTGCTGAAGTCTCTAGGAAAGACACCCATGACAAAACTATTTCACCTAGTGTGTAAGATGCCTGATTCTGGCGACATACCCTCAGACTTCAAGAACAATGTAATAATCCAAATTCCAAAGAAAGGAGGCACAGTTAGTTTTGAAAATTACAGAACCATCAGTTTAATAAGTCATGGTTGTAAGATCCTAACACGAATTATTTAAAGAAGAATGGGAAAACTGGCAGAATCCGGGGTAAATCAGTTTACATTTAAAAGAAATGCAAGAACTTGCTAAGCTATGCTGACACTACAAAATGTCTTAGAAAACAGGTTAAGGAAAGGCAAAGCTACATTTCTAGCTTTTGTAGATTTGGAGACAGCTTTTTACAATGTTGACTGGAAGACACTCATCGAAATTCTGAAGGTAGCAGGACACAACTTGTACAGAATCCAGAGATCTGCAATAAAGGTCTAAGGGTAAGAAGGCATTGGTGGAAAAGGAGTAAGGATTGTAGTCTTTTCCCAGTGTTATTCAATCTGTAGACTGAGCAAGCCGCGAAGAAAATCAAAGAGCTGCTGGGGAGTGGCCGAGCACTCTAAGGCGCCTTGCTGCGGAGTGGGCGGTTGCTCACCTTCGGAGGTTCGAGTCCTTCAGCGTGTTTGTGTGTGTGTGTGTGGTCCTTAGCGTAAGTTAGTTTAAGTAGTTTGTATGTCTAGGGACTGATGACCACAGTAGTTTAGTCCTTTAGATTCACAAACATTTGAAAAACAATGAAAAATTTGGAATCGGAATCAATATTCCGGAGGACAAAATAAAAAACTCTGCGGTTTGGACACTGCTTTGTAAGGAACGTATAGAGTTATGGAATGTAGTCGATCAGCTCATATTGAGTGAATGAAGTGTATTGTTAATGGGACAGTAGAACAACTTACGACTATCGGAGACATAAAACGTAGAATGGTAATGGTAAGAGAAGCATTTCTAAGGAAGAGAAATTGATTGCCATTTATTATTGAGTGTTTGGAAGTCTCTTGTCAAGGCATTTGTCTAAAGTGTAGTCTTGAACGGGATTGACACGTGGACTACAAATAGTTCAGACAAGAAGAGAATAGAAGCTTATGAAATCTACTGTTACAGACGAATGATGAAACTTAGGTGGGTAGATCGCGTAAATAATGAAGAGATACTGAACAGAAATGAAGAGAAGAAAATCTCTGGTATATCTTGAGTACAAGAACGGATTGATTAGTAGGACACACTCTAAAGCGCCAAGGAATTGTCAAATTAGAATTGGCTGTATGGCTAGAAATGCATGCGGTTGTTGTGGTGGCGGAGGAGGGGGGGAGGGGAATGGCAGAGTGAGACCAAGAAACTATTACAGTAAGCAGGTTCAAATGGATGGGGGTCGTTGTTTTTATTCCGAGAAGACGGGGCTTGCACAGGATAGAGTAGGGTGGAAAGCTGCATCAGACCAGTCTAGGGACTGAAGACCATCACTGCAGCAATATATCTCCATCACTTGGACTATCTTCAGGTCTAGGTTTTCGCTAACCAGAATAGCAAATGAGGCCCACTTCCACTTCTGGGGCTGTTTGAGCACTGCACAGCCTCATAATATCATTTACTAACCAGTCTCATACACTCCGTCCAGTACCTCCCCTTCATAGCCTTACCAGGGCGATTTGAAAATGAGATCTTTTCTAAAATCTTTCAGTTTTCAACTTAGTCTCTTCATCACTTCAGCCAGCAATACTCCACTCGCATTACTCCAACTCTGTACTGCTTTTGTGGTAGTGCATTTTAGTCTATAACTGCATTCGTCTCTTGGTTGATAGACATCGTTTTAGAAGGATATGGAACTGTCAGGGCGTCAAATGTCGTTTATTTGCCAAGGATAATACATCAACATTGTTCACATACATAACAAATTTACTTCTTTTATTCGTCTAGTTGCGAATTTATACCTCATGAAACAAAGGTCTCTAGGATTTTTGTTGCAGTCAAAGTTCCTCTTATCGTAATGGAATTACCAAGGAGCGTCGGGTAAGCGCTATGTGTAAGAAAGCGAGAAACTTGGAAAAGAGAAGAAATAAAAACTATTTTCCGATTACATGGTAATTATTTAAAAGACAACAAAGGAGCTGGAAGAGCATCTGCACGGAAAGAACTGTCTTCCTTAATTAGATTAGGAACTGAGACAATAGTAGTAGTAATTGGTTTTGTTATTTGGGCAGTAAAATAACATGGATGATCAGAGTACAGAAGAAATAAATGCAGAATGGTAATAGGAATAAATCATTTCTGTTGAATACGAATTTGTCAATATCTAATTTTAATTTTAGTGTTAGAAATCGTTTTCTAAATGCATTGTACGGAGGTAAAGTGTGGATGATAAATATATCAGACAATAAGAGTATAGAAGCTTTTGATATGTGGTGCTCTAGAAGAATTTTGAGTATTTGATGGTTATGTGGCGTAGGTAATTACAAGGTACTGACCAGAATTGGGGAGAAAAGAAATTCGTTGCATAAGTTGACTAAGCGAAGGGATCGATTGATGGGACACACTGAAAGAAATTGTGTGTATGTGTGTGTTGGGGGGGGGGGATAGCAGAGGTAGATCAGACACCCAAAAGCAGGTACCAATGGATAGCCGGCGTCGTTATTTGTTGCCTGTACAGGGTAAAATATCTCAGAGAGCAGCATCGAACCATTATTCGGATTGAAGAACACAGCAACAATAACAAAAAGGTGCTCTTTTGCTCGAGTTTACACTTCATGGTACACAATATCATTTCAGTAAGATAAAAAAAAGTAACTATAATTTTCACATAAATCTACAAAGGAAAACTAAAAGCAGTGGTACAATACGACTCTTACAAGTAACGGTGAAGCGTATTCAAGCAGATAGTCATTTAAGTTTTTCTTACCTTTGCATCTTTTCCATTCGATAGAGTTGCAGAGAGCTTAGGAGAGTCGTTAATGGGATCTGTGGCGTCGATGACGTACGCCTTGTTCAAAGTTCCAAGTTCCTGAAAAATTGTACGATACATGAAAATTATGCCAAAAAAGTTGGTTAAATGCATGAGCAACACAAAATGTATCCACGGGACAAAATTCTACATAGCGTTTATTCAGATCCTTAGAACATGATTCTTTAAATTATTTAAAATCATAACAGTTCAAAAAGATACGACACTTAACAGACAATATCCTGGTGAAAGACTCCTGGAAACAAAATGTACTGCAACATTTCTGTCAGATAGTCAAGCAGGCTTCATTTAGTGTCAATATTTGTATGTATACAAACACATTCAAAAGGGTTATCAAAACCGGATATAAAGTAATTAGGTATAGCTGCAAAATAGAACCTGTAATAAAACTAAAACATGGTATCTCGCTGCCAATAACATATTTTTCTGTTTTCAGTTGTCTATCACGATTTCACAATAAATGTAATTTACAAGCGTATCTCATAGTTTATGAAATCATATTCCAAGTGGATAAAATAGATAACCGTCTAATTGTTGAAAAGTGCACTAGGAAGGAAAATTAAAAGAAGGAAGTCTACACTTAAAAATGGAGATATGTAAGACGATGAAATGGACAAGAACAAACAACACATTGTTGATAATAAAATCTCTAACTTACAATAGTTTTTATATCTTTGAAAATGTTCAAATGTTTGAAAATCAAAGGGACTTAACTACGTTGGTCATCAGTCCCTAGGCTTACAAATTACTTACACTAACTTAAAGTAACTTATGTTAAGGACAACACAGACACCCATGCTCGAGGGAGGACTCGAACCCTCGACGGCAAACGGTCCACCGCAGCTGGGGTGCGTTAGAGCGCACGGCTGTTCTGCCGCGCTTTTATTTCTTTGCCTTGTTTTTTTGTACTATATTAATAGTACGAATTATGAGATTCGTAGCGATAAATTTTGTAATAAGGCATTATATACGACTATACTTTAAATAGCACATGAATTCGTCAACTTTCAAATATTCAAAAGTTTGTAGAGTCTATGGGACTTAACTACGGGGTCATCAGTCCCCAAACTTACAAACTAGCTAATACTAAGGACGGTACAAATATCCATGCCCGAGGGGGGATTCGAACCCCCGACCGTAGTGGCCGTGCAGACTCTGACTGGAGCGCCTCAGTACCCTCGGCCACCGCGGCCGGCTCATCAACTTTGTGCGTTTCTTCTTACCATTGTAAATGTTTTGCAGAAAGGATAAATGCTAGATGAATCACAATATTTAATACCACTTAATGAGGTACAAAAAATGCTGTTTCGAACTCTCGAAAAGCACAAAAAAGACGTGTGTTGTATGAAGTTATTCAGTGCATTTTAACCTGACAAGGAGTAAAATACACTGGCCGCATGATTCTAAGTAGCTTATGCCGATCGTCGGTCAGAATTAGTTTTCATTCACCATTGAAAAATATAGAAGTAGACAGAAAATCTCTCAGTGTTATTTTCTCCACATTGAATAACGCTGAAATGAAAAGCGGCACTCAGGCGTCATAACGTTTGAGGATTGGGTTGCTGTACTATTTAAGTTTTTTGCAATATGTATCGGACAGGGGAAATACCCTCCGACTTCAAGAACAATACTTTAATTGCAATTCCAAAGAAAGCAAGTGCGGACAAATGTGAAAATTACAGAACTATCAGTTTAATAAGTCATGGTTGCAAAATACTAACACGAATTATTTACAGACGAATGGAAAAAGTTGTGGAATCCGATGTCGGGGAAGATCAGTTTGGATTTAGGAGAAATATAGGAACACGGGACGCAATACTCACATTAAGACTTCTTAGAAGATGGGCTAAGGAAAGACAAACCTACGTCTTTTAGTATTTGTAGATTTGGAGAAAGCTTTTGACAATGTCGACTGGAATACACTCTTTCAAATTCTGAAGGTAGCAGGGGTAAAAGGGAGCGAAGAGTTATATTCAACTTATACAAAAACCAGACAGCGGTTATTAAAGTCGAAGAGCAAGAAAGGGACATAGAGGTTGGGAAGGGAGTAAGACAGGGTTGTAGCCTTTCTCCAATTTTGTTCAATCTGTACATTGAGCAAGCAGTGAGGGATGCATGGAGAAATTTGGAAAGGGAATTAACCCAGATAGCGCGGAATTATTTTTGGTTTAATTTTTTTCTCAGACGCTATTAATTGCCTTCACATGACTGCACATCGTTATAAGTGATTTTTTTTTCCACAATCCCGTCGTTAGTTTTGAAATACTGCTCTTCTTTCTGTAATGTCGTCAAAATGAATGTTTTATAATTTTAATGTGCTGAATCATTATTATCAGAACGACATTTAAGATGGCATATATGCATATAATGACTCAAAATTTGAAGATAGTTCCAGAAATATAAACCCAACTACGAGGAATTCTTCAGTACCTTCTGTATGAAACTCAGCTTTGCAGCTGTACCTAACCACTTTGCAATCTACAATACAAGCTAAAATTGACCTGAAATGTAAGCACGCGATTCAATGAAATGAAATATAACACTGTACACGCATTCAAAAGTAAGCTGCCTTTATCGTCCTTCTGGAGGGACGTCAGCGCTATCTGGGTTAGAGTTCAGAGAGAAGAAATAAAAACTTTGCGGCCGAGCGCATTGAGGCGCTATGCTCCGATGTGCGAGGCCGTGTCCCGTCGGGGGTTCGAATGGCCCCTCGGGCATGGGTGTGTATGTTGTTTTTTAGTATAAGGTAGGTCATAAGCAGTTTGTAAGTTAGGGGCTGATGACCCTGCAGTTAAGTCCCATAAGCTTTACAAACATTTGAACATTCTGATAATTGACTATGAATATTAACTTTGCCGGCCGCGGTGGCCGAGGGACTGAGGCGCTCCAGTCACGGTCCAAAAAAATGTTCAAATGTTTGTTAAGCTTATGGGACTTAACTACGGGGTCATCAGTCCCTAAACTTACAAACTACTTATGAACTACTTACGAACTAGGACGGCACAAATATCCATGCCCGAGGGGGGATTCGAACCCCCGACCGTAGTGGCCGTGCTGACCGTGACTGGAGCGCCTCAGTCACCTCGGCCACCGCGGCCGGCCCAGTCACGGTCCGCACGGCCACTACGGTCCGGGGTTTGAATCCCCCTCGGGCTTGGATATTTGTGCTGTCCTTAGAGTTAGTTAGTTCATAAGTAGTTTGTAAGTTTAGGGACTGATGACCACGTAGCTAAGTCCCATAAGCTATACAAAAATTTATTAACTTTGTTTTTCCTACAAAAAGATCGTTTGTCACTATAAAGGTAAATGATGATGATGATTGATTTGGAGTGACATTTATGGTAGTTAGACACCAAATGTGGTCATGTTCAGCCTGCTTGGTGGAAGTCTTCTTGGCTGACGCCACTTCGGCGACTTGAGTGTCAGTGATGAAATGTCGACGAGAACAACACAACACTTAGTCCCCGAGCGAGTAAATCTTCGAATCGAACCCGGGCCTCCTTCTGTCTACTAGACTACGGAGGCGAACATATAGGTAGGTAAACCAAGTATTCATGTTTAGGACTTATCAGAAAGTTCTGTTATACATTTCTACCATTTGAAAACCGAACCGGATGCGAAACAGTCAAATGTGTGGCTGCAGCAGAGTTGTGCGCCTTACCTTGTCTTTGGCTTGAGACATGGTGGGAGACCGCGACTCTCGAGAGCTAATCCACGGATGAATTCCTTTTATGCGGCTCCTTATCGTGGCGCCCATGCGGCAGGCGGCTGCGTCTCAAAGTGCGCGCCGACCGACACCCTCGCGACAGCTGCAAATCTGCCCAGAGGCCGCCTTCCGCTATCAGTCCTACTACCAGACTATAAGCTCCGTGCGAGGGCCTGCTGGCAGTGAGTGCAATCAATTTTCCTTATTCGCTCACGACCAGAAATCCCAGCGTCAAGCACATCGGTCCAAGCACATTGGTCAAAGACAAACCCGAAGAGACCACGCTAATACTGTGTAGACCTGTCTCTGACCGTAATGATCTTGGTTCGCCGAGGAAGATATTCTACAATTTTCTTGTTACATCTAGCTGAAGGCACTTCTTAATGATTCGATCCCAGTGTAGCTACCAAACTGCGCTGATAATACGTTCCACCAGCTGTTCCCAAGACATACTCTATGGCGTTTTCATCGCATGCTTTAATGGTCCATAGAGGTTCAAAAATGTTCAAATGTTTTATAAATATGGGACTTAGGTACTGGGGTTTTGTCCCTGGGCGTAAAAACTACCTACACTAACCTAAGGACAACACACACACACACACACACACACACACACACACACAGAGAGAGAGAGAGAGAGAGAGAGAGAGAGAGAGAGAGAGAGAGCCAAGGGAGGACTCGAATCTCCGACAG
Organism: Locusta migratoria; assembly: GCA_026315105.1. Taxonomy (NCBI): domain Eukaryota; kingdom Metazoa; phylum Arthropoda; class Insecta; order Orthoptera; family Acrididae; genus Locusta; species Locusta migratoria. The sequence goes on along the minus strand of CM048745.1, from coordinate 650,796,321 downwards.
GGAGCAACCAAGCGCTCCGCAGCAAGGTACCTTAGAGCGTTTTGCTTTTCCACCACAGCCACAGAGGTTCAGTATGACTTCTAAACTGCAGAACGACATATTGACCATAGCTGTTTATTTTTTCTCGGTGCTACCGGTTTCGGTCATTGACCATTATCAAGCAGAGATTAGCTAATAGCTTGATAATGGTAAATGACCGTACCGGTAGGACTCAGAAAAAAATAAACAGCTATGGTCAATATGTCGTTCTACAATTATCTCAAAGCTGTTATGACTTCTAAACGTTCGTATGTTCGCAGCTACATTTTTATATAATCTAATGAGGGTATAACGGAACCCATCAACATAGGAAAAAAAGAGCCACTAACCAAGACTCCGTTACGAGCAGTGTGCACCACGACCATAAAATGTTAAATAATCAAAGAAAATTCAGCATTGGTCGTAAATTTGTTTATTTATTATTACAGATCGTTTTCGGCTACTGAATAGTCGTCTTCAGTGCAACCTGCACAATCGACTAGAAACATTACTGATCTTACTAATGCAGCCCAAAGGCATAGCTATAGGCATATACAAATAATGTTATCAGAGTCAAAATATCTGATAACATCATTTGTATATGCTTGTAGCTTCGCCTTCTGGCTGGATAAGTAAGATCAGTAATGTTTCTAGTCGATTGTGCAAGTTGCAATGAAGATGGCTATTCAGTAGCCGAAATCGATCTGTAGTAATAAATAAACAAATTTACGACCAATGCTGAATTTTCTTTGGTTGTTAAAATAATTATCACACAAAATAAGTTTCCGTCTTACACAACTGAATAGCAGTATTCACTGATGACGGTATAGAGACGCCAAACATGTTCATTTATACAAGGTGGTCTGAAAAGTTCAGTGAATGGTCTTAGGAAATATAGTAATCGCCATTGGGTACAATACACTCCAGACATCGGTTGTACAACAGTTGTAAACTGTTAGGTGTTTGCAAATTATTGATAAAGAAGAGGAAGGAAGAAGGATTACGAAGAAAAGGATTGACAGTGGCTGCGTTTGGGCATTGAAATGAAACAATGGCGACAAGTAAAAATGTGAGCCGGGCCGGGAATCGAACCCGGGTCTCCCGCTTCGGGCCAGTGGTAGCCTTAACAACTTTTTTTTTTTTTTTTTTTTTTTTTTTTTTTTTTTTTTTTTATCTATGGGTAGTTCTTGTCCTTGCGGACGCTGATCTTGTTTGTTCGTTTTGGTTCTATGTGTTCTTTGGCTCAGCTTTTTTATTACCACTTGGCCAGCCGTGCTTGCCTCCCGTCCCTCTCAAATTCCCACAAGTCGCACGCTATGGCTGTAGCACCCCTACCGTTCATGCCCTCTTACACTCGCCATTAAGGATTCCCGTGTAAATCTATACCTATAGATGTGAATGTCTGTTCGGTGTACGTTTATCACGTCTGAACCACAAGATATAAAGAGCTAAAAATTTGTACAATTACTAATGTCTACCCGGGGAAGGCTTTAGGCACGGTTTTATGGCGATCGGATAGCTATTTATCTATATCTATATTAATGTGAATGTCTGTTCGGTGTACATTTATCACGTCGGAACGACAAGACGCACAGACTTAAATATTTGTACAGTTACTAA